>OY292318.1:35862502-36488881 GCA_958496155.1 Sisyra nigra
CGTAAAACTATCGTCCGTAAACCGACTTCACAGACAACCAATTCGCCTATATTTGTCCGCGGCTTATATAGGATTCCGGAATCCGTCTAGAATATTCGGTTCTATTATTCCTTGATAGTAATTTCCATTCCTTTGTTTAAACCTTGGTGCTAGGTGGTCTCGAAGACAAAGCTCCTAGAGAGAGAATATTCTTGAATTCCTGGAATTTCACAACGTTTCTCCCCATCCTCTTTTTACTGGTGATAGGTTCGGCCCACCCACGGTTGAGGGCAGGTGACATCACCCCCAGAGTCATAAAATGGCGGCACTCCCGTAGACACATGGTGACACATTTTTAGACTTATGTGACCATACGATGTTTCAAAGTTATTTAAAAATTATATTTTACTTAGTGTTGGTAATACACTAATCTTACTTATATTATAAACGTGAAAGTTTGTAAGGATGTAGTGGATGGATTTTTGTTGCTCCTTCACTCAAAAAGTACTGAATGGATCTGGATGAAATTTGTCATAGACATAGATTATAATCCGGTTTCACATATAGTATACTTTATATCCAGAAAAAAATGTACAGTTCCCGTGGGATAGATATTCTTTTGTTTTTTACAGAGCAAAAGATTAACTTCCTTTTTTGTAATGTGGTAGTTTAAGGGTCAGAAAATGATATAGATTACTTCTCATACCGGAATAAAAAAAGGTTCCCATGGGATAGCAAAGAAGTATGTATTCTATAGGAACCGAGTATTTAAAAGCAGTTTTATTAAAATCCACGAAATAGAGTCTTAACTCATTTTCTTTAAGAAGACTTGATCTACTTTTAACTCAGGAGAGATGTACTTATTCCCGTGGGATAGATATGTTTTTTGTTTATCACAGAGTTAAAGATTGATATGATTTTTGTAATGTGGTAGTTTGGGGGAGAATAATATAGCCCTACTTTTAAGGCTAGAATAATGCATGGGTCCCATGGGATGGCAAAACAATTATATCCTACAGGAACCGTACATTTAAAAAGGTTTGGTAAAATTCGTGAAATAGAATTTTAACGCATTTTCTACTAATTTTACACAATAACGAAAGAAATTTCTACAAAGTTGAAATTAAAAAATTGACAATTTTTACTGGAAAATAAATATGAATTTCAATTTAACACCCGATAAAATTAAGAACGAAATTGTTTAAAATATTTGAATTTTTTCATTGTTCATTGTCGAAGATATTAATTGGAAATAAACGTATTAAAATAATAAACTTTAAATTTCAAAATTCAACAATTACTTAACGGAACGAATTTTAATGAAGTTTTGCTAAAGATCCTGTAGGATAGCTACTAATCTATTCTTTTAAGGGAACATCCATTAATTACGTGAAGCGTTCAGGGGCCGATGGGGTGAGCCGAAACTCATCTTATCTTGCTTTGGGAAAAGGGAAGGTCTCGCAAATATCACGTAATTTTTTGTTTTGAAAAATATCACATTAGATTGGGGGAATGATATATGCCAAATCTCATGACATCTTACCAGAGGGAATGAGATGGGATTTCAAAAATCGCAAAAAACGCCTCGCGCAAATAATAGATGCCCCCTAAAATATCTGTGCGGTTTTAAATGACATTTGGTATGAAAGATTTTCAAGTCCTAAAAGAAGGAATAGAGTTACTTTTTTACTAAAAATCGTATAGAAGCTGATGTGAGATCTTTTTCTTGAAAAGTAATTTTACGAATTTTCATGAACTTTCTTTGGATCTTAAGTCTGAAAATATCTATCATCTTTTTCTGTCAAAATATATTACATTTTATATTTCGCTTTGAAGGTAGGGAATCTTTTAATCAATCAGTTAAATTAAGATACACTTAGCGAAGCGAGTGAGTATCAGCAAGTTGGTCTGTAATTTTGGGGCAAGAGCTTTTTGTCTTTCCCTGGTTTTTGAAAAGCTTGTACTGTGGCTCTTTTCCAGTTCGTTGGAAAGTGAGGGAGTTTAAGGCAGCTATTGAAAGTTATAAGTAAATTGTAGCAGGGCTTTTATTGGGTAGATTTTTCAGGAAGATATTTTGATTTTCATCAGGTTCTGGTGCCTTCATTGTTTTTTTTTTTAAATTATTCTGACGATCTCTAGTGGACAGACCAGAATTATACCGCCCTTCTATATTAAAGATGGTTTTTATATGTATCTTCTCCACGTCCACGTCGCAATTGCCCTCCGTTATTCATCTTATTTGCAGTTTTTGATGCCAATAATTATATGGAATCCTGTTGAAGGATTCTCTGCCATTAGTCAGAATACTTTGGCTGAAAAATTCAATAATTGAAGGTGTGTAGCTGCGATACTACAAGGCTTTCTTGATTGTTGAGGATCGCTATATATTAGCTGATGTTAATCAGTTCTTCTTCGTAAATTAGTTAAGGGCACTCACTCAAATTCTAGATTACCTTTTCTTAGATGTTTTATTGATGTATCAAAATATCTTCAACATTTTTGAAGGCACACAGGGAATTTACAATCCTCAAGAACCCAATCTACAAACGTATTATTAAAGCTTCCATTTTCTTAATATTTCCCAGCAATTTAGGGGAATAAAAGTGAATTATGAAACGAAAACAAACCGTAAAATTAATCACTTTAATAATTTTAATATCAACATAAAATTAATAATAAATTAATTATTATTTTAACCAAATACAAGTGAATTGATTTGTTTTAAATAAATCTTTATGACCTAAAGGATGGTATATAAAATTCGATTAAACCTATCAGTGCATGATTCGTTTATATTTCAACGAAATATGATAAATTTAATTTCTTTCTGTATCGCTTTAACACTTGTTGAAGTCACTCGGATTTCAGGATATTATTTTTGTCCAACGAAACGGATTGTCGATAATACCTTTGGGGTGACGAATTGTGATGTCGATATATTGGGAACCCCTTGTGGTCGGGGTGGCACATGCTGTTTGGATGAGGAAGGCGACTTTTCCTGCTATCCCAGAGATGCATTACCCCCGTTTATATGTCCAAAAACCAATATAGTCGACTCAACTCCAGGATTGGTTGGTTGTCGTCGGGAAAACGCTGGATTAGTATGTCCTTCGGGAGGTATTTGTTGCCCTGGTAATGAAG
The DNA here is from genome assembly GCA_958496155.1 of Sisyra nigra. Classification (NCBI taxonomy): domain Eukaryota; kingdom Metazoa; phylum Arthropoda; class Insecta; order Neuroptera; family Sisyridae; genus Sisyra; species Sisyra nigra. The sequence continues at coordinate 35,865,623 of OY292318.1, forward strand.
GATTCTTTATGTGTTATGAACGTAAACTTGCGGTGCCCCCAACGTGTCCATCACCCTTCGTAGTTGATTACACCATGGGTATATTAAACTGCGACGAACCGATTCTCGGATCAGTTTGTTCCGATGGAGGTCTTTGTTGTCCAGCATCAACAGGTGATCTGTTTTGTTATTTAAATCCCCAAACTAGTTCAAAGCCATGCCCATCTCCAGCCGTTGTAGACAGCACCCAAAATTTGGCTCGATGTAAAATAAATCTGATTGGATCAACATGTTATAATGGTGGCACCTGTTGTCCAGATAACCAAGGAGACTTGTTTTGCTTTATCGATCATATCGTCCCTGGATGTCCAGCGCCGTTGATAGTAGACAATTCTAACCATGATGTCTCATGTTATAATCCTGGAGGACCATGTGGAAATGGTGGAGTTTGTTGTCCTGATCTAGAGGATGATTTAGGCTGCTATGTACCTCAACCAACCATAAAATCTAGATGTCCTAGCCCTGAAATCGTAGATAAAACACCAGGAATAAAATCTTGCGATAACCATCCTGTGGGAGCTTCTTGTGGTCCCGGATGTTTTGTCTGTCCTAATGAACAAGGCAAACGTGTTTGTTATCAACATCCAATCGCAGATCCTTGTAACTGTCCAGCTCCCGGTGTGGTTGGAGCCACTCCCGGATTACCACCATGCGATGTTGACATTCCTGGTGCCGCTTGTGATGATACTGGAATATGCTGTCCAAATCAACACGGAGAACTGGAGTGCTTCGTACAAAACCCTATTTATCCCGAACTATGTCCACCTCCTCCTACTGTTTTTGATATGGTAGGTACCCAAACTTGCGTTTATGGAGTCCCAGGAACGCTGTGCGACAATGGACGTGGCGTCTGTTGCCGGGATCAATACAATGAATTACTATGTATCCCTTTGTAAATTAGAAACTATTTAAAATAAATTTTTATCCCAGAAGTTTTTTTTTTTTTAATGTAGAAACTAAAAATTTAGTTTACGAAGGCTATGAAGACTATCAGAAGATAATTAGATCAGTTAAGAAGTTATAAGAAATTTGGGTTTTGTCTTTTGTGATTGTTGAGGGGTATTTTCTACTGGCTTTCTTTGAGGGTTTTACGAGGATAACGGAAGGATTTCTACGGGTTTCTAGGGTTTCTACGTGGATACCCAACAAAGGGCCGTCACTTAAAGTCTGATCTCTGTTCTGTCCTGATAGTTCCAAAGGTATCTTAGTATTCTTAAAAATTCTATAATATATAAGGGTTTCAGAATACTCCGACATCTACTTTCTAAGTCTGCAAACAAATCATATAAGATTGAGCTGTGTTAATATTTACTATTAAATATAAATAGTCTGGGTGGGGTAATCACGTCTTGTTTGTATTTAAATTTTCATAAAAGCTTTATTGTACCAAAATAAATTATATGATATTTCGTTTGATATAAAGACCACCATCAGATTTCAAATATTCCAATCTGTGAAATCAGTTAAAATGAACTACTGCTTCAGTCTTTTTGTTACGTTGACTGTTGCTGAACTGCTTTGGCCAGTTTCAGCAACTTTTTTCTGCCCAACCAAACGTATCGTCGATAACACCTTCGGTGTTGGGACGTGCGACGTGGACATTTTCGGAACCCGTTGCGAATCGGGAGGTACGTGTTGCTTGGATGAAGAAGGCGATCACGTGTGCTACCCCAGGAATCCATTGCCTGCGTTTATTTGCCCCAAAAATAACATAGTCGACACGACTCCTGGACTGGTACGATGTGAACGACATCATGCCGGAATGGTTTGTCCTACGGGAGGAGTATGTTGTCCAGATAACGAAGGCGATTTCGTATGCTATATACAAAAATTTGCTTCGACTTCAACATGTCCATCCACAACCGTTATTGACTATAACATCGGTTGTCGCAACTGTGACGAACCAGTCGAAGGATCGATCTGTGCCAATGGTGGGATATGCTGTCCTTCCAGTATGGGAGATTTGTATTGTTACCTAGAATTACCAAGCAATCCAAAACCATGTCCTCCTTCAGATGTGGTTGATAGAACACCAGATTTAGCTCGATGTAAAATTGATTTGATTGGAAGTCTTTGTTATAATGGAGGCACTTGCTGTCCTAATAATGAAGGAGATTTGTACTGCTACAGCGAAAATCGATATCCGGGATGTCCTGCTCCTTTAGTGGTTGATACGACTGCAAGTATTGGTAGTTGTACAAATCCTGGAGGACCTTGTGGATATGGCGGAATTTGTTGTCCTGATCTAGAGGATGACTTTAGTTGTTATGCTCCTCGACCGAGAATTTCATCGAGATGTCCAAGACCTGAACTAGTTGACAAGCAACCTGGTATTAAGCCATGCGATGACCATCCTGTAGGAGCTTCTTGTGGTCCGGGATGTTTCGTATGTCCCAACGAACAAGGGTATCGATACTGCTATCACCATCCGATAGCAGATCCTCGGAATTGTCCCGCGCCTTGTTTAGTCGGAAACACTCCCGGATTACCACCATGCGATGTTGATATACCCGGAGCCGCTTGTGGCGATACTGGAATTTGTTGTCCAAACGACCACGGAGACATGGAATGCTTCCTTCAAAATCCCATCTATCCCGAACTATGTCCAGCTCCTCCATCTGTCTATTTTGCTAAGGGAACCCAAAGTTGCGACTTTGGCGTTCCAGGATCACTCTGTAACAATGGTCGTGGTATTTGTTGTCGTGATCATTTTAATGAATTGCTTTGTTATCCTCTTTAAAATAAATTATTAACTCAAAAATGAAAGTTTAACATTAATCTTGTAATAATTAATAATTACATTAATCATTGGCGCGCTCTAAGTTTATTTTTATTTTTTATGCATTATCAGATTTTACAGAGATAACAAATGTTGACAAAATGTCCACAGCCTCAAATTATTACTTTATTACCACTTTTTTATCGAATCCACAAATATTTGTACTTTATTGTCTTTATTGTATTCAAATAATTAAATCATAAAACCATTTTAAAAAATGCATATAAAATGTCATAATATTTATATGTGGATCTTTTTTAATAATTGTTTGAAGGCTTCTTAATGTTGTTTGTTAAAATTTTTGAATTTTGTTCCAGCCCAGATTGATTTGGATTTGTTTCTACTTTTATAGCAATGGATTGGAAAGTCTAATTAGAGATTCATCCAATCAAGTAGTTGGACATTTTTTTAAGGCATTTATTTATTTTATTTCTTAAGGTTTTTATTATTTTTTTTTTTAAATTCTTCCTGAAATACTCTTTCTGGATCCGCAATTGCTCCAGATGTATAGTTAATTAGTAATTCAGTTTTTTAAACTATTCATGTTTCTAAGATCCAACGGCAGTTTATGACCCCATAGGACAATACATGTATAAACTGTTAAAAATAATTAATTTTTAAAACTATTGCAAAAATTTTATTAATTAATTATTTGCGTAATGAAAAGAGCAGATAGAGAATTTAAAAAAAAAAAAAAACAACTAAAATTTTGGGTTTTGTAGCGATTTTAATTCGTTATTGTAATTCGTTCGCGTTTGAAATTTTTTAAAAATTTAATTATTAAATAACTATTATTATTACGCACACAAAAAAAGGTTCGGAGAATTAAATTCAATCAGAATTAAGGCGCTAGAATGGTCAACAAAACGACATAAAAGAAAATTTCTAGTACCCAAAGTCAATCGACATAAAATTTGTTTTAATTATATTTAAAGCTTTGAAAGTAATTAAACTAAAAAAAACATGATCAAATAATATTTTCTCAAAGCATTTTTTTACTTAAAGCATTTAAAATAAGTAATATAGAGTAAATAAATCAACTTGTAAAATTCGACACATAAATAACTGTATTTTATGGTAATTAATTGTTTATTTAGCGCCCAAAAACGAATTACAGAACATATTTCAACAAAGAAAATGTTGGAAAATCCTTCAACTACACCGTAAATTTCAAAGTTATATTGATAAGAACTTTTTTGTTGTTATTTTTATTATATTTAAATTATTCGCTTAATACTAAATAATTGTTTATACTCCTTTATATTTTATGTATACGATATTAAAGTTTAATAAATATTAAATTTCTTGAGATATTTCTTTTTATTTATAGAACTATCCCTAATTTATTTTCAGATATTCCTCGTTTTCGAGATATTCGTATTTTTTGATCTTCAGAATAATTCATGACTCGTTTAGCATAGACAATCACTTTATACATTAATGTTATGTGGGTTGTCTATGCAAAACATACAATGCTTTCAATAAGAATTTATACAATCAAAAACTACCAATATCTCGGAAAGGAGAAATTATTTAAAAAATCGGCAACGATAACTTTTTCGATCTTACTCTCGACAATCTATATTCTAAGTTTCATCGCGAAAATCAATCGGGAAGTATCGACTGAACTTTTTCATGACTCAAGGTTGGAGTTGTAGTAACATTTAACTGCATTTAACACATTAAAATTATATGGAGAAATCGAGTCACAGTTTATATAAAAGTTTTAACGATAAATTCTCAGTTCTTTCGTAGCCTAGGTGACAGAGACGTCGGCAGCCGAGCAGTGAGAACCCTGGGTTTGATTCCGGTACCTGACCACGGATTTTTTTCTTATGTTAATGTATTTCTATATCTATTACAGCTTGAATTTTCATATAATAACGTTCATTTGAATATTCCAGTTATCTTTCGATTTATTTCGATCCTTCGATCGTTCAAGTTCTTCGTGACTTGAACGATGGATTGGAGTTACGTTTTTCTGTTTTTCTCATTAGGAAAATTATTTTTATCATTGGATATATTATTATTTTGATGACGGATATTTAAATAGAATTATTATCAATGAAAATTTGGTCGGAAAATTTTATAGTCAATTTTCCAATTTTCACTTTTGGGAAAGCGACATTTTAATCACGTATAAATTTCCAAGTGAGCCCTAAATTTTGATTTGACATTTTTTATTTTTTTGACGCGGCGCCGCATCAAAACCACGCCAAAATCTGAGAAATTCCTGAAAAAACGGCAAAATAGGTTCTTTTTGCAACTTTAACGTTGAATATCTCGTTAACTATCGATGGTACGTTAAAGACCATGGCATCATTGGAATCAGTGTGAATTACTCTATCGATTGGCACCAAGAACGTCTCGGAAAAGCTTAAGGGAACGATTTTAATTTGTTGACTTTTCAGAATTTTTTAATCGACCACTAATAACACGTAAAAAAAATATAGAATTTCATGGACGAATTTTTCGATGAAATTCAGAATAAAGATAGAGGAGGGCGTAAACGGAAAAGTTGTCCAATCAGATTTTGAAAATCTTTTGTCGTTTCCGAGATATTCGTGATGTTCGATTTTATAAATTCCGTGTTAACGAAGTCAACATTATTGAAGATTTTCACCTGTCAAAATAAGATACTTATCGCGCCATCTATCCACAGTACGCTGAACTAAAAATGCAAATTCAGAATTAGTTCAGCGTAATTTGGATAGATGGCGCGATAAGTATCTTATTTTGACAGGTAAAAATCTTCAATAATGTTGACTTCGTTAACGCGGAATTTATAAAATCGAAAATCACGAATATCTCGGAAACGACAAAAGATTTTCAAAATCTGATTAGACAACTTTTCCGTTTACGCCCCCCTCTATCTATATTCTGAATTTTATCGAAAAATTCGTCCATGAAATTCTACTTTTTTTTTACGTGTTATTTAGTGGTCGATTAGAAAATTCTGAAAAGTCAACAAATTAAAATCGTTTCCTTAAGCTTTTCCGAGACGTTCTTGGTGCCAATCGATAGAGTAATTCACACTGATTCCAATGATGCCATGGTCTTTAACGTACCATCGATAGTTAACGAGATATTCAACGTTAAAGTTGCAAAAAGAACCTATTTTGCCGTTTTTTCAGGAATTTCTCAGATTTTGATGCGGCGCCGCGCCGCGCCGCACCGAGAAAATGAAAAATGCCAAATCAAAATTTGGGGATCGCTTGGAAATTTACACGTGATTCAAATTTCGCTTTTCCAAGCGTGAAAATTGGAAAATTTGTCACCAAAATTTTCCGACCAAATTTTCATTGATTCATTGATAAAAATCATTTTTTCGTAATGAGAAAAAAGAAAAACGTAACTCCTCCAATCCATCGACCCGTTCAAGTCACGAAGAATTTGAACGATTGAAGGATTGAATTAAATCGAAGGATAACTGAAATATTAAAATGAACGGTATTATATGAAAATTCAAGCTGCAAGAGATATAGAAATACATTATCATAAGAAAAAAATCCGTGGTCATGTACTGGAATCGAACCTAGGGCCCACTGCTCGGCTACCGACGTCTCTGTGACCTAGGCTACGATAGAACTGAAAAATTTTCGTTCAAACTTCTATATAAAGTGTGATTGGATTTCTACATATATTTTTAATGTATTAAATTTTAATACAACTCCAACTTTGCGTCCTGAAAAAGTTCAGTCTATACTTCCCGATTGATTTTTGCAATGAGACTTAGAATATAGATTGTCGAGAGTAAGATCGAAAAAGTTATCGTTGCCGATTTTTAAATTATTTTGTCCTTTCCGAGATATTGGTAGTTTTCGATTGTATAAATTCTTATTGAAAGCATTGTATGTTTTGTATAGACAACCCAAACAACAGTTATGTATAAAATGATTGTCTATGCTAAACGAGCCATGACTTATTCTGAAGATCGAAAAATGCGAATATCTCGAAAAAGAGGAATATCTGAAAAAAAATTAAGGATAGTTTTAGAAATACAAAGAAAGATCTCAATAAATTTAATATTTATTTAACTTTAATATCGTATACATAAAATATAAAGGAATATAAACAATTATTTAGTATTAAGCGAATAATTATAATATATTAGAAATAAATAATTTTAATGTAATAAAAATAACAACAAAAGAGTTCTTTCTAGTTTAAACGAGGTTCGAATCGATCCATGAAGTATGACGTGTATGAATGAACTATATGAACTATAGTTCAGCGATTTTTGCAAAAAAATCGACTTTTGAGCTTGCTATTTTTCGATTGTAGGTGTTTCCAGTGCATCGCAAATTTTCGCAAAAGCGCATTAAAAATCCTACTGTAAAACCTTTTTTTGATAATTTAGATGATTTAGATACTCATGAAAGGCTTAAGCCGCTTAAACCATTGATTTTATATTCCCCCGAGTCCACTCTACCATGAAATGACCTCCAAGTCTTCTTCTCTGGTTGTCTATCCTCCAATAATAATATTAATACAACAAAAAAACCAAAGCCATGAGAACACCAACTCTCATCAAACACAACTCTGTCATAATCAAATGTAAATATTTTAGAAAAAATTTACACAAACCATTAGAACAGTTAAAATTCGGTTTAAATCGGTTTAAACCTTGAGAATAAAAATCATGGAGAAACGCCCCCTTTAAACTCTCCATTGATTTGCGATAATTAACACGTAAGTAATTAAACAAAACGTGATTTGATTTAATAATTTTTTTTTTATAGAAAAAATGTTTAATACCGAACCTGAGATGGTAGTAATCCTTTCAATCTGTATCCTGGTCGCAGTTTTTATCAGCTCTTTAATAGTTCTTATTTTGCTTTGTCGACGATCAAAATTTTACAAACGACCCTATTATAATAAGAAACTAAAAAATGACGATTTGAGGTACTCGAAAAAAAATTTACAAAGAACATATTCATAGTGAGCTTTTTTTTTGTAGGCCTGATATTAATTTGATCGACTCGAATCGTCCTGATTTAGAAATGGGAGACGTTCGATTCGATGCACAGCTCGAACAAATTTTAGCCGATGAGCAGTGGATTGACGACGCATCGGGATTAGTGCCCCATTGTATAGCGGTGCTTAAGACTTGTCATACATTAACTGAACGTTTGACTACATTAGCAATGAGACCGTTAAAGTCGGGAAATCAAGAAATTGTTGAGTCTGCTAAAAGAATTTCTTCGCGAATTGATGATGTGGTACGCAGTATGTATCCGCCATTAGATCCACGATTATTGGAGGCTCGAGCTGCAGCCCTTTCACTAGCTGTAACTCACCTGGCTATGATCACCAAATATAGTTTGGAATCATACAATGTTCTATCGTTCTCCTGGATCGATAAATCTTTGGCTGAAATGGACATTCATTTGCAAGCCTTACGAGACGCGGCTCTTCTACACGAAACTTCGTGTAACTCACAAAATTATTCCAAAAGTACAATATTTTGAGGGGGTCATCCCATGTGACGGCCTGATTTTTGGGGTTTTTTTAGGATTTTTTTTCTACGACCAGTAAATAGATAGAGCTTTAAGTTTATTATCATTTATTAACATATATTTCGACAGTATAAATATAAATTTTAAGCTAAAAATATTGTGTAGAACATGAGTTATGAGCGTTCTAAACACCCCCACCTCGAAAAAATGAGCTCGCACTTTCTTCACGATTCCGGCTGATTGGCTTATTCGAAACAAAAAAAAAACAACGGCGTTTTAATTTGTAAGCCTAAATGCATGGAATGAATTATTATCCAATGAATATACAAAAAATTGGACTTTTGGTAGACATTTGAAATAAAAGTTGCGAATTTTGCGTTTTTTGTTTTTTGCTATAAAAAAATCGAAATTTTGGCAATTTTCGAATGATAATAGTTCATTCCATGCGTTTATATGTGTTGAGTGTACCCTATAAATTTCAAGTCATTCGGTCAAGCCGTTTTTGAGATACGATGGAGGAAAGTTTGAAAAACACGGTTTTGAGAAAAACGCGTTTAAAGTTTCAACTGCCAATTCAGCGCTCCGAGCAGCTCTTTCTTCTACCTGCTGTATCTTTAAAACGACTTCAATTTTTCAATAATCACTTTACCACCGTATTATAGACATGTAAAGAAAGTAATTTATGACCAAAAAAAAAAAAAATTTTTTGACCCCACCACATGAGTTGACCCCCCAAAACTGTAACAATGTCAAAAATTATCTCTGTACAATAAAACCGTACATTATAAAGTACAAGTCATGCACAATATATGAACAGACTAGTAAAAATATTAGCCTAAGATCCCACCGCATGATTGCTACTCATAATGTAGTCGAATCATTTATTTATCAAAGCTAGCTTCTTTTTTACTGTGTATGATGATATAAGAGTGCCAATCTAAAAGTGCCCGCAAATAAGCGAAAATAGCTGTTAAAGATGAGATAAAGTGAGGGAGAGTTAACGCACTGCGACATTGAGGCATTCAAAGGGTTTATAAGTAAAAATTAAAACAAAATAAAAAACCGACCTCAAAATAAATAAAAAATCCTAAACAAAAAATGCACTAATAAGTAAAAAATTATTGCGTATCCTTGCAGTGTCTACAACTTACAAATTATTAGGATGATATAATGTACAACTATTGTTATTTTTGGAGTTAGTGTCAGCCAAGGAAATTAATATTAATGTTCATTTGTAAAAAGGTTTAATTAGTTATTGGTATTTTGTAGTTTAAAGGTCGCTAGATATTGTTACAGTACTAGTACATTGTATAAAAGTTCATTTGAAAAATACATTTTATAAGGCATTCTCGTTTATTGCTAAGTACCAATATATTCGTGTTTTCTTGGCTGACACCAACTCCAAAAATAACAATAGTTGTACATTATATCATCCTAATAAATTGTAAGTTGTAGATACTGCAAAGATACGCCATTATTTTTTTACTTTTTAGTGCATTATTTGTTTAAGAATTTTTATATATTTTCATGTCACTTTTTTATTTTGTTATAATTTTTATTTATTTCTCGATTTTAAGTGATCTGAAGTTTGATAACTGATTTTATTTTTTTAAATATAGGTAAACCTACTAAACACGTTGCTCATATGAGACAGCGCCGTTAAATGTTAAAAGTTACTACACCACCCCTTTTACCCCTTAAGGGTTGACATTTTTTTGCTTTTAAATGTAATGATAGAACTAAGTGAAATATTCTTTCCAATAGCAAAAAAAAATCGTCCAAATGGGATGATTCAGTTAAACGTCACTATTTCATCCCCTATTTTCATCCTTAGAGCGTGGATTTTTTTCTTCAAATTGAAATGTGAACAATTTAAAGGTACAATGTACGTAATAGAGTAAAAAAAAATATCGAAATCGGGTTAGCCAGGAAAAATTTAATATTTCATCCCTTATTTTTCAACCCTTTAAAAGTGAACATTTTCTTTCAAATTAATATCGGACCACATGGAAAGCACTAGCTTTCAAATAAAAAAAGAATCATCAAAGCGATGCACCCAGTCGAAAGTTCTGAGGTAACAAACATAAAAAAAACAGTCGAATTAAGGAACTCCTCCTTCTTTTTAAGTTGGTTTTTCATTTTGTTATATTTTTTATTTATTTCTCGATTTTTAGTGATCTGAAAGTTGATAACTTTTTTTCATTTCTTTGAATATGGGTAAACTTACTAAACGCGCTGCTCATATGAGACAGCGCCGTTTAAATATTAAGAGTTACTACTTCATCCCCTTTTGCTCTTAAGGGTTGAAACTTTGCTTTTAAATGTAATGATAGAACTAAGTGGAATACTCTTTTCAAAAGAAACAAAATCATCAAAATTTGATGATTTAGTTAAACGTCACTATTTCATCCCCTATTTTCATCCTTAGAGCGTGGATTTTTTTCTTCAAATTGAAATGTGAACAATTTAAAAGTACGATGTACGTAATAGAAAAAAAAAATATCAAAATCGGGTTAGCGAGGAAAAATTCATTATTTCATCCCTAATTTTTAACCTCTTATGAGTGGAGTTTTTTTTTTTATAAAAAATGGATATGAGATTAATTTAAAATTATGTTCTACTATTAAAAAACAGAATTATTAAAATCGAGCTATCCCATAAAAAGTTAATATTTCATCCCTTATTTTTCAACCCTTTAGAAGTGGACATTTTCTTTCAAATTAATATGGGACCAAATGGGAAGTACTAGCTTTCACATAAAAAAAGAATCATCAAAATCGGTGCACACAGTCGAAAGTTCTAAGGTAACAAACAAAAAAAAAACAGTCGAATTGAGAACCTCCTTCTTTATTTTGAAGTCGGTTAAAAACTCGTAAGCATTAAGCAGAAAAATGTCTATGGGCGCTTTCTTTTTAATATTGCATATAGCATATATAACAGCTATTTTCGCTTGTTTGCGGGCACTTTTAGATTGGCACCCTTATATCATCATACACAAAAAAAAGCTTTAATTTGTTATATAAATGATTAGGTTAAATTATGAGTGTATCAATCATGCCGGATCTTAGGCTATATATAGAAGATCTAGTTTTTGATAGTCATTTTATTGTCGACAGTAATTGATCTATTTGTGTTGTAGTCCTAGCTCCATTTCCACGGTGTAAACACCATGAAATAGTGCTATACCAATTTTGAAGCACGAAGAGAGAAAAAATCCGTCTTTCTCTCTTCAGGCATCAAAATGTGTATAGCACTATTTCCTTCATAGGTTCTAGTTGGAAATCCATGATTTCCTATGAAGTGCATGGTTCCTGTATATGAGACTAAATATAGATAATATTAAGGAGGATTAAAAATAACTCTTAGAATTTATGGATGAATTTGTACCTGTTAATAGAAAAATAAATAGAATCAAATTACTTGCTTGATTTATTTTCTTTTCATTTATCGTAAAATAAATAGAACATAAAAATCGCTGGTTACAAATTTTCGTGTTGAATCTAAGACCTAGACGGATAGATATAGACGTTCTCAAAATCAAGATAAAAGTTGTCAACTTTTTCCAAGAAGTGAAGCTAAATATCTTATAGTAAATCGGCTCAAATCACAATTTAATAAATAAGAGCAACATTAATATTAGTAGTATAATATTATAATGATAATAAAAATTAATACAAATAAAAAAAAAAGAAATATTGAATGGACCTAGATATATAAAAGCAATTTTCTAGAGTTATTTTCGTTGCGATTTGGCCGCTTCTTTGGCCTCTTTAACAATTTTCGATTTCAGATGTTCCTTGTATTTGAGAATGTCGCCTTTCCACTTGGTGCACGTGCCATTTTCACACACCCAAATTTCCTCGGCCACCTTTAAAAAGAAAAAAAAAAGTTTTAGAAAATGATGAAATTTTTGATGAAGTTTTTATGGGTTTTACTTGGCTGATGAGACGGAAGTCGTGGCTGACCAAAACCATGCCACCATCGAAATCGTTAATGGCTTCGGCCAGGGCGTCGATTGTTTCCATGTCCAAGTGATTGGTCGGTTCGTCGAGAAGGAGCAAGTGGGGTGTTTGCCAGGCCAACCAAGCGAAGACGACACGACAACGTTGACCATCGGACAGTTGGCGAATGGGACATACCTAAGCCCGGAAAAAGCTCATCATTTTCATTCTTATTTAAGCTTGCTTAACTAATCGCTTTGTGCTTGTTGGTAGAGGAGATAAGAGAATAAATGATGGCGTTACAATTGGCAATAAGGGATTAGGTACTCTATTTTAAGTACGTTTTGGGGTCTCGTAAAAAATTCGTTTATGGGGGTATTCTAGTCTAGAAATTTGAAAAATTAGATTTTTCTTTTCTTTCATTTTCTCAATGTTTAAACCTTTAAGAAATGCCCTTAGGAGGATTTTTAAAAATGTTCAATATTTTTGGACCAGGAATCGCTGATTAAAAAATGTAAGTATTAACTACCATTGTATGGCCACTGGATGTAACTTTACCCGAAACTTTAATCGCGTTTTTTTCGAAACTGTTTTTTTCAAAACGCTACCCCCGATTTATCAGGTTCAACTGGACCGATTTACCTGAAATTTTTAGAGTCTTTTTTATAGACTTGTCTATACCTGGAACTGTCCCTATCCCCAAATTTCAATTTTACTATTTTTTTTTTTTTTTTTTTTTTTTGTTAATGTTATTTTCACTAGATCAACAAAATTTATTAAATAATCGAAACAGTCAAAAAATGGTACAAATTTTTTTTTTCAGGCAGTCGCCATTTTGTGAAAAAAATTTTTCCAACTTTTCTGTAGTTCCAGACATTGCGATATTATTCTAGATTAAAATTTTTTGTTTTGGTTTCACATTGCTAGGAAGGTTGAAATCATTGATATCGTCACGTGCCAATTTTTTGAGCCCCCCCCCCCCCACTTCATCGGCTGCTAATTTTTGAAATTTGTAACTTTTTTTGTTATTTGATTTTTTTTTGTATTCTTTTAAAGTTTATAAATAATTAATAAAAAAATAGATACTAAGAATATTAATTACCTTTTTTTTATGACACTTCAAAAATTACCCGAAAAATAAGCCTCTAGACTAGAATACTGCCGTAAGATAAATGTTCAAAATTTTAATTATTTTTGGACTAGGATTGGCTGATTAAAAAATGTAAGTATTAACTACCATTGTATGGCCACTGGATGTAACTTTACCCCAAACTTTAAACGCGTTTGTATCGAAACTACTTTTTTCGATGCGGTAGCCCCAATATCTCAAGTTCTAATCAGCCGATTTACTTGAAATTTGGCATGAATATTCTTTAAATATCTCTCTATCACATGAACCAACAAAAAATGAAAATTTTAAATTTTTAATATTTTTAAAAAATTCGAAAAAGTTAAAAAGATTTGTGAAAAAATCTTTTTTTTTTAAGTAGCCGCCATTTTTTGAAAAAAATTTTTTTTTTAGTTTTGCAGGTTCATGAGAAAACGACATTCTTACTAATCAAGAATCCATCATTGTTTTATTTTTCAGATGACCACAAAGGTAGAAACCATGGTGACACGGTCTTCCTTTTCCCCCTCTACTTCAAGGACGCATAAAACAATGAAATTTTTTTTGTGTACTTTCTGAATATAAATAAACAAAAATTGCCAAAAAACGCTCAAAATTCGGGTCTCTAGACTAGAATACCCCCATATATCAAGGGTGCCGAAAATCGAAAAAGTTTGAGAACCAATGGATTATAAGAATCCTAAATAGAAATATTAAATGAAGATTAAAGTTACCACGATCAATTTTTGTTACCTGTTGCCTTCCGGTGAGGCCATATCTTCCGATTATCTTCCGCATTTCTTCCCGTTCTTTGACATCGGGAAACGCTCTCATCATATAATCCAAAGGCGAAACGTCCAAGTCGAGTAACTCATGTAAATGTTGATGGTAACGAGCGATTCGCAAATGTGAATTTTTCCTAATCATCCCCTCAGACGGCACCAGTTCCCCGTACAACAACTTCAGCAACGTACTTTTTCCAGCTCCATTCGGACCTACTAGAGCTAGCCTTGTATCTAAGTCAATTCCAAATTCCAAATTTTTATAAATCCATGGCCCAGTGTCACTATATCGAAAACTAACGTTCTAGAAAAAAGAAAATAATTATTAATTTTTTTTTTTGGGGGGGAAAAAAGATTATTTAATACCTGGACCATAATCACAGGCGGCGGCACTTTTCCACAACTGGGAAAATAGAATGTGAGCACCTTATCGTCTATCACTTTTTCAGTGAGACCTTGAGCTACCATTTTCGCCAGAGTTTTCTCCTTGGACTGTGCTTGACGAGCCAATTTGGCCGAACCGTGACCAAATCGAGCGATATAATTCTAAAAATAATAAAAAATTTTCATCATTAAAAAAAATAGTATAAGGTGCCTCATAAGACTTGAATCTGGTCAAGTCAGGACAAAATAAGGACAATATTTGGGTCAAAATCAGAACATGTTCGGAAAAGTATACACAGAAATAATATCTCAAGATATTTGGAAGATAAAGAAATCAAATATTTTAACTAATGTAAAATACATCATTTTCTTGAGGAGATGGGGTGGGGGTGGAAATAATCTAGCATAGTCTCATTTGTTCTAGACATAACGTTGCGCAAAAGCAAGTTTTGTTTTATTTTTCCCGTATTTTAAAAGTTTTTATAAGGAGGAAGTACTGTTATGCATGGATGAATGAAGGGATGCCTATCCATCAGCATTGTATTTTTTCCAAATGCTTTGAATGTATGTGCCTCATCAGGGGTTCTTAAACTTATGTAGTCCGCGGACCCCTTCTTGAAATAATTTTTTTTCGCGAACCCCTTCTTAAACCAAATTTTTCTGCGGACCCCAACCCAACTCTAGGTGTTTTATATCGTTTTTGAGACTAAATTCTATTTAAATAGGTCATAGGTTATTTTAATACATAAACAGTTTTGTGCACTTAGTAAACAACTTAGTAAAAAAAGTAAAAGAAAAGTAAGGTAGAGACGTGGTGTACTAAAAAGACACATTTGAGGCAAAGTTTGCCCATCAAGACAAAAATACAAATTACGTAAATGACTATTTAAATCTTTAAATTATGACGATAATGCTCGCGGACCCCCGGGGTCCGCGGACCCTAGTTTAAGAACCAATATGCCTCATACGAGTAGAACATAACGTAATGTCTATTGAATGACAAAAAATTTTTAAGTTCCACAACTGAAAATTTAATTGAGTAACGCTAAATCATTAACGGGGTATTTTCTAGTCTAGAAATTTGAAAAATTAGATTTTTCTTTTCTTTCATATTCTCAAAGTTTAAACCTTTAAGAAATGCCCTTAGGAGGATTTTTCAAAATTTTAAATATTTTTGGACCAGGAATCGCTGATAAAAAAATGTAACCATTGACTACCATTGTATGGCCGCTGTATGTAACTTTACCCGAAACTTTAAACGCGTTTTTCTCGAAACTGTCTTTTTCAAAACGATACCCACGATTTCTCAGGTTCTACTGAACCGATTTAACTGAAATTTTTAGAGTCTTCTTTATAGACTTGTCTATACCTGGAACTATCCCCATCCCCAAATTACAATATAACTAATTTTAAAAAAAACGAAACAGTCAAAAAAATTGGTACAAAAATTGTTTTTTTAGGCAGTTGCCATTTTGTGAAAAAATTTTTTTCAACTTTTCCGTAGTTCCAGACATTGCGACATTATTCTAGATTAATAATCTTTTCTTTTTGGTTTCACATTGCTAGGAGGGTTGAAATAATTGGTATCGTCACGTGCCAATTTTTTGAGACCCCCCACTTCATCAGCTGCTAATTTTTGAAATTTTTAACTTTTTTGTTTTTTGATTTTTTTCTGTATATTTGTAAGGTTAATAACTAACTAATAAAAAATAAATAATAAAAATATTAATTGCTTTTTTTTATGACATTTTAAAAATTACCTGAAATTCATGCCTCTAGACTAGAATATTGCCTTAAATTCTCTTGACTCATGTAACATAAATAATTTTTCTGAGGAGATAAAGGGGGGAGAAATAATCTAGCATACTCTTATTTGTTTTAGAAACATTGTTGTGCAAATGAAAGTTTTGTTTAATTTTTCCGTATTTTAAAAGTTTTTATTACGAGGAAGCACTGTTATACATGGATGAATGAAGGGATGCCTATCCATCAGCATTGTATTTTTTCCAAATGCTTTGATGTATGTGCCTCATAGAACATAACGTTTGTTTTTTATCCTTTGAAATTTTATACCTCCAGTTCTCCTATTCGGAATAATTTTGACTAAAATACTGCATTAAATTCTCTTGACTAATGTAAAATAAATTATTTTTCTAAGGAGTTGGAGGGGGGGGGGCGATATTCTTACTTATATTATAAATGTGAAAGTTTGTAAGAATGGATGTTTGTTGTTATTTCACTCAAAAAGTACTGAATGGATCTGGACGAAATTTGGCATAGATATAGATTATAATCCGGTTTAACATAAAGTATACTTTATATCCAGAAAAATTGTACGGTTCCCGTGGGATAGATATTTTTTTGTTTTTACAGAGCAAAAGATTAACTTCTTTTTTGTAATATGGTAGTTTAAGGGCCAGAAAATGATATAGATTACTTTTCATATCGGAATAATAAACGGTTCCCATGGGATAGCAAAATAAGTATGTTTTCTATAAGAGCCATGTATTTAAAAATCCACGAAATAAAGTCTTAACTTATTTTCCTTAAGAATATTTGATCTACTTTTTACTCAGGAGAGACGTACTATTCCCGTGGGATAGATATGTTTTTTGTTTATCACAAAGTTAAAGATTTACATGATTTTTGCACTGTGGTGGTTTGGGGGAGAATAATATAGCTTACTTTTAAGGCTAGAAAAATGCATGGTTCCCATTGGATGGCAAAACAATTATATCCTACAGGAACCGCACATTTAAAAAGTTTCGGTAAAGTTCGTAAAATAGAATTTTACGCATTTTCTTCCAATTTTACACAATAACGAAAGAAATCTCTACCAAGTTGTAATTAAAAAATTGACAATTTTTACTGGAAAATAAATATGAATTTATTAATTTAACACCCGATAAAATTAATAACTAAATTGTTTAAAATATTAGAATTTTTTCATTGTTCATTGTCAAAGATATTAATTAGAAATAAACGTATTAAAATAATAAATTAAAAACTTCAAAATTTAACAATTACTTAACGGAACAAATTTTAATGAAGTTTTGCAAAGATCCTGTAGGATAGCGACTTATATATTCTTTTAAAGGAACATCCATTAATTACGTGAGGCGTCAAGGGCCGTTGGGGTCGAGCCGAATCTCATCTAATCTTACTTTGGAGAAAGGGAAGGTCTCGCAAATATCACGTATTTTTTTTTTTTGTAAATATATATAAGATTGCGGGTTGAGGGAATGATATATGCCAAATCTCATGACATCTTACTAGAGTGGAGGGGATGGGATTTCAAAAATCGCAAAAAACGCCTCGCGCAATTAATGGATGCCCCCTAAAATAGCTGTACGGTTTTTAATGACATTTACTAAAAATCGTATAGAAGCTGATGTGAGACAGCTAAAATCTCTTTCTTGAAACGTATTTTTAAGGAATTTGATAAACGTTCTTTGGATCTAAAGTCTGAAAGTATTTCTAATTTTTTTTTCTGTCAAAATAGATTAATTTTTATATTTTGCTATGGACGTATGGAATCTTTTAATCAATCAGTTAAATTTAGATACACTCAGCAAAGCGAGCGGGTATCAGCTAGTCTAACATAGTCTCATTTGTTTTAGAAACAACGTTATGCAATGGTAAGTTTTGTTTAATGTTTCCGTATTTTAAAAATTTTTATTACGAGGAAGTACTGTTATGCATAGATGAATGAAGGGATGCCTATCCATCAGCATTGTATTTTTTCCAAATGCTTTCAATGTATGTGCCTCATACGAGTAGAACATAATGTAATGTCTATTGGATGACAAAAAATTTTTAAGTTCGACAACTGAAAATTTAATCGAGTAACATTAAATCATTGAGATACTTGGAATTAAGAGGTTGTAGGGGTCTGTTTTACAAAAATTTTTGAATCTCATTTATGTTCAAAATCAGGAACAATTCAGAACAATCAAACACCCTGCAATACCAACTTACTTTCATATGATTGATTTGATCCTGTTCCCAATTGTATTGTTTCATTTGATTCTCTAGCAACTCCATTCGGGTACGTACAAACGCATCGTAGTTTCCCGTGTAGTACTTAAGTCGTTTCTTATTAATATGTATAATATTTGTACAGATTCCATTAAGAAAATCTTGCGAATGCGAGATTACAACCAAAATTCGTTTGTATCTATAAGTAAAGGAAAGGCCTTTATAAAAGATGTACGTACTAAACGATATACAACTTACGTCTTCAGTTCTTCTTCAAGCCAAACGCAGGCGTCCAAATCGAGATGATTCGTCGGCTCATCTAAAAGTAGCAGATGAGGCTTGACGTACAGCGCCCTCGCTAAAGCGATTCGCATACGCCATCCTCCGCTGAAGTCTTTGGTTTTCTTACTTTGCATTTCACTGGTGAAACCAAGACCGTGTAAAATTGCAGCGGCTCGAGCCTCGGCTGTGTCGGCCGACATATCATCGAGTCGCTCGTAAATGTCCATTAACTGCTCCTGAGCCTCTGAATAAGAAAAAAAAATTAGTTAAATATACTTGGATACCAATTCAAGCCCTCTCATTCATTCAATTTCTATAAATGAGGTGTCGATTTAAAGAAAATAAAGATTCGGTAACAATTTGGAAAATTTATGAATTTGTCTTGAAGGGCCATCTATAAATTACGTCACACAAACTTCATGATTTTTGACCCCCTCCCCCGTCCTTGTCACAGCTGGTCACATTTGTGAGACCCACCCCTCCTTAGTGTGACGTCCCATATTTTTCCAGTTTTAACATATAATTATTGTATTAAAACAGCAGTTCAAAAATTTGTTTTATTTTAATTTAAATGATTTTTTAATAAAATTTTATAATATAAAACTTCATCATCTTGAAAGTCAATTGTCAAATGAAATAAAAACAATATCACCGCTAGGCACGGTGCAGCATTTAGCGGCATTTATCAAAGGGCAATAGTATCGGCGCGTAACACTACACCGAGAAAAAAATTCTCTTCGGACAAGTAAATCTAAATATTAAATATTTGATTGCAATGGGCTAACAAATCATTTTGTTGGCGTAAATGAAATTTAGTTGTCAGAAGGCAATTTTTTTTTCCAAGTGTAGTAGAGCGAGTGGCCGACAAAACAATTTGAATCTTATGTTTCTACAGATAGTGTTGCAAATGTTTTTGAGTTTTTCGTTATTAGTTCAAAGTTCGTGTTTTACTTAACACTTATATTAAAATAGATTTTGAAATGTAACGTCACGAAATTTAGGACCCCTCCTACCCCCTTGTCACACAATATCACACTTCGTCGACCCCCTCCCTCCCCCTTAACGTGTGACGTAATTTATGGATGGCCCCTCATGGGCGACGTTTTGTGTATACAAAATTACGTTAAATAGATCACTTGATAAAATTTTACGTTAGTTTGCTCCAAATATATAGGTATTATAGACCGGGGTCGATAATTTTTGAACACAAAAAAAAATTATAGTAGGATGAAACCCATTAGAAAAGGAAGAGAATATAACAAAAATGAAAGGAACAATAAATTACGGTCGATCTGAGGTAGGGAAGTGGAGAAATAGGGTGTTTTAAAGGGTAGAAACGGTTTATCTCGATTTCCGACAAAACTACAAGTCCTATGAAAAAAAATTAAATAGCAAAGTAGTAGATAAAAAGATCTACAACTATTGGGGAAACAAACTTTTTTTAAAAAAGTCGGTGTGCTTTTTGTTCGGTGAAACCTCTACTTTCTGATGGTGCAAAAAAATATTTACATTACAAAGTTAAATGTTCCCAGAAAATGCAATATTTAAAGTGTAAATTTTTATAAATTGCTCAAAGTTGTATCTGTACAATTGTATTATGTACAATTTTGAGCTATTTATTAAAATTTACACTTTAATTATTGCATTTTCTGGGAACTTTTAACTTTGTAAAGTAAATATATTTTTGCGCCATCAGAAAGTTGAGGTTTCAGGGAACAAAAAGCTCACCGACTTTTTAAAAAAATCAGATGTTTTGACGTGAGAATTTTTTCGATTGAAAATTAGGGTGCTTTTTCGTTATCGATATTAAGTCATTATAAGGTGAAAAAATTAATATTTTAAATCAAAAAATTGCAGTATGTTTGAGACACTAAGAGGTAAGTTTTAACCAAATATCATGAAAAAAAATTTTTAAAAATAAAAAACTAAAAACTTGGGTTATTGAAATTTTTCACATAAATTTTGAGGTTATGTGAAAAAGGTGTTAGCACAAAAAATTTAGATCTACTTATTATCTACAACGTTACCATTTAACTTTTTTTCCATAGGACTTGTAGTTTTGTCAGAAATCGAGATAAACCGTTTCTACCCTTAAACCCCTCCCCCTTTTCCACTTCCCCACCTTAGATTGACCGTAATTTATTTTTCCTTTTATTTTTGTTATATTCCCTTCCACTTTCACTTTTTACAATTTTTATAATGTGCTTAAAATCGATAAAATTTAATTTTATTTTTTCGATTTCAGAGAATCAAAATGGTGTAAGTTAAAAAAATTAAAGTTAAATTTAAGTTAAGTCAATATTTATGATTACAATGCATCATTCTGTTAAATTTAAGACTAGTCTAAGGCATTTGTCCACCCAGGTTTTTAAAGTATGTAGGGATTTATCTAACAGTGAATCTAATAAATCCTTAAAAATCTCAAATTGTGGAAACGTTGACTTACAGCATTCTGATTCTTATCAGCTCATATAAATTAAGGATCCAGCAAGTCAAGTAATTGGACATTTTATGAAATAAATTATGTTTGAAATGTTGACTTGAAATTGTAATAACTTGTTAAGTCAATATTTTTAACTTGATATTTTCATATTAATTTCTGACTTGAGTTTGACTTGAATTCAAATCAAATTTAAATAGTTTAAAAATTAAAATGAATTAGCTTGAAAATTGAAAAGTCCGGCAGTGGGGATCGCTAATATGAATACTGTACCATCTTCATCGGAGCCGATGAGTTCCTCGACTAATTTTTCTAAGCGCACTCTTTCCTCGTCCACTTCCATGACACACTGCAAGGCACTTTTATCCGATGCCGGCATTTCACGGGTCAAATGAAAGATGTCAATGTGTTCCGGAATGGGCACTTCTCGATGTCCCAGCACCGCAAGTAAAGTTGATTTACCTATCCAAAAAATTGGAAATAATTATTTTTTTCAATTGAAGTTGTTTGGGATGGTGACTTACCGCTTCCATTGAGACCAAGAAGACCATATCGTCGTCCGCAGTTCAACTCGAGCATCGCGTCCTGGAGCATCTCACATCCGTGGAATGTTATTGAAAAGTTATCGATTTTAACGTCTCGGGACTTGGGATGAACGGCCAAGGATCCGGTGCACGACCGTGCCTCCGCGTTTAACTTAGCGTCAGCCTCCAACTTCATACACAATGCCTCTGAAATAAAGCAAATAACATATCGTAAGGATAATTGGCGGAAGAGTAGCAAATACTTTTCGGATGGAATCTTAAACCTGAACTGGACTTAATACTAATTTTTTAAAATTTTAAAATGCCGAAGTCAGGGGTAGTAAGTCGTTCCTATACCTACATATAACAATACCCCTGATTGACAAACTGAAAACATGAAATTTGAAAGTATTATTCCTAAGACGCGATTTCTACATTAGGGGTCATCCATAAATTACGTTACACGTTAAGGGGGAGGGAGGGGTCGACAAAGTGTGACGAGGAGTTAGGAGGGGTTCTTAATTTTGTGACGTCACATTTCAAAATCTTTTTTAATCTAAGTGTTAAGAGTAAAACATGAACTTTGAACTATTAACAAAAGACTCAAAATGATTTGCAGCACTATCTGTAGAAACATAAGGTTCAAATAGTTTTGTCGGCCACTCGCTCTACTACACTGAAAAAAAATATTTTATTCTGACAACTGAATTTCATTTACGCCAACAAAATGATTTGATAGCTCATTGCCAATCAAATATTTAATATTTAGATTGAATTGTCCGAAGAGAATTTTTTTCTCGATGTAGTCTTACGCGCCGATACTATTCAATAATTATTTGTAGACTAGCTGGTCCTCGCCCGCTTCGCTGAACGTATCTAAATTATACTGATTGAATAATGGAAACTTTCATCCCATCAACAAAAGACAGATAGATATTTCTAGATCTTTGATTCATAGAAAGTTCATGAAAATCAGATAAACTACTTTTCCAGGAAGATATTCAATATAGCTATCTAGAAGAGCTATCTTATTGGTTCTATACGTTTTTATAAATATTATAAAATACCTATACTTGTGTTCCTTAAGTAGCAATACAATTCGAAAATGTTGAATGTATTATATATTTAACTGAGTTTTTCACCAAGTTCAAATTGTTCAATAGTAATTTAACACGTTTATTTCTAAACATTATAGACATTCAAAAATTAACAATGAAAGAAGTTTCAATGTTTCAAAAATGTTCATTATTAATTTACCGATGTTATCGGATGTTAAATTAAAAATCATATTTTGCTGTAGAAATTGTAATTTTTATTTTAACTTTTTTGGAATGATTATGTTAAAACGCTGCTTCACAAACTTTAGGGAAAGCTTTTTTAAAAACACGATTCCTGTAGGAAAAGTACAAGTGTTATGCTATCTTTTGAGAATCGTGCATTATTCTAACATACGAATTAATAATCTATATTATTCTCTGACCTTTCAACTACCCCATTGCAAAAAATCATGTCAATCTTTTGCTCTATGACAAACAAAAACATATCTATCCCACGGGAGTAGTACATTTTTCTGGATTAAAGGTACACCAATCTTTCTTGAGGAAAATTCCTTAAAACGCTTATCCATGAACTTTTACGAAACTTCTTTTAAATACTCAGTTTCTGAAGGATACCATTCTTATCCTATCTTACGGGAACCGTGCTATATTCTGACATAAAAGGTATAGCCTATATTTATTCTCTGACTCTCAATTAACCACCTCATTGTAAGAAATTATGGTAATCTTTTGCTCTGTGAAAAATAAAAACATATCTATCCTACGGGAACCGCACATTTTTCCTGCATAAAAATAAGACTGTAGGATAAGAAAATTATTTTTTGCCTTGAGGACATTATAAGTTATAATTATTAATATACTCTATTATAATCAGCTAAAAACGTTTAGTTTCAGCATGATTTTTCTTTAATCCAGTTTTTCTATTTTCCCGTTGAAATGAGAAAATTTTCCGAAATAAAACGTATTGTAGATAATGATTCACATATTTAGCTATCATCATACTTAAATATCACCAATATTCATTTTGAAATAAAAATGTATAGTTTATGCATAATTTTTGTTCCAACCCGTTTTTCAATTTTCCGGATAAATGAGACATTTTCACGTTATAAAAAATAATCTTTTTTATGACTCAGATTGTCATTTATCATCATACTAAATTTCATTAAAAACCGTATTTATTTGGGTAAGAATTAATAATATGTTTCTAAAAACAATTTCGCTAATAATGAATTATTATTTTTGAAACAACTTTAATAACCATTAAAAAAGTTATAGCGGGCCAACCTTAAAAGATAGACATATGTCGTCGCGGACTTTTTTTTAGAACTTTTTAAGAGGAACAGTTTTACTATACATGATTTTTGCGTAACTTTAACCATTTACGCAGGGCAGGCAACAAACGCTCTCAAAAGGAAAAATTTTTCCTGGTTTTTGCAACATTTTCCATTGATGCTCTGCTGCTATTGGTCGTAGAGTGATGTTGTATAGCCTAAAGCCTTCGTCGATAATTAAGCTATCCAACACAAAAAAAAAATTTCAATTCGAACCAGTAGTTCCTGAGATTAGCGCGTTTAACCAAACAATCAAACAAACTCTTCAATTTTATATATTAGTATAGATGTAAAATTGTAAAATATTTGACGTCACACTAAGAAGCGGTGTGAGCAAGTGTGACTAGCTGTGACAAGGCCGGGGGAGGGGTCAAAAATCATGAAATTCGTGTTACGTAATTTATGGATGGCCCCTAAGGGATCGTTTTTTGTAACTCCACCCTTAAGTGGCTGAAAGAGGTATTGAGTTATCTTTTAACCAACAGCGAGTTACATGTAAAAGAAAGCTCTGTGACGCATCGCAGCCGATATTTTTACACAGTTTAAATCGGTAATTGTCGATTTGAAACAAGACATTTGCGAGTTTTGTCATTAAAATACAATTGTCGTCTCACTTGACAAGTGACACATCTCATAGAATAAACCCAAATTGTGGGCCCGTGTCTTCCAGAGGCGGCGTATTTTATCTGTGTCTAACTAATCTTAAGTAACATGCTTAATATTTTTTGGAATCCTGCTAATTTTATACATTGTCAAAAGGAAGAACGTTCATATTAAAAGAAATGTATAGTAAAAATTGATATGTGTGAATAATTTTTAATGTTAATGATGTTACGGCTTTTCATAGAATAAGGTTTATTTTTAAGGCTCTGCTGCGTTCAGTTGGTTAAGTTTTGCGTGAACGAAGTCACAGGTAGCCACTAGTCCCCCATATATTGAAGATTCCAAAATAATTCCTTCAGATTTTTACTTTCTTTTACTACTATTGATAGTAAAGGAAGTATTGTAATCGGGTCGAATTTTCGAATTTTTATACAATATAGTATATATGTATAATCGGGCTCCAGAATGGTTTTTATCTATATTTCGCGTCAGTAATATATAGTGAAAAACACGTGAATCCCATAGGATAGCATAACAATTGTATCCTACAGGAACCGTGTATATAAAAAAAGTTTCGTTAAAGTTCGCGAAATAGAATTTTAACGTATTTTCCTCAAGAAGGCCAGACCAATTTTACATAGTAAAGAAAAAAATTCTCTACAAAGTTGAAATTAAACAACTGACAAAATTTTACCGAAACATAAATAAGAATTTCAATTTAACACCCGATAAAATTAATAATGACATTTTTTTAATAGTTGAATTTCTGTATTGTCGAAAATATTAATTAGAAATAAACGTATTAAAATAATATACTAAATTTTTAAATAATTAACAGTTACTGAACGGATCGAATTTTAATGAAGTTTTGTTGAAGATACCTCAGATCTTAACATATTAATGAATATCATTTATTCAAAAAAAAAAGGTTTCTGTAGGATAGCTTCTAATCTTTTCTACTAAAATAGCTGAACGATTATAAATGACATTTGGGATGAAAGATTTTCAAGTCTAAAGGGATATTTTATATTTAAAATTGTAATGAACCTGTAAAATAGCTAATATCTCTTCCTAGAAAAGTAGTTTTAAGGATTTTGATGATCTTACTTAGGATATACAGTCTGGAAGTATCTATCATCTTATTCTGTCAAAATATTATAGATTAATTTTTATATTTTGCTATGAAGGTAGGGAGTTAATTAATCAATCAATTAAATTGATATACTCTCAACAAAGCGAGCGGGTGTTAACTTTACCATCGTTTTCAAATTTTAACCTTAAGTTCAAATCACAATCCTTTTTACACCGGCTACGTAAAACGTTTTCATCTTTATTCCTAAATAATAATATTTCTGTATTGAACAGTTTACTACAATATAATTTAACATTAACTTAGCCACAGCAACGCTAAAACGCTTTAAATTTTTGTTTTCAAAAATTTTTTCCCTTAAATGCTTTTTCCAGATCCGCAATTGCTCCAGGTGTATAATTACTTAGTAATTCAATTTTTAAACTATTCATGTTTATAAGATATTTAATAGATCCAACGGCAGTTGGTGACGTCATAGTACAACAATACATATTGTATTAATAGTTAAAAATAATTTGTTATTAAAAATATTGCAAAAATTTGATAAATTATTTGCGTAATGAAAAGAGTAGATAGGGAACTTAAAAAATACAAAAAACAAAAATTTAAATTAAAAAATTATTTTTGGTTTTATAGCAATTTTATTCTTGAGTTTGAAATTTTTTTAAAAAATTAACTATTAAGATACTATCAACTATACACCTGGAGCAATTGCGGATCCGGAAAGAGCATTTAAGGATCAATTTTAAAAAAATAAAACTTAAAAAAGTCACTTTTTTGTATTTTACATCGATTTTAATTTTTAGTTTACAAATTTTTGAAACGTTAATTATTAATCAATTAATAACTATCGACTTGGAGAAATTGCGGATTCTGAAGGAGCAATTTTTTGGCATATAGTTTAGTTTAAAAAAATGTTTTCCGCTAATTTAACTCTTAATGGTTAAAAAATAAATGTAATAATAACAGTGAAATATAAAAATTGCTAAAAGAATATTTAAAAATAATCTACAATAAATATTTTAAAAATAGAATTTAAAAAATATTAATTTATTTATTCTAACATCTCGCTTAGCTGTATGAAGTCGTCTCAAAAATGATATAATCATTAGGCGGTGGAAGGAGAAACATTCTTCATGCGCATAACACCGTTTGTCCCACTCTATCAAAGCAACTAAAAACCAACGAAAGCATACGCGGTCTGCTTAGAAAAATAGCAATTTTTAAAACTTTAATTACTTTTTTTTTAATGAAGATATCGTGATCATTTTTTTAGATATGGACCAAGTATATAAGAAGTAAAACAAACAAAAAATAATCGAAAGTTTTTTTTTGTTTATTTAAGCTTTCATTGGGATTCGAACCCAGGACCACCGGCGTATATGACAACTACCTAGTCAACTACGCCACTAAGTGACCCTCCATCAGAATTGTTTTCTTCCAATCTCTACTTAGACTATATTAAACCCGATAAAATTTTCTGAGACACTTTTCCTACCTTCAGCACTTAGTTCAACCCCATTAGTCACTTTCCCGTTTGTGCTCGGCGCCGATTTATTTTCCTGATCCTTATCCTCGTTTTTGTTGCTAACCTGTTTCTTGCCACTTTGTCGCGCTTTGGCAGCGTCCTTTTTGCGTTGTTGTTCCCGTTTCTTAGCGTCAGACGGCATTCTAAAGCATAGACAAAAAACCACGTCAATTAAAAAATTTATAATCAAATATGGTGATTGACAATATAAATAAATGGCCGATTATTAATAGAAACAAAAATGAGGTTAACCCATTTTTCAGTTGAAGAATTTTTTATTCATCACATAGAAAAATTAATTGATAATTTGTTAAAAAATGATTTTCTTTTATATGATAACATATTTTAGAATGGAAAAGTTTTTATTTTTCATGAAACGTGCACAAAAGTCAGCAAAAAAAAAACGGAAAACTACGAATTATATAAAATTATTTTTTGGGGATACATTTGTTGATTTGTTAGTGAAATTATGTAAATTTATAAATAAAAGTGTTACAAATTGAAAATTAGTGTAAAAATATTTAGTTTTGGTCGTTAAAAATAATTTTTTACTTGATTTGTTTGAAGAAATACGTAGATCAAGTCGCTATAGCTTCACGTGTATTCACAAAAGGCCGTCAACATGTTTGATTGATTAACACCAGAAGGCGCTGCGGCCGCTTGAATATGAGCGGGAAATTATATTTGATAGAAATGGATGGCACGGCACTATTTGAAATCTTGGAAAAAATACGCGAAACAAACATTTCCATTTTTTCCATAAATTTTTCATGAAAATTCAAAGAATTTTAAAGAATTCCATTAATTGAAGCACCGTATGCAAATGACTTTATTCGTCAATTGCGTCTAATTTAATGATGAATAATTGCAATTTTTTAGTAACTCAAACATAAAATAAGGATATTGAAATTTATTTAAAAACTAGCTAATATCCGCTCGCTTTGCTGAGAGTCTCTAATTTTAATTGATTGATTAATAAATTCCCTACCTTCATAGCAAAATATAAAAATTAATCTATAATATTTTGACAAAAATAGATGATAGATACTTCCAGACTTGAGATCCAAAGTAAGATCATCAAAATCCTTAAAACTAAATACTTTTCTAGGAAGAGATATTGGCTATCTCACAGGTTCTATACGATTTTAAGTATAAAAAGGTTCTTTAAGAAAATTTGAAAATCAATACCAAATGTAATTTAAAACCGTTCAGCTATTTTAGTAGAAAAGATTAAGAGCTATCCTACAGGAACCGTACATTTTTTAGGATAAATGGTAATCAATATGTTAAGATCCGAGGCATCTTTAACAAAACTTCATTAAAATTCGTTCCGTTAAGTAATTGTTAATTATTTAAAAATTTAGTTAAAATACGTTTATTTTTAATTAATATTTTCGACAATGAACAATAGAGAAACTCAAATATTGTAAACAATTTCATTATTAATTTTATCGGGTGTAAAATTGAAATTCATATTTATTTTCCAGTAAAAATTGTCAATTTTTTAATTTCAACTTTGTAGAGATTTCATTCGTTACTGTGTAAAGGTCAGGCCTTCTTGAGGAAAATGCGTTAAGATGCTATTTCACGAACTTAAACGATTTTTTTTAATACACGGATCCTGTAGGATTCAATTGTTATGCTATCCTATGGGAACGGTCAATTGTTCTGGCATAAGAAGCAATCTATATAATTCTCTGCCCTGTTAACTACCACATGGAAGCGGATTGTATATTGTATCAAAATTTGAGCTCAATTGGAATAAAATTTGTTCAAGAAAAGAACTGACATAATATTTTCACATATATAAGAAGAAGATATCAATAAAACAGCCACTACGAACGCCGTAAAAAATAGCCAGCCGTTCTGCCAACGCTTTTTAAATCTCTGATATCTTTTAAGATATTCATTTTAATGATATACTGTAAAGGGCAATTATGATCTACATGAAATGCACAGCGTGTCTAATGCATTTAATTGAATAAGAAATAATACTGTATTTTTAAAATAGCTTGGTAAATAAACAATCATTTTTTGTATCATGTAAAAGATAAAAATGATTCCTGTAGGTTATCCTTAGGAGATAGACATATACCGTCGAGGACTTTTTTGTCAATCTTTTTAAGATACACAATTTTGCCGCATATTATTTTGATCTATCTCGTAAGGTTTAGCCAGCGTTTGCAATGTAAGTGCACAAAAGTATGTTTGTTATGACATCACATTACAAATCTTTGAGTTTCCCGACTTTTCTCTACTATAATATGCATGTTTTATACCTACAAACCTCCCTCTTAAATTACTGTATCAATTTCTGAAAACTGCATTAAAATCCGTTGTGTAGTTTAAAA
The DNA here is from genome assembly GCA_958496155.1 of Sisyra nigra. NCBI lineage: Eukaryota > Metazoa > Arthropoda > Insecta > Neuroptera > Sisyridae > Sisyra > Sisyra nigra. Next base: position 35,895,303 of record OY292318.1, read on the forward strand.
GATCTAGGGGAACAGACAGCGGGAGCAACTTTGTTTTATACTATGTAAAGATATAGACAAATATAAAACTTAAAACTGCACATTTTAATTTTCTTCACTCATAGTTTATAGATCCACGGTATTTTGTGTTTAAGATCATTTATTCGATCAAGAGGTGTTCAAACACTTCGCGGTCCTTATCCCAAATTGAAATAAACATCAATTAATTGGGTAGAAAATTCGGACGCCTAAAATTTTCTCGAGAGAAAATCGGAAAATGTAATCCAGAGTTTATCAAATTTTGGTTTACTGAAAAATGGTGCTAATTATCAAATTAAAATAAAGCCATTGGGAAAAAAAAGAAATCATAAAAATGAAAACCAATCGACCGTTCGAATTCCAGAGATTTGACCGATCGATGAATGGAATTTTTCGATAGTCGCAAAGGTTGTTATTTAATACTACAGCTAATACCCGCGACGTCGTCGGCGTTATTATGTTAAGAACATATTTAATTTATAAAGGAAAAACATTTAAAAATTGAAAGTTTTTAACTATATATGCCAAAAAATTGCTCTTTCAGAATCCGCTATGGCCAAGTGTATAGTTATTAGTTAGTATATAGTTATCTAAGGTCATATCACGACTGTAAAATTTCTGTTGGTCAATTTTTACTTAGGTCTAGGATTCAACGGGGATCGAACAATTGCTCTAACCACAGCGCCAATAGGTGGTCATTAAAATTGTGTCATTATTACTACGGTGTCCATACGTCCCGGATTTCCACCTTGCATCCCGGATTTTTCTAGAAGCAATATTTGCCCCTGATTCAGGTTTTTTGTCCCGAATTTTTGAAAAGGTTCTTATTTTAATATTTATTTTAAATATATTTCAACTAGAATTATTTTTACAAAATTTGAACCGAAAATTGTTCATATCAAAATACGCGACACGCTTTAAATCATTTGAAGCACACAGTAAACTCTCGATTCTGGAATCCGAAATAAAAAGTTTTGTACCTAGTAATTCTGATTCTGAAAGATTCATTTAAAAAAATACTGATTTTTATTATATCCTTAAATAGTGGGAGTATCTGTTATGTATAATTTTTATTTAAAAAATCATATTTAACTTATCTCACCCCCCCAGGCTACAAGTTCCCGTCCCGGATTTGAAATAAAAAGAATATGGTCACCTTATTATTACCAATATTACTAGCTATTAAGATAGGCAACTATAACATTTTACAGTGTTTCAAAACACACAAATGCAACTTGGGTTGCCTAACTTGGTCATCAAATTAGAATTTATTTAGAGATTTTTTTTAAAATCTATAATTTATGTTGTTTCGCAATCTGTACCACGACAATAAGCGAATTTGTGGAACGTATGAACGACAAAGCACCCCAATTGGGGTACCTCCTACGTTACTGCCTGTAGGGCAGCTCCCAGAATGTCAGACGTTTCAGTCTAACAGTCTCCTCGCTGTTATCTAGTAGGTTCATAGCCAGGTGGCTCGGATGATCATTTGTAGATTTTAAGAAAATTTCTTTTATAACATAAACTTGATATACTTACCTATTCTAAGAGTTTTTCTTATTGAAAATATCACATCGAACGGGAGTTTTTTAAAGGAAAAAAAATGAGGACTAATCATGGTTGATGCGTTTGTTGAAGTTATGCCAAAAACTATTTGAATCTAAAATTATTTTTTCTTTTTACAAAAAATCATTGGAAAATCTCTTTAATGAATTAATAATAAATAAAGTTATTAATCTTTCTGTTTATTATTTAAATAACGTATAACACATTTTTGACTCGTGCTTTCACACCATACAGGCACATAATAGTAAAAATTACTCGTGAGCAAACTGCAACTCAATAAATATTTTGATCGATTGCAGTTTTCCTCGTTCTGCTTCGAGTTAATGACATTTATAAATGAATTTATTTCATCTTGTAAATATAATTTTAATATAATTTACACAATCAAATAATGTTTGATATTAAAAAAAAAAAAAATAAAAACAATGCAATAATGGAAGATAAATTTTCATTCTTCTCAGAAGAAAAACGTAGATGTTGCGAATGATGTTTAGAATAAACAGTACAATTTGTTCTTAAGAAAAACATTTTGAAAATAAAAAAAAAATTATAATAAGTTTTTTTTTTATACCTAATAATAATATGTACATGGTGAAATAATCCTTGCGGTATTAAGTTTAACAAAATGTTGCGAAATTAGAAATACTTCCAAAGGACGGTGGATTAATGGTTCATTGTTCTTGAAAGAAAAACCAATTTGACTATGATTTTCACATTTAACAAACCTAACATTGAGAAATTGTTCACATCACTATTACTTTGTCTCTCTACAAGTTTACTTGATAAAACTAACGATGCAATATTACATTTTTATTTTTCATAGAATAAAATATATCGAAAACTGTTAAGTGTGTAGATATTATATATCCTTACAATTTATAAAAATACAAGATTTTTATTTCCGAGTCATTGCAATAATAATGTTGTTAGATAAAAATATTATTGTTTAATCTAGTTGTCTTCAACTGACGATACACAAAATATTTAATCACAAAACGAAAATTGATTACTTTCAATTGTTATAATAAACATGTTCAGAAGAGGTATTATATCGAACGTCCTAGAGAAGAATTATAATCAAAAAAAATAACGCTTAAAGAGAAATTGTACTGATTGAAGTCGAGAATTAAAAGGAATTCTCTTAGACATTATCACCATAATCTCGATCACCCACATTGATTCTGTCCTGAGCCGCAGTCACTGAAAATCCCAAACAACGAGAATCGACTTTCATCATACGAGACTTCTTCACCTTCTTTCCTTTCCCCTAGAAAAAAAATATTAAAACTATTAGCAGTTGATATTTAACTTTGTTCACACTTAATAATTAAGTTAAGTGGCAAGTAATTTTGGAATTAAGTTAGTAGCTATCAGAAGCCTGACACTCTTAGCCAAAGAAGCCATTCATTAAAGATATATAAAAGAGTTAAATATTGGAAAATTCTGATCTTAATTATTTATATTCCGTGTTAAAACTCCTTATGCAGGGCATCGCCTTAAAACTGATTTCAAAATTCCCTGACCTTCCCATTACTTCTCTCTGACAAAAAAAAAACAAAATCTAGGATAGCTACAAAAAAAATTACTTGAATATAGATTAAAATTATGCTTGAAAATGTTTTTATTATAATTTGACTAAAATAGACCAGTGTAGATAATTTTTGAACAGAAAAAAAAATAAAATAGGATGAAACCCATTAGAAGAGGAAGAAAATATAACAAAAAAGAAAGGAAAAATAAATTACGGTCAACTTGGGGTGGTGGAAAGGGGGAGGGGTAAAGGTAAAATCGGTTTATCTCGATTTTTGACAAAACTACAAGTCCTATGTAGTCCCTTTTTAAAAAGTCGATGAGCTTTTTGTTCGTTGAAACCTCTACTTTCTGATGGTGAAAAAATTAATATTTTAAATAAAAATAAAATACAGTGTGTTTGGGATATGAAAAGGTAAGTTTTCACCAAATTTCGTGTAATTTTTTTTTTTTTTTTTTGTAAAAGATAAAAATTAAAAACCAAAAACTTGGTAATATGAATTGTTCACATACATTTTGAGGTTAAGTGAAAAAAGTGTTAGCACGAAAGTTGTAGATCTAATTATCTAAAACTTTGCTATTTAACTTTTTTCCATAGGACTGTCTCTAGTTTTGTCGGAAATCTAGATAAACCGATTTTACCCTTAAACCCCTCCCCCTTTTCCACTTCCCCACCTCAGATCGGCCGTAATTTATTTTTTCTTTCTTTTTTGTTATATTCTCTTCCTTTTCCAATTGGTTTCATCCTATTTTATTTTTTCACTTTTTACCATTTTCAAAGGCTAAAAGCACTGGTCTACAACACCCAAATCTGATAAAAAAAATTTAAAACTATGATTTTCTAATAATCCTTATGCAGTTTTCCGACTAATATCAATAACTTTTTTAAATCCAACAATCAATAGAATATCATAAATTTCCCTGACTAAGGTTTAAATTTCTTGACTTTTCCAGGTTTTTCACGTCAATCGCCAACCTGTTATGTAATTTCCATTTATTCATACAAACAATTTATTTCAAATGTCTACCAAAAGACCAATTTTTTGTATATTCATTTGATAATAGTTCATTCCGTGCATTTAGGCTTACAAATTGAAACGGCGTTGTTTTTTTTTTTTTTGTTTCGGATAAGCCAATCAGCCGGAATCGTGGAGGAAGTGCGAGCTCATTTTTTCGAGGTGGGGGTGTTCAGAACGCTGTCACTCATGTTCTACACAATATTTTTAGCTTAAAATTTATATTTCTACTGTCGAAATATATGTTGACAAATGATAATAAACTTAAAGCTCTATCTATTTACTGGTCGTAGAAAAAAAAATCCTAAAAAATCCCTAAAAAACAGGCCGTCACATGGGTCGACCCCCTTAAATTAAGAGCAAAGCGGGGTCGAATGGACAAAAAGCGGAAAAAAATCCAATATCTCGAGAACGGATTAGCATAGAACCCTGGGGCCGATCTCATTTGACTCAGGACAAAATAAAACATCAACTTCAACTGTTTTTATTAAAATTTTGAAGAAAATTAAGGAACTAATGAGAAAATTAGAGCTTATTGGCATGATAAAAATTTCTGAAAATTTTGGAATAGGTTGTACTTATCAAAACAAGTTGCAACAAGTGTTTTGAGTGTATATTTAAATTAAATAATGCTTATAAATAAAAATTCAAGGAAGCTTAAAAGATGGGAGAATTTTGTAAATAATAAAACTAGGAATTATGTTTTAACGTGGAGACATGGATTATCTGAGCCAACTGGGAACTGATAGTTCAAACTTAAAGAATATGTATGATTCCCAACAGATTTTAAACTGTGTGACTCAATTTGTCAGTTCCCAATTATGTTAACAAGACAGTACAACAAACAGAGGCTAACTCTAATCCTTTCTTTTCTTTGATGATTGTTGTTCTAATCTTCACATTTACATGTGTAGTTTGAAAAGTGATCATCCATATCTTGGAGGAAGACGGAGCTTTTTTAGTAAGCATAGCTGTTCTCATAGCTTATTTAAAATTCGTAACTTTTAACGTTGTAAAGCGCTCTATTTTTTTTTCCCAGTTTGACTGATGTGTGGCTTAGTTGACTATTGTAGAGCAGAGAAAAAAAAATGATAATTTTTTTCTCCCTCTTTTACAATTATATATTACTCATTTAGTGTAGTGTGTAATTTATTCAAACTTATATATAGTGTGGGAATCACAAACTTGATGATTGAAACCAGCGCTTTCGAAAATCGAATTTTTTCCGCTCTGGCTCCACTGTGCGCCGTGTATATAATAAATAAATATTATAAAAAAATGAAAAACCGACTTCAAAATATATATAAATTCTAAAACAAAAAATGCACTAAAAAGTAACAAAATAATGGCGTATCCTTGCAGTATCTACAACTTACAAATTATTAGGATGATATAATGTAAAACTATTGTTATTTTTGGAGTTGGTGTCAGCCAAGGAAATACGACTATATTGGTACTTAGCAAAAAACGAGAATACCTTATGAAAATTATTTTTCAAATGAACTTTTAAACAATATACTCGAACTGTAACAATATCTAGCGACCTTTAAACTACAAAATACCAATACCAACTAAACCTTCTTACAATTTTTACAAATAACCATTAATATTTATTTTCTTGACTGACCCCAACTCCAAAAATAACAATAGTTGTACATTGTATTATCCTAATAATTTGTAAGTTGTAGATACTGCAAGGATACGCCATTATTTTGTTACTTTTTAGTGCATTTCTTGTTTAAGATTTTTTATTTATTTTGAAGTCGGTTTTTCATTTTTTTATAATATTTATTTATTTTTCGCGTTTTAGTGATCTGAAGTTTGATAACTGATTTTATTTTCTTGAAAATGGTTAACCTTCCAAACGCGCTGCTCATATGAGGCAGCGCCGTTTAATATTAAAAGTTACTACGTCATCCCTTTTTGCCCTTAAGGGCTGAAATTTTTTGCTTTTAAATGTAATAACAAAACTAAGTGGATTATTCTTTTCAACAGAAAAAAATTATACAAATTCGGTTAAATGTCACTATTTCATCCCCTATTTTCATCCATAAGGGGTGGATTTTTTTCTTCAAATTGAAATGTGAACAATTTAAAGGTACGTTGTACGTAATAGAAACAAAATTATCAAAATCGGGTTAGCCAGAAAAAATTTATAATATTATTTCATCCCTTAGTTTTCAACCCCTTAGAAGTGGAAGATTTCCCTCAAATTAAAACTGGACCCCACGGAAAGCACCATCTTTCAAATAAAAAAAGAATTATCAAAATCGAGCTATCCAATAAGAAGTTAATATTTCATCCCTTAGTTTTCAACCCTTTAGAAGTGAAAGATGTTCCTCAAATTAAAATGGGAACACACGAGAAGCACTAGCTTTCAAATAAAAAAAGAATTATCAAAATCGAGCTAACTAATAAGAAGTTAGTATTTCATCCCTTAGTTTTCAAGCCTTTAGAAGTAAACGATTTCCTTCAAATTAAAATGGAACCACATGAAAAGCACTGGCTTTCAAATAAAAAAATAATTTTCAAAATCGAGCTATCCAATAAGAAGTTAGTATTTCATCCCTTAGTTTTCAACCCCTTAGACGTAAACAATTTCCTTCAAATTAAAATGGGACCATTCGGGAAGCACCAGCTTTCAAATAAAAAAAAGAATCATCAAAATCGCTTTACCCAGTCGGAAATGCTGAGGTAACAAACATAAAAAAAATACAGTCAAATTGAGAACCTCCTCTTTTTTTTGAAGTCGGTTAAAAACAGCAGGAGCAAAGTTGTATACCTAATACAAGTTTCCCTCCTATTAGACGATATTTTACAACACGGTTTCACCTTAACACAAATTAAAAATGGCGGAAATTTTCCTATTACACCGTTCCCACAACACGGTTTTACAATAAAACGAAAAATTTTCTATGTTATAATATACATTTGATAATAATATTTGTGTTTTTTATTAAGAATTATAAAAACTAATTTTTGAAAAATTGAAACATTAGCCTTTAACACTATGACCAGTATGACATTTTTAATTTAGGGCATACGTACAAAGACCTCAGGCCCTGATGACTAAACTATGGTGGCTGATTAAAAATGTTATTCGAGCATGTTTAGTTACTAAATTATTCGCTTTTCGGCTGAATTATTAAGCATATGTGAACAAGAAAGTTTTTAAAATTAATAGGTCATACCTTAACTTCTTGAAAATCTGTTGTATTGGATGGATTAACAGCAGGAGCTGGTACACACATATCATCAGTGTGTTGCAACGCCGCTCGATTCCGCTGTTTCGCTTTGGAACGACGTTCCAAAAACTGACGAGCAAAATCCGAGGCTACGTTACCCTCGCCTAAATACGTGCGCACATAGTCTTTCACTTCATACGGCGATTCAATGTCTAACAAAAATCCGACAAAAATCGGAATATCAACATCACTGTTTATCGCCGTTAACGCTTTTATACACCACGAACTGAACTCGTTGCCCAAATCCATACCATTTTTATCGAGAAACTTCAACTCATTGCTCGATTCTTCCGCCTTCGATGCGCCACCAGAATTACTCTTGCTCTTCGTTTTATTGTTTGCGCTTACGTTGTTCACTTTCGGTTGATTGCTTGCTTTATTTGCTGCATTTTGACTAATGTTTATAGCTGAACTACTTTTGGTTACGCCGCCTGCACCTTTTATCGGAGCAGAGACTTTCGCTTGAGGTGTAGAATCCTCCCAAAAACCTGTCGCTATAACGAAAAAGTTTTAATGTTTTTGTCACAGTTTTGATGGTGATAAAGAAATACCTGTTGTTTGACCCCAAGTCAAACTTTGACTCGCTGAACTCCAAATTCCAGCGGACGGAACGACTACCGTTTCTTTTTTCTCCTTCTGTTGTGCTAATCGAGCTTCAGCTGCTTGCTATTTGATACAAAAGAAAGAAAAAAAATAACAATCAACTTATGGATATGTTATGTTATCGATAGTATTTAGTATTAAAAGCATTTATGATAGTATTTCTTCCTTAATAAGTAAATTATTGTGTAGTTGTGTGTAAATCGAACAGTGAACTAAGCCAAAATCGCTCCTATTCCGTAAAACGTCGTTATAAGCGATTTGTATACCTTAGTTTACAAATCATCATAGAAAAATATTGAATTTACATATTTGCAGTAGAAATCGTTTTAAGGGGGTTTTCTAGTCTAGAAATTTGAAAAAATCGATTGTTCTTTTCTTTCATATTCTCAAAGTTTAAACCTTTAAGAAATGCCTTTAGGAGGATTTTTCAATATTTTTGGACCAGGAATCGCTGATAAAAAAAATGTAACCATTAACTACCATTGTATGGCCACTGGCTGTAACTTTACCCGAAACTTTAAACTCGTTATTCTCGAAACTGTCTTTTTCAAAACGATACCCACGATTTCTCAGGTTCTACTGGGCCGATTTACCTGAAATTTTTAGAGTCTTCTTTATAGACTTGTCTATACCTGGAACTATCCCCATCTCCAAATTTCAATTTTTACTATTTTTAAAAAATTCGAAACAGTCAAAAAATATGGTACAAAATTTTTTTTTTCAGGCAGTCGCCATTTTGTGAAAAAATTTTTTTTCAACTTTTCCGTAGTTCCAGACATTGTGAAAGTTTTCTAGATTAATAATTTTTTTTTTTGGTTTCAAATTGCTAGGAGGGTTGAAATCATTGGTATCGTCACGTTCCAATCTTTTGAGACCCCCCACTTCATCAGCTGCTAATTTAAAAAAAAAAACTTTTTTTGTTTTTTGATTTTTTTCTGTATTTTTGTAAGGTTAGTAAATAACTAATAAAATAAATGAATACTAAAAATATTAATTGCCTTTTTTTATGACACTTCAAAAATTACCTGAAATTCCTGCTTCTTGACTAGAATACTGCCTTAAGTTCTCTTGACTAATGTAAAATAAATCATTTTTCTGAGGAGATGGGGGGGGAGAATAATCTAGCATAGTCTTATTTGTTTTAGAAACAACGTTGTGCAAAAGCAAGTTTTGTTTAATTTTTCCGTATTTTAAAAGTTTTTATTACGAGGAAGTACTGTTATTCATGGATGAATGAAGGGATGCCTATCCATCAGCATTGTATTTTTTCCAAATGCTTTAATGTATGTGCCTCATAGAATATAATGTTTGTTTTTTAATTTTTGTAATTTTATACCTCCAGTTCTACTATTCGGAATAATGTTTTTATTTTATTCTACACTTTGTTCCTTAAGGTTTCTAAGTGTATTTAAAAAAATCCATAAATTTTTTAAAAAATTGCAATTTAATTGTTTATACGCTTTTAACACCCCTTAATCCCAATTTTAATTTAATTTTAAAAAAATCATTCTGTTCCTTATATCACCTAAAAAATACATTTTACAAAAAGTTGGGATCTCCGTTAATTTGGAAGATATTAAATAATTTCGAGCGAAAGGAGCCCAAACGCATTGATGATAAATCGAGACGTGTTAAAACTATACACAATTCACATAGTGCAGCGTAAACGATTGCAAATTTTAACACGTTTCGACTTGTGCTCAATGCGTTTCGGCTCCTTTTGCTCGAAATTATTTAATATCTTCCAAATTAACGGAGGTCCCAACTTTTTGTAAAATGTATTTTGTAGGTGATATAAGGAACAGAATGATTTTTTTTTTAAATAAATTCAAATTGGGGTTAAGGGGTGTTAAAAGCGTATAAACAATTAAATTGCAATTTTTTAAAAAATTTATGGATTTTTTTTAAATACACTTAGAAACCTTAAGGAACCAAGTGTAGAATAAAATAAAAACATTATTCCGAATAGTAGAACTGGAGGTATAAAATTTTAAAGATTAAAAAACAAACATTATGTTCTATGAGGCACATACATCAAAGCATTTGGAAAAAATACAATGCTGATGGATAGGCATCCCTTCATTCATCCATGCATAACAGTGCTTCTTCGTAATAAAAACTTTTAAAATACGGAAAAATTAAACAAAACTTGCTTTTGCACGTTGTTTCTAAAACAAATAAGACTATGCTAGATTATTCTCTCTTATATTTTTTAATTCGAGTCAATTCGGGGTAAGGGGGGAGAGGGGGTGTTAAAAGTGTATAAACAATTAAATTGCAATTTTTAATAAAATATATGCAATTTTTTTTAAATGCACTTTGAAGCCTTAAGTAACAAAGGGTGGAATAAAAAAAACCACCATTATTCCGAATAGTAGAACTGGAGATATAAAATTTCAAATAGACAAAGGTTGGAGATAATCAGCAAATCATAGAAAACTTAAATTGGCATCGTTTCGAAAGAAAATTTTTTGAACAAAATTCAATAATAGGGGTCAATTAAATTTAGGTAAAGACGCTGTAAAAAAATGTTCAGACAATTCTAAAATATCAAGTTCAAAGGGTATAGCCGGGTTTATGTTTATATGGCAAATTTACTAATGAAAAAAAAAAATCAAAAAAATTTTTTTCTTGAAAATCTCGAAAACCGATTGAGATAGAGCGCTAAAAATTTGGGTGAATTATTTTTGTTTGATGTCAAATCGATCTCCCAAATACAAATCGAAAAAGCCGTGGGCGCAGATTTGCCATGTAAACCCGGCGGCTATACCCTTTGTTCAGATTTTGTGCGATTTGTAAAAAAACGACCCTTATTCAGTTAGACGTGTACTTTGTCAAGTGAGACGTTAGTTGTCACTTAACGGCAAATTTCGTAAATTTATCGTTACAAGCGATAAATTACCGATTCATAATAGGTTCGTTCGCGGATACCATACTGAATCGATAACGAATCAGTTCAAGACCGATTTAGGATCATCGCCAAGGTCGCCAAGCGCATGCAAGTTTATGAGCCGAGTTACGAACCGATATTTGCGGTTCACACGAAATGCGTTCGTTACCGATTCATAATTGGTTCTAGCGATCCTCAGATTTTTGTTAGGATAAAAAATTCGATTCTCTTACTCATGCACAGTTTGCTAAATTGTGGCTAATTCTTAATCCAGTTTCGCAGTCATGCTGCGTTCACACGAGCCAACTTTAGTAGCTCGTTTTTAGTTGATCAAAAAAAGTTGAATGAAAAACCTCGTGTGAGAACCTTAATTAACTTTTTAGTGGATCAAAAAAAGTTTGAACGAGTCATCACACTGGGTTTTTCATTCCACTTTTAACTGATTAACTAAAATCGGTTAACTAACGTTGACTCGTGTGAACGAGGCATCAATGTGTGTCAACATTCTATTCAATTAATAATTTTCGTGGGTTTTCGTTAATCCTCGTCTTACTTCCGAACATTTTCAAACTCGTTCACGGGAAAATAACCCTTAATCAGTTCATAAGCGTGTATGCGTTTGGCGATTATCCTATCCACTTGGATTGATTCTTTACCAGTTCCGGATCGGTACCGCGAACGAACCTATTGTTGACAATGATCTAACGTAATTTTGCATACGATTTGCTCAAGCCTCGTACTTACGTCATATTTTGGCCAAATTTGACGTTTTTGATACAATTTTTAAAAATCGATATCTCGAAAACTAAGCGAAAACTCGAAAAGTTGTATTTTGTATTTTTTATTTATTTTTGCGAGATCTATAAGAATCCGTCGTCAAATATTAATAAGAAAAACTTTTAAAACAAAATTTGAGTAGTAATAAAAATTTTAAGTTTCCCCAGAAATGTACAGAAAATATTAATTTTTTTCTTTTATTGAATACAAAAATTCGTTTAAAACGAGTTAACGAGTTTAGTTTCGTTTTAAATGTGTACGAACGTTTAGATGGATGTAAAATGTAAATCTAAACTGCTCACCTTAGCTGATCTTTCTTGTTCCTCGGCTTGGATTTCCGCCAAAGATTTGACTTTTTTTGGTAAGGCAGCTTTGCTCGCCCATTTCAGTTGCATCGCCGATTTTTCCATTGCAGTTTGTTGCTCCTGCAATTCTTTCAATGCTTGAGCCTTGACTTGCTGCTGTTGCAACTCGACAGCCTTTCGTTCTTTTTCAGCTTTTTGAATTTCAGCTAACGATAAGTTCGTGTTCATAACACCAGAACCACCAATGTTCGTATTTCCTAAAGGAGTCTGAGACCAGGGGGCTCTGGCACGTTTCTGTGTCTCTTGCAATTTTTTCAGAGCCTCCGCTTGTCGTCTCGTTTGTTCCTCTTGGTTTATTTTATCTTGCTCTTTCCTACAAAAAAAAAATAATAATTGACAATATAAAAGAAAATTGAGATAATTACTTTTTTTTCTCCTCAATTTTCCGTTTTTCCTCCTCGACCGCTTTTCTTTTAGCTTCTTCCTCGAGTTTTCGCTGTTCTTTCAGTCTTCGTTTCTCTTCTAATTCCTTGGCACGCTTTTCTTCCGCTTCTCGTTTCGCCTTTTCCATTTCTTTCTTTAATTTTTCCGCATCTTTTTTCTGTTTTTCTTCTTGCTGTTTTCGTTCGTTTTCTTTTCTTTGTTCTTCCTTGCGTTTCTCTTCCACATCTTTTTGCATTTTTGCCTTTTCTTGTTCCTGTTCTTTTTTACGTCGCTCCTTCTCGGTCTTCTCTTGTTTACGTTTTTCTTCTTCCTGTTTTTTGTCCTGTGCCTTTTTCTTGTTTTCTTCCTGTTTGATGATTTCTTTTTCTTGCAGCTGATTGTTCATCGTGTTTTCGACCGGTGGAATTATGTTGGTTGACAGTGGAATCATGTCAGGACGTGGGATATTTGATTGGGATTCACCCCATACAGGAGGGGTTGAGTTTGCGTTTTGAGAGCTCGTTGTGTTGATCCAAGACTGTTGTGGGGGGTTGGGAAATCTTCCTGAGTTCCAAAACGATTCCAAATGCTGGAAAATAAAATATTTCACTGTAAAATCAATAATTTGAAAATTTTGAGCCTATTCCATAAATTGCGTCACTTGTTAAGTGAGACGACAAATCTTACTTATATTATAAACGTGAAAGTTTGTAAGGATGGATGTTTGTTGCTCTTTCACTCGAAAAGTACTGATTGGATCTGGATGAAATTTGGCATTGATATAGATTATAATCCATTTTAACATATAGTATAATTTATATCCAGAAAAAATGTACGGTTCCCGTAGAATAGAAATTTTTTTGTTTTTTACAGAGCAAAAGATTAACTTTCTTTTTTGTAATGTGGTAGTTTAGGGGCCAGAAAATGATATGGATTACTTCTCATACCGGAATAAAAAACGGTTCCCATGGGATAGCAAAACAAGTATGTATTCTATAAGTACTGTGTATTTAAAAGCAGTTTCATTAAAATCCACGATATAGAGTCTTAACTCATTTTTCTAAAGAAGATTTGATCTACTTTTTACTCAGGAGAGATGTACTATTCCCGTGGGATGGATATGTTTTTTGTTTATGACAGAGTTAAAGATTGATATAATTTTTGCAATGTGGTATAGTTTGGGGGAGAATGATATAGCTTACTTTTAAGGCTAGAATAATGCATGGTTTCCATGGGATGGCAAAACAATTATATCCTACAAGAACCGTACATTTAAAAAGTTTCGGTAAAGTTCGTGAAATAGAATTGTAACGCATTTTCTTCCAATTTTACACAAATCAATCACAAAGAAATCTCTACAAAGTTGAAATTAAAAAATTGTCAGTTTTTACTGAAAAATAAATATGAATTTCAATTTAACACCCGATAAAATTAACGGTAAAATTGTTTAAAATATTTGATTTTTTTATTGTTCATTGTCGAAGATATTGATTACAAATAAACGTATTAAAATCTATATATATATATATATATATATAAAAGAAAGTCGTGTTAGTTACACTAATTTTAACTCAAAAACGGCTGAACCGATTTGGCTGAAATTTGGTGGGGAGGTGGTAGCTTAGAACCAGGGAAAGGACATAGGATACTTTTTATCCCGTGGGACATGACGCAACTAACATAAAAAAAAAGAATTAATATAAATGTGACGTCAGTTTGTTGTTTTATGTTTTCATAGCAACAATATTTTGAATTGATTACACGCCATTGCCAGGCTCTTAATAAAAAATATCTTTCCTTAATAAAAAAAATTATTCACTTATATACGACCTCAAGTTTTGTTTTTTTAATTATTTATTTTAACATTGATTGTTATTTGTTACTTTAGCAGCGAAGCTATGAACATTTTACATGGGGAAGAAAGAAAAAAAAATTTTAACTAAAAAATAATTGTTGTAGGGGAGACCGGGGCAAGACGAAGCTTGGGGCAGGAAGGGAAAAGTGTTTTTGTGCGTGACTGGTGAACACAACAGAGCCTAACAAAGTGTCATTCGGGCAAGGTTCGGTTACGTCACACGAGTCTGATCGGCTCGTCTTTGTCGCTACTTGTTTTGGCTGCGTGGCGAGAAAAACAGCTTTTTGGAGACTTTTTACCAAGTATATGGTTTCTAAGAAGATGTGCACAGAGGTAGATATCAGTGCTATTGAAAAATTTTAAGACGTACTTTTAGTAATGGTGTAAGACTAATGAATTTAGATTGGATTTTCGCAGAATAATTTTTGTAGGTTGGAACTGTTGTTACTTTTACAAAATATGTCTAATGGGGCAAAAAGGTCGGGGCATAATGGGACTGCAACAAATAATAAAAAAGTAAGAAAATGAAAAGAAACCCGAAAAAAAGCATTTGAATACAAGGCACAAAAAAGAAACTGAAACGGAAAGTGGTTCATCCAAAGAAGAAAATGATGACTGTGCTTGCATCTATGGTGGGTGCCTATACTCAGAGTCAATCAAAGGTTGGGTTATCTGCAACGTATGCCGTGTATGGGCACATAATTCTTGTGCTGGAGTTGTTGGAGCAGATAAAGAAGGGCACACTTGTGAACAATGTCTGACGGATTGAATATAATATGTAATATGAAATTTAATATGAATATGTCCTCGTTTTGCCCCGCAGCGTTTCCCATTTTACCTCGCCCGTGGGGCAAGACGGGAAATTTGACAACTTTTTTAAAAATTCTATTTGTCAAAACAATTATGTGATTTTAGACGTTAGAAGGTATAATTATAGTAGATAAGTCTATACGTTTTATTTCTTTTGTAAAAGAATTTCAATAAAGCGTTTATTTTTCTTTCTGTGGCGATTTTTGTTTTAGCTATCCCGCCCTGCCCCAGTCTCCCCTACATGTATTTAATAACTGGAATCGGTTCGGGTGCTTGACTCATTCACCATCCGACGCTCTTTATAGCACTAAAGAAGTCTACCGCGCTTAAATGTCTAAGCATGACACATACGGATCAATTAGTAAAGTTATGTCAGCTGCAGATTTATTTCCTTATCAATTTAAAGTATTTCAAAGTGGTTGCTTCATGGCTTCTATTGGAGAACCAACACAAGGTGTGGAAAGACTACGGCTTCCGGGAAATTTTAACGAGGGTCATTATGATGCTTTGAATGAATTTGGGGATCAACGAACAGCAATAATCTGTGTCTTAATCTTAAGAGTAGGTGCCAGTGGTAGTTTCACAGCCTCAATCAATTGTTAACATCTGCTTATCAAATTTCAATTTAAATAGTGATGATAATTTTTAAGAATAAATAACCAAGCAAGCAGTTCGACTTAAGTGATCCCGATTAGGAGTTTGACTAAGAAAGGTGAAGCCGTTAGGAGTTCGATTTAAAGAGAGGAAAATACAGAGTTACAGAGAAATGAATTGGAATTTAAAAAAATTACTTATTCACGGATGTAATTTCTAGGTAGATGTACGTCAAAATTAAATTACAAGCAAATAGTGAGATTTCTAGGCAGGTAGAAATAATAAGATATTTGTTACTATAGAAAATTTACTATTCCTGACGTATAACTATTATCTTTTTATTGCAAGATAGCTAAAATAACTTTTATATTATATTTTGCAATGATGGCTTTAATTAATTAATTAGTTCATTTTAGCTATGTCGAGCGAGGCGGGCGGGGAACAGTTAGTAATAAACTAAAAATTTCTATCTAGGTTGCGGGTTGGGGGCGTTGGGAGAAAGATATATGCCAAATCTCATGACATCTTACCAGAGGGGAGGGGATGGAATTTCAAAAATCGCAAAAAACGCCCCGCGCAATTAATGAATGTCTCCTAAAATAGCTAGTACGGTTTTAAATGACATTTGGTATGAAAGATTTTCAAGTCCTACAGGAAGGAGTGCAGGTACATTTTTACTAAAAATGTATAGAAGCTGATGTGAGACAGCTAACATCTCTTCCTAGATAAATAAATATTATAAAAAAATGAAAAACTGACTTCAAAATATATAAAAATTCTGAAACAAAAAATGCACTAAAAAGTAACAAAATAATGGCGTATACTTGCAGTATCTACAACTTACAAATTATTAGGGTGATACAATGTACAACTATTGTTATTTTTGGAGTTGGTGTCAGCCAAGGAAATACGACTATATTGGTACTTAGCAAAAAACGAGAATACCTTATGAAAATTATTTTTCAAATGAACTTTTAAACAATATACTCGTACTGAAACAATATCTAGCGACCTTTAAACTACAAAATACCAATTACCAACTAAACCTTTTTACAATTTTTACAAATTACCATTAATATTTATTTTCTTGACTGACACCAACTCCAAAAATAACAATAGTTGTACATTGTATCATCCTAATAATTTGTAAGTTGTAGATACTGCAAGGATACGCCATTATTTTGTTACTTTTTAGTGCATTTTTTGTTTTAGAATTTATATATATTTTGAAGTCGGTTTTTCATTTTTTTATAATATTTATTTATTTCTCGCGTTTTAGTGATCTGAAGTTTGATAACTGATTTTATTTTCTTGAAAATGGTTAACCTTCCAAACGCGCTGCTCATATGAGGCAGCGCCGTTTAATATTAAAAGTTACTACGTCATCCCTTTTTGCCCTTAAGGGTTGAAATTTTTTGCTTTTAAATGTAATAACAAAACTAAGTGGATTATTCTTTTCAACAGAAAAAAAATTATACAAATTCGGTTAAATGTCACTATTTCATCCCCTATTTTCATCCATAAGGGGTGGATTTTTTTCTTCAAATTGAAATGTGAACAATTTAAAGGTACGTTGTACGTAATAGAAACAAAATTATCAAAAT
The DNA here is from genome assembly GCA_958496155.1 of Sisyra nigra. Taxonomy (NCBI): domain Eukaryota; kingdom Metazoa; phylum Arthropoda; class Insecta; order Neuroptera; family Sisyridae; genus Sisyra; species Sisyra nigra. The sequence continues at coordinate 35,912,539 of OY292318.1, forward strand.
CGGGTTAGCCAGAAAATAATAATAATATTATTTCATCTCTAATTTGTAACCCTTTATGAGTTTTTTTTTTTTTTTTTTTTAATGGATAGGAGATTAATTTAAGGTTGTGTTCTACAAATAAAAAAAGAATTATCAAAATCGAGCTATCCAGTATGAAGTTAATGTTTCATCTCTTAGTTTTCAACCCCTTAGAAGTGGAAGATTTCCCTTAAATTAAAACTGGACCCCACGAAAAGCACCAGCTTTCAAATAAAAAAAGAATTATCAAAATCGAGCTATCCAATAAGAAGTTAATATTTCATCCCTTAGTTTTCAACTCTTTAGAAGTGAAAGATGTTCCTCAAATTAAAATGGAAACACACGAGAAGCACTAGCTTTCAAATAAAAAAGAATTATCGAAATCGAGCTATCCAATAAGAAGTTAGTTTTTCATCCCTTAGTTTTCAACCCCTTAGAAGTAAACGATTTCCTTCAAATTAAAATGGAACCACACGAAACGCACTGGCTTTCAAATAAAATGGGATCATTCGGGAAGCACCAGCTTTCAGATAAAAAAAGAATCATCAAAATCGCTTCACCCAGTCGGAAATGCTGAGGTAACAAACATAAAAAAAAAATACAGTCGAATTGAGAACCTCCTCCTTTTTTTGAAGTCGGTTAAAAAGTATTTTGTTCAGAAAATTTGTTCAGAAGTTTTAGGTAGGACTTTCTGCAGGATAGTGCGTTTATCAAGGATAAAATATAGCCTGTCAGTGATTGTATGGCTTTAATTTAATGAAAGCATATGTTGATTCTTTTTAAGGATTATTATGAAACGTGAAATGGTAAAATGAACATGGCGTATATGATATCCTTGATTTTTAATTACCTGTGTTTGATGAAGCTGTCTTTGCTGTTCTTGTTGTTGATTAGAAAGCTGCCGAAGGAATAATTTAATCGGATCATTGTCCGGCGTTTGTGGTTGTTGTACTTGGTCTAATGGCGTAGCCATATTATTTCCACGTGGTGCCTGACTTCCAGGTGGTGGCACCGACATCGCTACCAGCGGCTGTTGCATCCCACCCATTTGTTGAATCAACTGTTCAATCGGATCTAACGCTTTTTGCGGTTGGTGCATGTTGGTTATAGGCTTCGCCTCATTTATATTAACAGACTGTTGGTTTTGGGGAGGTAGTTTATTTGCCTGTTAAAAATAAATGTTATTGTCTTGTTTTTTTTCGCAAAGCTATTTCCAATAAACCTGTTGCATTTGATTGATCATTTGCATTAACGGGTTATTGTTTGTCTGAACTCCTGGACTGGGCATTGATGGCATATACATTGACTCAGGTAAACCCTGCAACAACGATCAATTAGTGTTGAATATTAATTTAAGGTTGTTCCCAACAAAATGAATCGAGTTTTAACTAAATGAAATTATTCCTCAACTCAAAAGTCAAATAATTTTAGGAAATGGGTACTTCTGGGAAAATGGAATTGACAGAAAAAAATTCACTGTAAAGAAACAAGTTAACAGAAATCGACGAAACTGTGTGGAAAAATTAAAAATTATTAAAGAATTTCATGGTTTACACCTGAAGAATATTTCGATTTCGCAAAGAACTTTTCTTTTTTTTTATTAAACTATATGCCAATAAATTGTTCCTTCAAAATCTGCATTTGCTCCAGGTGTAAAGTTAACCGTTAATTAGTCATTCAATTTTTTTAAAACTAAAAAACTTAACATTTAAAATCGCTATAAATTCCAAGTTACTAATTTTTTATTTAAGGTTTTGTGTTACAAAAAATTGCTCCTCGAACGCTCTTTCCAGATCCACAATTGCTCCAGGTGTAAAGTTAACCGTTCCTTAGTTATTCAATTTTTAACAAAAATAGAGAACTCAACACTTAAAATGGCTATAAAATCCAAACTTATACTTTTTTTAAAGTTTTCTTTTTTAAAATATTGCTGCCTAAATGCTCATTTCAAATACACAACTACTCCATATATATAATTAATAGGTAATTAGAAGTTCAATTTTTAATAATTGAATAACTTATTAACGGTTAATTACACACCTGGAGCAATGTGTATCCGGAAAGAATATTCAGGGAGCAATTCTTTGAACGAAAACAATTTTAGAAACAATTATTAACTTAGATTTTTAGCGGTTTTAACTGTAGAGTTTTTAATTTTTTAAAAATTGAATCACAAATTAACGGTTAACTTTTCACCTGGAGCAATTGTGGACCCGGAAAGAGCATTTATGGAGCAATTTTGAAAGAAAAAATTTCAATAAAAAGTTAGTAATTTGGATTTTAATAGAAATTTTAATTGTTGAGGTTATGTCTAATTTTTTAAAAATAAATAAATAATTAACGATTATCTTCACACCTGGAGCAATTGTGGATCTGGAAAGAGTATTCAAGGAGCCATTTTTTGAAAGAAAACATTTTAATAAAAAATTAGTAACTTGCATATGATAGCGATTTTAATTGTTGAGTTTTTTAAAAATTGAATAACTAATTAACGGTTAATTTTAAACATGGAATAAATGCAGATTTTGAAGGAGCATTTAAGGAGCAATTTTTTGGCTTATAGTTTAATAAAAAAAAATCTACGCTAACTTCTTTCCGGTCTTTATCATTACATCTTTAAAACAAAGTCGCTTTCGCTGTCTGTTCTCTCAGATCTTTTTAACTACACAACGGATTTTAATGCAGTTTTCAGCAATTAATAAAGATAATCAAGAGGAAGGTTTGTAGGTATAATACATGCATATTATAGTAGAGAAAAGTCGGGAAATTCGAAAATTTGTAATGTGATGTCATGACAAACATATTTTTGTGCACTTAAATTGCATACGCTGGCTAAACCTTACGAGATAGATCAAAATAATATGCGGCAAAATTGTGTATCTTAAAAAGATTGACAAAAAAGTCCTCGACGGTATATGTCTATCTCCTAAGGATAACCCACAGGAATCATTTTTATCTTTTACATAATACAAAAAATGATTGGTTATTTACCAAGCTATTTTAAACAATACAGTATTATTTCTTATTCAATTAAATACATTAGACACGCTGTGCATTTCATGTAGATCATAATTGCCCTTTACAGTATATCATAAAAATGAATATCTTAGAAGATATCAGAGATTTAAAAAGCGTTGACAGAGCGACTGGATATTGTACGTTGCGTACGTAGTTACTGTTTTATTGATATCTTCGTCTTATACATATATGTAAAAATATAATGTTGGTCCTTTTCTAGGACAAAACTCGAAAAATTCTACACCAATTGAGCTCTAATATTTTGATACAATATACAATCCGCTTCCACGTGGTAATTCACGGGTCAGAGAATGATATAGATTGCTTCTTATGCCGAAATAATCGACGATTTCTATAGAATAACAATTAGCATAGCAATTGAATCCTACAGGAACCGTGTAAAAGAAGTTTTCTTAAAATTTGTGAAAAAGCATTTTAACGCATGTTCCTCAAGAAAGCCTGACCAATTTTACACAGTAACGAAAAAAATTTCTACAAAGTTTAAATTTAAAAAATTGACAATTTTGACTAGAAAATAAGTATTAATTTCAATTTAATACCCGATATAATTTAATAATGAAATTTTTTTAAACATTTGAATTTCTGTATTATTCATTGTCAAAGAAATTAATTAGAAATAGGTAAACGTATTAAAATAATATACTAAATTTTTAAATAATTAACAATTACTTATTGAAACGAATTTTAATGAAGTTTTGTTAATGATACCTCAGATCTTAAAATACTGAATACCATTTATCCAAAACAAGGTACGGTTCCTGTAGGATAGCTCCTTATTTTCTCTATTAAAATAGCTGAACGGTTTTAAATGACATGTAGTATAAAAATTTTTCTAAATTTCTTAAAGGAACTTTTTATACTTAAAATCGTATAGAACCTGTGAAATAGCTAATATCTCTTCCTAGAAAAGTAGTTTTAAGGAGTTTTATGAACTTACTTTGAATCTAAAGTCTGGAAGTATCAATCATCGTTTTCTGTTAAAATAGATTAATTTTTATATTTCGCTATGAAGATAGGGAATCTATTAATCAATCAATTAAATTTAGATACTCTCAGCAAAGCGAGCGGGTATCAGCTAGTATTTAATAAATACTATATACTTCAAACAAGCATTCCGAGTCTTGCGTCAGCCATGACACGAAGCTCAATTACGCCATAACATGGTTGAGAGGATAAATATTTAAAGGGTTTAGCCGTTTAAGCATATCTCAGCGGGCCCAGGGTGTTTTTTAGCCTGACGTTTATTTTGTTCTCCTCTACATATACCTCTAGAAAAATGTAGTAAGTACACTCGATATTAGAGCGCTACCCCTTCTATTATCGGAGCTAGAGGGGTTACAACCCTTAACTTAAAAAAAAATTTCTCCGAAACTAAAAAAAGATAACGGAACAAATTTTTCAAAATAACATTTATATTAATAAATTCTATAATCTGTATATTTTTTTGTGCTCACATCAAAATATTTAAGTGGTAAAAAAAATTATGAAATATTTAAGGGGCTGTTTTTATACCTCCTTCTTAGTTGACACCTACCAAAAAAATATATTTTATGCAACTATTAAGTACCTACCTACCACAAAAATTTCGAGAAAATCGATTTGGTGGAACATACTTTTAAAAAATATAATCCGCACTAATGTTTGGATAGTGATCATTAATTCTATTTAAAAAAAAAAAAACGACAAATACATAAAAAATATATTTTTTTAAATTTCTTATTAAGCTTTGTATTATTCGTGCTTGCTCTTCTCATTCAGGAAATTTTTTTTTCAATGTATTTACATAGGAAAATCAAATTGAGGACAATTACAAACATCACAAAGAAAAATTATGCTCACACTGCCAATGCTACCAAAATAATACAAATAGTTGTATTTTTTTGTGTTGTCAGTGGCCAAAACAACTGATGAGGGAACAACCTTAAGTAAAATATTTGTCTTACTTGTGGTTGAGATAATACGTGCTGGGTAATCAGTTCTCTTTGTTGCAGTGACGATAAACCACCCCATGGTTCAGTCTGACTTAATGCTTGTATGGCCATCGCTTGCCTATACAACAACTGTTGTTGCAAAGATTGTAATTGGATCTGTTGGTATTGCATCGTTTCTGGATCCATCGTTCCAACGGGAAGTGTCATTTTTTTCGCTGTAGGAAGTCCGGGTTGTTCAATCATCTGAAAAATAACATCATATATTACGACAATTAAAATAATCATATAACTAAGCCCAAGTACTTTTAAGGGTGGAATTCGAACGGATCCAGCGAAAGGGCCGGTCGTACCACACGACTTAACAAGTTCGCCTAAAGTAAAAAATCGCTCGTCGCATTGCCTTTTTAACAGAAGAGACGTGGAAAAGTAACCTGCTCGATACCATTCGGTCATATCGTTCGACATGAACGGCCCTTGTAAGTCTCCTTGGGGGTCTCGATAAAACCACTGGTCATGGCCTATGTTGGGCGTTAATGTGGAGTTTATTAACGATGTACCCAGACCGGAATTCGATCCCATTTGATTGTATGGTAACTGATCGTTACTGCTCATCCGCGAAAAATTTGATACTTTGTTCGGTGTTTCTTCATCTAACATAAGTTTCGCCACTAAGTCGTCGGCCACTTCCTTCATTCGATCAAGATCTTCTTCGTTTCTAAAAGAAATATTTCATTACTTCAAAAACATTTAAATCGATTGTGTTAACGAATGTTCGCGATTTTTAAAAGGTTCACAGTTCATGAGAAAAGTTTTTCGGGGTTACCTAATTCAAAGTTTGGACAACAATCAAAAAATATCTGCTGCGACGCGTCACAGAACTTTCTTTTACATGAAACTCGCTGTTAAGAACATAAATAAAGCCCACGATTAGTTAAAAAAATTGTTAAATAATTGTTACACGGTGTCCGACCAGTTTTTCGAATCACAATTCTTCGAAACACAACTTTTCGAAACACAATTTTTCGAATGCACAATTTTTTGAAAGAACAATTTTTCGAAATAATGCAGTCTAAATCAACTTCTACAGGTAGAGTTGGTGTTTTTGAACAAAAATCAGTGTAAATCAACCTCGACGGGTAGGGTAAATGAAATAGGTACAAAAATGTGTCAGTACATATAACTTTTTTTTTTTACTTTTTACAATTTCTGTATCTCTTTTCGTTCTGGAAATAGCGATAATGTAGTACTTAAAATGAAGGGGAGAAGAGTAAGGTTAGCATGGCACCATGCATTGACGACGGTTTCTGATAAAACAAGTCAAAAGAAAACGAAAATGAAGAGTGCTAATTTGCGAGTTTTCGCTTCGTTTTCGATAATAACCGGATTTCAAGACGCATTTTTCTTATGGGCAATGATTTTGATAAATCTGTCAATTAAGACGTAATTATGGGAACTGTCATTTATTTTAAGTTAATTCATATAAATTCATTCAACAATTTCCTACTACAAATGCCAAAGGGGTCCAGGGGGGCCCTCTGGCGGGGGTTTGGCGGAGCCCCCAACAAAAGAAATTGTAGTCATCCGAATTTCATTATTTGACTGAATGTGCACTTTCTGACACAACAAAGTTTTACACAAAATTAAATGTTTTAACATAAAAATTATGCTGCAAATATCTATGAGTTTTCAGAATTCATTGAAAATCTTTATGAATACAGATCCTGCACTATTAGAGCATTTTAAATTTATAGAATATTTTTAAAATCTATAGTCATCTTTAAAATACGTGGTATCTAAGGATTGTTTATTTTGCCTATTATATTTTCTATATTACTTGAGTTCAAACTCGTTAGAATTTCATTAATTTTATGGTGTTTTCTGTGTTTTATTCCTGAAATTTTGTGTTATTTGTGATGTTTATAAAATATGTGTCCTTTGAATAGCAAAAAAATGAAAATTATTTTCACTCAATGGAAGTTTAATATTGAAAACGTGTTCGCAAATAAAAAATATTGAGTGTTCAAATTGGACCATCGAAGTTCCCATAGTTACTCATATCTTGAATTTTGCAAATGGCTTGCTTAAGCCTCATGCTGACGTCAAAATTTATCGATTTCTATGGTACACAAAAGCATAACGTTGGGCGATTTCAAATTCTCTAAGCGCCACGCTAATCTAACCAAAAATGAACAATCTGTAAACTATAACTTATAGGTACCTATTTACAAAGGTAAATTACATGGTATTTTTTGTTTAGTAAATATATGTTAAAATGTCCAAAAAATTATTAAATTTTATTTACTAAATAAAAGTTTTTTTTTCAATTACATTTGTTTTGTGTAAACTGGCAAATAAAACTAAATTTCTTCTAATTATTTCGGTCCCTAAAATTATTTATTATTAATTTTTCGAAAAATTGTTCTTTCGAAAAATTGTGCATTCGAAAAATTGTTTCGAAGAATTGTGATTCGAAAAATTGTGATTCGATAAACTGACACCTAACCAATATATAAATATCAATAAATACAAGGTGTCCCAGCGTGACCGGCCATAAGAGGTTTTCGGAGAACCTGAAATAATAGAAATCTAAAAATTGGGATTATAGCCTAACTGGATAGGAGCTACCTACCTAAAATAGATTTAGTTTTCTGACACTTCCGATTATACCGGAAATTGGTGCTAAAATCGCTATTTCAAATGACATGCCCTATTTGTTTTTACATATCTCAATTGAATTATTAATTCTGAACATCTTTCATGATAACAAGACCTCATCTAATCCTTAAGGGTTTTCGAGAAAAAGGACTTTTTTGGAAATTTCACACAAACGGACGTCTTGTAAAAGGTCCGTAACTCCTATATTAAATTGTGTAGGAAGCTCGACATAGGCTCGTTTGAGAGCTCGAAGATGATGTTGCACACGAGATTATAAAAAACAATCAATTTTTGTTAATAAGTATCTCAAAGTGGTAGTTTTATTAGCCTTGTATGGTTTTTCTTAAATTTCCCTACATTTTCATAATTCATAACCCTAAAGCCAAGTGTAAGGATTTCCGAGTTATCGTTGAAAATAAGAAAAGTTAACGTTACAGCCGTAATTTATAACCAAGCTTGATGTCTAAGTTAAACTCGACGTCCACGACGCTGACGCTTCAAAATGTCAAAAAAAGTTAAACATATAGAATTCCATAGGAATGGTTAAACTCGACGGCGACGCGACGGACAGTACGCTCACCACACGTCAAAGTAGAATGTACTTTAACTTTTGACATTTCCAAATGTCAATTGTGTATCTGTCATTTTAAAAATGTGTACTACGCAAATTTATAACTGAAAAAATTTGATAATAAAAAATGGATTTTGAAGAAAAATGAATTGAACTGGTAAAATATAATAAAATTTTATAACATAAAACTGCAAATGGATATAAAAATATATAGCAAATATAAAATAAAAAGTAGAAAAGTAAAAAAATGCTGCGGAAGTTAGTTAATTTATAAAAATTTCAAAATTTTAGAAGCCAGCGATTTGAAATTGCCTACCCAGAAAATTTTTAAAACGTTCTGAGCGTTTTTGACATATTAAAGCGCAGGCGTCGTGAGCGTTACCGTTGAGATTGCCTAAAGCAGGAGTCGGCAACCTGTTGTGCACGGCGGGCCATTAAAAAAAATTATAAGCGGGCCGCATCATATGTTTTGTCAGTGACGTTTTGGCGTAAGATGGTTTATCTCCATTGTACTCCATGTACCCGGGTCTTAAGTCTATGCGGGGGTGATTTTTTGTATCAACTTTTAGTTTCCCGTTTAAAACTTCAGTGGTTCAATAGCGCCAAAACGTCTTGTGCCAAAACGTCCCGCGCCAGAACGTCCTGATTCGATGATTTGTTCATTTAATGTTACTAGTATATAGTTTTAAATGTTTTTTTTAAATCAAAACAAAATATAATTAAAAGCTAATATAAACAAAAGCAAAAAACGATATAAAAAAAAAAAATAATAAAACTATACAGATGCCATTCAGTTCAACAGAAAGTACATAAGAACATAATTAATTTTATTTTAATTAACATAACATTCAATACTAGTAACATCAAATGAACAAAACATCAAAGCAGGACGTTTTGGCTCCGCCGTTTTGTATCTTGAAAAAAAATACAATAATAAAGGCGGGCGTTGAATTGTAATTTGATTATTGTAACGGTTGTAACCACTGTAACTAGTAACGTATTATAAATTTTTACTTAATAATAATATAATATAATAAAGTAAAATTGAAATTAATAATAAATTTTTAAAAACTGCCAAATGAAAATTAAAGAATGCTACTAAAAAAAATTGAATTAAAAAATATTATGTTTATTTTAATTTTTCGCCAATAATAATTGCGCAGAAGTATAAAGAATCATTTTCTTGCTTGGCGGGCCGCATGTTGCCAACCCCTGGCCTAAAGGGTTATGCTGTATGCCCAACAGTAGTTGGGTATTATATAACACTCACGTCCATTTGCTGCGAAGTTTCCAAAAAAAGTCCTTTTTTTCAAAAACTTTAAGGATTAGATGAGGTCTTGTTATTATGAAAGATGTCCAGAATTATTAATTCAATCGAGATATGTAAACACAAATAGGGCATCATTTGAAATAACCGACTTCCGGTATAACCGGAAGGGTCAAAAAACTAAAAATATTTTAGGAAGGTAGCTTTAATCTAGTTAGACTATAATCCCAAATTTAAGATTTCTATTATTTCAAGTTCTTCTAATGGCCGGTCACGCTGGGACACCCTGTATGTACACAGGGGGCTGTCTCAAAAAAAAAATCTTAATTTGTCTTAAAATTGATAGCATATATTAAAATATAAATTTTGGTGCCAAACGAGCGCTTAATATAATCTTGAAGCTAATATGATAGCAAATTTCCAAGTTTGGTGAAATACGGATAACGCCTTCGATACGACATCGTTGTCATTCCGGTAAAAACTCGAAATTCGAGCCGATTACAATACTTGCTTTAATTTATTAAGAATGTAAAAAAAATTTTAACAAACTTACTTCTTTGCATTTCCATCGTGTAAAGAATTTGTTAAGTCGTTTTGCCGAGAAATCTCGTCCATCTGATTGTTACTAACTTTTGTGGATGCTTCCAAAGCGATTTCATTCCGCACTTGCTCCGTTTCCATTTTATGCGATGATGCTGTCGGTGATAATTTGGTGGGCGACTTTTGTACGTCTTCATGGATTTTACTATGCTTCTCTTTACTAGGTCCACTTTCCTTGAACTCTTCTGATTTCCTTTGGCCATTGCTTTCAGCGTTTTGATGACTTAAATTACCCGAATTTTGGTTATTGTTCGTCATTCTGGGACGTTCATCTTCTTGAGACGTATCAGAATCCGGTTTATGATTTTTCTCTGAATTATGTTTACTAGGTTTATGCGATATTTCATTCATATCCTCCAACGTTGATTTATCCACCGATTTATTTACACACTGAAAATTAAGTTTATTAAAAAAAAATTTTTAACTTTAAATTAGGAAAATTTACGTGATTCGTTTCATCGTCAAGTGATGTTCCGTGAAAGGCACCACTTGAATCAAACGAACCAGAGCCACCAGCTTCGTGGAGATTTTCCGTGGCCCATTCAGGAAGATGATCATCAACGGAGTCCCATGGTCGACGATGCACCGCTGCACTTCTATTTGGATGGACAGCATCTCCTCCAGAATGCCAATTAACACGATTAGTTCTCTCCGGTCGATCTGATATGATCGACCTTTCAAACCTCTCGTCAGGTAATTCGCCCTCGCGCCAACCAGAACGATCTAAAAAATGTTCATATTACTAGAGAATATTTGATAATCCCAAATGTATTTACTCCATTTTTCTGTGGGTCTATGATTTGTCGCTCGCCAACCGTCGGATTCTTCATCAATTCGTTGTCGACGCCAATTTTCAACACTAGAACCACCAGAAGCGCCCATAGTACGGGTCGATGTTTCTTTTCGAGGACTTCCTGCGCCACTCCAATCGTTCGGGTCGCTGCCACCGCTGCCGTTTCTTTCGGCCCATCCACTCTGAGTTCTGTCGTAAGGTCTTACGGGATCGTCGAAACTTGAAATAGAACGTGAATATCCTTGATGGAACGTTGCACCTCTTCCACGACCCCTGCCTCGTTCTAGTGACCCACCACGACCGCGACTTGCCACTGTTGACGCACTTCGACTCTGCCAAAGTATCTATAAACATTTTAATATCTTACTAACCACTCAACTGCCAGAAATTAGACATTTTGATGAGATCGATTTATAAAATTTTCATAAGATTATATCTTTAAAGGGTGAAAAATAAAAATCCCTAATTGTTAAATACCATCCCTTCACGAACAACCTGCTCAGTTTTCAATTCTAACCCGATTTAATTTTGTTTACCCCACATTGTTTCCAATCATGTTACAATAAGGACCCCCTCCATTTTTGAGCTTTTTTCAATAATGACCCCATCCATCTTTTTTCGAAAGTGACCTTGTAATTTTTCTACAGCGATTTCCATAGTTGTTTAATTTTTTCCATAATAACTCCAAGTAGTTTTTTGATTACAGTGGTACCTCGACATACGAGTTTAATTCGTTCCGCAACCTTGCTCGTATCTTGAATTACTCGTATCTCGAATTTTATCTTTTATTTCTATTAAAAAGATCAGATGCACGACCTGTTGCAAATTGTTGAGACCTTCGACCTGCTAAACCGAACTCGTATCTCGAGTTTTGCTCGTAACTCAAAGCAAAAAATCACTCGCTCGTATCTCGAAAAACTCGTATGTTGGGGTACTCGTATGTCGAGGTACCACTGTATTTTTCAATAGTGACCACCCCCTTCGTAATTTTTCGGTCACCATTCCCCATAGTTTTAGAACTTTTTTTCATAGTGATCTCCACATAGTTGCCCCTTTTTTTGTCAAAAGTGACTTCCACATAGTTTCTCAAAATTTTTTTCGATAATGCTCCTTCAGTAGTTTTGCAATATTTTTCGATAGTGATCTCAATGTTACAAACAGTAGAATAAACAAGATTCAAAGCGAACGTCGTATTTTGTCTTAGATGGGCCCTGTATCAAAATTTGTTGGGGGCCCTTTTGGGCGTCCCTTTTAAATTTGTATAAGGTTGCGGATAAATTTCATAAACTCTGGCTTACATACGTTGGGGTCCCATATCATTAACAACAATCTTTTTCATTTCAAAAGCAAACCTGGTCATTTCTGATAACATTTGAAGCAATTATCAGGTGAAAAGGCCATTTTTTTATTTTAACAATTTATTTTATTTTTACACTACGTTTCGTCGTTGTTATTCCGACTTCATTGGGTATCTAGAAAATTGTTATACCAAATATAATAAAAATATAATTTGAATATAAATTTAACAATAGAAAATTTTAGGTATCAAATATTCAGATAGGCAACTGTTTTTTGAAGAAAAAAAAACTTAAATTAAAGTTAAACTCTTTAAAAAAAATTTTTGACACAAGAAATTTTGTATTGTTAAATTTATATTCAAATTATATTTATAAAAGAGTTTAACTATAATTTAGACATATAAAATGAGTGAATAATAAAAAACTGTTTCGTAATAAAATAGGGTATAACAATTTTAACAGACTTTTCAAGATACTTGATGAAGTCGGAATAACACCAACAAAACGTTGTGTAAAATAAAAAAAAATGTTAAAATAAAAAACAGTGGTCTTTTCACCTGATAATTGCTTAAAATATTAAGTGGTTTTCTAGTCTAGAAATTTGAAAAAATCGGTTTTTCTTTTCTTTCATATTCTCAAAGTTTAAACCTTTAAGAATATGCCCTTAAGAGGATTTTTCAAAATTTTTAATATTTTTGGACCAGGAATCGCTGATTAAAAAAGTATTAACTACCAGTATGGCCACTGTATGTAACTTTACCCGAAACTTTAAACGAGTTTTTCTCGAAACTGTCTTTTTCAAAACGATACCCACGATTTCTCAGGTTCTACTTACCTGAAATTTGAAAAGTCTTCTTTATAGACTTGTCTATACCTGGAACTATCCCCATCCCCAAATTTCAATTTTTAAAAAATTCGAAACAGTCAAAAAAAAGTGGTAGAAAATTTTTTTTCAGGCAGTCGCCATTTTGTGAAAAAAAGTTTTTCAACTTTTCCGTAGTTCTAGACATTGCGACATTATTCTAGATAAATTATCTTTTTTTTTTGGTTTCACATTGCTAGGAGGGTTGAAATTATTGGTATCGTCATGTGCCAAGTTTTTGAGACCCCCCCCCCCACTTCATCAGCTGCTAATTTTTGGAATTTTTTACTTTTTTTGTTTTTTTTCTGTATTCTTGTAAGGTTAATAAATAACTAATAAAAACATGTATAGTAAAAATATTAATTGAATATAATACCTGAAATTCATGCCTCTAGACTAGAATACTGCCTTAATTAAATTAACACAATTCGCCTGTTAGACCAGGATAAATAATTTTTGAACAGAAAAAAAATTATACAAAAGTATTTGGTGCAAAAGTTGTAGATCTTCTTATTATCTACAACTTTGCTATTTAACTTTTTTCCTAAAGACCACTTAGTGGCATGGTGGACTAGATAGTTGCCTTGTACGCCAGTGGTCCTGGGTTCGAATCCCAATGATAACCCTTAGATATTTTTCTGGGTTTTCGGATTCGACGGTCACTAATGATCATAGTAGTTAATGCGACCTTAAATAAACCAAAAAAAAAACTTTTTTCCATAGGACTTGTAGTTTTGTCGGAAATCGAGATAAACCGTTTCTACCCTTAAACCCCGCCCCCTTTTCCACTTCCACACCTCAGATCGACCGTAATTTATTTTTCCTTTCTTTTTGGTTATATTCTCTTCCTTTTCCAATGGGTTTCTTCCTACTATAATTTTGTTTCAATTTTTACAATTTTCAAAGGCTACAGCTCTGGTTTATAGTACATATGACCATTCTCGTTTCTTAATGGTATTCTGTAGCGCAATGTGAACCCTGTTTAAAAAGAGAAATTTATCGTCTATCTCGTGCAGCGAAAATAGAACACACATTTGAACTGTCGTTTCATTTAACAAGCGACAAGTCTTACGAAATATTTCCGATTATCTCTTATGAAAACTTGATAAATTGTTCTAATAAACGGCTTTCTAGTCTAATTTTCGATAACGATTATCTAAATGTAATTACAGTTTCATCCTCTGTTAACGGAGTGAGTGCCAGAGGCAATTGTGACTGTTCCACATACAACGACGTAAAATTCGGTAGAGACTCCGGAGCACGCAGACCTCTTTGAAATAGTGCCAGCATTTCTTCCCTTCCATAACTAAAAAGTGAAAAACGATTATATAAGGGTTGCAGCCGAACACTTCCAGATCCACTTACCGATGCATGGCTAATTGATATTTCGTTCCTCCGCCACTACCTCCCGTATTCCCATCTGAAGATAGATTACGAATCCATGCAGGACCAAAATTCAACGAGTCGGTCATTTTGCTCAACTGAAACTAAGAGAGACGTGATCGAATCAAGTCCATACTATAATGAGGAAATAATCACAAGATCAAGACAACAGCCTGCTATATGAACATAAGGAACAGTTAACAATGATTGAATAAATACAAATTTTAGTTGATTCTAATAATGTTCTATTGGCTAAATATGGCAGGCAAACATCATAGATTAAGAACTATTTATAACTTTTGTCATTTAAAATGATACCACTTCCCACATGCATTCTTTAGGATAAAAATCTATGGATTCTCACGCTACGAGAGTTCCAATGAATTTTGGGCAAAATGATTTGAAAACGTTTAATAAATACGGTTCTATCAGATGAATTGAATTGGTTTGATCAAAAATTACGGGATTTCTTGCCCCGAGGACTTAGCTTAGGTGGCACTCAAATCTACGGTCTGAATAATGTTCATACTTTACAACTAAGCTTTGGATCCATATAAATCACTTGATGCTAATGATGAATGGGTAATTAATGTCTTTTAAATAATTATTCGGATTTAATTGTGGCAACAAAACATCTAAAATACCTGCTTTGAAGTACACACTGGAAAGATCAACATCAATATGGCTGAATAAATGAGCTGCGCGCATGTGCCATACGTCATATTGGAAGAGAACAAAATTTGAAAAAGAAATACAAATTATTAAATTTTAATAATTACATTAATTTTTTATATATTATTAAATAATAGAATTTTTCTAAAAAAAAAAACTTATATAATACAACCTTTTTAATAAAATCCAAACTTTCAGGACTGTATTTTTATTTTTTTTAAGACTTTGCTTGACTTGGCTTTGTCGCGGAAACAAAATTTATTTCGTGGTTGTCAACAATACTTTTTAAATTTTATTAATTTCTCTTGATTAATCTAAAGTTTATTATAACAGGAGCATCTCATTATAGGTAGAGAGGAAATTAAAAAAGTTTATCCATTACCAAATGTACCAAATTTGATTTGAAATTAATTCAAGATGCGTACTTTGTTTTCTTTTTCTTTCTTATCTATGTAAAAGTTAATAAATGCTCGCACATTTCCATTTTTGCCTTTGTTAAGAATCCACATGAATCTCGTAAAAGTCATAGAGTTGAATTTTAGTCATAGAGTTACATAAAACTAAGACTAGTAAGGTAAAGTTTATAAAAGATTTGTTTTAAAAAGTTATTCCCGTTATTCCATTTAGACCATTGCTTTTAGCCTTTGAAAATCGTAAAAAGGGAACAAAATTATAGAAGGATGAAACCCATTGGAAAAGGAAGAGAATATAACAAAAATGAAAGGAAAAATAAATTACGGTCGATCTGTAGCGGGGAAGTGGAAGGGGGAGAGGGGCAAGGGTAGAAACGGTTTATCTCGATTTCCGACAAAACTACAAGTTTTATGGTAACAAGTTAAATGGCAATTTTGTAGTAATAAGTAGATCTACACTTTTTGTGCTGACATCTTTTTCACATAACCTCAAAATTTATTTGAAAAATTCCAATAACCGAGTAATTTTTTGATTTAAGATATTAATTTTTTCACCTTATAATGACTTAGGTAATATCAAAAAAGCACTCTAATTTTAAGTCGAAAATTCTCACGTCAAAACATCTAATTTTTTTAAAAAGCTTGTGAGCTTTTTGATCGTAGAACTCTCTAACTTCTGATGGTGCAAAAAATATATACATTACAGTGTTGAATATTCTCAGAAATGCAATAATTAAAGTGTAAATTTTAATAAATTGCTCTAAATTGTACATAAAACCATTGCACTATTACAACTTTGAGCAATTTATTAAAATTTACACTTTAATTATTGCATTTTCTGAGAATATTCAACACTGTAATGTATATATTTTTTGCACCATCAGAAATTAGAGGTTTCAACGATCAAAAAGCTCACCAACGTTTTTAAAATATCCTAGATGTATTGACGTGAGAATTTTTGATTGAAAATTAGGGTGCTTTTTCGGTATTACCTAAGTCCTAAGTCATTATAAGGTGAAAAAATTAATGTCTTAAATCAAAAAATTATATTATGTTTGGGACATTAAGAGGTCAGTTTATGCCAAATTTCATAATTTTTTTTTATTTGTAAAAGATAAAAATAAAAACTTGGTTATTCGAATTTTTCAAAAAATTTTGAGGTTATGTGAAAAAGGTGTTAGCAGAAAAAGTGTAGATCAGCCCCCTACAACTCCATGTAACAAAAATGTGACCATATTTACTGGATTTGCAGTCACTAGTTGCCATTTAGTTGCCAACGAGTTGAACGAAGAAGACCACAACGACTGACGAAGACCGAAGAATTTATGGAAGTCGGAGGTTAAAAATAATTTTTTTTAAACGTCAGGCAAGTTATTAAAATGAATCTTTTTTAAATGTTTTCATTATTATTGTTATTATATGAGAATAATTATGAAAAGTATTTTTATATAATAATTATAATAACTCTGATAAGTTTAAGTGGTAGGGGGCTGTTTGAGACGTATGACTCTTATAACAACACCGATTTCCGTAGAAATCGGTCACGTTTTTTTAGCCTTTCTCGTATCTAAGTGACAGGGGGCTGGTGTATTTCTACTTATTATCTACAACGTTGCCATTTAACTTGTTACCATAGGACTTGTAGTTTTGTCGGAAATCGAATTAAAACCGTTTTTTTTACTTTGTGTTGTACATACATTTATATTTTTAATAAAAATTAAGTTCATGAAGTTGTTTATGTCGAATTAAAAAAAATATTTCTGCAACAGGGCATTTTCTAGGAACCTAACTACCATGTTATAGAAGGGTTACCTATTTTTTGTTTTCTTTTTCTTTCTTATATATATAAAAGTTAATAAATGCTCGCACATTTCCATTTTTGCCTTTGTTAAGAATCCACATGAACTCGTAAAAGTCATAGAGTTGAATTTTAGTCATAGAGTTATATAAAACTAAGACTAGTAATGTTTATAAAAGGTTTGTTTTCAAGCTTTTAAAAAAGTTTGCATTATTTTCGTTATTTATTTCAAGTTAATTTTAATACAAAACTGTTTAAAATTTTTAAATTCTACGAAATTATAAAAAAACTAAACTTGAACTAAACTAAACTTATTTTTATGAACAACTCAATGAAATGTTATGATTATTAAAACGCCATTGTAATTGTCATCACTGTCATTCGTTTATTAAAACATCTGGTGGATTAATTTGTATATTTGTTAAAATAAACATTAGTGACTGTTAAAACTCAAAATAATAATTATAAAAATACAATTTTTATAAGTACTAATAAATATAATTAATAATATTTTATTTAATAACAGTGACAAAGAAATGAAAATATGACAGCTGTCAAAATCTAATGTCAAATCGTTTACCTTACTGATACCGCTGATACCTATATTTTTCGAAAACTATGGATTTCATTGATCTAATCACGGTCCCGAAATTAGATAATGTAATTTTACACGGCCCATTCCACGAACCTGTCGAAGGGACTTTATGTATTACGGGACACCATTTAATTTTATCATCTCGCAAAGAAGGAATCCAAGAACTATGGATTTTGCACCAAAGCATTGACTATCTCGACAAAAAGCAATTTTCCAGTGGCAATACTTTAAACGGAGGAACCATAACATTAAAGTGTAAAGATCTACGAGTCATACAGTTGGAGATCAATTCTCAGGAGGCTTTCATTAACGTTTACAACTCGATCGATCGCCTTGCAAATGTCTCCGACATACTTCTTACGTACGCATTTTTTTATCGACCAATGTACAATATTCTTGAGGATGGCCATACGATGTTTAAAATCGAAATTGAATTCACGAAACTTTTGGCGAGTGATGAATGGAGAATCACGGACGTAAATCGTGATTATACCGTCTGTCCGACGTATGGTAAAGTTTTAATAGTTCCTAGAAATGTGGATGACGATACAATAATGGCTTCGGCCAATTTTCGAGAGGGTGGTCGTTTTCCTTTAATAAGCTATCGTCATGAAAATGGAACGATACTTTTACGTAGTTCTCAACCGTTGTTTGGACCAAATAATCGACGAAGTCGTTCCGATGAAAGACTTTTAAATTCAATTTTAGGACCAGGTAAAAGAGGATATATCGTTGATACACGTTCAGCTAATTTAGCGACACAAGCTAAAGCGAAAGGAGGTGGTTATGAAGTGGATGTGAACTATCCACAATGGAGACGAATTCATAAACCTCTTGATAAGTTGACCAATGGGAGCTCTGCGCTGTTGGATTCGTTTACAAAATTGATTGAAGGTAATATTTCATATTAAATTACGTTCATAATAAAAAGGTGAACGACTTAACCCATGAACACGATAAACTCAGAGACTAAAATTTGTTAACTTATAAGAAGAATTATTTTTTATCACCCCTTAAGACTTTTGCTAAGCTTTAGACTGTTTGATACTGAACTTGTCTTTTAGATTTTGAAAAAAAAATCTTAGAAAATTATTAAAAAATTATTTAATATATTTATTTAATTATATATTTATTTATTTAATATATATAAAAAATTATTAAATATTTAAACGAGCAATTCTGATATTTAACAGTATTACTACAAAGGAATATTATTATACATTGATGCATGGGGGATTGCCTATCCATCAACATTGTTACTGAATGCTTTAAATGTACTTACCTTATAAATCTGAAAGAATTTGACTTAAAACGCGGTAATCTATTTATATAAATAAAATAATAGCTGTTTTCTAATGTTCGCTTTTAACTCAAAAACTACTGAATAGATTTCGATTATTTTTTGTTTGTTTTACTTTATATATACGAGGTCTTTATCTAAAAAAGGAATTATCACGATATCTTCATTAAAAACAACGTAATTAAAGTTTTAAAAAAATTTGATTTTTAAAAGCAAAACGCGTGAAGCGGTGAATTTTTAATGCGCATGAGCTGTACAGAGAATGTTTCTCCTTCCACTGCCTACTGATTATTTCATATTTGGGCGTAGACTTAAAGCAGCTCAGCGAGATATTAGATTAATAAAGATTTTTTTAATTCTATTTTCTATTTGATTAGCATTTTTTTGTAACTTTTAGCTTTTTTTATGTTTTACTGTCAATATAAATTCAAAATACATTTTTAAGTTACAACTGTTACAATAATCAAATTACATTTCAACACTCCCTTTTATTATTACATATATTTTTTAACCAGAAAGAGTTACCTTAGTTAACGAGAAACTTTTTTTTTTAAATTAAACTCTATACCAAAAAATTGCTTCCTCAGAATCCGCAATTTTTCCAAGTGTATAGTTATTAATTGATTAATAATTCATTTTTCAAAAATTTGCAAATAAAAAATTAAAATCGCTGTAAAATACAAAGTAAAATACAGTCACGTTTTAAATTTTTTTAAAATTGCTCCTTAAATGCTCTGTTAGGATCCGCAATTGCTCCAGGTGTATAGTTAAAATCGCTATAAAACCCAAAATAATTTTTATTTGATTTTTTCTTAAGTTCTCTATCTGCTCTTTTCATTAAGCAAATAATTGATCAAATTTTTGCAATATTTTTAATAATTAATTATTTTAAACTATTTATACATGTATTGTTGCACTATGACGTCATCAGCTGCCGTTGCATCTTATAAAGATGAATAGTTTAAACATGTAATTACCAATTAACTATACAACTGGAGCAATTGCGGATCCAGGAAGAGCATTTGAGGAATAATTTTTTGAAAAAAGTGATTATTTTGGATTATATAGCAATTTTTATTTTTAATTTACAAATTTTTGAATAATTAATTATTTATTTACTAATAACTATACACTTGGAGCGATAGCGGATTCTGAAGTAGCAATTTAGGAGTAATTTTTTCGCATATAGTTAAAAATGTTCTACGTTAAGTTCTTTTCGGTTATTTTTAATATATTTTTACTTTCAATTTCTTAAATGTTTTTTCTTTGTAAATTAAATGTGTTCTTAACATAATAACGTACGCAGACGACGTCGCGGTCGCGGGTATCAGCTAGTATATTATCTAACAGTATTAATACAGGGGATATTATTATACATTGATGAATGAATTATTGCCTATCCATCAACATTGTTACTGAATGCTTTGAATGTACTTACTAGTGATGTAACGAATGTCCAATTTTTGCAAATATTTTTTTCCAACATTATATCCAGAAAAAATGAACGATTCCCATGGGATAGCAAAACTAGTATGTATTCTATAGGAACCGAGTATTCTATAGAAATAGAGTCTTAACTAATTTTCCTTCAGAAGACTAATTGTTCTACTTTTTACTCAGGAGAGAAGTACTATTCCCGTGGGATAGATATGTTTTTTGTTTATCACAGAGTTACAGATTGATATGATTTTTGCAATGTGGTAGTTTGGGGGAGAATGATATATCTTACTTTTAATATTTAAGGCTAGAATAATGCATTGTTCCCATGGGATGGCAAAACAATTATATTCTTCAGGAACCGTACATTTAAAAAGTTTCGGTAAAGTTCGTGAAATAGAATTTTCTGAAGCGTAATTTTCTGTAGAAGGGCTGACCAATTTTACACAGTAACGAAATAAGTTCTCTAAAAAGTTTAAAATAAAAAATGAATATTTTTACTGGAAAATAAATATGAGTTTCATTTTACTTAACACCCAATAAAATTAATAATGATTTTTTTTATATTTGAATTTTTTCATTGTTCATTGTCGAAGATATTATTTAGAAATACACGTATTAAAATTCTAATAAACTAAAAATTTCAAAAAATTAACAATTATTTAGTTTAATGAAGTTTTGCTGAAGATAAATTAATACGGGTACATTTTAACTAAAAATCGTATAGAAAATGATGTAAGACAGCTAACATCTTTTTCTTGAAAAGTAGTTTTACAAATTTTGATGACCTTTCTTTGGATCTAAAGTCTGAAATCTATCATCTTTTTCTGTCAAAATAGATAACTTTTTTGATTTCGCTAAGAAGGCAGGGAATCTTAAAATCAATCAGTTAAATTTAGTCAAATACACTCAGCGAAGCGAGCGGGTATCAGCTAGTATATTATAATTAAAGCGAAAATTCAATGTGGATACTTACTAGAAGTTTAACTTTGGTTATTTTTTTTTTGTTTTCCGTGAAAAGATATTTTAAATTTTACTACTATTATTTAATTAAAATCCTAGTTATAATCTGCTTAATAGGTACAAATCTTACATTACAAATTGCAACAAGACTTATTAGATCTAGAATAATATTACCTACTACCTTATTTAATTGGATTCTCAAGTTCGTTTTTCAAAATATATACAACAATTTAGAAATTGAGTTTTTAGTAAAGAAGGAATTTAATATTTTATTTTAGTTTTGATTTGTGGTTTATTAAAAACTAACTAAAAAAAAAACTAAAAAAGGATTTTTAATTTAGTGGCCTATCTCAAAACTGTTCCTTGATCCTTTAATTATTCAAATCTATTATATAAAAATAAGTCGGGTTTTCCTTCCTGACGCTATAACTCCAGAACGCACGAACCGATTTCCACGGTTTTGCATTCGTTGGAAAGGTCTCGGGCTGTGTGAGGTTTATAGCAAAGAAAATTCAGGAAAAATTTAAACAGAAAAGCGGGAAAATCTTTTTTCACATACAGCGCCATCTCTGATGTTACATAGCATGTACTACAAACCAATATTTTAAGTAGATAGCGCCGGTGCGTGATACATTGCTTGACAAGCTATGAGAGTTTTCATAGTGCAAAAAATCGACATAATTGTACTCTTCCTGTGGGATAACAAGACAATTGTATCTTACAAGAACCGTGTATTTAATAGAAGTTTTGTTAAAGTACGTGAAATAGAGTTCTAGCACATTATCCTCAAGAAGGCCTGATCTCTTTTTTATCCAGGAAAAATGTACTACTCCCGTGGGATAGATATGTTTTTGTTTGTCATAGAGCAAAAGATTAACATGATTTTTTGCAATAGGGTAGTTGAAAGGTCAGAGAAAAATATAGATTATTAATTTGTATGTTAGAATAATGCACGACTCTCGAAAGATAGCATACCAATTGTACTTATCCTGCAGGAATCGTGTTTTTAAAAAAGCTATCCCTAAAGTTTATGAAATAGCGTTTTAACACAATCATTCCAAAAAAGTTTAAATAAAAATTACAATTTCTACAGCAAAATATGATTTTTAATTTAACATCCGATAACATCGGTAAGTAAGTAATGAAAATTTTTGAAACATTGAAACTTCTTTCATTGTTAATTTTTGAATGTCTATAATGTTTAGAAATAAACGAGTTAAATTACTATTGACAAATTTGAACTTGGTGAAAAACTAAGTTAAATATATAATACATTCAACATTTTCGAATTGTATTGCTATTTAAAGAACACAAATATAAGTATTTTATAATATTCATAAAAACGTATAGAACCAATAAGATAGCTCTTCTAGATAGCTATATAGAATATCTTCCTGGAAAAGTAGTTTATCTGATTTTCATGAACTTTCTATGAATCAAAGATCTGTCTTTTTTTGTTGATGGGATGAAAGTTTCCATTATTCAATCAGTATAATTTAGATACGCTCAGCGAAGCGGGCGGGGACCAGCTAGTGTTTAAATAAAATAAAAAAATATAAATTTTATCAGTTGTAGTATCATTTAATAATTAATTTAATAATTTTTCTTTTGGTTAGTCAAAAACATTCGCCAAACATTCGCGTCGTTTCTTGCGAATGCGAATGTTAAAATATATGCGAATATTCGTTACATCACTAGTACTTATCTTATGAATCTGAAAGAATTTGAATTTTAAATACAAACCCTTGCAATCTTATAAGAAGTATTTTTTATCACCCCTGATGATCCTAAGAAGGCTTAAGAATAATTTTAGACTTTTTTAGAAAATTTGGAAAAATCTCACTTTCTTATTTACACTGCTTTAGTCTTACTTTGACCGCGATAATCTGAAAAACTAAACTTTGTAACCTTATAAAAATTGTTTTTTATCATCCCTGATGGTCTTGAGAAGGTTTTACGGTGGTTAAAACTAAAATTTTTTTCTTAAATCTTGATATTTTTTAGCTTGCAACGATACAAACTGTTCTATGGATAAATGGTTGTCTCGATTGGATAATTCGGGTTGGCTGGGGTATGTCTTAAATGTACTGAATGCTTCATGTGTTGTGGCTCAATGTTTGGACCATGAAAAAGTCTCGGTACTGGTTCATGGGAGTACTGGACTTGATGCGACTCTTCTAGTAACGTCATTAGCCCAAATTATTCTCAATCCAGATTGTCGTACTGTACGAGGGTAAATGACCATCGATAAATGATAAATCAAATGATAAATATATTGATTGATTATTACTAGGTTCCAAGCGCTGATTGAACGGGAATGGTTGCATGCTGGACACCCGTTTCGAAATCGACATTCCCATTCGTGTTACTCAACAAGCCAATCAGGACGAAGTAAAAGCAACCAACCGACATTCCTTCTGTTCTTAGACTGCGTTCATCAGCTGCACCATCAGTTTCCGTGCAGTTTCGAATTCACCACCCACTTTTTGATCATCCTTTTCGAACATTCCTATTTTAGTCAGTACGGAACGTTTCTTGGTAATTGTGAAGCGGAACGTAGCGAATGGAAAATCCAAAAAACCACGACAAGTCTTTGGTCGTATTTGAATCGTCCGGATATTTTAACGTCTGTATTGAATCCGATGTACGAACCAAATGCCACCCCGATCTGGCCCAGTGTGGCTCCAATTAGTCTGATTTTATGGTCTGAGTTGTACTTGAGGTGGATTATAGATCAGACGCCGATCAAGTCGTCATTGCAACGCATTCAATCGATTAAGACACAGGATCAAAATTTGCGAATGCAAGCTATAAAACTGCGGAAGCAAGTGATCGATTTGCAGAAGCAATACGATGCAGTGAACGATGAAAATTTTGTGGTCGTTTAAAATATGACTCTCGATTTTCAGTGGCGTAGTTAAAAACGAATTAAATTTTTTTAACAAAAAATTTTGTTGTTTTGGAGATATAACGCCCCTCTGCGAATTTACCCCTCTTTCGCTACGCTACTGTTTATTGAATAAAATTAATTGTCATTATAACTATCATCACATAAGCTTAATTTTATCCATTTATTATGAATACAGTGGTACCTCGACATACGAGTTTAATTCGTTCCGCAACCTTGCTCGTATCTTAAATTACTCGTATCTCGAATTTTATCTTTTATCTCTATTAAAAAGACCAGATGCACGACCTGTTGCAACTTGTTGAGACTTTCAACCTGCTAAACCGAACTCGTATCTCGAGTTTCACTCGTAACTCAAAGCAAAAAAATCACTCGCTCGCCGGCTCGTATCTCGAAAAACTCGTATGTTGGGCAGGGGCGGATTTAGAATGTAGCTTGGTAAGGGGCAGAGAGAAGACTGAGAGAGCCAGATCGCATGAATACACGTGCTGCCATCTACTCCGACTAGGAGTGTTTGGAACTATTCCTTAGTCAGTTTGTGTTCCTTTCTCCACCGTTCTACACTCGGAACGTCTGCCATAGAGAAGGTTTTCTCTGTCGAAACATACTACTTATCTATGCTCATGAGATAGAAGAAAAGCGTTTCGAGTATGTTTCGACAGAGAGAACCTTCTCTATGGCTTTAGACGTTTTGAGTGTAGACCGGTGGAGAAAGGAACACAAATTGACTAAGGAATAGCACTCCTAGTTGGAGTAGATGGCAGCACGTGTATTCATGCGATCTGGCTCTCTCAGTCTTCTCTCTGTAGGGGGTCACTACCGGGGGTTTGGAGCAGCCCTCTACAACTACATGTTACAAAAATGTGACCATTTTGACTACATTTGCAGTAAATTAGTTAACAACGAGTTGAACGAAGATCACAAAGACTGACGAAGACCGAAGACTTTTATGGAAGTCGGAGGTAAGAAATACATTTTTTTTAAACGTCAGGCAAATTCTTAAAGTGAAACTTTTTTTATTGTGTTCATTCTTGTTGTTATTATATGAGAATAATTATGATAAGTATTTTTATATAATAAGTATAATAAGTAATGACAAGTTTAAGTGACAGGGGGCTGTTTGAGACGTATGACTCTTATAACAACACAAATAGTTAACAGCTGTTTTTCAACTAGATACCAGCTCCACCCAAAGGTACTAAAATTAGCGTAAAAATCGGTCACGTTTTTTAGCCTTTCTCGTATTTAAGTGACAGGAGGCTGGTTTCGAGGTATCCCCCCACTAACGTGAGGGGTCCAGGGGTACTCCTCCGGGAAATTTTTAAAAATACATCTCTAAAAAACGTGTTTTGATTCGTTTCTTGGCTAAAAACAATACCTAATGGATTTGTATTGTGTACTATTTATTTAGTAGACAACCTGGCACAATGTCATATTAAATGTAAGAAATTCAATGATGATTGAACCAAATTTCTGTTACGTTTAGTATTTAGTATACAATTGAATATTAAACTT
The DNA here is from genome assembly GCA_958496155.1 of Sisyra nigra. Taxonomy (NCBI): domain Eukaryota; kingdom Metazoa; phylum Arthropoda; class Insecta; order Neuroptera; family Sisyridae; genus Sisyra; species Sisyra nigra. Next base: position 35,938,557 of record OY292318.1, read on the forward strand.
AATTTATTACTTTTTTTAATGCAAAAAAGCTTGCAGGGGGGTCATGACCCCTGTGACCCCTCCCCTGAATCCGCCACTGATGTTGGGGCACTCGTATGTCGAGGTACCACTGTACATGATATATATTACACTTAAAGCATCAAGTTTTCGATCGAAAATTTTTATCAGATAATTTTATATTTACATCCAAATATTGCTCTTAAATATGTATTACTATGTATATTATTTTGTAAGACACAAATGAAAATATTTTTATAGTCGAGTATTTGAAGTGAACATTTGATCTAGTTTTGTGACAACATTAAATATTAACGACGATCTCAATAATACTTGTTGCAATATTTTGTATAATAACAAACAAAAGACATGAGATTAGTGTAAAGTGACTGTTATTTGAATGCTCTCTTAATATTATAGATTTACATTCTGTATTCTGTTCTAGTCGATTGTAAATTTCGATCAATAAATATTTTTTGAATCTAGATTTTATTTATTTTTATATGCTTGTAATAGTATTTTTAGGTTTATTTGTATTACACTGGCCAACAGTAGTTTTGTTCATTTTGTTGTCCTTGATAGAAGATTGATAATTGATATATTTATGCTCACAACTCCATGAAACTATCAATGATTTAGGAAGATTTTCCTAGTTTTTTAAAAAATCATTATTTTAATTTCACACTACGATTTGATGTGTTTGATGTGAACAGTGAATAATCTGAATTATTCGAGTATCATAATAATTGAGTAATAAATCTCAAATTAATTTTTGGGATGAAATATATTGGAAATTATTGAAGTTATTTCATGAAAATAATATTATAAAACTAATATAATATAAAATAACCAATATAAGAAAGTTTATATTTCTCAAAGGTCGGTCTACTTGTGTGAATGCAATTTTGGTTGTCTATACTTTGCAAACATTAAATATAAAAAGCTTTCTAATGTAAAATAAATTTACATTTATATAGTCATGTCCAAGCTATTTAATGATACTAGAGGTCGCCCAGTGGTCGAAATTCGACCATAATTCGTTACAATTTTTACATACCTAAGGGTACACTTCACTTGTAACTGCCTCAAAAACTTTAGTTACTAAGCTAACTACAGCAGATAATGAATTGCATTTGCGAATGTTTGGAAAATAATTTCTTGACTAATTTTTTCTTCAAGGTTCATTTAAAGAAAGTGCATCATATAATGATTGAAAATATTTATTTTAAGTTAAGGAAGGAAATAGGTGTAGAGGTTTCAAGATATTTATTTTTTTTCTTCCATAAATCTTTTACAAAATTATTTCAGAATATTCTCTAAAAATTTCAAAACTTAATATCAATTCGTTCATATCATACATGTTTTGAGGTCTCCTTAGTCCAAAAAAGTAGTTTTTAGAAAGATGTCTGTGTGTGACAGCCATATCGTATCGAACGCTTTTCCGAATTTCACCAAACTTGGAAATTTTCCTTCATATTATATCTTGTTTTGCCGCGAAGCTTTTAGTTGAAATTGGTTAACCAAAAGCTCTACTTTATTCTCGGTGTTTTTGAGCTTTTTCAAACATTTTCGAAAACGGCTGCTAAGATTTTCTTTAAGCTTACGATAGTTTTTAGGCTTATTAATGGCTACAACTTTTATTTGAAACTTTTTCTTGGAAAAATTTGATTAAGGACGGTTCTGGGGTGAAGGTTGGGAATTCATAAATACATATATGTTGTATACTTGTATGCATATACATAGTTCTGCTATGTATAGTTATAAGGTGCTTATATATTTCTTTTACCAACAACGAGTTTCATAAATGAAAGTAAAAGAAAGTACTGTGACGCCACGCAGCAGATATTTTTCTTTTTATAATGTTGTATGTCAATTCAAATTACAGTATTCTGAAATATTTTTTTGACAAACAAAAAAAAAATATAACTATGAAACATCAGAAGTAATTTCAAGTGAGTTTCCTACGTTCAAAAGTAAAACAAAAGTACCATTATGTTTAGATTTTTTCATTTAAAAGCCAAAGATAAAAAAATGGAAGTAGGCTGCATAAGTCCTGTTTGAAACTTTGAATTAAGCTAAGCTTTTTTTTTTAAATAGTACCTACCTACCTAAATTAATTTTTTGTGTAATTTATTTGAATGATTTTGCCAAAAGAATATAGCATGAATTATTTATACATTACTAGCTGGTCCCCGCCCGCTTCGCTGAGCGTATCTAAATTATACTGATTGAATAATGGACACTTTCATCCCATCAACAAAAAAAGATAGATAGATATTTCTAGATCTTTGATTCATAGAAAGTTCATGAAAATCAGATAAACTACTTTTCCAGGAAGATATTCTATATAGCTATCTAGAAGAGCTATCTTATTGGTTCTATACGTTTTTATGAATATTATAAAATACTTATACTTGTGTTCTTTAAATAGCAATACAATTCAAAAATATTGAATGTATTATATATTAAACTGAGTTTTTCACCAAGTTCAAATTTTTTAATAGTAATTTAACACGTTTATTTTTAAACATTATAGACATTCAAAAATTAACAACGAAAGACATTTCAATGTTTCAAAAATTTTCATTATTAATTTACCGATGTTATCGGATGTTAAATTAAAAATCATATTTTGCTGTAGAAATTGTAATTTGTATTTAAACTTTTTTGGAATGATTGTGTTAAAACGCTATTTCATGAACTTTAGGGATAGCTTTTTTAAAAACACGATTCCTGCAGGATAAGTACAATTGGTATGCTATCTTTCGAGAGTCGTGCATTATTCTAACATACAAATTAATAATCTATATTTTTCTCTGACCTTTCAACTACCCTATTGCAAAAAATCATGTTAATCTTTTGCTCTATGACAAACAAAAACATATCTATCCCACGGGAGTAGTACATTTTTCCTGGATAAAAAAGAGATCAGGCCTTCTTGAGGATAATGTGCTAGAACTCTATTTCACGTACTTTAACAAAACTTCTATTAAATACACGGTTCTTGTAAGATACAATTGTCTTGTTATCCCACGGGAAGAGTACAATTATGTCAATTTTTTGCACTATGAAAACTCTCATTGCTTGTCAAGCAATGTATCACGCACCGGCGCTATCTACTAAAAATATTGGTTTGTAGTACATGCTATGTATCATCAGAGATGGCGCTGTATGTGAAAAAAGATTTTCCCGCTTTTCTGTTTAAACTTTTTCTGAATTTTCTTCGCTATAAACCTCACACAGCCCGAGACCTTTCCAACGAATGCAAAATCGTGGAAATCGGTTCGTGCGTTCTGGAGTTATAGCGTCAGGAAGGAAAACCCGACTTATTTTTTATTTATACATTATATAATAATCAAGAAACACCTGATGAAGACCAAATAAAACGGTTGAAACGTTGTGTATTTGAAGTTATACGTATCTTTTAAATATATTTTTAATAATATTACTCAATAATCAAATAATCGGTTAAATTTGTTTCCTTCAATTTCAATAATTACAATTTCAAAATTTAAATCTCACAATATTTTGTTTAAATAATGACATTTGGAATATGGTTGAAGTCTGTGGTCAAACTGAACAACTGAGATTTAAACATTTACATATTTATGTGTATTGTGTGTCTGTCTGTGTCAAACGCGTGGTAGTGTGTGTGACGTCTTTTTTCATTAATTTAAGGTATTTTGAAGCATTATTATAAAAAAATATTATCTCATAACGCAACTTCCCCATATAAACTTTAATTGTGCCAAATTTCATACTCCTCCGTTCGTATAATATTCGGTAAAAGAGATTTAAAATTTTTGCTTCACGTATTAATATATAGATACTAGCTGATACCCGCTCACTTTGCTGAGAGTATCTAAATTTTAATTGATTGATTAATAGATTCCCTACCTTCATAGCGAGTTATAAAAATTAATCTATTTTGACAGAAAAAAATGATAGATACTTCCAGACCTTAGATCCAAAGTAAGTTCATCAAAATCTGTAAAACTACTTTTCTAGGAAGAGATATTAGCCATCTCACTGAAGTTCTATACGATTTTAAGTAGAAAAAGTTCTTTTAAGAAAATTTGAAGATCTCATACCAAATGTCTTTTAAAACCGTTCTTTGACAAAACTTCATTGATATACGTTCTGTTACGTAATTGTTAATAATTTAAAAAACTTTAATACGTTTATTTCTAATTAAAATTTTCGACAATGAACAATAAAGAAATTCAAATATTTAAAAAAATTTCATTATTAATTTTATCGGGTGTTAGTTAAAATATGTACATATTTATTTTTCAGTAAAAATTGTCAATTTTTTAATTTCAACTTTGTAGAGATTTTTTTCGTTACTAAAATTGGCCAGGCCTTGTAGAAGAAAATGCGTTAAAATGCTATTTTATGAACTTTAATGAAACTTCTCTTAAATACACGGTTCCTGTTGGATACAATGCTTATGTTATCCAATGGGAACCGTGCATTATTTTGGCATAAGAAGCAATTGATATCATATCAAGCGGATTGTATATTGTATCAAAACTTGATTTCAATAAGTGTGGAATTTTTCGAGTTTTTGTCCTAATAATGACTAACATAAGATTTTTACATAATATAGAAGAAGATACCAATAAAACAGACAATACGTACGACGTACAATAGCCAATACTTTTCTTTTTAAATCTGTGATATCTTCTAAAATATTCATTTTTTTAATATGCTGCAAAGGGTAATTATGATCTACATGAAATGCACAACGTATCTAATGTATATGATGTATATCAGGGCTGGCAAAAGCGTCGCCCGCGGTCGACTGGTCGACCGCGTAGCTATCAAAAGTAGCCCGCGAGCACTATGGAAAATTGCATATAAAAATCAGTTTTTTACTTATTGAATTTTCAACTTTATAAACATATTTAAAATAAGTTTCGATTCATATGACACAAAAATTCCAATAAGAAACATAATATTAGTCAGATAACACTCAGAGTGTAGTAAATTTTTAGTTTGAAACCAAATATATACAGTTAGCTAATAATCAGAATAAATTTCGTGTGTTTGAACAAGTAGGCCATAAGCTCCTATGACCCGAAATACGAAGAACTTGTTGATAAGATGCAGTGCCACGTATCAGGTGCAAGTAGTAGCAGTAAATAAGATTATATTAAGATATGTTTACGTTCTAGTATAGTATTACAAGTTTTTTTCTAATTCGTTTTGTATTTAAATGGAATAAATAGAAAAACTACAGGTAACAATTGAAAATAGTTTTTCTGGTAGACCGCCAGATTTAATTTAGTTAAAAGTCGCCCGCAAGACTTGAAAGTTTTGCCACCCCTGATGTATATAATAAATGATATTACGGTATTGTTTAAAATAGCTTGGTAAATATTAAATAATTTTTTTGTAATATGTAAAAGGACTTCGTGGACTTTTTTATCAATCTTTTTAAGATACACAACTTCGCTACATATTAGTTTGATCTATTTCGTAAGATTTAGCCAGCGTTTGCAATTTAAGTGCACAAAAATATGTTGATTATGACCTCACATTATAAACCTTTAAATTACCCAACTTTTCTCTACTATAATATGCCTGTATTATACCTGAAGACCTTTCTCTTGAATCGCTATATCAATTGCTGAAAATTGCATTAAAATTCATTGTGTAGTTTGATTGATAAATTGATAAAGATTGATTGATAAGAAATCATCATTTATATAACTTCCATTTAAATTAAATTAAATTTAAAATTAAACAATTAACCAACGGTTTTTGTTTTCACTTTTACTTTATTGAGTTTGATTTTATCATTGTTGCTAATAAAAACTATCTACGTTTGTGAAAATATTATTGCACAAGCACATTAAATAATTATTTACACATCCGATGGTACATTTTTTAAAAATTTAAATTTACACTAATTGTTAAAAAAGCGCGACAAGTAATCAGCTAGTTGTAAATATTACATTGCTAAGCATATAGTAAATGAACCGATTGTTACTCGGCCTGGCAGGAAGACCAGAAGTCTTGCTGCTGGTTTGCGTGTAGTTTTTAAACTTTAAGCAATTTAGATTGGAGGTGAGCAAAAAGACGTGGTGAAAAGGATTGCTGAAAATTGATTGGTGGAAGACAAAGACAGTTGAAGATTGATCAGCTGAAAAGCATAATGTCTGCAAAAAATGATGAAAGAAAGGCTGCAAATGCTGCAAGAATGCGCTTGGCACGCCAGAATCAAACAGACGAACAAGGTTTGAATGAGGCTGAAAGAAAGCGCTTATTATTATTATTCTCATATTAAACATTTTATTGAGATAAAATCTTTAGTTGCAAATGCAACGGGCAACTACTAGTATAATCGTATACCCTTTTATTTTGTTTATTTTGTGTAGAAACATTAGTGTGAAAGTATGTAGTGAAACAATTAGTACTTTTAAAAGGCCAGGCCACGTGAATAGATGCAACTTGGGTTGCCTACACATTGCAAGCATTTAATTTAAAAGACCTCCCTTTGGGAATTGAATTCGTATAAATTGACCCAAAAAACTATATATAAACTATTTGATGGCCCATTTAGTCGTGCAAAGATATAAAAAAATTTTCACACAAAATAATAGATCATATTATTGCCATGAACTTATAAAATGTGAGTGGCATTGATCATTGTTACGATTTACTTTGACCTACGATAATATATTACAAGAGAGATTTATTATATTAATAAAATTTATATACATAATGCAATCTATTGAAAATTTTTATTAAAAATTTAATAATTGAATTGGATTACATTTCAACTTATTATAAATTGGTTATCGATAAATAAATAAAATTTGAAAAATGAGCGGTTGAAAAAATTATAAGAATGACATCGTGAAATCGTCGGTGTCAAAGAAAGTATATATTAGAGGCGAGAATATATTAAAAATGTATGGATATAATAATTTTTTAGCACTAGTCCCATAAAGTTTCGTCTCGCATAAAAAATCACAAACCATTTCATACTGGGTAAATTCTTTTTTATGATTTAATGATTTTTCCAATTTCATTTTAACGTCTAGATGTGTTCGGGAGAAAGATATTACGACGATGATGCTGGTTAAGAGGCATTATTAGTACGAGGCCTCCAACAGACGGAGGCTGTTGTAATGTCGTAACTTTTCTCACATTTCCCACAGTAAATTGTAACTTGTAAACAAAGTAAAGTATGTTGTCAAGTCTCATACGGTATTAATGGCTTTATCAATAATTCAGAGCAAATTATCTTTTCTAAAATGAACGCAACTTTACACTTAAGGTGTTAACATTTACCGTTTGCCGCGAATGATGTTCTTTTTATACATGTATATATACGGAAAATCCTTTTAAACTTCTTTCACTCAGCGAGGAAAAATTTATGAATTTTCTAATTTTTTGGCATATTTTTACCGGTCGTTCTATTTGTTGTAGGTTGATGAAAAACTTTTTACTTTGCCAAAATATATATGCAGTGGCGTAGTATATGAAAGATAAAGGGGGCTATAACCTCAGACGGCAAATATTTGGGGGCTGTAAAAGTAGGTTAAGCTGGTTAAACCTGCCTGCTAACAGAGCTAACACATCAAGAGCTAAAAATGAAAAAAATTTGTAAATATGTACAAGAAAAAATTTTTATTTGAGAACTTATCTAGTTGAAATAATGATCATTTACAGATTTTTTTAAAATTATGTAGATACTAGCTGATACCCGCTCGCTTCGCTGAGTGTATCTAAATTTAACTTATTGATAAAAAGATTCCCTACGTTCATAGCGAAATATGAAAATTAATCTATTTTGACAGAAAAAAATGATAGATACTTTCAGACTTTAGATCTAAAGAAAGTTCATCAAAATTTTGAGTAAAAAAGTAACTGTATTTCTTCCTTAAGGACTTGAAAATCTTTCATACCAAATGTCATTTAAAACCGTACAGCTTTTTTAGGGGGCATCCATTAATAGCGCAAGGCATTTTTTTAGATTTTTGAAATTCCATCCCCTCCTCTCTGGTAAGATGTCATGAGATTTGGCATATATCATTCCCCCAACCCGCAATCTAATGTGATATTTTTCAAAACAAAAAAATACGTAATATTTGCGAGACCTTCCCTTTCCCCAAAGTAAGATTAGATGAGATTCGGCTCGACCCCATCGGTTTCTGAACGCCTCACGTAATTAATGGATGTTCCCTTAAAAGAATAGATTAGTAGCTATCCTTCAGGATCTTGAAATTTTGAAATTTTTAGTTTATTATTTTAATACGTTTATTTTCAATTAATATCTTTGACAATGAACAATGAAAAAATTCAAATATTTTAAACAATTTCATTATTAATTTTATCGAGTGTTAAATTGAAATTCATATTTATTTTCCAGTAAAAATTGTCAATTTTTTAATTTCAACTTTGTAGAGATTTCTTTCGTTATTGTGTAAAATTGGAAGAAAATGCGTTAAAATTCTATTTCACGAACTTTACCGAAACTTTTTAAATGTACGGTTTCTGTAGGATATAATTGTTTTGCCATCCCATGGGAACCATGCATTATTCTAGCCTTAAAAGTAAGCTATATAATTCTCCCCCAAACTAAAACATTGCAAAAATCATATCAATCTTTTACTCTGTGATAAACAAAAAACATATCTATCCCACGGGAATAGTACATCTCTCCTGAGTAAAAAGTAGATCAAATCTTCATAAGGAAACTGAGTTAAGACTCTATTTCGTGGATTTTAGTGAAACTGCTTTTAAATGCACGGTTCTTAAAGAATATATACTTGTTTTGCTATCCCATGGGAACTGTTTATTATTCCAGTATGAGAAGTAATCTATATCATTTTCTAACCCTTAAACTACTACATTACTAAAAAGGAAGTTAATCTTTTGCTCTGTAAAAAACAAAAAAATATCTATTCCACGGGGACCGTACATTTTTTCTGGATATAAAGTATACTTCATGTTAAACCGGATTATAATCTATATCTATGCCAAATTTCATCCAGATCCATTCAGTACTTTTTGAGTGAAAGAGCAACAAACATTCTCACAAACTTTCACGTTTATAATATAAGTAAGATATAGTGTTGGTCTTACATTTAGGAACATTCGCAGCACAGATTCGAGCAGCAACAATTTGTATGTGTGACTTACGCTCTCTTTTACTCCTCTGTTATTCTTATTTCCACTACTAGTAAACTATAAAAGTACTTACTAAATTTAGATTTAAGTTTGATTAATATGTTAATTGCCGTCCTAAAACCGGTCTGAATGTATGGAATACAACTTTGAGGAACAGCCAGCAGCTCTAATATTGAAATAATGCCAAGGTTTCAATCTAAAACATTGAGCCTTATCGTTGATGCCCCTTGGTATATCAAGAACTTTGACATCCATAAAGATTTAGGCATTGTGACCGTTAAGGAAGAGGCATCCAGATTCCTTATTGATTTTTGTAAAATCAACAGTTTTGGCGTACGAGCGCCGCAAATATTTAAAGGGTTGGCGTAGATGTATAAAAGTTTGCGGCGCTCGTACTCCAAAACTGATAATTTCACGAAAAACAGGTTAATACATAAATTGTAGGAAATTTCCTCTTCTTTTAGTTTGTATGAAAATGTCTTGTCGTAAAATGAGAGTAAAATAAAAGGGCGATAGTTGAGGTAGATCTGGTCTTGAGGGCGGCAAATTCGTTGTTCGCACCAGGTAATCTAAGTCTATACTACGCTACTGTGTGTATGAGATAACAAAAGGGAAGAGAATGAGGAACGTACGAGTAGGTAATGGAAGTTATGAAACCAAATAGGTGTCGATTTCAACTTCTCTAAAAATTGAATACAATGTGCGTCATCGATCGGTTTTTGTAACTATATATTGTATGAAATCCAATAAGAAATTTGAATTTTAAATTTTTTAAAACTGACTTTTTCCACCGTGTCGTATCTCGTCGCATTTCGTTTCCATTTCTTATTTGGTATACGTTTTCTATTTCTTACACGCGCGAGTTCCAATGTTGGTTCCGCACACATACCAATGTACCTATATAGTATATACCATCTCGTACACATGCACCAGTCAAATACTTAACAAACAAAATAAAATTCAAATAAAATACAGCTTTATCTATCGGAAAATAGAAATCCAACTCGTACTGTATTTACTTCCAACTTTTCAACGTGTTATTTTCCAAAAAAAAAAAAAAAAAAAAAAATAAATAAAAGAAAATACGACGAAATTTATTTCGTGAAACTTCACTTTGATTATCGCTTTTGATAAATATTTAGTTAAATAAATTGAAAAGGAGACACTATGACAACAGCGAACAAACACCGTTTCTCAAATACATAGCCGAATAGCTATTGCTTAGGGGAAGGTTGGGTATTTGAGAACAGCGGGTAAATTAAAACAGTTGAATTTTAATTATTTCTTTAGTCGCAAAAATTTTCATTAGTTTTTGAATTGACAAGTTTGGTGATCATTAGTTCCTGAATAAAAAAAATATTTAAATTGACGTTCGCATACTGTTCACGGAAAGTAAATAATTAAAATTTGATCTTTTGTTACAATTTTTGCCGTATGTAAAAATCTTTGAAAAAATTATTTCTTGACTTTTAGTGCGTATTTTTTTGTTATTATCTTTCATTTACAATTCATTTATTAATTTTATGTGGCTATTTAAGTTAAATGAAGAAAATATTTTAAGCATCGAGCATTTTAATATGAATTGACTAAATCGGGTAATTTGGAACGATTTTCGCGGGGTAAATGTGAACATTTCTTATTAATCTATTATCAATAAAAAGATTAAAGATTTTGCTACCTATAAAATAAAAATGTTCCATCTCACCTGCGCGAGCGAACGAAAAACGGAATCATTTTTCCCAGCTGAGATTTTTATCTAATCTAAAAAATTTAAGGTGTTTTGTTGAATACTTTTTATTGCCTACATTTTTATATATTTAAAAATAAATGGCAGTTACATTGTAATTTTCCCCAAAAAACAGGGTAATAACAGGGTTTGTCCAGGGTAAACTTGAAAACAGCTGAACCGATTTCAATGGAATTTTCACAAAAAGTGATAAAATGTTGTAACTTACATTATAGGCTACTTTAAATTTCGAATACTTTTCCCTATCTGTTTGTTTGTTCTTGGAAAACTTGAAAACGTCTGGTCCGATTTGGACGAGATTTTTACTACAAGTAGTAAATATTGCAAAAAGTGCTTTAAAATACTTTTTATCCCGAAAAAAATGTTGATTTTCTGAAAAAAAAAAATAAAAACTGCGCAACGAAAAACATACATTGGCAGGCAGCTGTGATACAATGTACATATAACATATTATATCGTAAAGACGATATGATTTTAAGCTATGTAATTTGTTATTTTTATAAATTAATGTTCGCAAATTTGAAAATTATAACCATTATAGAAGTATAGCGATAGGTTAAATTCCTAGAAACCATAAATCCATTGTGAATTTACGGGTAGTTAATATATTATTAATAGTTCGGCTGAGTAAACGTTCGAATTGTCGAGGGAGGAGAAGGAAATCTTCTGCAGTAAATATGATTTCATTCATAAAAAGAAATATCTTAGTTTAAAAATGAGACCCGTAAGAATAAATAACAAAAACAGACAGTTCGACTTAAGTGATCCCGATTAGAAGTTTGACTAAGAGAGGTGAAGCCGCTAGGCAGAGCCCTCAGAACAAAAAAAAAATCAGCCCAACTTATATTTCAAGAGAAAATAGCAACTTAGATGTGACCATCGCGTTGGTTTTTTACCAAATAACTATATTCTTAATTTTCAATTTATTTTAGCAAGATATATAAGAACTCGTTGTCTAATCTTGGAGCCCGGGAAATAGCAGACATGCCGATAAGACATAATGGCCTTAATACTATATCCTAGAATAATGAACCTAAGGCAACCAAACCTGATACCTCACATCTTAAGATAACACATCAAATTTTATTGATCCTAAAAAAGGTACACTTCCTAAAGGATAGCTACTAATCCATTCTACTAAAATTAATAAATGATTTCATATGACATTTGGTGTGAAAGGTTCTCAAGGCTAAACATTTTCTTAATATTTTACAATATTAAAAAAAACGTAAAGATCCTACCTATAAGATAGCCTATATCTGTTCCTGGAAAAGTAGTTTAACGGATTTTCATGAACTTTCTATGAAATAAAGGTCTAGAAATAACTAATTATCTTTTTTTGTTAAAATAGCATAATTTCTTATTTTGGGTAAAGTTTTCTATTATTCAATCAGATTAATTTAGAAACGCTCAGCGAAGCGGGCGGGTATCAGCTAGTATGTAATAAATAAATAATTTTACAATTTTTTCGAAGAATTTTCTTATTTTAAACTCTGATGCAACGTTTCGTTTTGTTGACTTGTTGTTGTTTAGTTTGATCAATTTGTTTGCATCAATTTTATGTTGTGCTGTTGTTTCCAATAATTATGATTGTTTTAAAGATAAAAATTTATATTTTTAGATGCCCAGAAATTACACAAGAAAAACTACACCGCGGTGCAGAATTGAAAATCTCCAACGCGCGAGACATGATGTAAGATGTCGACGACTTTCTTTAAACAAAGCAGCAAGTAAATACGGAGTTCCAAAATCTACATTATTCCAACAAGTGTATCAAGAAGAATTTAAAAAACCGAAAAAAGGACGACACCCTGTCTTCAATCATAGTCACAAAAATCAATTGGAAAAATACATCCTCGATTATTGCAAGTCTTTTTACGGCATAACACCTAGATCACTACGAAAGATTGCCTTTACATTTGCTGAATCCAACAAATTGAGCCATAAATTTAACCAAGAGTCTCAGATGACTGGTAAAGACTGGTACTATTCATTCATGTCTCGACATCCCTCTATCAGTCTACAAACTCCAGAAGCAACGTCACTTAACCGAATACAAGCGTTTAGGGCCAGCAAAATTAAACTATTTTTCGACCAACTAGAAGCCCTACAACGACAATATGTTTCTCCATTAACTCCTGTGCTCTTGTCTGACATAGCCAATGTACCTATATCATTCCTAAAATGAAAACTTTATAACGAAGAAAAAGAAAACAGTCTCAAATTTTATCGAGCACTCCCATAAAACATCAATCAGAAGAAAAACAAAAAAGACAAACTGAAAAGAAAAATAAAAATATTCAATTACAACAACGAAGAAGTACAACGAACCCACCATCAGTCAACAATACAGCGGTCGTTAAAAATTTGAAAACGGTGTTCGAGGAAAGTGACGACGTGGGCTATTATTGTATATTCTGCATGGAAAAATATGAATCACCCCCTAAAGAAGACTGGATTATGTGTACAAAATGTAAGAAATGGGCCCATGACGTAGTTAATCATTAAAATTTATATTAAGTATATTATCATTACCCAATTTAGTTTCTATTTCCCCCGTGGATTGAGTTTAATTACCCCACACACTACCGGGGAAATAGGAATAGTTTTTATATTCTATATTTTTGTTATTCTAATGTTAATGTAAAAAATTTTTGTGATCAAATTATGAAAGTAGATAAGTTAAAGTTTATGTTATCGCAAATGTTTACTTAAATTTTATTTTGTTTTATTAATTAAGATAATTTAAAGTTAACTGTCCTCAAATACCCCACTTTCCCCTATATATAGGGGGTTCAATACATCGAACGTTGAAATTTGAAAAATGGACTTTTTAAAATCGCTTTTACTGAGATTCAATAAACTGATACGCCAGTGCCACGTAACACATTTACAACGCTGTATTTTCAAATTCTTGATTATTTTTACTAGTATTTGAATTGTGTAAAAATCGAGGACCTAAAGTCAAAATTAACACTGTCCCAATCGGTGCTGTTAAGACAATCGCTAGTACTGCTAACACCAACGTTGTATTGGCATATTCCATATAGAGTAAATTCGACGATTCCCTTGCTAAATCTAACGCAATTGGACCAATTGTCGCCTGAAAACAAATAGAAAATCCTTTTTTATCAGATAAATAAAATTATTTGGTATATATACCCATACCTGTACGGTGGCCTTAGGAATCCATGCAAATGCCACAAATATGGTTTCCTTAAAATTCAGTTGAGATTTATAAAAAATAGCAACGGTCGCAATAAAACGAGCCTACAACACGAATTCATTTATAATTGGAAATTTCATCTCGTTATTGATTCGCATATTACAGTTAAGGCAAGTAAGAACGCCAATATACACCATAATACTAATGCGCCCTTTAGTACGCCAAGATTAATTTCAAATCCAATTAATGCAAATGATATTGGTTCCATAAATTTCCATAATAGGGAGAAATTTTGTTTGACAGGATTCTGTAATAGACACGAACGTATATATTATGAATAAAAAGTTATAATCATTGTAAATTTTATACAATACAATAGAACATCGATATAATTTAAATTATTATCAACGTTTAATTAATATCTCCAAAAATATCAATTATAAGATTTTTATTAGGTGTGATTAAAATATTGAAATTGTAATGATGATATTATGAGATATGAATGATTGATAGATTTGTTTTCTTACGTAGATTTCACCCCAAACTTTTTTCCAGCTCGTAGCAGCGACAAAAGCTGAAATAATACATCCGAGTGTACCAGCTACCCCATATCCAATGTAGTCAGCTCCGAGACATGCAAAAACGCTTCCAATTCCAATAAAGAGAGTTCTTAACGTAACGACATGAGCCTACAAATTATAAAATATTTTTAGGATATAATTTTATGGATATATAGGAGATGAAAGCGGGAGCAACTTAATGTTAATATTTTCTTTTATTATAGGTACTATATAGTAAAGGAAGTATTGTAATCGGGTCGAAATTTCGTATTTGAGCTTTCACTGGAAATACATGTTTTGAGGTCCCCTTAGTCCAAAAAAGTAGTTTTTAGAAACATGTCTGTGTGTGACAGCCATATCGTAGCGAAAGCTTAATCCGAATTTCACCAAATCTGGAATTTGGCCTCCATATTATACCTAGTTGTGCTGCAAAGCTTTTGGTTATAATTGGTTAACCGAAAGCTCTACTTTATTCTTTGAGTTTTTGAGCTTTTTAAATATTTTTCGAAAACGGCTCTAACGATTTTCTTTAAACTTTCTACAGTTCTAAGACTCATTAGTGGCTATAACTTTTATTTGAAACTTTTTCCTGGGAAAATTCGAATAAGAACGGTTCTGGGGTGAAGGTTGGAAATTCGTATATATGTATATATAATACATAAAGGTTCTATGCATATTGCATATAGTTCTGTTTTAACCGGAGCTCGGTAGGTCAATGGATTACCGAGGTACAACACTTTGAAAATAGGCCAGTTTTTAAAAAAATTGAAAATGTTAGTTTTAGACCTTTTTTCGGATCGAAGTTGCGACAAAACCATAGATCCTACGAGCAGAACTTGTAGAATATAATTTATAGGAAATTTAATTAGCTTTAAACTAAGTGTAATGCCGGCTTTGTAAACCTCGTAGTTCTCTTAAACTCTTAAATAAACCCATATAAGGTAAAATTACATTTGGGTGGGTATTACAGTATTGGTGGGTCGTCAGGTTGTCTTGAGGCTCGTCACTGTCGTCCTTTTCAATGATAATAAGGGTAGTATTCTTGCACATTTTCCCAGAGTAGGTAACACTCGTCGCAGAACATCTAAGCCCTGGTTTCAGGCAGGTTCAGCCACCTCTGCACTCCTTCTTGCATTTGCAAGAGAGGAGTTTTAGGAGCTCTGTGGGGGCAGGAGCTTGCCGACAGGGAATGTGGATGAATTCAGCCGAGGTTATACAAGCTTAAAAATCCCCATATGCGTTTAACTATATTTATAGAAAAATTTGATTTTACTTTATATGTTTTTTTTTTAGATTTTAAGAAAACTACGAGACTTATAGACTCCACTTTATACTTATTTTAAAGCTAATTAAATTCCCTACAAATTATATTCAACAAGTTCTGCTCGTAGGATCTATGGTTTCGTCGCAACTTCGATCCGAAAAAAGGTCTAAAACTAAAATTTTCAATTTTTTTAAAAACTGGCCTATTTTCAAAGTGCCGTAACTCGGTAATGCATTGACGTGCAGAGCTCCAGTTGAGCTTAATTTGTAATAAATTTGATGCTCTTAAAAACGTACAAAATAACTTTCGAAGAAAAATGCATGGATTAGGAGAGGCCAAGCAGAATCTGAAACAAGTTCAAATTTTTCACTACTTTTCCTGTAGGGGAAAGTTGGGTATTTGAGAACAGCGGCTAATAAAAAACAGTTACATTTGAATTATTTCTGTATTTAAAAAAATTTTTATTAGTGTTTGAATTGACAAGTGTGTGCTTTATCGTTCCTGACAGAAAAAAATATTTAAATTGGCGTTCGCATACTGTCACGGTAAGTAAATAATTAAAATTTGATCTTTTGTTACAATTTTTGCCGTATGTAAAAATCTTTGAAAAAATTATTTCTTGACCTTTAGTGCGTATTTTTTTGTTATTATCTTTCATTTACAATTCATTTATTAGTTTTATGTGGCTATTTAAGTTAAATGGAGAAAATATTTTAAGTATCGAGCATTTTAATATGAATTGCCTAAATCGGGTAATTTGGAACGATTTTCGCGGGGTAAATGTGGACGTTTTTTATTAATATGTAAGAAATTAATTATTTTACAATTTTTTCGAAGAATTTTCTTATTTTAAACTCTGATGTAACGTTTCGTTTTGTTGACTTGTTGTTGTTGTTGTTTTGTTTGACCAATTTGTTTGGATCAATTTTATTTTGTGCTGTTGTTTCCAATAATTATGATTGTTCTACGGAAAAAAAAAATTCTCTCTTTAGATGCCCAGAAATTACACAAGAAAAACAACACCGCGGTATACAATTGAAAATCTCCAACGTGCAAGACAAGATTTTAGATATGAACGACTTTCTTTAAGCAAAGCAGCAACAAAATACGGAGTACCAAAACCTACATTATTCCGACAAGTGCATCTAGAAGAATTTAAGAAACCGAAAAAAGGACGACACCCTGTCTTCAATCATAGTCACGAAAATCAATTGGAAAAATACATCTTCGATTGTTGCGAGTCTTTTTACGGCATCACACCTAGATCACTACGAAAGATTGCCTTTACATTTGCTGAAGCCAACAAATTGAGCCATAAATTTAACCAAGAATCTCAGATGGCTGGTAAAGACTGGTACTATTCATTCATGTCTCGACATCCCTCCATCAGTCTACGAACTCCAGAAGCAACGTCACTTAACCGAATTCAAGCGTTCAATGCCACCGAAATTAAATTGTTTTTCGATCAACTAGAAGCCCTCCAACGCAAATACAATTTTCCTAGTCACCGTATATTCAACATTGATGAAACCGGTATCAACACTGTTCAACGTAATTCGAAAATATTGGCGCCGAAAGGTTTGAAGCAAGTTGGAAAAGCGACAAGTGCTGAGCGCGGTATCACCACTACCGTTGTTTGTGTGATAAGTGCAAACGGTATATACAATGTACCTCCAATGTTTATCTTCAAAAGAAGGCGTATGTGTGACCTGTTGCTGAATGGCGTTAATAACGATATGATTGGCACGGTTTCTGATTCTGGTTGGATAAATGAGTCCATATTCGTTGAATACCTACAGCACTTCATTAATTTTGTTAAACCTACCGAGGACGAGCCAGTCTTGATAATACTAGATAATCACGAAAGTCACATTAGCTTGGGGGCATACCATAGAAGAGCTTTTTCGAGAACACAATCTTCATGTTCTTTTCTTACCGCCTCATGTATCACATAAAATGCAACCGCTGGACTTAACTTTTTTCAGTGCACTGAAATGTGCATACAATCGACAGTGTGAGCTCTACATGGTTAACAATCCTGGCAAACGGATCACCCAATACAAAGTGGCCGAGCTGTTTACTAATGCGTACAACAAGACAGCCAACATAAGCAAAGCGATCAATGGTTTTAGAGTGGCTGGAATTCATCCCATCGATACGGACAAGTTTAACGAATGCTTCGCAAATATGCCTTTTATTGATAAATTTAACACTGCTGACAGTCATGACAGTCCACATACTACTTCCGTTCGTGATACTACTACTACTACTACTACTACTACTACTACTACTACTACTACTACTACTACTACTACTACTACTACTACTACTACTACTACTACTACTACAGCTGAGCATCGCATGGGGATAGTGGATAGCCCTAGGTGCGAGTACTGCCCGGAGGACATCGACGACGCCTGCCACACCTTCTTCCACTGCAGTAGGTGGGAGGCAGAGAGAGACAAGGCCGACAGAGCCATCGGAGCCACACTTAGCCCGGATAACCTGACCTCTCAGGTCATCGAGTCTGAGACGAAATGGCAGGCAATCTTAACCTTCGCAGAAGACGTGCTGAAAGCTAAAAAGCGAGAGCACCCAACCACCGTGAACGCCTAGGGGCGCATCCCAGGCCGTGCTGAAGTAATGCGAAAGCGGTTTCCAGCACGGCCCCCCTCCCTAACAGGAGGGGCGGGAAGAGGAATGTTTTTAGCCAGTAAAATACCACCCTGTCGGTGTCTTTTCGAAGATTTTTAAACCTCTCATAAAAAAAAAAAAAAAAAAAAAAAAAAAAAAAAAAAAAACTACTACAGCTGAGAAAACAATTCCTGTGGACGATCAACCGACAACATCACACAACCATAATCATGAACATCAAACCGATTTAACCATACACACTTTTCTTGCTCCGTTAACTCCTGTGCTCCTCTCTGACATAGCCAACGTGCCGATCATTCCTAAAATAGAAACTTCACAACGAAGAAAAAGAAAACATTCTCAAATTTTATCCAGCACTCCCATAAGACATCAATTAGAGGAAAAACAAAAACGGCAAACTGCAAAGAAAAGTAAAAATATTCAACAACGAAAAAGTACAACGAACCCACCATCAGTCAACAATACAGCGGTCGTTAAAAATTTGAAAACGGTGTTCGAGGAAAGTGACGACGTGGGCTATTATTGTATATTCTGCATGGAAAAATATGAATCACCCCCTAAAGAAGACTGGATTATGTGTACCAAATGTAAGAAATGGGCCCATGACGCATGTACGAACGGTCAATACATGTGTAATAATTACGTTTGTGATTTGTGTGAAACATAGTTAATCATTAAATTTTATATTATATATATTATCATTACCCAATGCAGTTTCTATTTCCCCCGTGGATTGAGTTTAATTACCCCACACACTACCGGGGAAATAGGAATGGCAATAGTTTTTATATTCTATATTTTTGTTATTCTAATGTTAATTTAAAAAAGTTTTGTGATCAAATTATTAAAGTAGATAAGTTAAAGTTTATGTTATAGCAAAAGTTTACTAAAATTGTTATTTTATAATATTAATTAGGATAATTTAAAGTTTATTGTTCTCAAATACCCCACTTTCCCCTATACACATTTTTCCACAACTTTTTGAGAGTTGCAAACATAGCCCTAACGGGTCCAAACAAAATACTAAAAAATCAGAGATACATCATGTTTAGCGAATTTAACGACTTTTATATTGATTTTGATTGGCCTATTGGCTTTACTGACTGAACTAAAAATTATCAGATGTCCAAGCTTTAATTTGCGGCTATTTCGTCACTTAACTTACATTGTTTTTATCAGGAATATGTTGAGCTGTTATTCCCATCAAAACACCAAAGCCGATTCCGATGAAAATTGCAATGGGGCCATCTAATACTTGCATTACTGTGCTTTCTATTCAAAAAACGTATTGTAATATTCTTATTATTGTTAAATATATATATATTAAACAAGTACACAGATGTCAGTTGGGTTGCATAAAAACTTACTTGTCGAATAGATAAGACCAACATTAATCCCAAAAGCCGCTATGGAAATCACGTCACTTATTGTGGTCGCGGCTATCAGAAGGGTGTGAATCCCTTTGTCAACTCCAAATCCTTGGTCTTGAAGTTGAAACAAACAGGGGATCACAACACTGGGGGAAACGGCCGTTATCACCATTCCATTCAAGCATCCCCACGCCCAAGGAACGTTTAAAATCCATCTATTATTGTGTATAAATCATTATGAATTAAATCGTTTTCTTTGAAAGTGGTATAAGTCCATTTTGGACACAAAAGTAAATGATAAAAATAAACGAAACCTACTACGAGCTTTAATCATTAAAAATTACTAAAAAAAAACCTTTAAAATGAAATATGTTTTCATTTTTAATTCTAGTCTTGAAATTTGAAGAAATCAAAACTTTTTTTTCCATATTTCAAAAGTTTTCATATACAAAATTGTACTTTTAAAAGCATTGTCTAAAATTTCAATTATTTTATGAATTACAACCATTTATGTGACCCAGCATCTTCTCCGATCCTATTCTTGAAACTATTTTTTTCGAGTTGGCTCGAACAATATCTCAAGTTCTAATGAACCGATTTACTTGAAATTTGGTGTGAATGTTCTTCATACATTCTTCTATTGCATGAATTACGCACAAGTTAAATTTTTAAATCTAACTATTTATAAAAAATTCGGAAGTGTTAAAAAACAAGGCAATTTTTTTTTCAAACGGCCGCCATTTTGTGAATTGTTTTCTTTGACTTTTCCCAGATAAAGGCTATAGCGGAATCTGTACTAATTAAGAATCCGTTTGTTTTGTTTGTTTCAGATGACCAGGAAGGTTGAAATCATCCACGTCAGGGCAACGTTTTTATTTTTATACCCCCTACTTTACCAGCTCATAACTTTGTAATTTTTTTTCGGTTACTTTTTTATGTAATCTTAAAATATTAGTAAAATAAATTATTAAAAATGAACATTAAAAATATTTTTTGTGTGGTTTTTTAAAGCGTATCAACAACCGCCCGAATTTCATGCCTCTAGACTAGAATACCCTCTTAATGAAGTTAATGTACAACTAAAGACTCTGCAACTTGACTTGCTAATGAAATAATTTCTGAAATCCTTAGTGTGACATTTAAATATAAAATTTTTATCAAGTTTAACTTGATTTCAAGTCAAATTTAGGTCAGGTAGCTTGAAAATTAAGTCAAGTAGCGTTGAAATCAAGCCAAGTAGAAAAGCTCTATGTATACGATTGAAGTACAAAGCTTTTGAGTTATTTAAATTTTTAGCCCCGTCTATTTTTACGGTTCTCTGACAATTATTTAGACATATTTAGACAACTTTGAGGTTATATCTTAAGGGAAATTGCTTAAGTCGTACCTGGAGCAACTTCCATACTCATACCGAAATCATGGTTATGCCACATATGTTAGGAAGGATATCTGTCTCCAGTTCACTAATTATTGGAATGAAGGTTCGTTACTAGGCTTAGGGTAAAATAGTAGAAACCATAACGTAACGAAAAACATAACTTTATACACCCTCTAGGTGGCCTTTCCTCGCATTTTGTAATACTTATTTCTCCCTCTTTCGTTTGCAATTTCCTTTTACTCATTGCTTGCCAACGGTAATAGATGAAAAGAGGTGTGCCGAGTAAGAGAGGAAAATAAGAAAGATAAAAAAGGAGAGAGAGAAATAAAATCATTAAATAAATAAGAGACTTGTAAGAAAAATTGCCAAATTTGTTGATTGTACGACTTAGGCTTTGAGTCAGTGGTTCTTAACCTTGTCGGAGGTACTGACCCCCACCAGTTTCATTTACGCATTCACCAAACCCTTCTTAATTGGAAAAATTTTTTTTTTTCAAATTAAAAGTCAGGTTATGAGACCTATATTTCCATCAGTGGCGAGCGGTCCATATATGCTCTAGATAAGCCGCATGCCTTGGGATTTTGTAGGACAATTTTAAAAATTAAATATTTTTTTATGATTCATTCATTTTTTTAATTTCCGTAATTGCACGTATTATAAAATAATTCTAAAAATACCAAATACTAAATATTTTTATCATTTATACATTTTTTAATTTACGAAATTGTGAAATGTATCGCTCATAAAATTGATAGAGAATACCACATCAAATGAACGGCAAAAGCCGAATTAATGCGCAGCGACCGCTGCATGCGATTGCTTGACTAGAATTGGTCGCGCATGCGCCCTAATACGGTCGAATACTATCTCTCTCGGCGTTTCACATTGCCGGCTGACATTTCAGATGCGTTTGACGTTTTGAATTTCTAACGGCTACTCATTGTTACTGATACTGTTAGTGACTTATTTTGATTTATTTACCAGAAAGCCCTACAAATGTTCTATTCTTTCGGATAAGAACTATTTTCGTGGTTTTTAAATACATTATATGATACGATTATTGATGATTTTTGTAAGAAGAAGCGTTGAATAAGGCTAATTTTTAAAAATAAATGCATATAATACCATGTTTATCAAATAAAAAAATAAATTAAAAAAATTAATTTTTAACCCCCCCCCTACCTTCTGACCGCATACCCTGTTTCAAAAGTCACCGCACGCCACTGATTTCCATATATCTTATATTAGTCGGGTGTGTGGCTTCACCTCCGCCGAACCCTTTAGATTGATCCAAGGGTTCGTGATTCAATCGAACCCAGGTTAAGAACCACTGCCTTAGGTGTTACAAGTTAGGTGACTGAACATCTTAAGGCCTTAGCGTTTTGAATTAGCTTTTCAGTTTTTTTTTATGACTGTTTATAATAATTAAAAGTTATATAAATAAAAATTTAGTAACGCTGAAAATTTGGTCTTATTTTAATTACAATAAATATTATAGCATTATTTCCTTCAAGGTATGGCTTAAGTGAGAGTTACCACTTCAAATTTCCATTAAGTCAGGAGCAGCCAGAAGATACAATCCTTGTCTATGGAGATTAATTATTTTTTGATGTCTTAAGTCGCTTTAACATCTAAGGTCATACTACGACTGTCTTACTTGTGTAAGATCTACAGAAAATTTCTGTAGGTTTTAAATCCTAGATCATAAGTCTTTAATCTAGGGATCGACGAGGATCGACCCCCGTACCACTGACCCATGTAGCGGGGAGAGCAAACTCCTCTAACCACTGCGCCACTAAGTGGATTAAAAACCCAATGTATGTACTTTGAATAATTTAAAGGGTCTTTACAGAAGTAATTGATATTCAATTTTAGGAATCCCTGGCTATTCTAGATTTAGATTAACCTTATTCTACTTTCAAAGAAAACTGTTCAATCTGTGATATTTTTGAAATTAAGTTAACTTACTTTGAAAAGCACATCATTGCTACAACTTCAATGATACTTGGGACAATGGATAAGTTGCAAACCGAGACAAACATCGACCTTAGACTTTTTGCATTTAAACCAAGTCCAGCTGGTAAGAGGGTGTTGATCAGTGCAATTTTTCGTAAAATTGCCAGGAAAATCACGTAATTTCCCGATATTTCAATGAAATTAGTTGAACGAAATATCACTCCGACTAATAACATTCCGAGCAGTTGAGGAACTTTACACAGACCAATTAACCACCCGCAGAATTTCGCAGTTATGAACATGAGCTGCAAAAGAATTTATACATTAGCGAAATTAAATAAAAATTTGAAACTTGATATAAAACTGTTTTCTGGTTAAAACCTACTGATAGTCGGAAAATTGGCGAATCAAATCCCGCATAGTCTCGTCCAAACAAAAAATAAATGATACCCCAAATGGCCGAGGCTAAAATTAACAGCACCAGTTTTTCAGAAATAACCGGCCAGGAGTCGTTCCAAAATTCCCGAGAAGCCTTGTTTGATATTCCCATTGGATTGACCATATCTTTCATTAGTTTTTCTGCAAGAAAATACATCTTATTTAACTTTAGTTTAATATATAGAAAAACTTTTAATTTGCAAAGAAATAAAATGAAATAAAGAACATTTTGCAGACTCATCATTAAATGTTATATGCAGTTTAAAAGTTCGTTATTTCAATGCACTTTTTATAGACGTTCATAATTTAAATTTGTTCAGATCAAAATTAAATTATGCACTTCAAATATTAATAAATAAATACCTCCATACCTATATGTACAATTTGATCACCTAAATTAAATTAATTTAAACGTGAAACTAAATTGCGAATGATATAAAGTAAATTAAATTCATATTATATCGAACAAACAAAAGGCAAGTTATATAACTGCCGATGACAATGTCTGCAAAACTTTGTTAAACTCAAAAATGACAACATTAATATATTGTATTAAATAAACACGGCACATATATAAATGGTAAATACAATCGACTGATTCGTATTTGCCATAATATACGCGAAAAAATTTGAATTGTATATCAAATGATATACTAACAATGGGGATAGAAACTGTGGATGTAAGAACTAAGGCAATAATGAGAGATGAGCGTGGAGAGAAATAGTTGGCGGTTTCTGATCAGATATGATGTTTGCTGTGTAATTAAGGTTGCCAAATATTTTTGAAGCCTAAGCAAATACTTTATATATGGGAATGAGAAAATTAGTTTAGATATATAATAAGTCTCTTATTTGATTTAAGAAATACGCATGGATATATTATTTGATTTCACGTGTTCGTTGGGAAAAAAGAACTTGAAAATGTGAACATGGAAGAGTTAGAATTATTTGCTATTCCATATATGTACATATATACAATGTGCTAATTGATGATTCAATTTATTAAATCAAATAAATAAAATAATAATGTGAAATCATGTGCAGTCAATCGCAATAATTTTAATGAAGATGTATTAAAGCTATGGAAACTATTTTCTCAAATAATAAATCTTCAATTTTCAGTATTTTCGTCACTGTAAGTGACTTGCAGTTTTGTTAAAAATGAATACTATCTTTACATAGTATAAAACAAAGTCGCTCCCGCTGTCTGTTCCCTTAGATCTTTTACACTACAAAACGGATTTTAATGCAGTTTTCAGCAATTGATAGAGTGATTCAAGAGGAAAGTTTGTAGGTATAAAACATGCATATTATAGTAGAAAAACGTTGGCAAATTCAAAGATTTGTAATGTGATGTCATAACACACAAATTTTTGTGCACTTACATTGCAAATGCTGGCTAAATCTTACGAGATAGATCAAATTAATATGCAATGAAATTGTGTATCTTAAAAAAATTAATAAAAAAGTCCTCGACGGTATATGTCTATCTACTAAGGATAACCCACAATTATTATCTTTTACATATTACAAAAAATTATAGGTTATTTACCATGCTAATTTAAACAATACAGTATTATTCCTTATCAAATTAAATACCTTAGATACATTGTGTATTTCATGTAGATCAAAATTGTCCTTTACAGCATATCATCAAAATGAATATCCTAGAAGATATCACAGATTTAAAAAGCGTTGGCAGAGCGACGGGATTTATGTAAGTCGTACGTAGTGCCTGTTTTATTGATATCTTTTTCTTATAAATATAAAAATGTTATGTTGGTCCTTATTAGAACAAAAATTCGAACAATTTTATACACGAATTAAGCTCAAATTTTGCTACAGTATAAAATCCGCTTCCAGAATGGTTTTATCTATATTTCGTCTCAGTAATATCCTCGCGACCGCGATAAAACAGTTTTTTTATGATCAGCGGTGTATGTTGTGTACCCGCAACCCGCTATACGTGTCATAGCCAACATTCACATTGTGAAACACGTAATATTATATGTTTTTGTTTTTCACAGAGCAAAGCATACCTTCTCGTGGGTATCACCTTATCGTGGTGAGGAGGTTTGCGTGCTTCGATGATCCTAAGAAAGATGCTGACTGGAGATTATGCTCCTGGTAGGGCCACCCTTGTCAGTAAGGTCGAAGGAAAGAAGCCAGACGAAGAATACCCAATGTCGGAGAGACGAGGTTAGCAGCCTGCCTCTCTGACAATAAACAAAAAAATGCTCAAAGAAACAATTTTGCCTCGGAAAATTTACATACAAACTCAACAAGGACCACGCTACGGAAAAGGACTACGAATAAACAAAAGTGGAGAAGAAACACTATCCGGCTCGCATGCTGGAATGTGGGATCTTGGAACGGAAAAGAACAGGAGATATTATTAGAAATGGAGAATCATAAAATCGACTTCTGTGCACTGTCTGAAACGAAAAAGAAGGGGAAGGGAACCATAAAAATACCAGGATATATACTAGCCTATAGCGGAAAAGAAAAACAGGACAGAGCAAAAGCTGGAACGGGTATGCTTATCAAAAATGCATATGAGAGGAACATAGAAAATATCACCTACGTCAACGAAAGAATAACATCAATAGACATCAATTTTGGTAAAGAACATATAACAATAATATAGTGTATATGCGCCTGATAGTGGAAAATCAAAAGAATATGTTGAAATTTTCTATGAGCAATTACAACAACAAATAGACTCCCTACCCAAAAACAGGAAATTACTGATCATGGGAGATCTAAATGCTCGAGTCGGAAACGAAGTTGTTGACGGGATTAAACATCGATTCAATGAGGCACACCTGAATAGCAACGGTGAAACTCTCATAGATTTTTGTGCTCATAATGGCCTTCGAATCAACAATACCTTTTTCAATCATAAACCTCAGCACAAAATCACTTGGTCGAACACAAGAGGCCAAACGTCTACTATCGATTTGGTCTTATCAAATCGGGCGATACACCCATCTTGCATAATAGATGTACGGACTCTCTCTTCTGCAAACGTAGGTTCAGACCACCATTTAGTGCTAACTAAACTGCGTCTTCTGAAGCAACTAAAGAAAAAAGACCCACCTGAATACAGAGAAAAATTCAATCTCGAATCATTCGAAAGCGAAAGCACGAAACAGCTTTATTCAAATAGATTGAGCAAGTGCATACAACAAAATCCAACACTTTTCGCAGATAGCTTAGAAGAAAGGTGGAACAAGATTGAAAGTAACATCTTGAAAGCAGGTAAAGAAGCCCTTGGTATCAGGCGAGTCAATGCCGCAGCACCGCACCAGAAGACCTGGTTCACTCCAGAAATCAAAACGCTTGCTAAAGAAAAAAAAGATGCTTACCTTCATTACCTCAATAGCCAGCGACGAAGAGAAGACTACGAAAGCTATACCATCACGCGTAACAGGACAAACGCTAAAATAAGGGAAATCAAAAGAGAGTTTTGGAGACGGTTCACGAAGGACATGGAACATGACCTGTATGCAGCTCAGAAAAAGGTCTGGAAGTTAATAAAACGGAGTCGACAGGACATGAACGAGGAAGTACTCACCACCACGTTAGACATAAAGGTCTGGGAAAATTACTTTAGGGGGCTGTATGCGGATACAAACATTGATCAGACCCTAATTCCTACTCATGACTATCCTCCAGTGACGTTACGCAGAAAAGATTTATCTACTGCTATCGCAAAGCTCAAAAATCGAAAAGCACCAGGCCCTGATAACATCACAAACGAACTCCTGAAATACGGTGGTGACAATTTGCTAGAAGAACTTCTGAAACTCTACCAACAGATCATTGATATAGGACGCATCCCAGAAAAATGGAAAATCAGCATCACTATCCCGATATTCAAGAAAGGAGAAAAAAAAGACCCGAAAAACTACAGGGGTGTTACATTACTTAATTCGGCAATGAAATTATTCACGAGCCTCCTAAGAGAAATAATATCTGAATTAACACATATTACAGAAGAGCAACAGGGATTTCGCAAGAACCGATCAACAACTGATGCCATTTTTATAATTCGTCAACTAATTGAAAAGTCAACAGAATTCAATAAACCCCTTTTTATGTGCTTCATCGACCTTACGCAAGCTTTCGACCGAGTCCAACTTAAAGATGTTATTGATGCTTTGATTGAAAATGATATCCCCCGAACACTAATAGAGATAGTAAAAGAACTCAATACCGGCACCACCACAAAAATAAGAGCTAAGGGAAAACTATCAAACCCAATACCAACGCCAGGTGGAATCCGACAAGGCGACTCACTTAGTCCATTCCTATTTAATTTAGTGATGGACAAAATTATCAAGAAAGTGAAGACAGCCGGTAGAGGATATAACATAGGACGGCACGAAGTTAAAATTGTTTGCTACGCCGATGACGCCGTAATAGTAGCAGAAAATGAAGACGACCTCCAGCGTCTCCTGTATACGTTCAGCCTCACAGCCCATAAATACAACATGAAAGTGTCAGTAGCCAAAACAAAAAGCCTTGTAATTTCCAAAGAACCAACGCGCTGCAAACTCGTCGTTGATAATCAAATAATAGAACAAGTCCTTGAGTTCAATTACCTTGGAGTGGAAATTACAAGTGATAGGCAAACTGCGAAAGAGGTACGGAAACAAACAACAAAGGCTGCTGTTGTTTCGGGTTGCCTCCGCAATATCATTTGGTGTAACCGGCACATGAATGTTGAATCAAAAGTAAAAATATATAAGACCTGTGTCCGGCCCATTATGACGTACGCTACAGAGACAAGATCGGACAGCAGAAGAACCAAATGCATGTTGCGAACAGCAGAGATGCGTATTCTGCGATGCATTACAGGTACCAGCCTTCGAGACCGCATTCGAAGCGAACTAATTCGACGAAAAAGTGAGGTACAAGATGTAGTAAGATGGGCACGCCAACGTAGAAGAGGCTGGAATGAACATGTACAGCGAATGACGGCAGACAGGCTACCGAAAATGGTTCGGGACGCCAAATTGAATACCCCACGACCCATCGGAAGACCACCTAAGAGATGGAAGGATAGTTGGACCTCCACTTCCCAGGAAAATTGAAAAACAGGCATAAAGCCTACTTTAAGGAGAAGAAGAAGACAGAGCAAAAGATTGACATGCTTTTTTTAGTGGTAGTTAACGGGGCAGAGCATGATATAGATCACTTCTTATGCCGGAATAATACACGGTTCCCATGGGAACGTATAACAATTGAATCCTACAGGAACCGGTATTTAAAAGACGATGCCTTAAAGTTTGTGAAATAGAATTTTAACGCATTTTCCTCAAGAAGGCCAGATCAATTTTACACAGTAACGAAAGAAATCTCTACAAAGTTTAAAATAAAAAATTGACAATTTTTACCGGAAAATAATTAAGAGTAATTTCAATTTAACACTTTAAATTAATGATGAATTTGTTTGAAATATTTGTATTTTTTTACTGTTCATTGTCGAAGATATTAATGAGGAATAAACGCTTAAAAAAAATAAAGTAAATTTTTTAATAACTAACAATTACTAACAGAACGAACAATAATGACGTTTTGTTAAAGATACTTCAGATTTTAACTTTTTATTGAGTATCATTTATCCTAAAAAAAGTACGGTTCCTGTAGGATGGCTCCTAATCTTTTCTAATAAAATAGCTGAACGGTTTTAAATAACATTTAATTTGAAAAATTTACAAATCGTCTTAAGGGGGTATTCTAGTCTAGAGGCCCGAATTTCGAGCGTTTTTTGGCAATTGATAAAGAAAAAGCATTTCATTTTTTTAATGTCCATTTTTTTTATCATTTGTTTATTTATTTTCAGAGAGTACACAAAATTAATTTAAAATTTTTATTTTTCATTGAGTTATGCGTCTTTGAAGTAGAGGGGGAAAAAAACAGACCGTGTCCTCGTCGCCATGATTTCTACCCTTGTGGTCATTTGAAAAATTAAACAATGATGGATTCTTGATAAGTACAAATGTTGCTATCGCATGAACCTCCAAAACAGAATAATTTTTTTTTTCATAAAATGGCGGCTACTCAAAAATAAAGGTCGATTTTTTCACTCATTTTTTAACTTTGTCGAATTTTTTAAAAATATTACAAATTTAAAATTTTCATTTTTTGTTAATTCATGCGATAGAGAGATATTCAAAGAATATTCATGACAAATTTCAAGTAAATCGGATGATTTTTTTTTTTTTTAACCATTTTGGTACATTTAATCAGTTCAGCGAACCACCTGTCGCTATATCATGATTTTGTTAGCATTATTTTTAGCTATATTATCTTTTGAGGCTTGTCGTTACATCCTCTAACTTTACTAATACATTTAGATGATTACTAAAACATTTCTACCACCTCCTGTGGGAGCCTCCTTTTTAGCCGTGTAGTTGGTCTACTCTGGCCCAGGTTAAGTTCAGTAGCACTTTGGCATGAACCAAGTTGACCAAAAAAATTTTGAGCCAGCATCCCAATTACACCGTCTATGCTTGGCAGATTTGTCTCGTTAAGGATTTGGCTGTTTCGAACAAACCATGGTGCTTTCAGAATTACCCGCAGAACCTTGCTTTGAAAACTTTGCAGCTTCTTGATATTCCCTGTGGAGGTATTTATCCAAATTGGGCAAGCGTATGTCAGGATGGGTCTAATAATAGTTCTGTAAAACATAAGGGAGCATTCCGTGCGCAATTTTGATTTTTTATTTATAAGCGGGTATAGTTGAATAAGTCTGGCGTTTGCTTCCCTTAGTTTTACAGATACGTGTTTTGACCAGGATAATCTGTGATCCATATGAACCCCTAGATACTTGACTGCTTCATTTTTTGAATTCCAGGGTATATCAATCCCGTTTAGCTTCAGATGGATTAGATTATTGTTAAATCTTTTGAGAGCAAACACCTTTGCTACACTTTTAGTGGGGTTTATTTTTATTTTCCACTTACGAAACCATGTCGCTAGTTTATTAAGAGATTGCTGTAGGTTTCTTATCGCATTTGGCAATTCTTTGTAAAAATCTTTGAAAAAATTATTTCTTGACTTTTAGTGCGTATTTTTTTGTTATTATCTTTCATTTACAATTCATTTATTAAATTTATGTGGCTATTTAAGTTAAATGAAGCAAATATTTTAAGCATCGAGCATTTTAATATGAATTGACTAAATCGGGTAATTTGGAACGATTTTCGCGGGGTAAATGTAAACATTTCTTATTAATCTATTATTAATAAAAAGATTAAAGATTTTGCTACCTATAAAATAAAAAAGTTCCATCTCACCTGCGCGAGCGAACGAAAAACGGAATCATTTTTCCCAGCTGAGATTTTTATCTAATCTAAAAAATTTAAGGTGTTTTGTTGAATATTCTTTATTGCCTACAATTTTATATATTTAATACAAAAAAATAAATGGCAGTTAGATTGTAATTTTCCCCAAAAAAACAGGGTAATAACAGGGTTTGTCCAGGGTAAACTTGAAAACATCTAAGCCGATTTCAATGAAATTTTCACAAAAAGTGATTAAATGTTGTAGCTTACATCATAAGCTACTTTAAATTTCGAATACTTTTCCCTATCTGTTTGTTTGTTCTTGGAAAACTTGAAAACGTCTGGTCCGATTTGGACGAGATTTTTACTACAAGTAAATATTACAAAAAGTGCTATAAAATACTTTTTATTCCGAAAAAATGTTGATTTTCTGAGAAAAAAAAAATAAAAACTGCGCAACGAAAAACATACATTGGCAGGCAGCTGTGATACAATGTACATATACCATATCATATCGTAAAGACGATACGATTTTAAACTATGTAATTTGTTATTCTTATAAATTAATGTTCGCAAATTTGAAAATTATAACCATTACAGAAGTATAGCAATATTCATGACAAATTTCAAGTAAATCGGATGATTAGAACTTGAGATATTATGGCGACCGCACCGAAAAAAGTAGTTTTGAGAAAAACGCGTTTAAAGTTTTACGTTAAGGCTCAACCGGTCTAGTTTCCGCGACACTAAAACGGCTATAACTTCGAAAAAAATGTAAATTTTGAAAAATCCTTCTAGAAATATATTTTTGAATATATAAACTATCAAATTATGAAAGAAAAAATTTTTTGATTTTTTTAAAATCCTAGACTAGAATACCTCATTAAAGAAACTTTTTATACTTAAAATCTTATAGAACCTGTGAGATAGCTAATATCTTTTCCTAGAAAAGTATTTTTAAGGATTTTGATGACACTATGGTCTTTTTCCGTCAGAATAGATTAATTTTTATATTTCGCTATGAAGGTAAATAATCTATTAATCAATAAATTAAATTTAGTTACTGTCAGCAAAGCGAGCGGGTATTAGCTAGTTTAATTATTTACTTCTATTTACTTACTACGTATTTTACTTCTCAGTTATCTGTTTTGCGGTACTATTCTGGATGCTTTCTCTTTTATTAGCTCATTTCTGTGATTTTCCATGTTTATGTAGGTTTGTTCCAAAGGTCCTGCTGGTAATTTTTAAACATTGACCAACAGACAAGAGCAAGACAACATTGGCCAAGAGACATGAGTGAGTGAAGAACTGTTTCAGCAGGTTCGTTCCGTGAGACCATCCAGCCCCATCCAGCAATCAGTACAGCCATCTACGTACAATTGCGTGCCACGTCTTGGTCAATGTTGTCTTGCTCTTTGTCTGTTCGTTGTGCCTGTGCATCGCCATAGCTGGATGATTGGAACAAACCTTGTGCAGGTGATTATACGTCTCTCTTATCACGTCTTGCACTAATACCACTTCCAAGTTATTGACTAAAACTGAGCCTTGTAGGTACATACCATGACGCATCATTTATCAATCGTAGCATCCAGTTTTGTAAAACCTGAATTTGCTTTAAATGATATTAGGCTGCCGAACCCCAGAGACCACAGGCATTCCTTTTCTAATGGGTTTCATCCTACTATAATTTTGTTTGTGTTCAAAAATTATCGACACTGGTCTAATAGAGAATACTTGGAATAACAATGTTTTACTATTTTTTTGAAGAAAATATCGTGAGCTTTAAAGCTTTTTTATCTCAACATAAAGAGTGAGTTGGTTGATATAAATTCGGAATCGAGAACCATTTACAGTTTCTTGATAAGGAGTCAAACCGTTATCATTGATATCTAAACGAAAAAGAAAATTCACGCAAAATATCGAAGAAAGTAATAACCATCGATTATATTGAAAAAAAAAATCAAAATTTAATTACATATCATTTGTAAATTGTAGGCGAATGAATTTGAAAGGGGAACCCCATATATCCAATAAATTAGGTACTTAGACTTTTGGGCAATCTTAAAGAAAAAAACCCGGAGGATTAAATTGGATGATTGGTTTGTTATCCCAAATGTCTGTTCTCATTATTGTTTCTACAATAATTCTCTTTGGACTAGAACATTTTGGGTAATTCCCTCCATATGATGATTTTCCCTCACGATTAAACTCCCTTGGGAAGTATCTTATCATTTATTACTGGAAGTATATTTTAATGCTCATATTTTTTGTAGATGTTTCGTGTATGTTAACCAGGAAAATTATATAAATGATCAAAGTGGAGAAATTATGACGTGAGGATGATTCTCCAAGGAGTGTTTGGGTATTTTAAGAGAAATGCCCAAGGATGAATTAGATGCCCTCTTTATGAGTAATTGTAGCAATACAAGAGCTTATAAAAGTAATTTTATTTCAAACCAGAGAAAAATTGATAAATTATTCTTGTATTAACATTAATTAATTCGCTACAATTAAAATTCATTAATAAAATAGTTAAATGAGTCAATATTAAAACCGTTAAATCAATATTTAATAAAATCGTGCAATTTAATAAACTTTTTAAAAGGATATAAGAAAAAAATTTGGGAAATTAAATTCTTAACCAATTACTTCGTAACTTACAAAGTTTGAATATAATTAGTTATGAGTTCGAACATAAAATACCGCAAAGAATTTCTTGTAAGTTTGAAAATATTTTTCTTAATTTAAAATTAAATTATATATTGAGAAAAAAAAATCAATGAATCCTACCTTCTTCCTTACTCGAACTTTCTGTTTCCCGCTTCAATTTTGCCGCACCGTTATAGTCGATTTCATGTAAAATTGATTCTTCCTTCATCGCTTAAATCACTTAAAAATTCACGTCGAAAACTTACAAATTTGTCTCACGTGTTTCAAAGCCACAGTTTAAATTGGCTCTCGAAATTAAATAAATTTAAATCAATATTTAAACATTATCTCAACGGCAAGATAATCAATTGCAGCAGCAAGTGAGATAATTTTTATTGATAAATTTTAAATATTTGATATTCACGTTTTGTGCTCAATTTCGAGGCGAATGTTTGCGATAATGTTCCAAGCACTTTAAGCTTTTTACACAAACGAAAACCGGCGGAAGTGAGGCTACAAATATATAAGATGAAATGAGGTGTGACGAAAATCTTTTGTTTAAACATAATATAAATGAGTATCACAAATTTCTATTAGCTGTGCCTTGTTGTGTTAATGATAATGGAATAGGCATTTTAGATCCTAACAAAGAATTTTGATAAATGTAGACACGCGTAACTAAATACATTGTGTGTTAAGAGGGTTTTAAGCTTTTAGTTGAGAGCTTTTAACGATAATTAACTCAAAAACTTGGTGCCTAGTCTGGTAACATGTAAGTGATGGTAACGAATGACAACAAATTTATTTTTAACAAATGTTTATTTATTTACACTATGTACACTTTAACAATGATTAAGTTCACTGTTACAATAGTCACAGTCACTGTTTATATTTCACTATGTACACTGCACTGTTACTTTTTATTTAACAATGTTCACAATTCATTTAACACTCGCGATTCACTATTTATTTAACAATCACGATTTATGAATAACTCACTTTGACGATTTATTTATGACTGGTTGACGATTTATCTATACCAATAATAAGATTGAAGATTTTTACTACTTGAATACATATTTAATAAAAATGTTCCATCTCTCCTGCGCGAGAGAACGAAAAACGGAATCATTTTTCCCAGCTGAGATTTTTATCTAATATAAAAAATTTAAGGTGTTTTGTTGAATACTCTTTATTGTCTACATTTTCATATATTTAATACAAAAAACTAAATGCCATTTACATTGTAATTTTCCCCAAAAAAACAGGGTAATAACAGGGTTTGTAAACTTGAAAACAGCTGAGCCGATTTCAATGGAATTTTCACAAAAAGTTATTAAATATTTTAACTAACATTATAGGCTAGTTTAAAATTCGAATAGTTTTCCCTGTCGGTTTGTTTGTTCTTGGTAAACTTGAAAACGGCTGGTCCGATTTCGACGAGATTTTCACTACAGTTATATATTATTTAATATATTAGTATATATTAACTATATTATATATTATATTATACTATATTATTTATCCTAAAAAAAGTACACTTCCTAAAGGATAGCTACTAATCCATTCTACTAAAATTAATAAATGATTTCATATGACATTTGATTTGAAAGGTACTCAAGGCTTAAAATTTCTTAATATTTTACAATATTCAAAAAAACGTAAAGATCCTACCTATAAGATAACTTATATCTGTTCCTGGAAAAGTAGTTTAACGGATTTTTATGAACTTTCTATGAAATAAAGGTCTAGAAATATCTAATTATCTTTTTTTGTAAAAATAGCTTAATTTCTTATTTTGGGTAAAATTTTCTATTATTCAATCAGATTAACTGAGATACGCTTTGCGAAGCGGGCGGGTATCAGCTAGTTTATAAATGTATTGAACCATTTCGGGCAATAATAGGAGAAAATGTTCTCGAAAATGAACAAAATAATATAAAAAGAGGTTTGTTTGAACGAAGAGTTCCGTCTGAAATAAATCGTCAGAGTGAGTTATACATAAATCGTGAGTGTTATATGATTTGGAACATTGTTAAATAAAAAGTAACAGTGCAGTGTACATAGTCAAATATAAACAGTGACTGTGACTATTGTAATAGTGAACTTAATCATTGATATATTTATTGTTGCCAGAAATTTCCATAGTCCATTGTTGTTCTTTTGTCCTTGTCTTATCCATAAGGAATTACGGGTAGAAAATACTAGAAGATTGTTCTCTTTCTCTCATACACCGAGAAATCTTTTTAGTCAAACCCTTCGCGCCACAGGTGGTCTCCGAGAGTTTTAGAAGTTCCTGGAAATTTTGCAAGGTCTTTCCCATTCTACAACCACGTCGTTTCCCATTGGCTGGTTGATTGGCTTGACCCACCCACGGCTGAGACAGTTTAAGGAGAAGGTGCCACCTCAAACTCACAAAATGACGACACTACCCATCTTTAAGATCTTAAAACTGTGACAATATACTACTATTAAATATTTCAAATTTAAAATAAATTTCATAAAAATTAATTTGTGAGTGTTGAAGATTATTACAGGTAAAAAAAACAATATACTATATTTTCATCAATCCCTCAAACTCCGATTCAAAATGCATAGAGACCTTCCAAAGCAACTAGATGAACTCTTAAGCTCATACATAACTGAGCGTTAATTCAGAGTAAAATATTTTTTTTTCCTTCTAAATAGTCATCAGGATCTGAGTCCTATAATCCAATTCTAAAATCTTCCCATCAGGAACTTTTCTTTTCAGCCGCATATCATCTTAGGAGGATGTAGCGATACCTCTCACAGCTGCCCTGACGAAACGACGTTATATACCTTAAGCAATTCAATTTATACGATGCCAGTTCTGGCCATTGTAATTGTATATATAATATGTAAATAAATGTGGGTAATCACTCCCACTTTACATTCTGGTGACCCTGAATTGCAGCACGCAACGCAGCAGCGAGCAACAGCCATTCTGCCTGGACCTGCAAGTTTTGCCTCATATTTTGGACGCCATACAGTCGCCACATACATCGTACCCCCTCACGGAGGACTCAACTATGGAGTAGCGGCATCCTAGGCTTCGGTTGTACTACTCCATACCTGTCCCATGTTGTCTTCGGACTCGAGCCACAACAGCTCCACGACGGTTCCATGGCAGCCCAGAGTCTCACGGCCCAACGACGACAATAATCGTGACCAAGTCACTAGGAGGGGAGTGATATGGCGACTGGAAATGGAATTGGAGAATGCAGCGATACCTCTCGCAACTGCCTTGACGAAACGACATTAAATACCTTAAGCAATTCAATTTATACTGGGCCAGTTCTGGCCAATGTAATTGTAGATGTATATTATGTAAATAAATGTGGTTTACCACTTCCACCTTACATGGTAATTAAAAAATGTAAGTATATACAATAAACATATATTTAATCATAAATTAGAGTTATCGATTTTTTATAAAATATAATATGATTGTAGTAATACATATGTAAGCATATTGAAAGATACGAAAGTAGATAATGCGTATTCCATTTTTTATACAGTTGATTAAAATTTTTCGGATGATAAGAGAATCGGTATTTTCATATCTTGAGGTACCTATTGTATAAAATAAATCCTAAACCAAAATCGAGTTATCTCAGATAACCGTTTAAGTCGACAATAAAACTTAAATCGTTCTCTAATTCTCTTGACAAACTTTTGTCCCATAATAAATATAAAGACTTAATTTAAAAACATAAATGAAAAGAAAAATTAAATAAAAAACTGATGAAAAACTTTAATAAAACTTTTCGTCTCGTAAGTTGTAAATGTCGCCATCAGCAGCATCATAATAATAGTACACAGTATTCTTCTACAGTAAGTATATATATATATATGTATATGAAGAAAACGACAGAACGTAAAGTTGTGGACTGTGACTAGAAGGGATTTGAAGAGGCTATAACATAAAAGGGACCGGGACTGAAAAGGGACAAGCGGGACAAAATTAAACACCGCGGAAAGAGAATGGAGAACACAAGCGGCCAGTTAGAAAAGCTGCAATTGCGACGAGTGGATTATTGTACGCTTAATTAAGGCGTATGAGCTGAACTCAAGAGTGCTTTCGGATAGAGAGATCAGAAATTGTCGGGATAAGTGGTACGGGAGTGAGATGCGGGATAGTCGGGAATGGGAAGCGGTATGGTCGGAAGCGCTCGACTGTTTTAATAATAACAATAATAATAATAATCTAATATTCTCTTGGAGAGATCACGCTTTCTTTATTCTTCTTCCGCTCTTGCGTGAGCATTATCTTTTGAACCCTGATCCTGCCTAATAAAAAACCTTGAAAATGAGCTTTGAATGGTCTAAATTATGAAATAAATATTTATGTGAGCAAAAAGTGAACTGACGGGGTGTTGTCTTAGTTTTTCTTAGAGTTCCGTCAAAAAACGGAACTCTACATTGCTTGACTTGATTTGCAAGTTGCTTGATTAGAATTTAACTTGATCACTTAGTGGCGTGGTGATTAAATTGATTTAAATCCTTGGATCTTAGAAATCAAGTACTATAAGTCATATGTTAATATTTAAATATCAAGCTAAGTCAAGCGTTTATTAAGCCCATTTTCAAGTTATACATCAAGTTCAATTCATGCTATTTCAGGTTTGTTCCAAACGTCTAGCAATGGCGGTACTCAAACACTGACCGACAGACAAAGAGCAAGACACATTTACCAAGAGACAAGAGTGAGTCAAGAACTGTTTCAGCAGATTCGTTCCGTGCAAACAGCACAGCCATTAACGTACATTTAAACGACGCATGTTTATATCGACGCTCATCGACCTGCTTCGGCATGTTTATCCACTGTATTGTCACCTCTCGGGTCTCTGCCTAGGCTGAAACAGTTCTTCACTTACTTTTGTTTCTTGGTCAATGTTGTTTTGCTCTTTGTCTGCTTTCGTGTCTGTGCATCGCCATAGCTGGACAATTGGAACAAACCTATCATAGGAAGTTTTTTTTTTTGGTTTATTTAAGGTCGCATCAACTACTAGGGTCATTTAGCAACCGTCGTATTCAAAAACCCATAAAAATATCTTGGACTTTCATTGGGATTTGAACCCAGGACCACTGGCATTTAGGACAACTCTCTGGTCAACCACGCCACTAAGTGACTTGATATATATTGCAGAGCTATAGGCCTTGTAGGCCTTTGACTTCTATTTCCTTGACGAGTCCTTGCCATTTCTTCCTGTCCTTTGTCATTTTTCTCCAGCTGCTTCCTACTAGCTCCTCCACGTCAGCTTTCACGGGTTCAAACTGGTTTCACTTTTTCCTAGGTCGTCCTCTCCTCCTTTTTCCACTTCCACCCTCGAGCAGTACTCTTTTTGTCTATCTTTTTTCTGACAGTCGCATTACATGTCCCAGCCATCTAACTCGTTGTGCTCTTATTTTTTGGGTTATTTTGGGACTGTGGAATAATTCCATCACCTCTCTGTTTGTCCACCTGCGCCACAACTCCTCTGTCATTTTTACCTTTCCCAAAATCCTTTGCAACACCTTTTATTTCCCATATC
This sequence comes from Sisyra nigra, assembly GCA_958496155.1. Taxonomy (NCBI): domain Eukaryota; kingdom Metazoa; phylum Arthropoda; class Insecta; order Neuroptera; family Sisyridae; genus Sisyra; species Sisyra nigra. Next base: position 35,977,731 of record OY292318.1, read on the forward strand.
TCCAGTCCTCGCACGCATACAGAACTGTTGGTCTTTTGACGGTCTCGTATAGTCTTATTTTCGCCGCTCTTGATTTTTTGACCCTAGTACTGTTGTAACTGCTCCGCTTGCCTTCAGAATCCTCTTCTCTATCTCCTCGTCTTCGTTTCCTCTATTTGTAATCACCACTCCCAGATACTCGAATTTGTTCACTTTCTCGACCTTGTATACCTTTCCTTCTGCTCGAAACTCCACGAACTCATTCTCCTTTGCCACATCCACTCCCATTTCCATATACTTTGTTTTTTTCTCATTTATATCTAAGCCGTGCTTTTGATCTCGAATCCTCTGATTACCCTCTGCAGTTCCTTTTTTGACCTTGTTAGCAAGACTTCAGCGGCATATGTTATAAAAGTGACCTGATAGCAAGTTATTTGACTAGATGAGTCTCTACCTCAAAAACTAGTGGCTCTAAGAACAAGAAAATAAGAAAGAAGATGGCCACTGCCTACTAGCTTTGCATTAGTAAAGTGAGAGGAAGAATATAATAGTTAGAGTTTATACCCTTTCCCTTAAGCTGAAGAGTAAAAAAAAAATACAGGGTGTATAGACAAAAGAAGTGTCTTCGGACAAATCTTCAAAAATTAAACAGCTGTAATGAAACCATTTTATCAATAAATGTAAAAAATAGTTTTGGAAATGTTAACATACAAACTCAGAAATGTTCTAACACCTACTACTCCTCAATTTTGTATCCAAACGGTTGATAATTCTCAAAAAATGGAGGTTGTAGAACACAAAAAATATTTTCCCTTAAAATTGTTTTGCATAATATCGTATAGATTTTGAGACATCAAGATTTACCGATTACCCACTAAGGTAGGCAGTAGCTACAGGTAAACCGCTGGTGTAAATAAAGCTCACCGGCAGGGACCTAGCGAGGGTGATGCAAGCGGTACTCCGACACCAAGAGTCGAACGATAAAAACGCCGCACGATACAGAAACCTTAATAGAAAAGCGGCGAACCATAGAGATGCCATTTAAGCATTGAAAATCTTTTAATAATTTAATAATGTATATAATTTTATACAATTCTATAGTTTTTCAATATATTTCAAAAATGATTATACATACGTCGTTTAATATATAATGATAAATAGTATAATATAATATTAATATAATATATTGCCACACAGTCAAGGAGCTTAAATATGGAGGAGTGACGCCATTTTTGTTAGTCTGAGAGTGTGACCTGATCAATCAACCAGCCAATGAGGGAGCGACGTGGTGATATGATGGGAGTGATCTGGCGTAACAATCTCGAGCATCTTTTCGCAAGAAGACAAGTCTTTGAGACCACCTTCCGCAAGGGTTTGACCAAAAGGATTACTCGGTGAACCACGAAAGAGTGAAGCTTCTAGCACATTCTATTGTTCCAAGAAAAATAAAAAGTTTTGGCAATGAATTACTCTAAGAAAAATAAAAAAAAAACTTAGCAAAGGAATAATAGAATCGAATGTTCTAAAAGAATTCCAAGTTCCTAAATAAGGGGATGACAAGCACAAGCAGTTCAGTCTTAAATAAATCGTGAACGTAAACAGTCTGAAATAAATCATCAACGACATCGTAAAACATAAATCGGGAGTCATAAATCGTAAACAGTGAATAAACTGTGAACATTGTTAAATAAAGTGTAACAGTGGAATAGTGAGTGACAATTAGTGAATAAATGACTGTGAAAACTGACTAGTTAAACAATGAACTAAATCATTGTTAACGTGTCGTTAATAAGTGTAAATAGATAAATAAATAAATAAATAATTATTTGTTAAAAATGAATTTGTTGTCATTAAACACAAATCCAAGAACCCGTAAAAACCTTACAATATTATTTATTATTATAATTGTTTTAATCATGAACTTTCACTAAATTACCTAGAATCTAGCGTATAGATATTTAAACTGCAACCAACTTTAATTTCAAGCTGCAATTAGAAATTTTTGAAGTTATACTTCTTTAGGCGCGTTATGAAAAAATGATGAGAGTGAAATTTTTAGATGGACGGCCATCTTGAGAGAAAAATTAACAAAATGAAGTTGGCCGCAAAACCACTCACTTTCTTTTAACTTGGCGCGCGTAATTTGAATTTTTGTTTTATTTATTTACTAATTTATTTATTTTTATATTTAAATTAATAATAATTATATATACAAATGACACATATTAATAATAAATAAGTTATTATTTTTCTCGAATTTTGCAGTAGCTGTTATACTATTTGAAGTTTAATGATGAAAATGACGTCTGCATCGCGGCACGGTTTTAGAAGCATTAGTAGCGTTCTATTTTATCATCACAAATTAACAAGATGAAGTTGGCCGCAAAACCGCTTGGCTTTTTTTAACTAGGCGCGCGTAATTTGAATTTTTGTTTTATTTATTTACTTATTTATTTATTTTTGTATTTAAATTAAATATAATTAATTTTTTACATATATTTTAATATTTTATTTAGAAAATTCAAATGACACATATTATTAATAAAAAAGTTATTACTTTTCTCAAATTTTGCAGTGGCTGTTATCATACTATTTGGAGTTTAGCGATGAAAATGACGTCTGCATTCCATGCATATTCTTGGTTATCACGAAATCAGGGATTCTGAAACGATTCAACTATCTTAGAATAATAATTTAGTTAAACAAGGTATGAATAAAATAAAGACATTTACTTTAAAATGCAGCTATTTACTTTATGTCGCAATTTCTATGAAGCTTCGTTTTCTTGACATGCATGACTTGTTAACCAGAAAAATGATCCTGACAAATTTTATAAATGTCTTGCAGCTTTCTTTGGATATTATTTATTGATATAAATTAAAATATTATTCTCTTATTTTTATTTTTAATAATTGAGCTGGTTTTTTTGAAAGTGGTATAAGTCCGTTTTTTTATATATTGAGATATTTAAGGGTTTGCGTTTGAATCAACATTGCGATAGCATTGTACAGCAAAACTGTTTTTGTTTATTTTAGGTCAAGATAGAACTTTATAGAAATTGTGATTGTAACAATGGAGGAAAGGTGTCTATAGCTCAGTAAAATTACCGTAACTTATTTAAGTACATTTAATTTAATTACATAAGTACACGCAACTACTTTTTTTCTGAATTTTATATTACCTACATGTTTAGCTTAGACATTTTTGTCCCTATAACGGAATTCTTCATGTACGCGGTGTGCCACGCACTTGACCGATTTTTTTCAACTTCTTTCGTTTAGAAACGCGGCATGTCGAAAACGGGATTTCATTTAGAAATGGAGTGTACGAATGTTCAATTAGTAACATTTTCGCTAATTACTAACGAGATTACAGTTTACAATAAAGGATTTTCCGAGTTGATAATGTAGTTTTGGTTCTGACGCAGAAATGGAAGCGGTTGGGTGACGATGCGACGATGGGATTTTCGAAGGGGTTGCCTAACGTCGTCGAGGGGAATGGGGAAAAAGATCGAAATGCTTCCGACGAATTCCCGTTCGTTTGTTCGTTCCCGTAAGCATTTGTCGTTTGTTGACGACGACAAGAGGCGCGACAGACGACAAACGCCAAACGTTCCCATCGCCATGTTTTTAACTTTTTCGGACTCGGGAACGGGGAAAACTGGTGAAACACACAACTGCGACGAGATGTAGAATAAGTCGGGAGTCAAAGGGACGGGAGACTAAAAACTTTTTCCGTCTTTAATTCTATTATTACAACAGATCATTCCCAAAGAGCAAATGAAAACTTTTTACTCCTGTTAAGACCTCCGATGATGATGTTTTTTTTTTCTTTTCGCGTCTCATTTTTTCGCCCGTTCAAATCACCAGTGTCAAAACTTTTTGACTGTAATATTATTATCCTTTTTGTTTGATATAAAGCACAAAAAGAGGAGTTAGGATGACATTCATCCGTTTTCTCTTAGTCTTTATTTTTTTTTTTTTTTGTATTCTTCTCGTTAATAACAGATGTAACGTATTAGGGAAAAGACGAAATCAAGCGAATTAAGACCCGGAAAAAGTTTTAATCAACCTAAATCGGGGAGAAGGAAATTGTGTTTAAGCTCATACATGGATGACTTATTGTATGTTTGTATAAAAACTTAAACAAGTCAAGTAAATTGGAATGGAGAAGGGAAAATTTCCTTGGTAGTTTTTTTTTTGTTCTCCAACTTTCAATAGTACTTTAACATAATCTTGTAATGCAAATGAAAGAAAGGCATTGTTAAGAAAATGATTTAGTTGTACATAAGGAATAGTTATGATATGCTCCATCCTTTTCATCCTTTCTGTTAATTCGTATTCAGTTTTCCCGGAGCACGGTCTTTAAAACAATAAACATAAGGTATTTTAAGTTAAGTTCAGTGTGTATGAATAGTAAAGCTTTTCACTTCAACAAACTTATGTAATACCTCCATAAGGAATCATTCATCCGAAAATAAACAAAGATCCCTTAAACTGTGGGAGGAATAACGACGAAAGCCGCGCATCTATTTAACATTTGCTTTATACATACGAAAACTTCAACGTTCAACAAGAAAATTGTAAAAGGATAAATTTCGAAGGTGTTGACGACTTCGATATCATAACGAAATCAATAAATTTGATTTGTAATCATGTTAATGTTCCGGTGTTGAGAACAAACAGACTGGTGGAAAATTTGTGTGGAAGATTGAAAATAGAGGAATATACGTTAGCCAGAGATGGGACCTCATTAAAATCCGCTTAATGTCCAACTGAACTAGGATAATCTATTAAATTACGAAGGTACCGATTTCAATTTAAATAATTAACCCATTTATAGCACAGTTGAGTGAGGATGGTAAATGCGGCGTCCATGAGGTACTAAACTTTATACAACTTGAGCTCAAGGCGAAATGGAGAAAGAAGTTTGCCATAAGATCAACTACTTCTCTATGTTTTTAAATACAGGAAAATGGTTTATTATCTTTTATCAATTCAGAAGTTGGGGAAGATTTAGGATTTCGTTTTAGATTTAAGATTCTGAAAGAAATTATAACTCATTTGAAAATTTTTAATTTTCAAGTAAGAAAATCGTCTTCATTATCATCCTTTTTACTTTCTTTTACTACTATATAGTAAAGGAAGTATTGTAATCGGGTCGAATTTTTTAATTCGAGCTTTCACCGGAATATACATATAAACAGAACTATATGCATACAAGTAAACAACTTATATGTTTAAATGAATTCCCAACCTTCACCCCAGAATATTATTCGAATTTTCCCATGAATCATCGCAAAATAGTCGCCGAAGATACTTCGATTTGATCCACTATATAATGACGACTGCATGGCATTCGAAATACGTATTTGGAGATACATGATAAGGGTTTGGATTTTTTTTTTGTTTGGTTTTACATTTATTTTTTGCTTAGGTTTATATTTTAATAGGTATTTTCCTTTGTAAATATGATTGGAAAATTTTTTCTAAAAGAAAAATTAAGGGTTTTTCATTAATTCTTTCAATTAATCAATCGTCAATGTATGTGTAATAGAGTTTGATCTTAGTTACTATTTTAGTAGTCCTAACAATTTTCGATTTGTATCTTAAGTATTTAAATATTTTTGAATTTTTTAACAGAGAAATGACTAATAGGTTGGTTACTAGCATTTTAATTCCTATTTTTTTAAGTCATAAAATTGAAAACTAGGGAAGAAAAAAACATTGAAAGGATAAAATGAGTGAACGTTTATTGCTTCAAAAGTCTTTCTATTATTTTTTTTTTTTTTTTTTAATTCAATGCTTTAGAATTTTATTATTATTTCATTAGATATTATTTTTTAATGCATGAGTCATTTACTGCAACATAACTTATAGGTAGATTTGTTATCCTTAAAGTGACTCAAAAATATTGCACTTTTTAAAAATTGATTTTTGAATTATTTTATCAGTTAAAATAGTATAACTAGATTATTACTACTCAAAACTTCTTAAATGCAAGGTGTAGAAAATTGTTAGGCCTAAAGAAATACTAACAAATATATTCAATCAAACGCTATTGGTACAATATATAGATTGAAAGTGCCAGTGATAACGATTGATTAAATGAAAGGGTTTATTTTTTATATTCCTGATCTTTTGTCTTGTATGGTTTAAAATTTGATTTTCATATATAAAACATTTTACAGAATTTAAAAAAAAATTATTAATTAATTTGTTGTTTTTTTTTAATAGGACTAATGGTCGCTATCCAAACATTAGTGCGGTATAAATTTTTTAAAAGTATGTTACCAAATCAATTTCCCCGAAATTTTTGCGATGGTAGTTATCTGATAGTTGCATAAAATATATTTTTTTGGTGGGTGTCAACTAAAAGGGAGGTATGAAAACAGCCCGCTAAATATTTCATTAATATTTTTACCACTTAAATATTTTGTTGTAAGCAGAAAAAAAATATCTGGTGCGAGGCGTCACACTACTTTCTTTTACTTTCATTTATGAAAATACTCGCTGTTAGTTAAAACAAATATAAGCACTTTGTAACAATACATATAAATAGAACTATATGCATACAACCTATCGGGCTATATGTATATACAAATTCCCAACCTTCACCCCAGAACCACTCTTATTCGAATTTTCCCAGAAAAAAGTTTCAAATAAAAGTTGTAGTCACTAATGAGTCTCAGAACTATAGAAAGTTTCAAGAAAATCGTTGGAGCCGTTTTCAAAAAAAATTGAAAAAGCTCAAAAACGCCAAGAGTAAAGTAGAGCTTTTGGTAAACCAATTTCAACCAAAAGCTTCGCAGCACAACTAAGTATGATATGGAGACCAGATTCCAAGTTTAGTAAAATTCGGATGAAGCTTTTGATACGATATGGCTGTCACACACAGACATGTTTTTAAAAACCCCTTTTTTGGACTCAGTGGACCGCAAAACATGTATTTCCGGTGAAAGCCTGAATTCAAAAATTCGATCCGATTACAATACTACCTTTACTAGTAAGTAGTAAAAGAAAGTAATATTTATACACTATATAGCTTATATGTACATATAAGTATACGGATTTCCAACCTTAACCCCAGAACCGTCCTTATTCGAATTTTCCCAGGAAAAAGTTTCAAATAAAAGTTGTAGCTACTAATGAGTCTAAAAACTGTAGAAAGTTTAAAGAAAATCGTTGGAGCCATTTTCGAAAAAACTTGAAAAAGCTCAAAAATGCCAAGAGTAAAGTGGAGCTTTCGGTTAACCGATTTCAACCAAAAGCTTCGCGGCACAACTAGACATAATATAAAGGCAAATTTCCAAGTTTGGTGAAATTCGGGTAAAGCTTTCGATACGATATGGCTGTCACACACAGACACACACACACACAGACACACACACAGACATGTTTCTAAAAACCACTTTTTTGGACTCAGGGGACCTCAAAACATGTATTTCCGGTGAAAGCTCAAATTCGAAAATTCGACTCGATTACAATACTTCCTTTACTATCTATATAGTAGTAAAAGAAAGTAATACATAATATAGAATTCGTTAATTTAAATGTTATTTTGAAAAATTTGTTCCGTTATCTTTATTAGTTTTGGAGGAAAAAAATTTTAGGTTAAAGATCGTAATAAACAAAGTTTTACTTTAAATTTTAGAATATTAAGCTTGAAGATATCTTGGAGATTTTTGTGTGTTTAACTTTAAATTTTCCTCTTAAATTAACAAAAGACTGCATTTTCTATAGTTAATTTTCATTGTAAAGAAAATAAATAGAACAATTCCAGTCATTATATTTGTAATGTTGACAATTACTTATTAGATTTAGGAAAAAATCAGCGAGAACTCCCCTTGAAAAGTTGATTTTTATTAAATGGAATGATCCAAATAAAATGTATTATTCAAAAATGTTTTAAAATATGAATCAAAACTTCTCATTTCTTCGACGAAGATTTGACCAAGGTCGAAAAACAAGTTCATCTTAATTGGATTAAAGCGTCGACAAATGCATATGCAGATATTTTTTAATTATATTACACGAAAATAAAACGATTACAAAACGATGATTGTCGAACATAGGTCAAAACTTAAAAGCATACAATTTTCGTAATGTCCTTTTCCTACCATCTAAATCTACTATAACATAGGGTAGTTAAAATCAACAATTAATTCGCAAAACATGATGTATCTCTGATTTTTTAGTATGTTGTTTGGACCAATTAGAGCTATGTATTCTCAAGTTTGCAACTCTCATAAAGTTGTGGAAAATTTTTATAGAGGAAAAGACGTGAAATTTTTGAACTTGTTTCAGATTCTGCACGGTATTTCCTAATCCATACATTTTTATTCGAAAGCTTATCTGTACGTTTTTTAAGAGCATTAAATTTGTTACAAAAAAATCCCAATCCGGAGCTCTGCAGGTCGATGGATTTCCGAGTTACGGCACTTTGAAAATAGGCCAGATTTTTGAAAAATTAAAAATTTTAGTTTTCGACCTTTTTTGGATTGAAGTTGCGTCAAAACCATTGACCTTACGAGCAAAACTTATTGCATATTATATGTAAACAATTAAATTAGCTTTAAATTAAGAGCAAAGCGGGGCTTGTAAGCCTCGTAGTTCTTTCACAATCTTAGAGAACTCATTAAAGGTGAAATTGCTTTTTTATGGGTACTCCAGTATTGGTGTATCGTCAGGGTTTATTGAGGTTCGTCACCGTCGTCCTCTTCATTGCAGCTTTGCACATTTTCCCAGAGCATGTATCACACACCGCAGAACATCTAAGCCCTGTTTTTGGATCAGTGCAGTCACCTCTCAGAAACCCTTCTTGCATTTGCAAAAGAGGAGCTTTAGAAGCTCTGCGGGGGCAGCTTGCCGACTGGCAATGTGGATGAGTCCAGCCGAGATCAAATACATGTTTAAATATCTGCTGCGATGCGTCACAGTAATTTCTTTTACTTTCATTTATGAAACTCGCTGTTATTCCAAAGAAATATAAGCACTCTATAATTATACATCCTATACATATAAAGTATAAACAGAACTGTGTAGGTATATATAAGTATACAACCTATATGTTTATACGAATTCCCAACCTTCACCTCAGAATCGTCCTTATTCGAACTTTCCCAGGAAAAAGTTTCCAATAAAAGTTGTAGCCATTAATAAGTCTAAGAACTATAATAAATTTAAAAAAAATCGTTGGAGTCGTTTTCGAAAAAAATTGATAAAGCTCAAATACTCCTAGAATAAAGTGGAGTGGAGCTTTCCGTTAACCGATTTCAACCAAACGCTTCGCGGCACAACTAGGTACAATATGGAGGCCAAATTCTAAAGATGGTGAAATTTGGATAAAGCTTTCGATACGATATGGCTGTCACACACACACAGACACACGGACACACACAGACATGTTTCTAAAAACTCCTTTTTTGGACTCAGGGAACTTCAAAACATGTATTTTTGGTGAAAGCTCGAATTCGAAAATTTGACCCGATTACAATACTTCCTTTACTATATAGTAGTAAAACAAAGTAATATCGTAAGAACATCGATCACAGCAATGCAAATACAAGCTGCTATCGAATCATTACAGACACGTCAAGAAGTGGCCACATTAAAAACATGGGAACGTGTAAAGCGGATGAACCCCGAACTATGTCACAACTATCGCAAAGCTCCAAATAGACTCAAAACGCAAACCTCTCTTCTTGCCAAAGCAGAAGAACTAATAAATATATATGATATAAAGTTAGATGATCCTGCTATTGTCAATATAATGAACGATACATATAGGCAACTCCTCTCCGCCAATTTTGGACTAATGGGTCAAAATTTATCAAAATTATTATATATGGATATCGAGCTACGGAAAGTTTTACTAGAAACCATCCACTCCATGTGCCCAAGGTTAAAATTTCTGCAAATCTATACAAATGGTTCATCCATCCTAGAATCCGGAAAGAATGATGCTGGTTACTACAGCGACATATTGAAAGGATACGCCGCAGCTGAAGAAGTTAAGCTACATCTAAACTTCAGGAAGTTAAGACGTATCATAAAGCTGTTTTCTGTATTAAAACTCAAGCCGCGGTAGCGGCACTATTCTCTAACTACCCCACCAACAGCGTCTGTACCAAAAAATGTGACAGTCTCGAAAAAACAGGTTGGTACCTATCACTAAAAAGGATTCCCAGTCATGTTGGTATCTTAGGAAGTGACAAAGCAAATGTCCTGGCTACGTCTGGCATCTCTCTAAATCAACCGCCAACCCTTATGTCTCTAGTATCAGCTCAGAGCCGCATGGCAAGCACGGGCATTCCTACAGTATGCAAAAAAATGAAGCACAAGGAAAAAAGTGTGAATCCTTATTGGAATATTCTATCCCACGACTTTTTCCCCGACAGGTGTTAGTCGCAGCTTTCCGAACTACCACTGGACACGACTTCCTATTTGAGCACTTGCACCGTATTGGCATCCTACCGACTCCAATCTGCTTCCTCTGGAACCTATGAACGCCATGCTTCTTGAAAACTATCCTGCACTTGCAGTTGCCAGGGAGATAAACTAAAATAACCAAAACCAACTAGTCTCAAATCTCTACTGGACGGCGCGGCACCGAATGGCAGAATTGTTAAGAGTGGGCGTTGGATAAGAAGTAGAAGAGGAAGAAGAACGAAAAGAAAATGTTTGAATAAGCACCAAGAATCTTTAGATGTATTTAGGCTTTTTAATGGTTATAATTAAAAGCTTTTTGAAGAAAAGATACTGTAAATTCATCAATAATAGCATTAATGTTTCCATTCTTATAAAAAAACTTAGCGTGAAAAAAATGACCAAAGAGTATTAAGGAAAAAATTTTCGTATTAATAATGATTCTAATACTACAAAATTTATTTCATCGTTACTCACTCGTATATTAAATATATAAATGATTTAAATGAATTTTTCTTTCATTATCGTCCAGAAACAGGACCAGTCATTCTGTTCAAGGCTAATACAGAAAAATAGACAAGAGCTTCTGTACGGCTTTTTTCCTTATGGATTTAGAACTTTTTATATGATTATTCAAGATTGATGATGTCATATATATCTTTATTATCATTACATCGAATAAATCGTACTCGAATGAAATATTTGACGTGAACTTAATAACAATTGGAGAAGATAATATAATACGCACGAAGACGACAAAAAGAAAAATGGATCATATAAATAGTAATAATTTCATATATTTCATCAGAGAGGTTAAATAGAATTTTAATTTTGCCAAAAGTGTAAAATAATGAAGGATATATTTGGATTTATAATAAAGATGTGGCGAGCAGAAAGACGCTAAAGCTGAATTTAATGAAACCGAGAGATTTTTCCGTCGTTACTGTTGTAAGTATTTTCATGTTGAGTTATAGAGAGATAGAACGTAAAATGTTGTAGAAAGTTTGAAAAACTAAAATCTTTCTCTAACGACTTGAAATATATAAAAATGAGTTGTTCATGTAGACAAACTTTCTTAAATGTTATAATAATTTCTTTCAGACGCTCTCATCCATGAAATTTGTACAAGGATTTTGTATACATCTACATAAATACACATAAATTAGATTATATGAGCATAAACATAATTAGATGTATAAAAATGAGTACACCTAAAGTTAGTGCATGATTTTTTCAAAAATTTACGTTGTTTTAATGAAAGCTTTTTAAAGCTTTATTTGAAAATAGTAAAATGTTTTTCAAGTCTTATAGTTTTAATTTTTAAGCGATTTTAATAAAATGAACCAGTAACTGCAAAGAGGATTCACAGCCTTTCTATTGATTACTTTTCCTGTTAGTTTATCTTTACAATAGCCAACTTCTTAGTTGTATGAGTTTAAGTTCTTCGAGAATTTTTTTATACTTTTTTTAATAAAAATTCATTTTTCATATGAGGGTTATTTAAAATTAAGGTCGGAATATATTTTTTCCTTTTTATTTAAAGTCTTTTAATTACTGAAATCATTAGCGAATGCAGGGCTTATGCTGGAATTCAAACTTAGGATCACTGGCGTATAGAACAATAAGGTAGTTAATATAAAGACTACCTTATTGTTCATTACATTGACAAGAGCAGGATCACCTAACTTTATATCATACTACCCGCCCACTTCGCAGAGCGTATCTAAATTAATCTGATTGAATAATAGAAAATTTTAGCCAAAATAAGAAATTAAGCTATTTTTACAAAAAAAGATAATTAAATATTTCTAGACCTTTATTTCATAGAGTTCATGAAAATCCGTTAAACTACTTTTCCAGGAAAAGATATAAGCTATCTTACAGGTAAGAACTTTACGTTTTTTTGAATATTGTAAAATATTAAGAAAATGTTTAGCCTTGAGAACCTTTCAAATCAAAAGTCATGTGAAACCATTTATTAATTTTAGTAGAATGAATTAGTAGCTATCCTTTAGGAAGTGTACCTTTTTTAGAATCAATAATATTTGATTTGTTATCTTAAGATTTGAGGTATCAGGTTTGGTTGCCTTAGGTTAATTATTCTAGGATATAGTATTAATTCCATTATGTCTTATCGGCAAGTCTGCTATTTCCCGGGGTCCAAGATTAGACAACAAATTCTTATATAGATCTTTCTAAAATAAATTTAAAATTAAAAATATAGTTATTTGGTAAAAAAACAACGCGATGGTCACATCTAAGTGGCTATTTTCTCTTGAAAAATAAGTTGGGCTGGATTTCTTTTTGTTCTGGGAGCTCTGTCTAACGGCTTCACCTCTCTTAATCAAACTCCAAATCGGGATCACTTAAGTCGAACTGTCTGTTTTTGTTATTTATTCTTACGGGTCTCATTTTTGAACAAAGATATTTATTTTAATGAATGAAATCATATTTACTGCAGAGGATTTCCTTCTCCTCCCTCGACAATTCGAACGTTTACTCAGCCGAACTATTAATAATATATTAACTACCCGTAAATTTACAATGGATTTGTGGTTTCTAGGAATTTAACCTATCGCTATACTTCTATAATGATTATAATTTTCAAATTTACGAACATTAATTTATACGAATAACAAATTACATAGTTTAAAATCATATCGTCTTTACGATATGATATGGTATATGTACATTGGATCACAGCTGCCTGCCGATGTATGTTTTTCGTTGCGCAGTTTTTATATTTTTTATTTTTTTTTCTCAGAAAATCAACATTTTTTCGGAATAAAAAGTATTTAATAGCACTTTTTGTAATATTTACTACTTGTAGTAAAAATCTCGTCCAAATCGGACCAGCCGTTTTCAAATTTGCCAAGAACAAACAAACAGACAGGGAAAACTATTCGAAGTAAGAAGTAGCCTTTAATGTAAGTTACAATATTTAATAACTTTTTGTGAAAATTCCATTGAAATTAGCTCAGCTGTTTTCAAGTTTACCCTGGACAAACCCTGTTTTAACCCTGTTTTTTTTTTGGGGAAAATTACAATGTAAATGGCATTTATTTTTTTGTTTTAAATAAATGAAAATGTAAGCAATAATAAGTGTTCAACAAAACACCTTAAATTTTTTAGATTAGATAAAAATCTTAGCTGGGAAAAATAATTCCGTTTTTTGTTCTCTCGAGCAGGAAAGATGGAACGTTTTTATTATATAGATATTCAAGTAGTAAAAATCTACAATCTTATTAGTGGTATAGATATATTTATTAGTTCTTCTGCTTTGACAAGAGGAGGTTTGCGTTTTGAGTCTATTTGGAGCTTTGCGATAGTTGTGCCATTGTTCGGGGTTTATTCGCTTTACACGTTCCCATGTTTTTAATGTGGCCACTTCTTGACGTGTCTGTAATGATTCGACAGCAGCTTGTATTTGCATTGCTGTTATCTATGTTTTTTATAATATTACTTTTTTTTACTACTATATAGTAAAGGAACTATGTTTTGAGGTCCCCTGAGTCCAAAAAAGTGGTTTTTAGAAACATGTCTATGTGTGTGTGACAGCCATATCGTATCGAAAGCTTTATCCAAATTTCACCAAATTTGGAATTTGGCCTCCATATTATACCGAGTTGTGCCGCGAAGCTTTTGGTTGAAATCGGTTAACGGAAAGCTCCACTTTATTCCAGGAGTTTTTGAGATTTTACAATTTTTTTCAAAAACGGCTCCAACGATTTGCTTTAAATTTATTATAGTTCTTAGACTTATTAATGGCTACAACTTTTATTGGAAACTTCTTATTGGGAAAATTCGAATAAGGACGATTCTGGGGTGAAGGTTTGGAATTCGTATAAACATATAGGTTGTATACTTACATATATATACCTAGTTCTGTTTATACTTTATATGTATGGGATGTATAATTATAGAGTGCTTATATTTCTTTGGACCAACAGCGAGTTTCATAAATGAAAGCAAAAGAAATTACAGTGACGCCTCACAGCAGATATGTAAACATGTATGACCTCGGCTGGACTCATCCACATTGCCAGTTGGCAAGCTCTTGTCCCCACAGAGTTCTTAAAACTCCTCTTTTGCAAACGCAAGAAGACTTGCTGAGAGATAACTGCACTGGCCTTAAAGCAGGGCTTAGATGTTCTGCGGTGTGTGATACCTGCTCTGGGAAAATGTGCATAGCCGCAATGAAGAGGACGAAGGTGACGAACCTCAAGGAAACCCTGAGGATCCACCAATACTGGAGTACCCATAAAAAAGAAATGTCACCTTTAATGAGTTTTCTAAAATTGTGAAAGAACTACGAGGCTTACAGGCCCCGCTATACTCTTAATTTAAAGCTAATTAAATTGTTAACAGATTATATGCAATAAGTTTTGCTCGTAAGGTCAATGGTTTTGACGCAACTTCGATCCAAAAAGGGTCAAAAACTAAAATTTTTAATTTTTCAAAAATTTGACCTATTTTCAAAGTGCCGTAACTCGGAAATCCATTGACCTGTAGAACTCCGGTTGGGCTTATTTTGTAATAAATTTAATGCTCTTAAAAACGTACAGATAAGCTTTTGAATAAAAATGCATGGATTAGGAAATATCACGCAGAATCTGAAACAAGTTCAAAAATTTCACGTCTTTTCCTCTTTAAAAATTTTTCCACAAAGCTTTGAGAGTTGCAAACTTGAGGATACATAGCCATAATTAGTCCAAACAACATACTAAAAAATCAGAAATACATCATGTTTTGCGAATTTATTGTTGATTTTGACTAGTCTTTATATGTTATAGTAGATTTAGATGGTAGGAAAAGGACAGTACAAAAATTGTATGCTGTTAAGTTTTGACCTATGTATGTTCAACAATCATCGTTTTGTAATCGTTTTTTTTTTCGTGTAATAGAAATTTTAGAAATTCAAAAATATCTGCATATGCATTTGTCGTTCAATCGACGAATTTTTTGCTCTTAATTTAAAGCTAATTAAATTGTTAACAAATTATATGCAAAACGTTTTGCTCGTAAGGTCAATGGTTTTGACGCAACTTCGATCCAAAAAGGGTCAAAAACTAAAATTTTTAATTTTTCAAAAATCTGACCTATTTTCAAAGTGCCGTAACTCGGAAATCCATTGACCTGCAGACCTCCGGTTGGGCTTATTTTGTAATAAATTCAATGCTCTTAAAAAACGTACAGATATGCTTTCGAATAAAAATGCATGGATTAGGAAATATCACGCAGAATCTGAAACAAGTTCAAAAATTTCACGTCTTTTCCTCTTTAAAAATTTTTCCACAAAGCTTTGAGAGTTGCAAACTTGAGGATACATAGCCCTAATTAGTCCAAACAACATACTAAAAAATCAGAAATACATCATGTTTTGCGAATATATTGTTGATTTTGACTAATCTATATAATATGTTATAGTAGATTTAGATGGTAGGAAAAGGACAGTACGAAAATTGTATGTTTTGAAGTTTTGACCTATGTTCGACAATCATCGTTTTGTAATCGTTTTTTTTTTCGTGTAATATAAATTTTAGAAATTCAAAAATATGCATTTGTCGTCAACGACAATGCAACGGACGAATTTAATCCAATTAAGATGAACTTGTTTTTCGACCTTGGTCAAATCTTCACCGAAGAAATGAGAAGTTTTGATTCATATTTTAAAACATTTTTGAATAATACATTTTATTTGGATCATTCCATTTAATAAAAATCAACTTTTCAAGGGGAGTTCTCTCAGATTTTTTCCTAAATCTTAGCAAGTAATTGTCAGCATTATAATAATGACTGGAATTGTTGTATTTATTTTCTCTACAATGACAATTAACTATAGAAAATTTAGTCTTTTGTTTATTTAAGAGGAAAATTTAAAGTTAAACACATGAAAATCTCCAAGATATCTTCAAGCTTAATATTCTAAAATTTAAAGTAAAACTTTGTTTATTACGATCCTTAACCTAAAATTTTTTTTTCTCTGAAACTATAAAGGATAACGGAACAAATTTTTCAAAATAGCATTTAAATTAATTGATTTCTATATTCTGTATTTTTTTCTGCTTACAATTAAATATTTAAGTGGTAAAAATATTATTGAAATATTTAGCGGGCTGTTTTCATACCTCCCTCTTCGTTGACACCCACCAAAAAAATATATTTTATGCAACTATCAGATAACTACTATCGCAAAAATTTCGAGAAAATTGAATTGGTTGAACATACTTTTAAAAAATATATACCGCACTTATGTTTGGATAGCGACCATTAAAAACAACAAATTAATTAAAAACATTTTTTAACAATTCTGTACAATGTTTTATATTATGAAAATCAATTTTTAAATCATACAAGGCAAAATATTAGGTTGCAACCTGATATTTTTTTTATTTTAAAGAACAGTTTATGAAAGATTGTAAAATATAGGTACTCTTCATTTAACCGTTTTCATTTGGAACTAGCGCCGTCTCTTGGTGATGTTATAGGCAATTTCTCAGATTACATTTTAATTAGTTAATTTAAATTAATTGTTTTGCTTTATTTATAAAGCTGATAGAAGATTAATATGTTGTTATCAAGAATGCGGCTGATTTGATTTGACTTTCATAACATCAAGGGAAAGAAAAAGCTAACAACGAAGCTACAAAACAGCCCTTATTCAGAGATTTTTTTTTCTGTTAGCAGAAAACCAGGTTAGGATTCGTTCCCTCCGCACTGCCGCAATTGGTTTATTGTACTCTTGTACCGCTCATGTATTCCTGTTGTACAAGGATTCTCGCTTATTACAAGTTTAGTGTTCTGTCTAGTAGAAGTAGTCCCTGAACTTAGCTTTTTGTGCGATTTGTGCCTGATTAGGTGTCATTTATCCCATACAGGTATCGCCACTTTGTGAGGGCTTTGTAATCAAAAATTACATGGGTCACGTTTTCCCCATTCCCACAAAGTCTGCATTTGAGGTCTTGTTGAGACAAACCAATAGTTTGCAGATTTTTTCTCAGTCCATAGTGTCCGGTTATCAGTCCCGTTACTATTCTGAATTGGCTTCCACCCAGCCATAATATCTCATATCTCACAATATCTCAGTTGTGAGGAAGGGGAAAATTCACCTCAAAATTCTCTTGCTGAGCCTTTGACAGAGAATTTCTAACCAATATAAAAATATCTTAGTAATCCAGTACAAGATCAACCACCAACCAATCCTCTCACTTCATTTAACTTAGCAAAACTCAATCGCTCCTTTGTGAAAAGTACCTGGCATTTTGTGGCCACTTGAGTAACATTAGAGAGGGGGATCTGATGTCACAAAGTGGCGACACCTGTATGGAATAAACGATGCCCAAACAAGCACAAATCGGCGCAAGAAGCTTTGTATAGGGACTGCTTTTGCTAGGCAGAGTGCTGGACCTGAAATAAGCAAGAATCCTTGCATAACAGGGAATCATGAGCAGAACAGGAGTACAATAAGCTTAGGTCTGCAGTGCGGTGGGAACGAGCCCTAACTTGGTATTTCTACTAACGGAAAAAAAAAACATTAGAAAGTAGATAAGAATGCCTCACTCTATCCTTGAGGAATTAAAGGGTCTAAAAAAAGGACCTACACTTTTATCAGAAGAAAAAAATTTTTTTCAGCAAAATATGACACAAAATAAAACGCCACAAGTGCTGACCGATAACTGCACGGAAAAAAATGTGTTGTAGTTTTAACAACATTCCTTGTTAATTTTACTACATTAACGGGTATTATATAGGATGACACCACGTGTGGTAACGTTTACCAGTCATGTGTAATTAAAAAACTGTAGTATTATTTACAACACGAACTAGTAAAAATGTAGTTGAATTTTTGACACTTGCATTTATTTGTCATCATTATTGGTTATGTTGTACGCGCCGCATGCGCAAACGCCAAAATTTGTTAATTGTACAACACTCAGCAGTTGTAACAGCTACATATATTTACTACACTATGGTAGTTAAAAATACCATACGTTAGAGCTGAATACAACACAGTGTGTTATCTAATGATACATTTGTGGTTATACTGAACACAAAGTGCAGTAAAAATATTACTAGTTTAGTGTTGTAAATTTTACACCACTGTTTTTTTCTGTGTGGTAAAGCGCTTAACAGAAGGAAAAAATCTTCGACTCAGACACTTTAATTGAAGTACAATTAGGATTACTTAGGAAAAACCATGATGCAGCTCTCAGCTAATACCTTTTATTTTATTTGAATTAAGTTGAAATAAATTTAATCGATTGTATATCTTAAAAAATGAAATAGGTACCTTAAAATTGATGCAGTATATTTAGTAAAAAAAAAAGTGTTTAATATTTTTCTAACTATTCATTTCACTGAAAATTTCGATTACAGTATTTTAAAGGGTAGTTTCAAAAAAGACGTTTAAGTTTGGATTACGTTCACATGGGTCTTACATTCGTGAGACATGCAATATTATTGGGGAGGAAACTCACATAAGTATTTCCACCCTTACAAATCCAAACGTTACATTACAATTTTAAGAGTAAAAAAAAATTCGTCAAAGAAATAAATTACAAATTGTATATATGTAAAAATTGTACAATATTGAAACTAGATGTTGAATTTCTGATTTGTTATCTATTAATAAATTAAACCTAAAGTCATCAATCTAAGTCCTCTTTCAAATCAACTGGTGACAAATGAAGTCATTCACCCAATTAAATCTAACAAAATAGTCAAAAATAACAGCCCTCATCTACCCCAAACTCACCGATCCCGTTGTAAAGTCATTAAATTCTCATTAAGGTTCCACTTGCTTCTCGCCAGTTCTTAATTAAGAAATTGTAAAGAAAATTTCCACACACATATTTTCCAAATCCAATCTATTCGACCCATAATTATTCTATCCTTTTCCACCTATATAATATATCCTTTACCCACTTTATCCTATTATTTGAAAATCCTGCTCCCGTTGTTAAGTAGATTTTAAATACCGGCATAAATTTTACACGAACACACCACATCCATTGTGTCCTCTCCTGCTACCGTTCGGAAAACTCCCGCTTTAATGTGTATATACCTATTTTTGGTTAACCAAAAATGTATCTATTTAAATACGATAAAAGCGCTTTAAAAGCTCCATTGGTACATAAACCTAAATAATTCCAAAGAGATTTTTTTCCGTACCCGTTTTCAACCAGTTCGGATAGCCGCACTGATACATATGTACTTGCCGCAAATAAAATGCAATAATTACAGAATGTAATTACGTATGTTTTGCGTATGTTTGTAGGGGTAACATTTGTTGAAGGCAATGTATTTGCCACTTGTACGTATTATGCGGTATTGTATATTGTATATTGATTTCGAGCGTCTCTCTTTTTCTATTGTGCCCTTCGTGTATCTGACTCATGTTTGTAAAACATATATCAATTCAATTTTGAAAAGTTTTATTGGAACAGAGATGAACAACGGGGATTTTCAACAAGCGGAGATGGGGGAGGGAAAAAGTTATACATTTACAGCAAGGAACAACTTTATAATGATGGAAGAAAACTATTTACTGGGATATGGGGTTACTGATATTCTATAGGTATATACAATGATATATCGTCATACTTTGTTATGAGTCAAGGCGTCAAACAACGTGAAAATAGTAACAAGTTTATTTTTTTTTTACAAATCTAACGACTGTTTCGTTCTTGAAGTTTGATAGATTTGTATTTTAAAGTATGAAATTATTTCATTTGGAAAATTAAGTTTTTTTCGTAAGCCGTTTCTACACTTACTGATCGCTATGTGTAATGTGCAATGTATGTATGTCGTCGCCACAAAGGGTTTAGCTCAATAGCCATAAGAAAAGTGCCCCGGGGAGTTTTTGAAAAATGCTTCCGTGTGCCGATTCCGTTTCATGAAAAACTTATTGTCGCACAATTTTAACCCGCTACCCCCACTTGTATTGGAGTTACGGGGGAAACTACCCCAGACGTTAAAATTTTTTTTCTAGAAAACTATTGGATATTTTTTCATTAAATTCAAACTGTACGTAGATATTGATAAAACGCATAATCTATATTTTTTTCAGAATGTTTGTAAATCTATAAATGATTAAAAATATTATTTTTATTTTTTGAGGGTGGTTTTTTACATCAACCCTTAAAGTGACACCTTTTTTTTTAAAAATGCGATTAGTATGTTTATTATTCATCTTTCAATTAAAAAAAGTCGTTTTAAAAAATTAGTTGTCGCTCACCATCAAAATGAGGTCATCCAGGGACAGGTTTGTAATAAACAGCCATGAGTCGATGCATTTTGTAAATGCATTTATTGCTTTATGGCTTGTATATATGCCATAATATGGTTTTCGTCAAGAAAAAATGTCCTGAGAAAGAAATTAATTTTTGAAATTTTTTAATAGGCCTATTAACAATATGGTGCAGGGATCTTTTATCCAGTTTTTTTACTAATAATAAATCCAAAGAAAGTTTGATAAATAATACCTACTTACTTGTAATTATTTTCTATCTCAGATTACCTACATACATACATACATACATACTCAAATATTGTTAGTTTTATTATTTGAATCAAGTAATATTTTTGTTAGTTATATGAGATATCATATAGTTTGAGAACTATATGAGCTTTATGAGAACTTGATTCAATATTTTTAGTATTTTTAATTACTTAAGTAGCTATTAATTACATGAACGCTCATTGACAATTCCCTCAAGGAGTAAATCAACACCTGTTGTATATTTTTCCATCTTAAAAAAATATTTCTTCCAAAAAACTTTTTATGTTTTGCATGAAATTGTTATTTTTTATAAATTTTTCATGAATGAAGATTTTTTATAACGTTGTAATAAATTGAGTTGAGTTGAGTTAATTGGTACAACAGTTATAAGCTTCAACAGATTTTCATTAAATGAGAGAAGAGCCGGCAAGTTAAGGCGTAACAAATGGGGGAAGCCAATGAAAAATTACCTAATTTTCAAGTTATCATATAAAAGCCATTTGTTTAAGTAAATGACAGAAATCATTATGAAGGAACATCGTCTCTAGGTGGTATAATAGCTAAAACTAAACCTTTAATTTTATACTACGCTTTAATAATAATTACAGTTGAGTAAACTTAGTCAGAAGTTACTATAAGGCTTTTTAATAATCAAATACAAAGAAGGTTTAATTAAACTACAATTTTGAAGTAGTTGTTACATAGATTGGATGTTATTAGAAATGAAGTGCGAGAAAAACAAAACTTGGTATAGAATATGTTCCGACTAAGTATTAATCTCTAAAAAACTTAACAGCGTTTGAACGAATACAGATAAAAATTTTTAATTTCACAATTTAAAAATCACAACTTGCTATTTAGCCTACGTCCTACGAACGTTCTACGTTCTACCCTTGTCAAGTCTTTTGATCGACGTTCATCACTTTGACCAATCTCTTAAGAATGATCTTTAAATAAATTGTTCAGGACGCTCTTGCTTTACAATTTTCAAAATACGAACACTAAATTACTAGTTAATTTTTTTACTTTTTTTCATTACTATATAGAAAAGAAAGTATTGTAATCGGGTCGAAATTTCGAATTCGAGCTTTCACCGGGAATACATGTTTTGAGGTCCCCTGAGTCCAAAAAAGTGTTTTTTAGAAACATGTCTGTGTGTGTGTGACAGCCATATCGTATCGAAAGCTTTATCCAAATTTTACCAAATTTGAAATTTGGCCTCCATATTATACCTAGTTGTGCCGCGAAGCTTTTGGTTGAAATCGGTTAGCTGAAAGCTCCACTCTATTCTAAGAGTTTTTGAGCTTTATCAATTTTTTTTTCGAAAACGGCTCCAACGATTTTTTTCAAACTTATTATAGTTCTTAGACTTATTAATGGCTACAGCTTTTATTTGAAACTTTTTCCTGGGAAAATTCGAATAAGAACGGTTCTGGGGCAAAGGTTGAGAATTCGTATAAACATATAGGTTGTATACTTATATATATAGTTCTATTTATACTTTATATGTATAGGATGTATAATTATAAAGTTCTTATATACCAACAGCGAGTTTCATAAATGAAAGTAAAAGAAATTACTGTGACGCATCACAGTAGATATTTAAACATGTATGACCTCGGCTGGACTCATCCACATTACCAGTCAGCCAGCTCCTGCCTCCGCAGAGCTCCTAAATATCCTCGTTTGCAAATCCAAGAAGGGTTGCTGAGAGGTGACTGCACTGGCTTGAAAACAGGGCTTAGATTGTCTGCGGTGTGTGATACCTGCTCTGGGAAAATGTGCAAAGCTGCAATGAAGACGACGAAGGTGACGAACCTCAAGATCCCTGACGATCCACCAATACTGGAGTACCTACCCATAAAAAAGCAATTTTACCTTTAATGAGTTCTCTAAGATTGTGAGAGAACTACGAGGCTTACAGGCCCCACTTTGCTCTTAATTTAAAGCTAATTAAATTGTTAACAAATTATATACAATAAGTTTTGCTCGTAAGGTCAATGGTTTTGACGCAACTTCGATCCAAAAAGGGTCAAAAACTAAAATTTTCAATTTTTCAAAAAACTGACATATTTTCAAAGTGCCGTAACTCGGAAATCTATTTACCTGCAAAGCTCCGGTTGGGCTTATTTTGTAACAAATTAAATGCTCTTAAAAAAAGTAGAGACTAGCTTTCAAATAAAAATGCATGGATTAGGAAATACCGCGCAGAATCTGAAACAAGTTCAAAAATTCAGTCTTTTCCTATATAAAAATTTTTCCATTACTTTTTGAGAGTTGCAAACTTTAGAATGACTTTATAACTTTAAAACTCTAATTAGCCCAAACAACATACTAAAAAACAGAAATACATCATGTTTTGCGAATTTATTGTTGATTTTGACTAGCCTTTATATGTTATAGTAGATTTAGTTGTTAGAAAAAGGACAGTACGAAAATTGTATGCTTTTAAGTTTTGACCTATGTTCGACAATCATCGTTTTGTAATCGTTTTATTGTCGTGTAATAGAAATTTTAGAAATTCAGAAAAATCTGCATAAAATGAATTTGTCGTCAACGACAATGCAACTGATGAATTTGTTTTTCGACCTTGGTCAAATCTTCACCGAAGAAATGAGAAGTTTTGATTCATATTTTAAAACATTTTTGAATAATACATTTTATTTGGATCATTCCATTTAATAAAAATCAACTTTTCAAGGGGAGTTCTCGCAGATTTTTTCCTAGATCTTATCAAGTAACTGTCAGCATTATAATAATGACTGGAATTGTTGTATTTATTTTCTCTACAATGAACATTAACTATAGAAAATGCAGTCTTTTGTTAATTTAAGAGGAAAATTTAAAGTTAAACACATGAAAATCTCCAAGATATCTTCAAGCTCAATATTCTAAAATTTAAAGTAAAACTTTGTTTATTGCAAGCCTTAACCACATTTTTTATTTCTCCGAAACTAATAAAGATAACGGAACAAATTTTTCAAAAAAACATTTAATTAATTAATTGTTTATTCTTTATTTTTTTCTGCTTACAACAAAATATTTAAGTGATAAAAACATTAATGAAATATTCAGCGGGCTGTTTTCATACCTCCCTCTTAGTTGACACCCACCAAAAAAATATTTTTTATGCAACTATCAGATAACTACTTATCGCAAAAATTTCGAGAAAATTGATATGGTGGAACATACTTTTAAATAATATATACCGCACTAATCTTTGGATAGCGACCATTAAAAACAACAAATTATTTAAAAATTTTTTTAAAAATTCTGTAAAATGTTTTATATTATGAAAATCAAATTTTTAACCATACAAGACAAAAGATCAGGTATAAAAAAAATAAACCCTTTCATTCAATCAATCGTCATCACTGGCACGTTCAATCTATATTTATCTATATATTGTAACAATAGCGTTCGATTGAATATATTTGTTAGTATTTCTATAGGCCTAACAATTTTCTACATCTTGCATTCAAGAAGTTTTGAGTTGTAATAATCTAGTAATACTATTTTAACAGATAAAATAATTAAATAATCAATTTTAAAAATGTGCAATATTTTTGAGTCACTTTAAGGATAACAAATCTACCTATAAGTTAGGTTGCAGTAAATGACTCATGAGTAAAAAATAATAACAAAATAATAAAAAAAATTCATAAGCATTGAATTCAAAAAAAAAAAAATAGAATGACTTTTGAAGCAATAAACGTTCATTCATTTTATCCTTTCAATATTTTTTCTTCCCTAATTTTTTTATAGAAATTGAACCAACGAGATCCCTAGTTTTAATTATTACAACTCTTACAACTATTCTATTATTTGTTTCTAATTGACCAATGACAAATAGAGATAAAAAATAAAGTAGTTTACATCTCATGGATAAGAGTGAAATTGTGGAGATAATAATGTAACAAAAAGTAGCAAGGTGACCTTTCCTCTCTTTCTGTTTAATTCTAATTTCTCACTCTTTTTTTATCTCCTTATGCTCATTGCGTATACTAAGGTGCTAAAATATAATATATATCGTAATATCTGCGCTTGTTGCAAAATATTTTCTGTACAAACAAAACTTGGGAAGAAGATAATGTTTCGAGTTTCCAAATCTTTTAAAAATAGAGATGAAGATTAGCTTGCTTATGGCCAATACTTAAGGGGTCCTCATTCACCCCTGAACCAAATATTTAAAATACTACTTCAAGAAAATTTTTAATTGTTATTTTTTTAGCTTTTTAAATAGCCTTTTTACTTGGAAGTCCGTAGGCAAGTTTTGACTAAAAAAAGGATCCATGAGTTGAAAACCTTGTCTGGGAACCACTGCTTTAGATAAACAGCAAAACGGAAATATTTTATCTTCTTTTATTTAATACTTTTTTTTTAAGCTATCAACTTGTTGAATAAACACAAAATCGCTACTTAACAAGTAGCCAAATAGGGTGTGCTTATAATGGAACTTTTTAGTTGGACATTTGCTGTAGTTTTGCAGATATTTCTTTGTCTGGTTCTACTCGTATATAGAAAAACCTATATTGCATAATAGACCAGAGCTTTGAAAATGGTAAAAAGTGAAAAAAAAATAGTGAGATGAAACCCGTTAGAAAAGGAAGAGAATATAACAAAAATGCAAAGGAAAAATAAATTACAGTTGATCTGTGGTCGGGAAGTGGAAGGGGGGGTTAAGGGTAGAAACAGCTTATCTCGATTTCCGACAAAACTACAAGCACTATGGGAAAAAATTAAACAGCAAAGTTGCAGGTAATAAGAAGATCTACAACTTTTGTGCTTACAATTTTTTCACATAACCTCAAAATTTAAGTGAAAAGTTCCAATAACTAAGTTTTCGGATTTTTGTTTTTATCTTTTACAAAAAAAAAAAAAAAACTTCATGTAATTTTCCAAAATGTATCTTTTAATGTCCCAAACACACTGTAATTTTTTTGATTTAAAATATTTATTTTTTCACCTTATTTTGACTTAATATTGTAAAAGCACCCTAATTTTCAATCGAAAATTCTCACGTCAAAATATCTACTTTTTGAAAAAAGTCGGTGGGCTTTTTGTTCGTTGAAATCTCTACTTTCTGATGGTGCAAGAAAAAATACATTACAATGTTAAATGTTCCCAGAAAATGCAATAATTAAAGTAAAACTTTTAATAATAGACCAGTGCTTTAATCTTTGAAAATGGTAAAAATTGAAAAAAATTATAGTAGGATGAAACCCATTGGAAAAGGAGGAGAATATAACAAAAATAAAAGGAGAAATAAATTACGGTCGATCTGAGGTGGGGAAGTGGAAAGGGGGGAGGGTAAGGTAGAAACGGTTTTTCTTGATATTCGACAAAACTACAAGTCCAATAGAAAAAAAAATAAATAGTAAAGTTGTAGATAATAAGTAGATCTACAACTTTTGTACTAACACTTTTTTCACATAACCTCAAAACTCATGTGATAAATTCAAATTACCAAGTTTTTGGTTTTTAATTTTTTTCCTTTACAAAAAAAAAGTACACAAAATTTTTTGAAAACTTACTTTTTATTTAGTCCCAAACACACTGTATTTTTTATTTCAAATATTAAATTTTTTTACCTTATAATGACTCAGTATCGAAAAAGCACCCTAATTTTAAATCGAAAATTCTCACGTCAAAACATCTGATTTTTTAAAAAGTCGGTGAGCTTTTTGTTTGTTGAAACCTCTACTTTCGGATGGTGCAAAAAATATATACATAACAATGTTAAATATTCCCATAAATTGCAATAATTAAAGTGTAAATTTTAATAAACTGCTCAGTTGTATTTGTACAATTAGTGTACTATACGTACAATATTTTCAATATTAAGTCAAAATATGGTTAAAAAAGTAAATGTTTGAAATCAAAAAAATTACAGTGTGTTTGGGACAGTAAAAGGTAAGTTTTTACCAAATTTTATGAATTTTTTTTTTGTAAAAGATAAAAATAAAAATCCGAAAACTGGGTTATTGGTATTTTTCATATAAATTTTGAGGTTATGTGAAAAAATAGTTGAATATCTTCTTATTACCTACAACTTGGCTATTTGATTTATTTTCCATAGGACTTGAAGTTTTGTCGGAAATCAAGATAAACCGTTTGTACGCTTAAAAACACCCCCCACCCCCACCCCTTCCACTTCCTGACCTCAGATCGACCGTAATTTATTTTTCCTTTCATTTTTGTTATTTTCTCTTCCTTTTCTAATGGGTTTCATCCTACTATATTTTTTTTTTCATTTTCTACCATTTCCAAAGGCTTTAGCTCTGTTCCATAAGACCTAAGCCGTTGTAAAATCTTTCTGTAAATAAAATGAAAAATAATTAAATATTCTACATTAATATTATTTTTCAGAAACGAAACTTATTTTAAGCAATTAAAAAAAGAAATTTTTAAAAATCTTTAGTTAAGTTTAGACTTGAACTAAAAATAGAAAAGAAGCTGGAATTAATGTTAATTTACACTGAATTATCTCAAAAATATTAATTTGCGTTACAGTGAAATGAGCACGAATAAAAATGCTCTTATTGTTCCGAGTTACATAAAACAGAAAATACAAAATTTGTAACTACAGCTGTGGTTGGAACCGAGGGACAACTTGTTAATTGTGCTATTCATCAACGACCCCACACCCTTACCGGGGAAAAAGGTGTTTTTCAAAATTTGTCGTCGCATACGCAACTCGTCACTATTCGAATAAATCCCCAACTACAGTTGCTAAACCCTTTGACACTTCAATATTTTCATCCTCATTTGCTGAATTCGAACTATTCTATTTAGAATGGCGTCATCCGGGTGGGAACAGGACAGGATGAGATGAGTTTTATTTATGTAAATTATAGTGGTGTGTAAATTAAAGAGTAGATAATATAATAGGCGACGATTAGATATAAATGAATTCGGTTTGGAAATTTCAATATTTAAATCGAATTTTTCACGCATAATTGAAATCTATATTTGTTCCCTGAATTATCGAAATGATCAACTTCAGATATTGAACTGGTTGTTGTTTTAATTTTACACGAATTTTCCGTATTTACATATTTCCAAACGTGACGAATTGTCAGCATTATCAATCCGCAGTGTGTTCTGACATTGTTCCAACATTTCATGAGGGATGAACCGGGTCCGTGGTATATTGGATAAACACAGCTCTGTTTCGATGGGCGGATGATCTCCAGATTCATATCCAAATATATCGGTTGTTCAACATGTTACGCAAAGCTAGAAAATAAGGGTGATATACAGAAGATTTTCAAGTCCCCACACTATCGTCTTGCCTCAATTTCGGGATTGATCCCTTTTATTTTATCTCTCTATAATTTCACTGAAATGCTGTCTCTCTTTCTGTATTTGAATATCCCATACTAATGCTGGCAAAGGGGATGATCATGCTCGACATGGGGTTGTGCACCCTCACCTAGTCTCGCACGGTATGGAACGGGAATCGCTGGGGAATGTTGTGATTTACTCAAACAGAAAGAGAGGAAATGGTTAAGGGTTTGAGTAAATATCACAAGCTTGACATTTCTAGTCGGATTAATCAATCACATAAATTCAAAAACAGTTCGCACAGCCAATATCTACTTAATTTATTAGCGATACTGAACTAATGAAATTTCTAATTCACACTCACACACATACACACATACATTGAACTTGAGCAATTTGAACTTTTTAAAAAATGTATTCAATAGTTACATAAATAATTAAACTAGAAAAATTAACACACTTTTTCAAAATAATCAGAAAGCTTAGATAAGTTAACTTTATGGTAGTGGTTGTTATCAATGAAATTGATATAAAATGACAATTTTCCTCAATTTTGATTGACTTGTAGAAATTAATGTGATTGGGGGATATTTTAATTGCGATTAAACTTAAGATCAAATTAGAAACTTTATTGGCAAAATTAAACGTGAAAACTTTTGTGTCGTTATCGTTCAATAAACCTTATCTCCACTAATTTTCAGTAGACAATTCGAATTAATTAAATACCAATTATGGTCAAAAATTATCGATTGTTTGTTAATTGAATCATTTTAAATGAATTAATTATGAGGCTTTATTTATAACGATTTAGAGAGGCTAATTGTAGAAAGAAAATTAATTTCAAGCTATCTTTGGACTATCCCTAAGTTATTTAAATGGAAAATAAGTTAATTAAGTTCAAAGGCAGCGAATTAAAATTTTTATTTTGGAAAATACTAATTTTGTTATCCTCTAATGTGGTTGTGTAAATAAAAGTTTAGGGAAGGAAAAAAATGGTTTCCTGTTTCAAATTTTTCACAGATAATGGACAGTATCAGACAGTATCATAGTAAGTCTGGGAACTGGGGTAAAATTTCGATATTCTTATAATCTTTATAATAATCAATTTTAGAGATGAGCTAGTGTAGGAAATATTGGGTAAAAATCATCAAAATCGGAGTTGTGCTCGAGGACTAAGACATGAAAACCTCCATTGACTCGATTATCTTACTTCTTACTTATATTATAAACGTGAAAGTTTGTATGCATGGATGTTTGTTGCTCTTTCACTCTAAAAATACTGAATGGATCTGGATGAAATTTGGCATAGATATAGATTATAATCTGATTTAATATACAGTATACTTTATATCCAGAAAAAAATGTACGGTTCCCGTTGGATAGATATTTTTTTGTTTTTTTACAGAGCAAAAGATTAACTCCCTTTTTACTTTCTTTTACTACTATATAGATAATAAAAGAAGTATTGTAATCGAGTCGAATTTTCGAATTCAAGCTTTCACCGGAAATACATGCTTTGAGGTCCCCTGAGTCCAAAAAAGTGGTTTTAAAAAAATGTATGTGTGTGTGTGTATGTGTGTGACAGCCACATCGTATCGAAAGCTTTATCCGAATTTCACCAAACTGGGAATCTGGCCTCCATATTATACTAAGTTGTGCCGCAAAGCTTTTGGTTGAAATCAGTTAACCGAAAGCTCTACTTCACTCTTGACGTTTTTGAGCTTTTTCAATTTTTTTCGAAAACGGCTCCAACGATTTTCTTTAAATTTATTATAGTTCTTAGATTCATTAGTGGCTACAACTTTTATTTGAAATTTTTTCCTGGGAAAATTCGAATAAGGGCGGTTCTGGGATGAAGGTTGGGAATTCGTATATACATATAGCCCTATAGGTTGTATGCATATAGTTCTGTTTATATGTATAGGTACAAAGTGCTTATATTTCTTTTAACTAACAGCAAGTTTCATAAATGAAAGTAAAAGAAAGTACTGTAACGCCTCGCAGCAGATATTTTGTAATGTGGTAGTTTAGGGGCCAGATAATTATTTAGATTACTTCTCATACCGGAATAATAAACGGTTCCCATGGGATAGCATAACAAATATGTATTCTATAAGAACCGTGTATTTAAAAGCAATGCCGTTAAAATCCACGAAATAGAGTCTTAACTCATTTTCCTTAAGAATATTTGATCTACTTTTCACTCAGGAGAGATGTACTATTCTTATAGATATTTAGGGGGATAGATATTTTTTTTTGTTTATCTCAGAGTTAAAGATTGATATGATTTTTGCAATGTGGTAATTTGGGGGAGAAGATAGATATAGCTTACTTTTAAGGCTAAAATAATGCATGGTTCCCATTGAATAGGAAAACAATTACATCCTACAGGAACCGTACATTTAAAAAGTTTCGGTTAAGTTCGTGAAATAAAATTTTAACGCATTTTCTTCCGATTTTACACAATTACAAAAGAAATCTCTACAAAGTTGAAATTAAAAAATTCTCAATTTTTACTGGAAAATAAATATGAATTTCAATTTAACACCCGATAAAAATTATATAAAATTTTTTAAGATATTTGAAATTTTCATTGTTCATTGTCGAAGATATTAATTAGAAATATACGTATAATAAACTAAAAATGTCAAAATTTAATAATTACTTAACGGAAAGAATTTTAATGGAGTTTTGCTAAAGATCCTGTAGGATAGCTACTAATCTATTATTTTAAGGGAACATCCATTAATTACGTGAGGCGTTCAGGGGCCGATGGGGTTGAGCCGAATCTCATCTAATCTTACTTTGGGGAAAGGGAAGGTCTTGCAAATATCACGTATTTTTTTGTTTTGAAAAATATCACATTAGATTGCGGGTTGGGGGAATGATATATGTCAAATCTCATGACTTTTTACCAGAGGGGAGGGGTGGGATTTTAAAAAACGCCTCGCGCAATTAATGGATACCCCCAAAAATAGCTGTACGGTTTTAAACACCTAAAGGAAGGAATACAGGTACTTTTTTACTAAAAATCGTATAGAAGCTGATGTGAGACAGCTAACATCTCTTTCTTGAAAAGTAGTTTTACGAATTTTGATGAACTTTCTTTCTTTCTTCTTTCTTTGGATTTAAAGTCTGAAAGTATCTATCATCATTTCTGTCAAAATACATAAGTAATTTTTATATTTTGCTATGAACGTAGGGAATCTTTTAATCAATCTGTTAAGTTTAGATACACTTAGCGAAGCGAGCGGGTATCAGCTAGTTAAATATATTTTTAATCCCGGTTTTCGATTGATAGACAGGCACCTTTATAACAACCGATTTTGAGTGGCAGGCACTTGAATTCATTTTCAGTAATGTTTTTAGAATCTTTGTGTGTTTAATTCACATTACGATAAGTACACATTTCATTACAAAAAAAAAAAACGCCAACGAAAAAACGCGACCCATCTGTATTGGCAGGCACGCGATTTCATGTTGTTCACCAACAAAGCTATTTTCTGTAATTTTTCCAGCTACATTGAAATTAGCTTGACAAAAGTGGCGCTAGCTCTTGGACTATAATATTAGAGAACCAAAAAATCATTAATCTTATTAAAAAAGTATGTTTGATAAATGAAACTAAATCATTGTCAGTTGCAAATAACTCAAAATTTAAAAAAAAAAACACGTTAATATTTCTTTTATTTTCGTAGTCTACAAATATTTTTTTTTTAGTACTTTGATTTTCTTACTTTTCCTATTTCATTTTAAATCTTATTAAATATTAGAATTAAAACAAAAACTGCTATTAGGGTCCTTCTCAAATAATTGTGATTTTTTATGTCAGTACCGTGGTATGTCTGATTCTCATTTTTCAATTTTTTTTCAAGCAAATGTACGATTAATTAAATCGAAAAGTGAAGACAACCAACCCTATTGGAGTTAAAATGAAATTGTTTCGACGTTCTCATTTATAAAGACAAAGAGGACTGGAAGAGAATCCCCCAATTTTAAATAAATATAAAGTAAGTGTTAATTACATCATTCTCATTTTTCAAACTAAACGTATAAATTTCTCTGGCCCCTAAACTACTACATTACAAAAAAGGAAGTTAATCTTTTGCTCTGTAAAAACAAAAAAATATCTATCCCCCGGGAACCGTACATTTTTTTATGGATATAAAGTATACTTTATGTTAAACCGGATTGTAATCTATATTCTATTATCTATGCCAAATATTATCCAGATCTATTCAGTACTTTTTGAGTGAAAGAGCAACAAACATCCATACTCACAAACTTTCACGTTTATAATATAAGTAAGAAGTAAAATTGAAATTTGACTTTGGTTTGACTTGATTGTAAGCCAGATTTACTTGACCTGAAAATCTAGTCGAATATCTTCAAATTCAAGTTATAAAACTTTTCTGATAAACCAAATATGGTGGAAATAACATTACTCTATCTAAAACTGATCAAAGCATCACAAAAATCAATAATAATCAATTATTTTTAAGTATGTTTATAAAAATTATTTAGCTAGGAATTTAATGATCTGTTCCTGGTTTATCTATGACTATACTTATCTGGAATAAAAAGGTTTTAAGATATTTTTCCCTTTAAATATTGATGCATTGTGTTTTCACTGAAATATCCTATGTGACTTGAAAGCTCTTGAAAGCTCGATTCGAACATCTAACAAGTTGTATTTTGTTGCTCAACACTTATATCCTTTTACAGTCCTGAAAATCCATGAAAATTAATTAGACATTTTCAATTAAAAAATGAAATTAACACTTACTTTATATTTATTTAAAATTGGGGGATTCTCTCCAAGTCGTCTTTGTCATTATAAACGAGAACGTCGAAGCAATTCATTTTAACTCCAATAGGGTTGATTGTCTTCACTTTTCGATTTAATTAATCGTATATTTGCTTGAAAAAAAAACACGAAGAACCTATAAACGTTGTGAGCTGGTGTGGTTTTTCTGTACACAACGAGGGTGGAAAGTGCATGTTAAATATTTCCCTGTTCCATCATTTCACTTAGTTTCAATTCAATTTTGAAAATATTCGATCATCAACGCTATTTTTCCTTTTTGTATAATGTCTGTGCTAAACGAGACACGTTTGCGTGTAGGTTTTTCGTGAAATTAATTGCACTCTGCCACTTCTTGCTCGCACTGCATTTAGAAACACATCAAGTTTGCTTTTGCTGGTTGCATCATGCAACGATTTCATATTATAATATCTAGAAATATTTAATGAAGTTTGTTGAAAAATTTTGTTTGAAATTTAACTTACTTGGTTGCTTTTTTTGGATAGGTAATTTTTCTTTGATTTGTTGTCCAAAGTTGCATTGATCGAAGCTTTTAAGTTTTAATCCACATGCACTGGAGTGAAAATCAAACGTTCTGCAATAAATGAATGGAAATTAAATAGTTAACGAATAGTTTCAATTTATAAAGCAAAACCCATATATATAGACACGAGATTTGTTTGAGTTGTACTTGTTGGAAAAACACTTTGACACCCCCCCCCCATTTGATCCCATACCCGAGTTCGTTAGGATTGGTGTACGTTCATGAAGGTGGTGATGGTGTTTTCCCGATTGCCGCAAACATGTAACCTTTCCATGGCGATGACAGGCGAATCAACACAACTGCACTGCATTGGAAATGAGAAAAAGGGCGTTTGGGATTGGTAAATGGAGACTAGTGTACTAGAGTATATTTAAATTTTCAATTTACAAGTCTGAAATGTTTAAGTGTTAAGCACACGACGATCGAAGCACCTGACAGTGAGCTTTGATCGAAAATCTACGGGTCATGAAAATTGTTTGTATGGGAGTTCGTGGAAAATTTTGTTACTAAGTAAGGTTATCGTTTTGGAGTGGACCGAACGGACTTTGAAAAGCACATGATTTGTCACATGAAAATGAATGTTGAAACCTCCTGATTTTAATATGATCTTACGTAATTTGTAAAATTTCTGTTCATACGCTTAAGATTAAAAAATACAATGAAAGTTGATGCTAAAAAAACTAAACTTGATCAATTTTAGCGCCCATTGATGACGGTGTCCGACCAGTTTTACGAATCACAATTCTTCAAAACGCAATTTTTCGAATCACAATTCTTTGAAACACAATTTTTTGAAACACAATTTTTCGAATGCACAATTTTTCGAAATAATGCAGTCTAAATCTACTTCTACAGGTAGAGTTGGTGTTTTTGAACAAAAATCAGTGTAAATCAACCTCGACGGGTAGGGTAAATGAAATAGGTACATAAATGTGTCAGTACATATAACTTTTTTTTTTTACTTTTTACAATTTCTGTATCTCTTTTCGTTCTGGAAATAGCGATAATGTAGTACTTAAAATGAAGGGGAGAGGAGTAAGGTTAGCGTGGCACCATGAATTGACGACGGTTTCTGATAAAACAAGTCAAAAGAAAACGAAAATGAAGAGTGATAATTTGCGAGTTTTTGCTTCGTTTTCGATAATAACCGGATTTCAAGACGTATTTTTCTTATGGGAAATGATTTTGATAAATCTGTCAATTAAGACGTAACCATGGGAACTGTCATTCATTTTAAGTTAATTCATATAAATTCATTCAACAATTTCCTACTACAAATGCCAAAGGGGTCCAGAGGGGCCCCCTGGCGGGGGTTTGGCGGAGCCCCCAACAAAAGAAATTGAAGTCATCCGAATTTCATTATTTGACTGAATGTGCACTTCCTGACACCACGAAGTTTTACACAAAA
Organism: Sisyra nigra; assembly: GCA_958496155.1. Taxonomy (NCBI): domain Eukaryota; kingdom Metazoa; phylum Arthropoda; class Insecta; order Neuroptera; family Sisyridae; genus Sisyra; species Sisyra nigra. Next base: position 36,012,681 of record OY292318.1, read on the forward strand.
TTAAATGTTTTAACATAAAAATTATGCTGCAAATATCTATAATGAGTTTTCAGAATTCATTGAAAATCTTTATGAATACAGATCCTGCATTATAAGAGCATTTTAAATTTATAGAATATTTTTAAAATCTATAGTCATCTTTAAAATGCGTGGTATCTAAGGATTGTTTATTTTGCCTGTTATATTTTCTATATTACTTGAGTTCAAACTAGTTAGAACTTCATTAATTTTATGGTGTTTTCTGTGTTTTATTCCTGAAATTTTGTGTTATTTGTGATGTTTATAAAATATGTGTCCTTTGAATTGCAAAAAAATGAAAATTATTATCACTCAATGGAAGTTTAATACTGAAAACGTGTTCACAAATAAAAAATATTGAGTGTTCAAATTGGACCATCTAAGTTCCCTTAGTTACTCATACCTTGAATTTTGCAAATGGCTTGCTTAAGCCTCATGCTGACGTAAAAATTTATCGATTTCTATGGTACACAAAAGCATAACGTTGGGCGATTTCAAATTTTCTAAGCGCCACGCTAATCTTACCAAAAATGAACAATCTGTAAACTATAACTTATAGGTACCTATTTACAAAAGTAAATTACATGGTTTTTTTGTTTAGTAAATATATGTTAAAATGTCCAAATAATTATTAAATTTTATTTACTAAAGAAAAGGTTTTTTTTTTCAATTACATTTGTTTTGTGCAAACTGGCAAATAAAACTAAATTTATTCTAATTATTTCGCTCCCTAAAATTATTTATTATTAATTTTTCGTAAAATTGTTCATTCGAAAAATTGTGTTTCGAAGAATTGTGATTCGAAAAACTGACACCTAACCATTGATGATCACCATGATCACCCCACGCTTTTTTTAATATAAATAAATTATTTAATTAAGAACTAAATCGTTATTTAAATCTTATTCCAAATTAAATAGTCATACTTGATTGTTGCAAATTCCATTGCTGATACACAAACTCACACATAAAAATTATTTTCTACTTTTTAGTACAGCTTCATATTAAAGCGTGTTGTTTTAGTTTTTTAAACTATAATTTATTTTCTTAGTTTTTAGTCTTAAAACCATATCAAGAGCCTCGATTTTTAGTAGGTACTTAAATCTTTTGTTTGACAATAAATCTATTTTTTTTTTTTTTTAGTTTAATAATTCATTAATAATTATTCTGAGCTACACATTGTCAATAGCTGCAACTTAAGTGAAGCCTATTTACACAAATACGACACAGACAAAATTTTAAATAATCAAACAACGGAAGTGGTCATTGTTTGAAAATTTAAAACTTTGATTGTTAGATTTTTTCAATTTATTAGGTCTTGACGTTGATGAAATAAATAAATTCAATCCAATTTTTTTTTCAAGTAACACAAAATATGAAAACCTAGTGGTCATATTATTTTGAACGGAAAAAAGAATGACTTTTACCGTCGGTCTGTGGTTTGTACGTACATTTAATCTGCAAACGAATATATATATTTTCTTTTTTTATTTATCCTAATGATCCTAGTTAGGACACAGGAACAAAATCATTAAATTATTGCATTGTCATCAGCCCTTGACCCTTGTGCAAATTTTCAAGTAAATCAAACTTCATGAAGTAGGTGAAAATTACGCTGAAAGATTCCTTCACATTCATACATACATACAGGTCAAGCTAATAAAAGCGTGTTAAAAAACTAAACTTGATCAATTTTATGTTTCCTAGGCTACCAATTTTCTTTTTCTTTAAAATTTTAGCAAGGCCTTAAGAAGGTTTGTAAGCCAATTTTTAAGTAATTTTTTACTAAAATTTTTAGTAAAGCTATTTCTTATACCTGGTCTTATACATAAAAATAAATAGGACTAAAATTTTAAAATATCGGATCACTAAATTAAAATCCTTACTACATATGTAATTTTGATTCTCGTGCATCTTAGATTCCCATGGATACAAGGGGTCATCTCAGATGCCTATGAATAAAAATAATCAATGTAGTTTTAATTCTCGGGCATCTTAAATGTCCATGAATACAAAGGAACATCTCAGATGCCTATGGATGAAAATAATAAAAATTGTTTTTATTAGAAGATTTTACAATATTAGAATTACAAGACTTTTGAATCGATTTCTTTATTTTAAGGTAATTTTATATTTTAATTTGTTTAAAAATAACTGATTAATATTTAACTAAATCGACAAAAATCAATAAGAAAATTAATTTAACCAAATTAAAAATCGATTCAAAAGTAATATTGTAAAATCTTCTAATAAAAATAATTTTTATTATTTTCATCCATAGGCATCTGAGATGTCCCTTTGTATTCATAGGCATCTAAGATGCCCGAGAATTAAAATTACAATTATTATTTTTATTCATAGGCATCTGAGATGTCCCCTTGTATCCATGGGCATCTAAGATGCCCGAGAATCAAAATTACACATATAATTGCATGGCTACAATTTTATTAATAAGAGTTAATTTCGTAAGGACCTGCAGGTTCATAGCTTGTAACGAAAAAAATAAATTGAAAACCATAACATTGAGATATCATGGTATATTGAAATCATACAAGCATATGTATGTAGATATGGTACATCCTGTTTGAGAGCTACATACGTGTAATGGTCACAAGTACAAGGTACAAAGTAACAATCAAAGTACATAATTTTGAACTTTGGACAAAGAGCAAAAATAAAGTATGTACTTTGATAATCTAGAAAATGTCACATTATTTTTAGTAGATTCAGCAGTTATTGCACAATATTTTTTAATGAGGCTAATTTAAGGATAAGGTGAGGCTTTTTTTCAACTAACAATAAGTAGATAATTTTAGATTAAAGTTTAAAATTTTAACTTCAATTTGGAGCACAGTTGGCGATACATTTAATATTTTTACTTTAGTAATTGTCGAAGAAATCTTAAGAAAAGTAAATCGTTCGTAATTTCAAAGATTTAAAACAATGATTCTCATTTTTAAATTACAAATTTACATTTTGTTGCCTTTTTAATGTATATTTTTTTAGAATCAAGCACTTTTATTGGGTTATGAGTAAAACCGTGGAGACCATAACGTAACGAAAAAGCAAACTAAATATTATTTTTACATTAAAATTATTTTGTGTATCAAAGATAAGTAAATTCTTTTACACTTAAGTTAGTGCACCACAAAATTTTGATATTTTTGAAAGTGGTTCTCAAAAAAAAAAAGATTGATAATTCCTGGTCTAAAATTTAGGCTCACACAAACTTACGAGGGTGTATCAAATAATTCCCGGAAAATTTTTTCTTTTCTACGCTTTTAAGTATAGATTAGTGAGTTACTGATGACCACATCAAAAGAATCAGACTCCACAAGGCTCAATCGGGGTTTTAAAATTTCAACTTGGGTTGAGCAAGCTTTTTGCCCGAAACGGGCAGAAAGCGTACCTGAAACCTGGATTTTTCAATATGATCCGGAAAGTAAAATCTAGTCCAAAAAGTGGCTACCAAAAGGTTCAAGAGCCATTAAATTTTGTGCGGAGAGATCTGTGAAAAAATTTTGGCGACGATGTTTTAGGACAATAAGGGCGTAATTTTAGATGACTTTTTAGAGGGTAGTAGAACGGTTACTGGAAAGTCTTATGCAAATATTTTAAAGAAACTCCATGATAAACTTGTTAAAAATCCCCCCGGAAAATTGGACATTAGTTTTCTGTTTTACTATGAAAATGCACATTGATCGGCTATTTCACGGGCTGTTTTGAGGAAATAGAAATTGCTACCGTTTGCCCTGTATAGCTCAGATTTGGCTCCCTCGGACTTTTTTTTTGTTTCCAAAACTAAAAGAACACTTAAAAGGTAATCGTTGGGAGTCCATTTTTGAAGCAAAACGTGCCACTAACCAATGGTTACGATCACAGCATTCAGATTTTTATCAGAATGTAGAAAAACTAGATGTAAAAAAATAATTTCAAAATTTAAAATTAATAAGTTTTAAATATGTTTTTCAAGAATTATTTGATATACCCTCATTTACCCTCATTACCCCAAATTTAGTAGTAATTTTTCTCAAAAAAATTTTTATAAATTTTTTTTCGATTAGAGTTTGTAAGGAATTTGGTACCTAAACACTCTATCGTGGTATTTTGATGAAAAAAGAAGAAATTTAAAAAATGTTATTTGATCAAAAAATTTTTTTTAAAGTAACTTAAATGTTTAGTTATAATAATTTTTAATAAAATTATTTTTACCTATTCATACAAAGGCCATCAAGATAACAACATTAATCATCCTTATTTCATTATAATTGGCCATTGCTTAGATATTCTGGTACTTACTTGAGAAATCTAAATCTATATTTCATATCTTTTGAAATGCTCATTTCTATTGTGCCATCCCCATTTTATGATTTTACTGTAGCATTATTGCGAAGGTTATTACTTTTACTACAATCACACAGCGAATTATGCGGCAAGCATTCGAGAGAAATATTAGAATATCCTTTTTGAGATTTTCATATTGAGGAAACCAGCACTAAAAATACTATTGCAATAGAACGCGACATTTATTTTTATCTTTGACTTTTGAAAATGTTCTCTCGAGAAATGTTCTCAATAAAAATTGTCTATAATTTCACATCACTTTCGTCATTGATTTACTCAAATATATAATTTAAGTTTTAGATCAATTTAATTTAGAGGCTACTGTAAAAGAAGTTCACGAAAAACTAAATTCTATTACAAATTCATCGTTTTTTTTTTCTTTATTATCCAGGAAAAATTTTTCTTAGAACACAGGAAATTGTTAATTAATTAAAGTGTAATAAGTAAATTTCTTTTTCTCAAAAATTAATTTTATCATAAAAGACGAAATTAGATAATTTAAACTTTGAAAGTACTTGAAGGGCTATTTTCAATACAAAAGGCTTGCTGTTAATTTGAGATAATCTCGACGCACTTAAAGATAAATTTTATCGTTTTTACGTATTTTATTTTAAACTAGCTGGTACCCGCGACGTCGTCTGCGTAGGTTATTATATTAAGAACATATTTAATTTATAGAGGAAAAACATATAAAAAATTGAAAGCTAAAATATATTAAAAATAACCGGAAAGAACTAAGCGTAGAAGATATTTAACAATACGCCAAAAAAAGTGGTTGCGTGTACTTATGTACGCGCGTAAGAAGTTATACTTCTTTGGTATCATTAAAAGTTAAGTTTTTATTAATTTTATTCAAATAATCAATTTAAAAAAAACTGTAATTTAATATTTAATAATAATAATAATATATATATTTAAAGATATAATTATTAAAAATAAAATTAAGAGAATAATATTTTAATTTGTATCAATAAATAATATCCAAAGAAAGCTGCAAGACGTTAATAAAATATGTCAGGATCATTTTTCTGGTTAACAATTCATGCATGTCATGAAAACGAAGCTTCATAGAAATTGTGAAATAAAGTAAGTAGCTATAAGTAGCTACTTGTCAAAGTATATGTCTTAATCTAATTCATATCTTGTGTTACTAAATTATTTTTCTAAGATGGTTGAATTATTTCATAATCCCAGATTTCGTGATAACTAAGAATATGCATGGAATGCAGACGTCATTTTCATCATTAAATTTCAAATAGTATAACAGCTACTGCAAAATTCGAGAAAAATAATAACTTATTTATTAGTAGTATGTGTCATTTGTATATATAATTATTTTTAATTTAAATATAAAAATTAATAAATAAATACAACAAAAATTCAAATTACGCGCGCCTAGTTAAAAATACCGAGCCGTTTTGCGGGCAACTTCATCTTGTTAATTTGTGATGATAAAATAGGACGCTACTAATGCTTCTGAAACCGCGCCGCGATGCAGACGTCATTTTCCTCATTAAACTGCAAAAGTACCTATAACAGCTACTGCAAAATTCGAAAAAAATAATAACTTATTTATTAATAGTATGTGTCATTTGTATATATAAATATTTTTAATTTAAATATGAAAATTAAAAAAATTATATATAAATACAACAAAAATTCAAATTACGTGCGCCAGGAAACCCAGTGGTTTTGCGACTAACTTCATTTTGTTAATTTTTGTCTCAAGATGCGCGCGCATCTTAAAATTTCACTCTCATAATTTTTTCATAACGCGCCTAAAGAAGTATAACTTCAAAAATGCTCCTCAATTGCTCCTTCAGAATCCGCTGTTGCTCCAAGTGTATAGTTATTGGTTAATCAATAATTAATTTTCCAAAAATTGTAAATTCAAAAATAAAAGTTGTTATTTAATCCAAAATAATCACTGTTTTTAATTTTTTTTTCAAACAATAGTTCCTAAGATACTCTTTCCGGATCCGCAATTGCTCCAGGTGTATAGTTAACTAGTAATTCGATTTTGAAACTATTCATGTTTATAAGATCCAACGGTAGTTGATGACGTCATAGTACAACAATACATGTATAAATAGTTAAAAATAATTTATTATTAAAAATATTGCATAAATTTGATCAATTGCGTATTGAAAAGAGCAGATAGATAACTAAAAAAAAAAAAGAAAAACAAAAATTTCAATTAAAAATTATTTTAATTCCTGAGTTTGAAAATTTAAAAAAAATGTAATTATTAATAACCTATTAACTATACACCTGGAGCAATTGCGAATCCAGAACGAGCATTCACAGAGCGCATTAAAAAAAAACAAAAACTTAAAAAAGTGACTTTTTTTTGTATTTTTACAGCAATTTTAATTTTTAGTTTTCAAATTTTTGAAAAATTAATTATTAATCAATTAATAATTCTATACACTTGGAGAAGTTGCGGATTCTGAAGGAGCAATTTTTGGGCATATAGTTTAATTTAAAAAAAAATGTTTCTCGCTAACTTAACTATGGTTAAAAAATATATGCAATAATAGAAGTAAAAATAATCAGTAAGCAGTGGAAGGAGAAACATTATCTCCCCAGCCCCTGCGCATTGCATCGTTTGCCCCGCTCTATCAAAGCGACGAAAAATGCACCGCTTAACGCGTTTTGCTTGTAAAAATCGCATTTTTTAAAAACTTTAATTACTTTGCTTTTAATGAAAATATCGTGATAATTCTTTTTTTAAATAACGGCCAAGTATCTAAGAAGTAAAATAAAAAAAAATTATTGAAATCTATCCAGTACCTAGTTTTTGAGTTAAAAGCGAACATTGGAAAACAGCTATCGTTTTATTTATATAGATGATTAGAAAATTTAACACCTACAAACCTCATTAAAGTTAATTAACCATTATACAGTTAATTCTTTTGTAGTTCTTGTCATCAAAACATTTTTTGTTCGAGTGACCAGATTCAGTGCAAATGCATTTTCCCATTTTTATCGCTACATAATTGAACTAAATTTTTATAAATTAATAACTACCAAACCATTTTTTGTTTTCGAATTCGTTTTTCTTCGAAAATAAAGGATAATTTATAATTACTTTGAAAAACTTGTTTTTTTTTGCGTAGAAAAGGAGTTTGTGATTTGATATAATTTCAAGTAAACCACTTATAGATACGTTTAATCGTTTCTTATGAATAATAAATTCGTTTTAATTTGATAAAAAATTATTTTCATTATAATATTTTGATAATTTTTTAGTATATAAGTCAGTGAATTGTAATGAGAATCAATTAGAAATCCACAAGTGATTAACTAATAGTAAAATGGCTCGACTTCAAATTGTTCTAACGATCTTGGCTTTCGTAGCATTGGTGAACGGCGGTGTAATCAAGTAAGTAATTTTTTTTTTTAAAATTTGCCGAGTTGATTTTTTTTTCTTATTTAGAAAGCCATCAAATGAAAAACTTCATTATATACATTTACAATTTCGAGATGGGGTATGTGTTACTATACTAACTATAAATGTTAAAATTAGACCAATTTTTGATAATTTTTTTGGTTTTAGTACTATGGAACTATTGCTCTTGGTTCAAACAATCAAATTTTCAGAGTTGTCTTTGAGACAACTCTAAGCGAATCATGGGTTCCATCATCTAAATGTAACAAAACCAATATTGCATGTCGTAAGTATTATTATTTTTACTTGACACTTAACTTGTTTTTCAAACTACTTGACTTGATTTAGATTTGAAAGTCAAATTCAAGCCAAAAATTGATATTAACATTTCAAGTCAAGCATATTATCCATGACAAGTTATTTCATTTACAAATTTAAAATGTCAAGCTCAATTCATTCCATAAATTATTCAACTACTTGACTTGATGAGTCACTATAAAATAAGTTAAAAATCGATCTGATAACTAAACTAAACTTTCGATTGAAAAATTAATGAAAGCTTACCAATAATTTTATTTTTTAGAACAACACAATCAGTATGATGCACTCGCTTCAATAACATCTACTGTAACTGATAAAAAATTTGACATTGGTGTCGAACCTACGGGACATATTGCAGGAAATTTAGTGTATGATTATCTAGTCGTAAGTTTTTACGTTTTAAATCTTGAAATTTTCGTTAATTGAAAAATTTTCTTTTAAGCTTTCTGATTTTGTTATTCCAAATTTTGAATTTGCCGAAGTCGTTATTGAGCCTCTTTCCTTTGATACAGTCATTTTTGATGGTTTTGTGGGTCTGGCTCCTCAATATGGTGCTAATTCTAGCGATAGATCCTCAATTATGGATCTACTCTTATTACAAGGCTTAGTGGACGATTCTCACGTCGGAATTTATTACTCTAAGTATATTTATTGTTATTACTTTGAGAAAAATATTTTAATTAATGTTTTTATAGAAATTTACATGAAGGAGGTGAAATCATTTTTGGAGGATACAATGCAGACCATATCAACTCAAGCATCAATTTCTTAAATTCATCACTTTATTCATGGAGCGTTGAAACCGATTCTGTTAGTTTTGGACTTCTGGACCTAACCCCTGCTAATGCTTATTTTAGCTCAGGTTCTTTGGCTGTTTCTGGTCCGTATGAGGATGTTGCGAAAATTCATGAGAGAATCAATGCAGTTAAAAGACAAGATGGGATTTATTTGGTTAACTGTGACAAAGTTTCCAATTTCCCAACATTGACTTTTGAATTTGACGGTGTTTTCTATAGCCTGAAACCAGAAGATTATATTGTGAAGGTAAAGAAAAAAAATTGATTTAAATCATTTTCAAATTAATAACTAATTGTAATTTTTCAGAGAGCATACGAATTCAACGTAGTATGTGAATCCGTACTTGAAGGATCATCTGCAGGAGTTTGGGTATTGGGAGTTCCATTCTTCAGAAATTATTATACGATCTTTGACTACCAATACAATCAAATTGGTTTGGCTGAATCAAAGTAATAAACCAACTTTTTGTCAAAATAATTAAAACAAATGTATAAATAAAAGCTTTGCAAATAAAAAAGTGGGTGCGTGTACTTATGTACACGCGTGAGAAGTTTACTTCTTTGGCATCATTAAAAATTTGTTTTTATTAATTGCATACAAATAATTAGTTATATCAATAAATAATACATACGGATAGTTAACCTAAATTATATTGGAGCACTTGAAAAAGTATATAAGCACAATTTTTTTCACTAATACTTACGAATAGTAAATAATATTAATCAAAATATTCAATTTAAATCACTACTGAATATAATTTATTTGTGGAGTGGACACTTGTACGAGAAGTGCGTTTTTTTAATTTTAGTACGGCGCGTTGAACAGAGATGACGGAGCAATGTCCAAAATGCATTTAAGCAGGACTTGTGCTGTGATGATAAAATAGACCGATACTAACGCCTCTAAGAACAACGCGCTGTACTAATAGCCTAAAAGTAATCTGACGTTTAACACGATTTTTTCCGAGTCACCGTTTGTGTAGTAAATTTGTATTTTTATGACTATTTAATGACTGAAATACTGTGAAAAACTATGGCTTACAATGAAAAAAAAATCCAAAGAAAGCTGCAAGACGTTTATAAAATTTGTCAGTATCATTTTTCTGGTTAACAATTCATGCACGTCATGAAAACGAAGCTTCATAGAAATTGCGAAATAAAGTAAGTGGCTACTTTTCAAAGTCTTAAACTTATTCATGCCTTGTTTTCTAAATTATTATTCTAAGATGGTTGAATCATTTCAGAATCCCAGATTTCATGATAACCAAGAATATGCATGGAATGCAGACGTCATTTTCATCACTAAACTCCAAAGAGTGATAACAGCTACTGCAAAATTCAAGAAAAGTAATTAATTTATTTATTAATAAAATGTGTCATTTGTCTATATAAATATTTTCTAAAAAAAATATTTAAAGAATTGATTATTTTTTATTTAAATATAAAAAGAAATAAATAAGTTAATAAATAAAACATAAATTAAAATTACGCACGCCTCTTTAAAAAAAACTACTGGTTTTGCGGCCAACTTCACTTTGTTAATTTCGTTTCACCCTGATGCGCACGCATCTTAAAATTTCACTATCATCATTTTTTTCATAACGCGCCTAAAGAAGTATAACTTCAAAATATTTTAGCAGTTAGATTTTGAGATACTTCTTTAAAATTATTTTTTCCAAATTGATTCAGAAGAAAAAATCGAATTAAATATTTTCAGAAAATCCATTGAACATGTTTCATGGCAGAGCCACTTACAACGAATTTTTTCATTTTTTTTTTCTCAAGATAAGTGAGTAATCATATAGCCATTGTCCTGTAAGAGAATCAAGTGATTTTTTTTTCTTTTGAGAAGACGAAATGACCAAGGGCCTTTCATTTTTATTTTGATATATAGAAAATGCGAGGTAGGTGAGAGAAAGATGGCATGAACGGATAATAAAGTGTATTCAAGCAAGAAAGTATAAGGCTCAGAGCCATTTGAAAAACTATTTTCCACACGATTAGTCTCAAATCAACTTTTATTATTATATCTCTTTCAACGGTAACAGCATTATATGGGCTTCTATATAACATTTGGGGTTCGAACACCGTTCCATCAAACCACCCATCAGTATCTTAATATCATTTTTTTTTCTCAATTCAATCGTATTATTGTGTCCATTTGTTCAATTATATAGACAGAAAAAAAATCATTTATAGTTTCGTTTAAATCGCGGAGCTTAAACTTTTTTCTTACTTTCACAATTTTCAAAGAATCCTCGATTTAACGAATGTAATTGTTACAATTTTTTGTGGGATTTCTAATAGATAAATGTATTAAGTTTTGAAAATTGATAATGGATTATTTTCTTATCAACCTGAATTAAAATATATCATATCATGCTTATTTGGGCACCCCTGTTTTCAGATTATAAAACACACGTTTTTGGATGTTTGGGGATTTTGGGGTTAGGAAAGCAATAAAATTTATATTATTTTATAAAGCTGAAAGACTTTTAACTCAAATCGTCTTAATCTTGGATACGAAAATTTGTATCCTCAAAACCTATTTTATGAACCCTGATGCTCCCACAAAGGCTTGATGTTTTGTAAAACTATTTTTCAATCCTTTTTGTCCTTTCAACAAATTTTTTACTATTCAAGAAGTAAAAAAAATACTGTTGGAAAATAACCACATAATTAAGCTCCGGACAGGACTTAATTACAAACGAACTAATTAAATCTCCTCCTAGGAAGGGCATAGTATTCCTTACTAAATTATTTAATAGAGTAATGGGAACAACGCACAAATGGAAACATTCCCAGATAATAATCCTAACCAGAAACCATCCACTCCATGTACCCAAGGTCAGAATTTCTACACATTTATACAAATGGTTAATCCATCCCAGGATCCGAAAAAACTGGTGCTGGTTACTACAGCGATATATTTGAAGGATGCGCCGCAGTTGGAGAACCTTTCAGCTGTTTTTATGGGGAAGAAGAGGTAGTTTTACTAGCTAGGTACATCTAAACTTCACGAAGTTAAGACGTATCAAAAAGCTGTTTATTTATTGATTCTCAAGCCGCGAAAGCGGCACAATACTCTAACTACCCCACCGACAGCGTCCGTACCAACAAATGTCGAGCCGTATTAGACAGTCTCGAAAAAACAGGTTGGTACCTATCACTACAAAGGATTCCCAGTCATTTTGGTATCTTAGGAAATAAAAAATCAGACGTCCTCGCTAAGTCTGGCACCGCTCTAAATCAACCGCCAACCCCTTACGTCTCTAACATCAGCTCAGAGCCACATCGCAAGCACTATCGACTGGGATTCCTACAATATTCAAAAACATGAAACGCAAGGAAAAAATGGGAATTTTTACATGAATCATCTATCTTACGACTTCTCCCCCGTCAGGTGTCTGTCGCAGTTTTCCGAACTACCACGGAGCACGTCTACCTATGCGAGCACTTGCACCGTATTGGAATCCTACCGACTCCAATCTGTTTCCTCTGCAATGGGGAACCCATGAATACCATGTATCTTGGCAACTGTCCTGCATTTGCAGACGTCAGAGAGAACAACGAAAACAACCAAAACCAACTAGTCTCCAACCTCTATTGAACGGCGCGGCACCGAATGACAGAAATGTCAAGCGTGGGCGTTCGATAAGAAGAAGAAGAAGAAAAAAGCCAAATATAAAAAAGCGACGATCCGCATAACTACTGCCCGATCAGTTTATTACCTACTATTGCAAAACTGTTTGAAACAGTGTTTCTGCCGAAACTCCGAAATCACCTCGAATAGTTGATTCCTAATCATCCATACGGATTTCGACCGTTTCATTCTTGCCCTATGGAATTACACAGAGTTATTGACGAAATTTTGATATCATTTGAATCCAAAAAGGTGTGCCTTGGGTTTTTTTCTAAATACAGAAAAGGCCTTCGCTAAAGTATTGCATGAGAGACTTTTGTATAGAATTAAAATTAATCGATACTTACTATTGAATAGTTCAATCTTATTTTCAAGGACGCGCTACCTCAGTTTGGTATAAGGAAGCAAAATCGGCTTCTAAATCAATTAAGGCAGGAGTACTTCCTGGTAGTGTTTTAGGGCCATACCTGTACCTAATATATGTACTGGTACATGACATGCCATACGCACAGCACCTCACAACAGCTCAATATGATAACGACATGACATATCTAGTGAAGGATGACACTCACCAGCTTGCCAACAATAGACTACAGGTGGTCCTAAATTATATGGATCAGTGGTGCAAAAAGTGGCAGGTCAGTATGAAACCCCTTAAGTCTGCAGTTGTACCATTCACTCTAAAAAAAGAACCGTACAGAGAACAACTATACCTACACGAAACAGTCTTGCCAGTTAAATAATCGGTACAGTACCTAGGGTTACATCTGGACAGTAAGCTGAGATAGAAACAACATATAGTCATATGCTTGTGGTCTCTGGGATTCGGTGGCCTTATGTCATATAAAGCGAATTCAGGTTATACAGATCCGGGTGCTAAAATAATAACTGGTGCGCGATGGTATGTACAAGACTCTGTTTTACACAAAGTTTGTTCCAATCGTCCTGCTATGGCGATACACAGACACGACCAACAAACAAAGAGCAAGACAATATTGACCAAGATCAGAGTGAGTGAAGAACTGTTTCAGCAGGTTCGTTCCGTACAAACATCCAGCCCCATCTTCTGGTCCCATCTTGCTCTATGTCTGTTTTCGTGTTTGTGCATTGCCTTAGCTGGACGTTTGGAACAAACCGATAGTATCTACTTTTAATCAAAGAACATAATTGAATGTCACTTAATGACGTAAAGAATAGTTGAAGTTAAATTTAAAATCTCGTGTCGGGTCTCGGTCAAAAATGTTTGGGAAACACTCAGGGCTGGATTTATGGGAGGGCAACCGGAGATACAGCCCCGCCGAGCAAAAACGTGGGACCCCCATAATAGAGACTTCGGAAAAAATTTCAAATACAGACTAGTAAACAACTTTTCCTTTGTAATTTTTTCCCCGTTTTACCTTACATTCATATGCTTGTTAAATAATATAAAAATCTATACTTGCTTCCATAAATTATTAACTGGAAAACTGGACTGAAAAAAAAATGTCCATTTTATTTGAAAATAATTTGGGGTCAGGGGGCCTTGTTTCCTTTTTTGCCCCGAGGTCTTCAGACCTCTAAATCCAGCCCTGGAAACATAGGGTAAAATGGTAAACATCGTTCAAACCCTTCACAAAGTTAGTGAAATAAAAAAAAAAAAAAAAAACAACGGCAATGAATGCAATCGCTAGAAACGCGTTGTGGAATGTAGGTTACGTAACTTCGATGTAAGTAGCACTTACATAAGGAAACAATTTTAATTTTTACATTTTCATTTCATACGCAAAAAAATGTCAACTCACATATGGAACAATTGCACCTATATTTTTCAATTGTCCTGAGAACAATTATAAAGTCTAGCGACATTATTAAAATTTTACATTCTAGAAAATTTAATTTTATTTTATCAAATATCTACTTGAAAAAGTTTTCTTCAATTTTCATACTTTATTTAATTGTAATAAAACTCTCGAGAGCATTAACGATTTGAGCCTGGAATATCCTTGTGCCAATTTGTGTTTGGTATCGTATTTCAAAAACAATTGAATAAGTTTCAAAATTTAATTTCCCCGAAGAAAATGCACAGCACAAAAATGAATAGAGGAAAAAGTTGCAACATTTAAATTAGCTCGATTCTCATCACAGCGAAATGAAGAAGTACACAACAGATATGTGAATTCGTCTTCACCATATTCCTTATTTCCCCGTCCATTTTAACCACACTCACATTCGTTGCATGTTGTTCAGATTTTCAGTGCAGTATGAGCCGAATCCGATGCCTTCTCCAAGGCCCATTCTTATGCAGTTGTCCCATTCCATTGGCGGGGACGAACAAGTTGAAGTTTTCCGGTGGTTGTATGTGTATAGTTTCATAAAATGAGACAAGTGGAAATGATGGAAAAAGGGGTGAACAGGGTTTGATAGCGAAGCGGGTGCACATAGAAATAGTGGAAACATTGATGGGGTAAAGGGGGTAAGAAAGGTACGTGAGATTGGTATCTTTGTAGTACTTTACATAAGTTAAAATAGTTTCAAACATTTATAGAAATAAACTGTGCAGGTATACGATGATGATGATGGGGTGTGAGGAAACTTTGTACGGGATGGAGATAAGATGGAAATTATAATGAATGTAACGACTCGCTGAGCTTTGTTGTACTTGTATTTTCGTGTGTTTGCACCATTTTCATTTGAGAATTTCAAAAAATTTATAAGCCAATGCAAACAAATTTTAATTAATTTTCACAGATGCAATTGCTACGAGTATACTTACTTCTCGTTCTGTAATTTAATAAATAACCATACCTTATAGGTATAAATAATGCGTTACTAAACATAATTTAAGATAAGTATCTGATACATTCCTTACTAAATGTCTCTGGTAATTATCTGCTTATTGTTAAAATTACAGCTTTTGACTAAGCTTGTTAATAATTCTAATGAACGAATTTATTTTATAAAATACACATTTTAGTATTAATTACAAAAGTTTCAAACAATAAAATTTTAGTTTCGTACTGTTAACTTGGAAGTATTGGTTAAAAGGTAGTCTAGTTTAGGGGTTCCTAACCTGTGTTACGCGTACCGGTACACTAATTTCAAGTAATCGATATATCTTTACTTAGTATATAAATAAATATTATAAAAAAAATGAAAAACCGACTTTAAAGTATATAAAAATTCTTAAACAAGAAATGCACTAAAAAGTAACAAAATAATGGCGTATCCTTGCAGTATCTACAACTTGGTGTCAGCCAAGAAAATACAACTATATTGGTACTTAGCAAAAAACGAGAATACCTTATTATTATTATTTTTCAAATGAACTTTTAAACAATATACTCGAAATGTAACAATATCTAGCGACCTTTAAACTACAAAATATCAATTACCAACTAAACCTTTTTACAAATTACCATTAATATTTATTTTCTTGACTGACACCAACTCCAAAAATAACAATAGTTGTACATTGTATCATCCTAATAGTTTGTAAGTTGTAGATACTGCAAGGATACGCCATTATTTTGTTACTTTTTAGTGCATTTCTTGTTTAAGATTTTTTATATATTTTGAAGTCGGTTTTTCATTTTTTTATAATATTTATTTATTTCTCGCGTTTTAGTGATCTGAAGTTTCTAAGCTGATTTTATTTTCTTGAAAATAGTTAACCTTCCAAACGCGCTGCTCATATGAGGCAGCGCCGTTTAATATTAAAAGTTACTACATCATCCCTTTTTGCCCTTAAGGATTGAAATTTTTTGCTTTTAAATGTAATAACAAAACTAAGTGGATTACTTTTTTCAACAAAAATTTTTTTTTCAAAATTCGGTTAAATGTCACTATTTCATCCCCTATTTTCATCCTTAAGGGGTGGATTTTTTTCTTCAAATTGAAATGTGAACAATTTAAAGGTACGTTGTACGTAATAGAAACAAAATTATCAAAATCGGGCTAGCCAGGAAAAATGTATAATTTTATTTCATCTCTAATTTTTAACCCCTTAGTTTTTTTTTTTTTAAATGGATAGGAGATTAATTTAAAGTTGTGTTCTACAAATAAAAAAAGAATTATCAACATCAAGCTATCCAATAAGAAGTTAATATTTCATCCCTTAGTTTTCAACTCTTAGAAGTGGAAGATTTCTCTCAAATTAAAACTGGACTCCACGAAAAGCACCAGCTTTCAAAAAGAATTATCAAAATCGAGCTATCCAATAAGAAGTTAGAATTTCATCCCTTAATTTTCAACCCTTTAGGAAGTAAAAGATTTTCTTCAAATTAAAATGGGACCACACGAGAAGCACTAGCTTTCAAATAAAAAAAGAATTATCGAAATCGAGCTATCCAATAAGAAGTTAGAATTTAATCCTTTAGTTTTCAACCCCTTAGAAGTGGAAGATTTCCCTCAAATTAAAACTGGACTCCACGAAAAGCACCAGCTTTCAAATAAAAAAGAATTATCAAAATCGCTTCACCCAGTCGGAATTGCAGAGGTAACAAATTTAAAAAAAAAAAAAAATACAGTCGAATTGAGAACCTCCTCCTTTTTTTGAAGTCGGTTAAAAACAAAGTCGCTCCCGCTGTCTGTTACCTTAGATCTTCTAAACTACACTAATGGATTTTTATGCAATTTTCAGCAATTGATAAAGTGATTCAAGAGGAAGGTTTGCATGTATAAAACATGCATATTATAGTAGAGAAAAGTTGGTAAATTTAAAGATTTACAATGTGAGGTCATAATCAACATATTTTTGTACACTTAAATTGCAAACGCTGGCTAAACCTTACGAGATAGATCATACATATATGCAGCAAAATTGTGTATCTTAAAAAGATTGATAAAAAAGTACTCGACGGTATATGTCTATATCCTAAGGATAACCCACAGGAACCATTTTTATCTATTGCGTATTACAAAAAAAAATATTGGTTATTTCCCAAGCTATTTTATACAATACATTCTTATTCTTTATCCCATTAAATACATTGGATACGTTGTGCATTTCATGTAGATCATAATTGCATTTTACAGTATATCAAAAAAATGAATATTTTAGAAGATATCACAGATTTTAAAAGAAAAAAGTTGGCTATTGTACGTCGTACGTATTACCTGTTTTATTGGTATCTTCTTCTATATTATGTTATAATATTATGTTGGTCATTATTTGGACAAAAACTCGACAAATTCTACACCTATTGAGATCAAATTTTGATACAATATACAATCCGCTTGACATGATATCAATTGCTTCTTATGCCGAAATAATGCAAGGTTCCCATTGGATAGCATAAGAATTGTATACAACAGAAACCGTGTATTTAAGAGAAGTTTCATTAAAGTTCATGAAATAGCATTTTAATGCATTTTCTTCTACAAGGCCTGACCAATTTTAGTAATGAAAGAAATCTCTACAAAGTTTAAATTAAAAAAAATTGACTAAACATGTATTTCAACTAACACCCGATAAAATTAATAATAAATTTTTTTTAAATATTTGAATTTATTTATTGTTTATTATTGAAGATTTTAATTAGACATAAACGTATTAGAGTTTTTTAAATTATTAACAATTACGTAACGGAACGTATTTTAATGAAGTTTTGTTAAAGAATGGTTTTAAAAGACATTTGGTATGAGATCTTCAAGTTTTCTTAAAAGAAATTTTTATACTTAAAATCGTATAGAACCTCTGTGAGATGGCTAATATCTCTTCCTAGAAAAGTAGTTTTACGGATTTTGATGAACTTACTTTGAATCTAAAGTCTGGAAGTATCTATCATCTTTTTCTGTCAAAATAGATTAATTTTTATAATTCGCTATGAAGGTAGGGAATCTATTAATCAATCAATTAAAATTTAGATACTCTCAGCAAAGCGAGCGGGTATCAGCTAGTCATAAATAAAAAGTAAAACCGTATTTTGCTTTATATAGGCTTCCACATAGTTTTTCGTAATTCTCCTACGAGGCGTATGCTCTACTGATGAATCTCACTTTGATTAAACAGCTAGATTTCACATCAATTTCAATCAACCATAGACATATTACTGAATCCACACAACACAGATAAGCTAATTAAAGATTGGCAGGAGGAACTAATCCGGATTCCCAATTCCATGGACATTACTATTGCCTGGGTTCCATCCTATCAAGGTATACCTGGCAATGAAATAGCAGATAAAAAATGTGCAGCTGGCACTAACAAATGGAATGGACTTAAAAAACATTATACCTAATAACAAAGACTGGAAGAGACTGGTATAAGTGAACACGTGGGAGAAAAATGGAACTCAGAATGGACTGCACAGCAAACTAAATTGAGGGTTGTACGCAACAATATCTGGAAACCTGCCCGCCAACCAAAACACAGACAAGACCAAATGATAGTTACTACATTTAGAATAGGACATACCGTTTTCTCTCTGGCCTCCAGGGTATTACTCTAAGCTCAGTGAATGATCTTCGTCCCAGAAAGTCATGGATTAAAAAAAAAGTTGTCATAGTTTTATATTACGACTTATAACGTATGATGTTTGGCTTTACTTTCATCTAGCACATACCCATTGTCTTGTTCTTGCCGGTATAACATATTGTCATAGTCTAGAAAGCCTGGGGCGTTGGGTTCATGACTGTGTCGGCTGAGACCGTCTTAGATGTTTTGGCTATACCTCACTCTAAGTACCCCAACGAAGCATGAGGAGTGGATAAAGACGGGGCTAACAAAGAAATATCTAGAAAGTTCTTAAAAAGACGGACCCCCGTGGTGCAAAGAGATTGACCAATCAAGAATAACTCGGGTACAGAGAAAAGGACAATCTTTCTAGAAGTTTTTACCTGTAATTCTTTACGGATAGGAAAAGGACAGATTGTAAGACAAAATATCGTAAAATCGAAAGTTCTAGAATCCAAATAAGTGGGGGAGAAATGTTCTGGAGAGATGGTCAAGCTCCTATATAAGGGGAAGACAACCATAGGCAAGACAGTCATAAATAAATCGTCAACTGAGTGATACATAAATCGTCAACGTGAGTTATAAATAAATCCTGAAACGTGAGTGTTAAATAAACAGTGAATCGCGAGTGTTAAACAAATTGTGAACAGTATAGTGCATATTGTGAAATATAAACAGTGAGTGACTATTAGTGACTGTGGCTATTGTAGCAGTGAACTTAATCATTGTTAACAAGTGTAAATAGTGTTAATAAATAAACAATAGATGGTTCATCTTTTTTTACGTGCGAAGCAGGAGCTATTCTCAAGAGCTTAGAGATGATGAGTGAGCAACTGGTGACTTCGAAGCAAACCGTTACGTTTACGGACTCCTTGGCATGCCTAACAGCTATAGCAAACCACAATAGCAGAATTACAATTATTAGGGCTATACAGGCCAAGTTACGCACATTGCAGGCGAAGGGGCTTGTTATGGAGTTTGTGTGGATACCCGGACATAAGGGTATAGATGGAAATGAACTGACCGATGCAGCAGTAAAAAAAGCTGTAGCCGAGTTGACAGAGATTCGGGTGCGGGGGCTTACCCTGGAGGACAGTGTAAATGTGTGCTGAAAAAAAACTTGGACATTGTAGAATGACAACTGGCGGGCCAGACCCCAGAAACTTCAGCGGGTTAGGGCTTCGATATTGAAAAGTGCTCCTCTTGGAAATCTGTGTAGGGGGGACTCTGTTACTATTTGCAGGCTGAGAATTGGGCATACCACCTTGACTCACTCTCACCTGATTACTGGGGAACGGACAGGTTGTGGGGAATGTGGAGGCGCCCGACAGTTTATCATGTTCTTGTGAAGTGCCAGTGTTATAGGAAACTAAGGAAGCGGTGTGATTTGCCGACAAACATCGAGGGATGCCTCACCTCTCTTGAAGGGATTCTTGCGACCCTAAATTTGTTGAAGAACGCTGTTCTATACCAATCATTGTGAAATAGTGTATTAGTGCTGCGATCATGAGTGTCAATGAAAGTCGCGCATGACCAAAGCTGTTTAAGCGACCTTTAAATAAATAAATTAAAAAAAAATAAACATTTGTAAAAAAAATTGTCGTCCTTCAAACACAGATCCAAGAACCCGTAAAAACGTTACAATATTAAAAAGAATGGAAATCACTGGTCTAATCCATCTGGAAAGTATCCGGAATTTAATAATTTCTTCATACGTTACATCTTTGCAGATTCATTTTCAGGTTAATAATGAAGATGGCATATTTTGTGGCTATACTCAAACTTTGATGCCAACACCAGCAACTCCATGAATTGCGGCTTTTTTAGAATTTAGTTTAAAAAAAAATTAGGACTAATTTTTTTTTTTTTTTTTGTAAAATATTAAAAAAAAACTAAACACTTGGTAATTTGAATTCTACACAAAGTTTTAAGGTTATGTGAAAAAAGTTAGAACAAAAGTTGTAGTATCTTCTTACCTACAACTTTGCCATTTAACAGTCTTCCATATAGGACTTGTTGTTTTGTCGGAAATCGATATAAACCTTTTCTATCCTCACCCCTCCCCTTTCCACTTCCCAACCTCAGATCGACCGTAATTTATTTTTGCTTTCATTTTTGTTATATTCTCTTCCTTTTATAATGGGCTTCATACTACTATAATTTTTATTGGGTTCAAAAATTATCGACCCTGGTCTATTAACTCATTCATAGTACGATACGATTGCACACAGAGCGAATAGATATTTAAAATTACCATATATTTTCCCTGTAATACCTACTTGCGTGTATTCTCAACGAAAATTTGGAATTTATTTTTATTTTTGTCCCATTTCTTATATGGAAGATAATTTTATTGAAGCATAATACAAGACTAAATGAAAATCCCCAGCATGTCCATTTTATCGCTTCCCATTCGTATTTTTTAAAATATTTCCGTCGATAAAAGACGTTCAAGTACGTGTTAAGATCGTTTTTAAAACGAACATTTACCTTTTTAAAGTTAACAGAGAATCGTGTATAGGGTAAAAGGGGAAAGTCACGTTACAACACACACACACACACACACACATACATACAATGTAAACGTGTAACTACGTTTTATCGTTGATAATAATCGACGCGTCTTATACATACACATACATCTGAAACATTAAACATAAGAAAATACAGAGAAAAAGCGATACCGAAGAACATTTGGATCAACAGCAAATAACAAGAATTTCACCCTGAAGTCATTTAGCAAAAGATGATTTCCGTAATAATGGTAATATTAAATACAGTGAAACGTATTGAAGGCGAAAATAAAGGGGCGGAAAACGACCGGAACGAATGGAAATAAGTCAGAAATTGGAGGTCGTTTTGCCGAGACAGACGGAAGATAAACCGGAAACTTTAAGAAGGAAATTTTTCTTCGTAGCCTTTTAAAGACGTGTTTGTTGTTTCTATTTATATTTGTGGATTAAATGGGGTTCTACTGTAAGAGTATATAAAAATAAAGTCATGTTTCTAATAACGACCATAACGGAATCGTGAGTAAAAACCTAAATGTTTCATAACTTAAAAAATTCATTTTTTCCATGTTGTTCGACAGATATTTCCGAATATTTTCCATCGGAAATAATAGCAATAATGATAATAATGGGGCGTGAACTTGTAGTAAATGCAATAATATCACGGATGAGAATTTCAAGGAGGATGGAACAGAGGAAGAGACTGCACAAAGTTAATTATGTACCAGAAATAAAGTGTCGCCGTGTGCGCGTTATATTCAGACTGTCAACGGTCGAAATTGCTGTCGGCGTCCTCTTCCTCATCATCCCCTAAATTTGGTAGGGGAAATGGGGCAATTTCCCATACTCCTAATATTCACATCTTATCCCGAAGCCTACGAAGAGAAGCAGAAGAAGGTGACTGATGAAAAGTAAACATCAGCTCAGGTAATCATTTTAGAAATCAAATATTAAATGTAGGAATGTAGAAAGTCACGCTCTGACAACGATCTCTAATCGCAATAGAAATAAATGTCAATATTACGAAAATTAGATTTTTCCATCGTGTTTATTCGCTCGAGTTCTCCCGTTTCCTCTATCCAATATAAAATCGAGCGAAAAAAAATCCCGGCTAAAATGAAATAGATTAAAATTTTTAATAATTTTTCACTTAATCTCTTAATATTCCTTGTACTAATTAAACAATTTATTCATATTATTAAGTTCGTATTATGAACACTAAGGCTTTAAGCGCTTATCACTTTGAACAGTTGGGATTTCCTTCCGTCCGCTCCGTCTCATCTTATCTCCATTTTCCGTTCTAAGTACTTTTGTTTGTTCTTTTGTTGTTCAACAATTCTTTTCGTTTTTTTTTAATCAAACGAGTACGATTCCATTAAATGTAAAATCCTGGCTTGATTATCATAATCTGGTGACGTCGATCTACGTCTTCGTCGTCCGGTGGTTGTCGTTGTATGGTTTTGTAAGACTTGACAAACTTGCTGTAAATGGGGAGAGATGGGGAAAATTAATTAATTTCTTTTTCACCATTATTCCAAGTGTTTTAAAATCATACCAATATAAGTTTAATTAAATAAACGGCGAACGTCAAAAAACTAAGTGCTAGCAAAGCCGCGGCGTTTGAAGGAAAATCAACTCCGCTTTCATATTCGTGGCCCTCTTTGTGGGTGTTGAAGCCACGACTCGTTTCCCCTATTGGTGTACCCCACAAAGAGTTTATTCTGTATTCTGTAAAAGAGTTGAAAATTATATAATCAAAGGAAATAACTTGATGCAGACAACAAATTAATGAAGCTATATTATTACAATTGTATCGTTTATAAAATATTAGAAGCTATAGTAAATATGATACTAAAGTAAACCACTACTAACAAACGAAATAATTGTATCGTATATATATTTAGCGGTACAATATCTGCCCACTCAAGTGATACATTTTAATATTTTCCTGTTTTACGTTATCTATCTATATAAATAAAATGATAGCTGTTTTCCAATGTTCGCTTTTAACTCAAAAACTACTGGATAGATTTCGATCAATTTTTTTTTCTTTTATTTCTTATATGTCTAGTCCTTATCTAAAAAATACCACGATATCTTCATTAAAAGCAAAGTATTTAAAGTTTTAAGACATTCGATTTTTACAAGCAAAACGCGAGAAGCGGTGCATTTTTCGTCGCTTTATTAGAGTGGGGCAACGGTGTAATGCGCATGAGCTGGAGAGAGAATGTTTCTCCTTCCACTGCCTACTGATTATTTCAATTTTCATATTTGAGCGTAGACTTAATGCTGCTCAGCGATATATTCGATAATTAAAGATTTTTTGAATTCTATTTTCTATTTGTTTAGCAGTTTTTAAAATATTTTTGTAGCTTCTTTTAAAATTCTCTTTTAGCATTTTTTATATTTTGCTCTAAAAAAAAAAAATTCAAAATATATTTTTAAGTTACAACCGTTACAGTAATCAAATTACATTTCAACAGTCCCTTTTATTATTGCATATATTTTTTAACCAGAAAGAGTTAAATTAGCGAGGAAAATTTTTTAATCAACTCTTATACCAAAAAAGTGCTCCTTCATACAATTTCTCCAAGTGTATAGATATTAATTGATTAACAAATAATTTTTCAAAAATTTGCAAACTTAAAACTAAAATTGCTGTAAAATACAAAAAAGTCACTTATTTAGTTATTTTTTAAATTACTCATTAAATGCTCTTTCCGGATCCGCAATTGCTCCAAGTTAATAGTTAACTAATAATTACCTAAAGTTTTAAAAAATGTTCAAACTCAAGAATTAAAATCTCTATAAAATCAAAAATAATTTTTAATTGAAATTTTTGTTTTTTTAAGCTTTCTATCTGCTCTTTTCATTACGTAAATAATTGATCAAAAATTTGCAACATCTTTAATAATTAATTATTTTTAACTATTTATGCATGTATTGTTGTATTATGATATCATCAACTGTCGTTGGATCTTATAAACATGAGCAGCTTAAAAATAGAATTACTAATTAACTAAACAATTGGAGCAATTGCGGATCCAGAAAGAGCATTTAAGGAACAATTTTTTGAAAAAAAAAAAATAAAACAGTGATTATTTTGGATTATAAAGCTATTTTTATTTTTGAATTTACAACATTTTTAAAAATTAATTATTAATTAACTAATAGCTATAAACTTGGAGCAATAGTGGATTTTGAAGGAACAATTTTTTGGCATATAGTTAAAAATGTTATAAGATAAATTCTTTCCGGTTATGTTTAATATATTTTTGCTTTCATGTTTTAAATGTTTTTCCTCTGTAAATTAAATATAATTTTAACATAATAACCTACGCAAACGACGTCGCGGGTATCAGATGGCGAATTATAACTTACTGAAGACTACAATAGATTTTAATTATGAAAATATAAGAGCTATCACATTTGGCTCGATGATATTACAAAAATATTTTTTTTTTGTTTAATTTCAAATTGTAAGATTTGATCTTTGTATCAGTCTTTAAAGATTTTAAAGTTCAAGTATTTACAAAAAATATTTTGTAGATTTTGTAGATGCTTTCTTGTAGAAACCATAAATTATATGGATGATGTTTCATTTAGCGAATTTCATATTAATGAACGTTCTAAGTTGCATAAATAATGCTATACTGAATGTAGTCTGACTAATGGCAAGTAAATATTCATTTCGTTAAGATAATATTAATTGTACTGCTCTGCAATTAGCGTTTTCTAAAACGTTAATGCAAAATTCCCGAAATAGTTTATCAATTGTAAATCAAAGTACTATTTAATGAATCGTTAAGCGCGAAGGTAAAAAAAACTGTAACAATCGTATTATATGGTAAGTTGATTTACTTTATAATATAGTATAATAATTAAACTTTAAAATAAAACACGATTTGACCACATTATAACATATTATGTCCAGTATTTGTTTATTTTAAAAAATAACAAAGTTATCGAAAAACCTGTTTTGCCATATACATAAGCCTAAAACGGATAAAGTACCTTGAGCAAAACGGGTAAACTTATGGCAAAACGGGTTAAGGTTCTTTTTATTTACAGTAATGAGTCATGACCTATTATTATGGAGGTAAGATATGTTAATATTTTAATATAAGTAGAACAATAATTATTACAATTAGATATCAAATAAAAAAAAAACTGATAGCAAATTGAAGCTAACTTTAAAGCTTCATTCTTGGCACAAATCACAATAATATGTCCTACGCCAGAATAAGAAGTTCAGGTTTCATGAGTTCATTCTCTACAATCTCCACATTCGATCCAGTTTTCTTTAGGTAGATCTTCAGACGGATCACCACAAACGAGGCATATATAAATTTTAGGTTTTTTCTGCGTATTTTTTATGTTAAATTGTTTAGATATACCTATTATCCGTTTTTCCCGAGACACTATATACTTTTTAAAGTAAAAATAAACTCAAAATGGCAGATAAAACAGGCAAAGTGTTCATGTAATGTCAAACTTATATTAAACTTAAACAAAACGGTTATACGAACAACACGAAAATTATAATGATTTTCGACCAATCAGGAGATACTTAAACTTGAAATTTTTTAGTATAGTTAGCAAAAAACTTTTATTTAAAACTCCTATGTTGGTAAACAATTCCGGCGCTCGAGCTTGGCTGATCAAAGCTCGTCAGGGTTTGACAAATATCCACGCACGCGCACTAAATTCTAATGTTTCTTACAGGGAGCGTAAGACTGTTTACCCGTTTTGGGCGGCCTACTCGTTTTGGGCTCACTTCCCCTATATCTTGTTATGCCAACATAGCTAAAATGACTTTTATTATATTTACAATCAGCGATGCGGGCGGGTATCAGCTAGCAGCTTATAAAACTTAGAACACTATGGAAGATGGTCATAATAGCTCTATTCTATTCAAAACTTTATTTTGTGCTTTTTTAGGTTCCTTTAATATCTAAGGTCATATCACTGCTGTCAAAACGCAGACATTTTAGAGTGGAGATCTAACTGAGCTAACCATTACGCAACTTCTAAGTTTTCATTGGCCCAAATTATTATGAATTATTATTAAAATATTTGTATTAATAAAACATGGCTTAAAAGTTACCGTTTAAGAAAAAACTAGCTAATTTACAGAGGAAAAACTTAAAATTGAAAGCAAAATTATATTAAAAATAACCAAGAAAGAACTAAGCGTAGAACATTTTTAACTATATGCCAAAAATTACTCCTGCAGAGTCCGTTATTGCTCCAAGTGTATAGTTACTAGTTAATTAATAATTAATTTTTCAAAAATTTGTAAATTCAAAAATTATAATTTCTATATAATCCAAAACAATCACTTTTTTTCAAAAAATTGTTCCTTAAATGCTATTTCCGGATCCGCAATTTCTCCAGCTGTATAGCTTATTGGTAATTCAATTTTTAAACTATTCATGTTTATAAGATCCAACGGCAGCTGATGACGTCATAGTACAACAATACATGTATAAATACTTAAAAATAATTAATTATTAAAAATATTACAAACATTTGATCAATTATTTGTGTAATGAAAAGAGCAGATAGAGAGCTCAAAAACAAAATTTTTAATTAAATATTATATTGGTTTTTATAGTGATTTTAATTAAGAATTATAATAAGATTGAAAATGTAAAAAAAATTAATAATTAATTAACTATTGACTACACACCTGGAGCAATTGCGAATCCGAAAATAGCATTTAAAGAGCAATAAAAAAAAATTAAATTTCGCCAACTTAAATCTTTCTAGTTAAAAAATACATATAATAAAAAAAGGGAGTGTTGAAATGTAATTTGATTATTGTAACGGTTACCTATAACTTAAAAATATATTTTGAATTCGTATTGACAGTAAATTATATAAAATGTTAAAAGAGAATTTAAAAAAAACCATATTAATCTAATATCTCGCTGAACTGCATCAACTATTAAGTCTACGCTCAAATGAACCGGTCAGTGAACACATCGATTAACTCCACTTTTTCAACTTTTACAAATTTTCATGTCAAAACACTTGGTTGACTCCTAACTTTATATATCCAAAATAAATTTTTCTTATTATAAGTAATAACAGCGACAACTTGCTTTTTAGCTTTTCTATAAGAGACAATCAACTATGTATTTCAGAAGTCTATTATATCGAGTTACTCAACGTTTTGCATTACGGAGTTAATCGATGTGTGCACTTAACGGCTCAAATATGAAATAATCAGTAGGAAGTGGAAGGAGAAACACTCTCTATGCAGCTCATGCGCGTTAAGCCGTTTGCCCTACTCTATCAAAGCAACGAAAAATGCCCGCTTAACGCGTTTTGCTTGTAAAAATCGAATTTTTTAAAACTTTAATTTCTTTGTTTTTAATGAAGATATCGTGGTCATTCTAGTATATAAGAAGTAAAACAAACAAAAAATTCTTTGAAATCTATCCAATAGTTTTTGAGTTAAAAGCGAACATTGGAAAAGAGCTATCATTTTATTTATCTATATATTAATACGTGAAGCAAAAGCTTTGTGATCCCAATTTACCGAATATTACACGAACGGAAGAGTATGAAATTTGGCACAATTGAAGTTTATATGAGGAAGTTGCGTATTGATATAATATTTTTTTATAATAATGCTTCAAAATACCTTAAATTAATGAAAAAATACGTCACACACACTACCATGCGTTTAACACACACAGACACACAATACACACAAATATGTAGATTTTTAAATCTCACAATCAGTTGTTCAGTTTGACCACAGACTTCAACCATATTCCAAATGTCATTATTTAAACAAAATATTGTGAAAGGAATTTAAATTTTGAAATTGTAATTATTGAAATTGAAGGAAACAAATTTAACCGATTATTTGATTATTGAGTAATATTATTAAAAATATATTTAAAAGATACGTATAACTTCAAATACACAACGTTTCAACCATTTTATTTGGTCTTCATCAGGGTTTCTTGATTATTATATAACGGATAAATAATTCATACTATATTTTTTTGGCAAAATCATTCAAATAAATAACACAAAAAATTAATTTAGGTAGGTAGGTACTATTTGAAAAAAAAAGCTTAGCTTAATTCAAAGTTTTAAACAGGACTTATGCAGCCTATTTCCATTTTTTTATCTTTGGCTTTTAAATGAAAAAATCTAAACATAATGGTACTTCTGTTTTACTTTTGAACGTAGGAAACTCACTTGAAATTACTTCTGATGTTTCATAGTCATATTTTTTTTTGTTTTTCTAAAAAATATTTCAGAATACTATAATTTGAATTGACATACAACATTATAAAAAGAAAAATATCTTCTGCGTGGCGTCACAGTACTTTCTTTTACTTTCATTTATGAAACTCGCTGTTGGTTAAAAGAAATACATAAGCACCTTATAACTATACATAGCAGAACTATATGCATACAAGTATACAACATATGTTATGTATTTATTAATTCCCAACCTTCACCCCAGAACCGTCCTCAATCGAATTTTCCCAAGAAAAAGTTTCAAATAAAAGTTTTAGCCATTAATACCTCTAAGAACTATCATAAGCTTAAAGAAAATCTTTGCAATCGTTTTCAAAAATTTTTGAAAAAGCTCAAAAACTCCGAGAATAAAGTGGAGCTTTCGGTTAACCGATTTCAACTAAAAGCTTCACGGCAAAACAAGATATAATATGAAGGAAAATTTCCAAGTTTGGTGAAATTTGGAAAAGCGTTCGATACGATATGGCTGTCACACACAGGCACACACAGACATGTTTCTAAAAACTACTTTTTTGGACTTAGGAGACCTCAAAAGATGTATGATATGAACGAATTGATATTTAGTTTTGAAATTTTTAGAGAATATTCTGAAATAATTTTGTAAAAGATTTATGGAAGAAAAAAAATTAATATTTTGAAATTTCTACACTTATTTCCTTCCTTAACTTAAAATAAATATTTTCAATCATTATATGATGCACTTTCTTTAAATGAACCTTGAAGAAAAAATTAGTCAAGAAATTATTTTCCAAACATTCGCAAATGCATTTCATTATCTGCTGTAGTTAGCTTAGTAACTAAAGTTTTTGAGGCAGTTACAAGTGAAGTGTACCCTTAGGTATGTAAAAATTGTAACGAATTATGGTCGAGTTTCGACCACTGGGCGATCTCTAGTATAGATAGATAGATTAACGTTGATTTGTTGTTATGAAAATTTTTCAAGTTGTAAGAAGGGTTAAAAATGAAACAAGATATCTTTTAAATTTGATATTAAATGAGCAACACTTGTTTTAGAAAGATTAACGTGTGAACTTTAGAGAAGGCCATTTTGATTTTGAAGAAACTGAACATGCTGCAAAAGGCTACATTTGATTTGTAATCGGGTGCATTTAACTTGGAAAAGGTTTTGATAGACTTGAAAGTGTAATAAATTTTTAAATAAAGAAATTAGGCTAAGTTAGTTCGGTGAAAAATAAAAAAAAAAAATGGAAATTGAGTGTTACAATAAATAATAATTGGTACCAATATTTGTAAATAGTTGATCTTTGATTTCTCCCAGCAGCTGAATTTTCTGTTCTGTTGATTGTTTTCTCTTTCCATTTGATATAAGTGTACTTTGAATGGATTTGAGAAACGGTAGAAATCCGGCAGCTGAAAATAATGACTCATTGTTTTCGTTCGGACCATTTCCATTGTCGTCCGCTTCTGATTCGTTACTATTATCGTCGGGCTTATCGATATCGTCCACGTATTCATCATCCTCGATCCCATCCTCCGTCATAACTCCGTCTTCGTCATCCTCATAGCTTTCATAAAGCTCGGAATTTTCGTCTCGCTGCCCGTTTATTTCATGCTGTGAATTGCTCGAATGACTTGATGGGATTTTGGTAATTCGCACCGGTCCACGTGCGACATTCGGGGTGGAAAAGACACTCGTATATGGGGTAACTGATCTTTCGTCATTTGGTGCTCTTATGTTGTTCACGGTTCGATCGACTAATTCGTCTAAATTGTCCTGTATCAAATAAAATTTTAGGAAAAAATCTCATCAAGAAATTATTTTTCGTTTACTTACGTTTGGTCGATTAATTTCCGGCAATGACGTGGGTGTCGTCGTTCGTGGTTGATAATGTTTTACTTGAATTTGTGGTATTTCTATCCAATCGCAACGTGATAATTTAATTGTTGCAACCAATGAAGCGACCATTACTACATACTTCGTAGCTAACATCATGTCGCGATAGACATAAAAATTTATTTTTATATCGTCGAAATGGCACGAGATTCTCTAATGATATAACGCATCTCTGATTTCAAATATACACATCAAAGATTCTATGATATAACAGGAGATGAAAAAGTAATAGAAGGTAGGGGATAGAAAACTACGTTGTTCGTTAGACTATATATTTTGATAGTCAACCAGAAGTCTTAAACTTCTTTCTATATAAAACTTATTTTAACATTAACAGACCATAAAGAAGAATAAATTTTGGTCTTTGTAGAACTAAATAGACCATCTATGATCGCAATCATAGAACACCACCTTAAAATTTAATTAAAACTTAAAAAATGATTTAAACTTAAACAGAATTTCAAAATTTAACAATTAGACTTGTTTAAGAATTGTAATACTTAAACAATACCTTTTTCATAGAGTAAATTTGATTCTAAATAGTAAAACTGGTGCGATTATTTTTGAATAAATTTTAATTTAATGACCATTTCAATATTGATAATAATAATAAAGAATATATTACATATGAAAAAGTCAACTGTTTGAAGTGAAACTTCTTTCGCAGTGGTTCGGTAATCAACAAGTAGACGGGAATTGTAAATGCAATTCAAAAGACGCGTCCAATTTAGGCCTATTTCGTTACACGAGAGAGAAGAAGAGTAAGACTTAGAGAAAAAAAGAACCAATGGCAGCATACATATTGAATATATGATATTATATGCAACTTTTATATAACATAAGATAGCCTCTATCTGTCTCACATACTAAATCTTCTACTTTTTTCATTCAGTTCATTTAGTTTCACTTTTATCAAGTTATTTTTCAATAATAACTTTGTACCTACATAAACATATTTTAATTATATATTAAGATACCTTTATTTTGGTCTCATGATTAAAGGGTTCGTTCTCGGATTCTTGTTCTAAAAGTTGATGGCTAACAAGGTATTTTTTATAATTCACGAAAATTTAGAACAGGACCCTGATTCATTGCTTGACTTGAGTTTAAGGTGGCTTGATTTGATTTTAAGGTTGCTTGACTTGATTTTCAAGCTTTTTGATTTTAGTTAGACTTGATTTAATTGATGGCTTTACAAATAATTTTATTATAAAGTCGTTTAAGGATTTTTTTTTCACAACACAGCTAGTTCATGATAGTAAGAAAGAACTAACAAGGTTTATTATTTAGTAGGTAGATTTTTGTATTAGAGATATGAAAATTACGCTTAGGGGCCATTCATAAATTACGTAAGATGTTTCTGAAGCTTATTTACCCCCCCCCCCCCCTATTGTAAGATATCATAAGATTAAAACTACTCACCCCTTCCCTTTCATAAGAAATGTTTTTAAAAATAAACATACCTACTTATAAAATAACCGTTTTAATCGAGCGATACTTAGTGCAAAATAGTAAAATTTTCAATTCAAAATCATATCACACGTAAAATCAGATTGTCTACTCCTCCCTTGCCGGTATAAAGAATTGCTATATTCAGTCTACCCCCATCCCCTAAATGCCTTACATATTTTATGAACAGTCCCTGAATCCAGTTCTATTGAAGTAATTTTAAAAGTTCCTTATTGTATTTAAATTAATATACTAAATCCTTTAAAATTTACCCATTTGTCACGTGATACTAAACGCCAATCAGAGCTCAGTGACGTCAAATGTCATTAAACATCTATAAAAAGTTTGTCGCGTCATTATACTTTTGTATTCAATTGGAATTAATATTATAATTATTATTAAATTACTATTAGAAGTTAATGTAGTCTTTATTATTATTACTACCCAAAAAAAAAAATGGTTGCGTGTACTTATGTACGCGCGTGAGAAGTTATACTTCTTTGGCATCATTATTATTAGTTTTTATTAATTGAATTCAAATAATCAATTTTAAAAAATTGTAAATTAATATTTAATAATAATATATATATATATATTTAAATATATTAATTATTAAAAAAAAATAAGAAAATAATATTTTAATTTATATCAAAAAATAATATCCAAAGAAAGCTGCAAGACGTTTATAAAATTTGTCAGGATCATTTTTCTGGTTAACAATTCATGCATGTCATGAAAACGAAGCTTCATAGAAATTGTGAAATAAATTAAGTAGCTACTTTTCAAAGTAAATGTCTTAATCTTATTCTTATTTTATTTTACTAAATTATTATTCTAATATGGTTGAATCATTTCAAAATCGTAATAACTAAGAATATGCATGAAATGTAGACGTCATTTTTATCATAGCTACTACAAAATTCGAGAAAAGTAATAACTTATTTTTTAAAAATATGTGTCATTTGTTTATAGAAATATTTTCTAAATAAAATATAAAAATATATTTAAAGAATTGATTATTTTTAATTTAAATATAAAAATAAATATATATGTAAATAAATAAAACAAAAATTCAAATTACGCGCGCCAAGTTAAAAGAAACCTAGTGGTTTTACGGCCAACTTCATCTTGTTAATACATAATGATAAAATAAAACGCTACTAAATAGCCTAAAAGTTGTATTAAACACGATTTTTTTCAGTATGTGCAGTAAATTTGTATTTTTATGACTTTTTATTGGCTGAAATACTGTGAAAAACTATGGCTTACAGTGAAAATCAAAACCAAAGAAAGCTGCAAGACGTTTATAAAATTTGTCAGGATTATTTTTCTGGTTAACAATCCATGCATGCCATGAAAACGAAGCTCCATAGAAATTGCGAAATAAAGTAAGTAGCTAGTTTTTAAAGTAAATGTCTTAATCTTATTCTTATCTTGTTTTGCTTAATTATTATTTTTAGATGGTTGAATCATTTCAGAATGCCAGATTACGTTATAAACAAGAATATGCATGGAATGCAGACGCCATTTTCATCACTAAACTCCAAATAGTATGAAAACAGCTACTATAAAATTCGAGAAAAGTATAATAACTTATTTTTTAATAATATGTGTCATTTGTAAATATAATTATTTTTAATTTAAATATAAAAACAAATGAATAAGTTACTAAATAAAACAAAAATTCAAATTACGCGCGATAAAAAACCGAGTATTTTTGCGACCAACTTCGTTCTATTAATCTATTTTTTTCACGTTTTTTATCTTTTGGAGCGTAAAAAAACAACCAATTAGCTGATATTTAAATTGATGTGCTCACACATTGAGGAACCATGCAATATTTGTACACTTTTCAAATTATTTTTTTACGAGAAATAGCGAAGAAGAGCCACCCAAATTATCAAACTCCTGGCTTTTTTTACTGACATTAGCTTATACGGTTAATGTTTACTGATCACTGACGTCACAGAAACCACCATGACATTTACCTGCGTTATGGCGCTAAAATGAAATCTTAAATAGGAAAATAGAAAATTTTACAAAATTACGTTTATTTTTACAAAAATATGGTCCTTTGGGGACGTTTTGAATGCATACGAACAATAATAAATCGATTAAAAAATATTGTCATGCACCCTATTGCATTAAATACAATAGTATTTAGGCATAGACGCGAAACTATTTATCACAGTACAGATTTGGTAGTCATGGACTATAGGAATGAAGCTATCTTATATTACCCCGACTACTCTATGTTCATCCGCCAGTAAACAAAAGGTAGGTTTTTATCTTTTTTTTTAGAGATAAAACACCAAAATTTATTATTTATTGTACTTTTAAACGTTCATAAGAAGTTATTTTTGATAAAGTTTATTTCAAGTGAAAATAAAAAGGTACATAGCACAGTACAAGTCATGCGCAATAAGTTAAAGTTGTCATAATTTTATATTACGCATCACTTGTAACGTACAATGTATGGTTTTATTTTTATCTGGAACAAACCTGTAACTTGTAATGCATTACTTAAAATTTTTAATATTACATTAATAATACGATTTAATACGATATTATTAAATTGACGAGATCAAAATGGAGGATGAGTAAATTCATGTGGGTCCTGTTTGTGAATCAAAACTAATTTTTGTCAGGATACTTGAAATAATTGAAGCCACACTAGGCGTTTGTGCTTAAAATGTGGTTGAAGTGTCACTGGCATA
Source organism: Sisyra nigra (assembly GCA_958496155.1). Lineage (NCBI taxonomy): Eukaryota > Metazoa > Arthropoda > Insecta > Neuroptera > Sisyridae > Sisyra > Sisyra nigra. The sequence goes on from OY292318.1 coordinate 36,047,446, forward strand.
AAACAAATTTTATCCCTCACTCCTTCACTATGTCGTTTGTCGACCATCATATGTATGTGTCGTGTTGTGGGTGATAACAATTATTTCGAGCAGTCTCCGAGACATTAACGTGTGCACTCACCTCATGGATCGCAATTATGAACGAACCGGGACAAAATTGTACGTAAAGTAACCAGAACAGTCGTCGCTCGTTACCGTTAAGTTAGTTGATGTAAATATTTCGGTGCATCAGAAAATTGTTATAGCTTTAAAAAAAAATCAATACTACTGTATGCACAACAGACTTGCAACGAATAATAGTTATCTCGAGATATTAATCTTTTTGATCTCATTTCCATGTTCTTCAGGTTCAAACAAACATTTTTTTTTTTCAAGACAAAAAACTAAAGAACTCTTTCGAATCTCAGAAATCTTTTTCATTTCATCAGTAGTATACTTCTGTATTGTTTCTTTGAAACTAAAATAGTGTGACTCGCCTTTACAAAAATATAATCCTTTTGATAGAATCTTATATGTGATTACTTACTCGTTGATAAATATGCACCATATACTGTTATGAGTTTTAATTTTTCTGTATGCATTTAGTGATACCTAAAGTACATTTGTTGAGATTTTCCATTTTTCATTAAGTAAATCAATCTTAGAGGAAAAATAAAAATAGTGAAAATAAAAAAAAATAAAATTTCTCCTTCGGCTGTTTAACTTCATTAAACGAGTGTATTCATATTTTTAAGATGGAGCATCGCCGAGTCGAAGGACTATTTAAACAAGATGCTGGTTTTCCAGATCTAAAGAATGTGATCAATATTTTCACTCATATAATAATATTGTGCATTTGATGAATCGAACTGTACCTATATATATTTATTTTTAGTGTACACAGAGCCTGAGGAAACTGTAATATATGACAAAACGCCACGGTTTGATATTCTGTTTGCATTCATTCATAAATCCCGATTCATTACCCCTTTAACTATAATACATAGGTATATCAATACGAAATAACAAGGATTTGAATAAATATTAATTAGACCTAAAGAATAGTTAAGTGGAATTTTTTTCGAGGTTCCGGTGTTGTCAGGTTGTTATTGTTACATGCAATGGCAGATCTGTAGCAATCTAAAATATCTGCTGCGAGGCGTCACAGTACTTTCTTTTACTTTCATATATGAAACTCCGTGTTGGTTTAAAGAACTATAAGCACCTACTTTATAACTATACAATCTTCTATATAAACAAAATAATAGCTGTTTTCCAATGCTCGCTTTTAACTCAAAAACAACAGGATAGATGTAGATCAATTTTTTTCTTGTTTTACTTCTTATATACTTGGTCCTTTCTATACCAATAATAAGACTGAAAGTTTTTGCTACTTGAATACCTATATAATAAAAACGTTCCATCTCACCTGCGCGAACGAACGAAAAACGGAATCATTTTTCCCAGCTAATATTTTTATCTAATCTAAAAAATTTAAGGTGTTTTGTTGAATACTCTTTATTGTCTACATTTTCATATATTTAATACAAAAAAAATAAATGCCATTTACATTGTAATTTTTCCCAAAAAAAACAGGGTAATAACAGGGTTTGTCCAGGGTAAATTTGAAAACAGCTGAGCCGATTTCAATGAAATTTTCACTTAAAGTTATTAAATATTGTAACTTACGTTATAGGCTACATTAAATTTCGAATAATTTTCCCAGTCTGTTTGTTTGTTCTTGAAAAATTTGACAACGGCTGGTCCTATTTGGACGAGATTTTTACTACAAGTAGTAATATTACAAAAAGTGCTATAAAATACTTTTTTTTTTACAAAATTTTACTTTTTTGAGCAAAAAAATATAAACTATAAAAAAAAAACTGCACAACAAAAAGCATACATCGGCAGGCAGCTGTGATACAATGTACATATATACCATATAATATCGTAAAGACGACATGATTTTAAACTATGTAATTTGTTATTCTTATAAATTAATGTTTGCAAATTTGAAAATTATAACCATGATAGAAGTATAGCGATAGGTTAAATTCCTAGAAATCATAAATTCATTGTGAAATTACTGGTAGTTAAAATATTATTAATAGTTTGGTTGAGTAAACGTTCGAATTGTCGAGGGAGGAGAAGGAAATCTTCTGCGGTAAATATGATTTCATTCAGAAAAATAAATTATTGAAATAAATTCAAAAATGAGACCCGTAAGAATAAATAACAAAAACAGACAGTTTGACTTAAGTGATCCCGATTAGGAGTTTGACTAAGAGAGGTAAGGCGCTAGGCAGAGCCCCCAGAACAAAAAGAAATCCAGCCCAACTTATTTTTCAAGAGAAAATAGCAACTAAGATGTGACCATCGCGTTTTTTTTTTACCAAATAACTATGTTTTTAATTTTCAATTTATTTTAGCAAGATCTATAAGATTTCGTTGTCTAATCTTAGACATCGGGAAATAGCAGACTTGCCGATAAGACATAATGGCCTTAATACTATATCCTAGAATTATGAATCTAAGGCAACCAAGCATAATACTTCAGATTTTAAGATAACACATTAAATATTATTTATCCTAAAAAAGGTACACTTCCTAAAAGATAGCTACTAATCCATTCTACTAAAATTAGTAAATTATTTCATATGAAATTTGATTTGAAAGGTTCTCAAAGCTTAAAATTTTCTTAATATTTTACAATATTTAAAAAAACGTTAAGATCCCAATATAAGATAGCTTATATCTGTTCCTGGAAAAGTAGTTTAACGGATTTTCATGAACTTTCTATGAAATAAAGGTCTAGAAATATCGAATTATCTTTTTTTTTTGTAAAAATAGCTTAATTTCTTATTTTGGGAAAATTTTCTATTATTCAATCAGATTAATTTAGATACGCTCAGCGAAGCGGGCGTGTATCAGCTAGTCTATATAAATAAACTGATAGCTGTTTACCTGTGCTCGCTTTTATTTCAAAAACTACTGGATAGATTTTGATCATTTTTTGTTTGTTTTACATCTCATATACCTGGTCCTTATCTACAAAATTATCACGATATCTTTATTAAAAACGAAGTAATTAAAGTTTTAAAACATGCGATTTTTACAAGCCAAATGCGTTAAGCGGTGGATTTTACGTTCCTTTGATAGAGTGGGGCAAATGATCTAATGCGCATGGTCTGGAGAGAATATGTTTCTCTTTCCACTGCCTTATGATTATTTCATATTTAAACGTAGACTTAATGCAGCTCAGCGAATTATTAGATTAATAAAGATTTTTTAAATTCTCTTTTAGTATATAATATAAGAAAATATATTTTACTGTAAATACAGATTCAAAATACATTTTTAAGTTACAACCGTTACAATAATCAAATTACATTTCAACACTCCCTTTTATTAATGCATATCGTTTTTAACTAGAAAGAGTTAAGTTGGCGAGAAATATTTTTTTAAACTATATGACAAAAAATTGCTCCTTCAAAATCCGAAATTTCTCAAAGTGTATAATTATTAATTGATTAATAATTTATTTTTTAAACATTTTCAAACTAAAAAATAAATTTAAATGCTCTATCCGTATCAGCAATTGCTTCAGGTGTATAGTTAATAGTTAATTAATAATTAAAGTTTTAAAAAATTTACAATTTCAAGGATTAAAATCGTTATAAAGCCCAAAATAATTTTTAATTGAATTTTTAAATTTGCAAATTATTGAAATATTAAATATGGATTAACTAATAACTATACTGTAGTTAAAAATGTTCTAAGTTCATTCCGGTTATTTTTAATACATTTTTGCTTTCAATTTTTCAAGTGCTTTTCCTTTGTAAATTAAATATGTTCTTAACATAACCTACGCAGATGACGTCGCGGGTTTCAGCTAGTTTTAATATATTTTTCTTTAATGCACAACAGTATTTCAATTTATAAGGATCGTTTTGAATAGTTTTCATAATTTATGTTAAAGCCAGTTCTAAATGAAGCAAACCTCATACAGTTATATTAGATTTAGATGGTAGGAAAAAGACAATACGAAAATTGTATCCTTTTAAGTTTTGACCTATGTTTGACAATCATCGTTTTGTAATAGTTTTTTTTTCGTGTAATAGAAATTTTAGAAATTCAAAAATATCTGCATAATATCGTCGATTTTAATCCGATTAAAATGAACTTGTTTTTCGACCTTGGTCAAATCTTCACCGAAGAAATGAGAAGTTTTAATTCATATTTTAAAACATTTTTGAATAATACATTTTATTTGGATCATTCCATTTAATAAAAATCAACTTTTCAAGGGGAGTTCTCGCAGATTTTTTCCTAAATCTTATCAAGTAATTGTAGCATTAAAATAATGACCGGAATTGTTGTATTTATTTTCTCTACAATGAAAATTAACTATAGAAAATTCAGTCTTTTGTTAATTTAAAAGACAAATTTAAAGTTAAAGACATGAAAGAATAAAAAGTTCCTTGAGACTTTAAAATCTTTCATTCCAAATGTCATTTATAATCGTATCGCTATTTTAGTAGAATCGATATATAGTATTCAATATGTTAAGATCTGAGGTATCTATAACAAAAATTAGTTCAGTTAAGTTTAATTGTTAATTATTTAAAAATTAAGTATATTATTTTAATACCTTTATTTCTAATTAATATCTTCGACAAGGAACAATAAAGAAATTAAAATATATTAAAAAAAATTAATTATTAATTTTATCGGATGTTAATCAAAACATTCTTAAGTTACAACCGTTACAATAATATAATTACATTTCAACACTCCAAGTGTATAGTTATTAATTGATTAATAATTAATTTTTCAAAAATTTGCAAACTAAAAATTAAAATTGCTGTAAAATACAAAAAAGTCACTTTTTTAGTTTTAGTTTTTTTTTTTAAATTGCTCCTTAAATGCTCTTCCGGATCCGCAATTGCTCCAAGTGTATTATTAATACTTAATTAATAATTAAATTTTTAAATTATTTTCAAACTCAAAAATTAAAATCCAAAATAATTCTTAATAGATTTTTTTCTAACTCTCTATCTGCTCTTTTCATTACGCAAATAATTTATCAAATTTTGGCAATATTTTTAATAATTAATTATTTTTAACTATTTATACATGTATTGTTGTACTATGACGTCATCAGCTGCCATTGGATCTTAATAAAATGAATAGTTTAAAAATTCAATTACTAATTATCTATACACCTAGAGCAATTTCGGATCCAGAAAGGGTATTAAAGAAACAATTTTTTGGAAAAAAAAATTAAAACTAGTGATTATTTTGGATTATGTAGCAATTTTTATTTTTGAAAAAATTAGTTATTGATTAACTAACAACTATACACTTGAAGCTATAGCGGATTCTGAGGTAGCAATTTAGTAGCAATTTTTTGGCGTATAAGTTCTTTTCGGTTATTTTTAATATATTTTAGCTTTCAATTTTTTAAATGTTTTTCCTCTGTAAATTAAATATGTTCTTAACATTATAACCTACGCAGACGACGTCGCGGGTATCAGCTAGTATACATATAAGGCTGTGTTTGCATACAGTTTTTTATACATATGGATATTTAATTCTCAACCTTCATTCCAGAACCGCCTTTATTCGAATTTTCCCAGGATAAAGTTTCACATAAAAGTTGTAGGCACCAATGAGTCTAAAAACAATAGAAAGTTTAAAAAAAATCGATGGAGTCGCTTTCGAAAAAAAATTTAAAAGCTTAAAAACTGCTAGAATAGCAGTAAGTGGAGCTTCTGATTAAGCGATTTCAATCAAAAGCTTGAAGCTTCGCGGCACAACTAGATGTAATATGCAGGCTTAATTCCAAGTATTAGCGAAATTGGAATACAGTTTCCGATACGATATGGCTGTCATACATAGACATGTTTCTAAAACCATTTTTTTGGAATCAGGTGACCTCAAAACATGTATTTCCGGCGAAGAGCTCGAGTTCGAAAATTCGACCCGATTACAATACCTACTTTCTTTACTATATAGTAGTAAAAGAAAGTAAAAATGGACTGGTAACCTTTGTGCTCTAACCTATCAATATTATTAACTGGACATACAGCTAATTTGCGCCTGTAAATATAGTAAATCAAGGTCACTTAGTGGCGTGGTTGACTAAATAGTTGCCCTATACGCCAGTGGTCCTGGGTTCGAATCCCAATGAAAGCCCAAGATTTTTTCCTGGGTTTTCCGAGTCGACGGTCGCTAATGACCATAGTAATTGATGCGACTTTAAATAAATTTAAAAAAAATATATAAATTTTTGACACTTATCTCGAAAAATTCGTAATCGTCAGTTGTATGTTATGTCCTGATTCAAAGCTAATAAAAGCACAATTAAATTATTATTTTATACCAATTAAACAAAAAACAACGGAAAAGAGTTTTCTATAAAATAAACAATAGAACTATAGCAAAATGAACAAAATTTTAATTAAAGTTTTATAACAATAATCAAACAAAAATTTTGATTGTCGCTTTTGTAAATTAATAACATTTGCGCTTTAAGCCATCGATATTACAAATTATACAAAAATTGTTTTCATAGCTGAAAAATATTTAAGCTAAGTTTTACACAACAAAGGATAAATTCTTCAATTCTCAAGAAAAATTTCAACGATTTTTTTGTTCTCTTGAGATGTTTTGAATTTTTTTTTTCTGTTCTATAGTAATAAATCTTGAAATTCCTAACTTTTCATTGCTTGGAATTTTTCTGTTTAATTCTTTTGTATTTGAGTTATAATCCTTTTCTTTTATTAAATAAATATTTCTCGTCGATAAATAATAGAAGAATGGTTGTGCATCAGCCACCCTAAAATAAATGTATTCGATCCATCGACTTCCGTTCTGATATTGTTGGATATTTTACACACAACTTCCTCAATTTATTTCTTGATCTAATACCGCGTCTTTTCTGTATATATATGTGTAGATATATCGATATGGTTTATGTGTGGAATTTTGGGGGGATGAGACGGCATGCATCCGCATTCGGAACATACCCTATCGATCGAGCACATTGATCCGGGGTGAGAAATTGTTACCGTTGTTTTGTGTCTGTTTTTCAATTCTCTAATGCATTTCAAATTACCGTTGCTTTGCTGCAGCCATTGCAGCTTCTGCCCCATGTCTTTTTTTGCTCGTCAAATGTGCGAATGGGAGTTTTGTTTTTGATTCAAATGCAATTTACACGATCACAAAAGAAGGATGCATGCTTCTAAGAAATTCATTGTACTCTAGTAGTCACCCCCAAGTCCCAACCAACAGCTTTGAGTAAATTGGAAAATATTTCAACTTTTGATTTTGCTACCAATAAAATCGATATTAATAACACTGCCTGCAAATTGAAATCTCCATTAAAGTTTCTGAATTACAATTATGAAAAACTTACCAACATAAATATTGAAACTAACTCATACTTCCTGGTTAAATTGCATATGATCATTCATTTATATTACATAGTATTAAATTTCGAATGGATATATAAATTATTATAAATACCTACCCATTGTTTGTTTTAATATTCAACATTGTAATATTACATTATTTGTTCATGATATATTGAATTTTAATCCTTATAAATTCTTCATACTTCTCTAACTGCAATTATTTCATCTAAACAATAGTTACAAGTTTTTATTGGTGATGCATTTTTTGTTCAAAAATAATAATTGCTGTTAGCGGTTTTTTAATCTGTTCCGTATTTAGTTTTGTAAATTTGAATATTAATATCTTCATATGTAGAACGATCATTAATATATTACATTTACATTAATCCATAGTTTTATTTAAACTATTTATTACATTTCAAACATTTTGACGTATATGAGGAAATTCATCATACTCGTATATAATTCATGAAATAGTTGCTTCCACTTAATATACATATTTCATCTTCCATGATTTTTGTACAATACTTACTAAGCGAAAAAAAGTGGTTGCGTGTACTTATGTACGCGCGTGAGAAGTTATACTTCTTTGGAATCATTAAAACTTAGTTTTTATTAATTGCATTCAAATAATCAATTTTAAAAAATTGTAAATTAAAATTTAATAATAATAATAATATATATTTAAAGATATAATTATTAAAAATAAAATTAAGAGAATCATATTTTAATTTGTATTAATAAATAATATCCAAAGAAAGCTGCAAGACGTTTATAAAATTTGTCAGGATCATTTTTCTGGTTAACAATTCATGCATGTCATGAAAACGAAGCTTTAGAGAAATTGCGAAATAAAGTAAGTAGCTACTTGTCAAAGTTAATGTCTTAATCTTATTCATATCTTGTGTTACTAAATTATTATTCTTAGTTGGTTGAATCATTTCAAAATACTAGATTTCGTGATAACGAATAATATGCATGGAATGCAGACGTCATTTTCATCACAAAACTCCAAATAGTATAACAGCCACTGCAAAATTCGAGAAAAGTAATAACTTATTTTTTAATAATATGTGCCATTTGTATATAAACATATTTTCTAAATAAAATATAAAAAATATACTTAAAGAATTAGTTATTTTTAATTTAAATATGAAATAAGTAAATAAATAAAAAAAAATCAAATTACGCGTGCCTAGTAAAAAATAAGAGCAGTTTTGCGGCCAACTTCATCTTGTTAATTTGTGATGATAAAATAGAACGCTACTAATGCTTCCAAAAACGTCATTTTCATCACTTAATTTCAAATAGTATAATAGCTACTGCAAAATTTGAAAAAAAATTACTTATTTATTTATAATATGTGTCATTTGTATATATATAATTATTTCTAATTTAAATATAAAAATAAATAAATAAATTAAACAAAAATTTAAATTACGCGCGCCAAGTTTAAAAAAACCGAGTGGTTTTGCGGCTAACTTTATTTTGTTAATTATTGTCGTTAAGTTGGCCGCCAGTCTAAAAATTTTACTCTCATTATTTTTTTTAACGCGCCTAAAGAAGTATAACTTCAAAAATATGAAATTTGAAGACTTTTGAAAATGTTTAAAAGTATGTAATTGGTTTAAAAACTTAGTAAAAAACTTTTTCATAAGTCATTAAATGAAAATATTTCAATCAATTTCTTTATTTGTCTCTCAACTATGCATTTTCTCTATTCTTTACTATTTCCAAGTTTAGGCTTGCTGAACTTGCTGAATTATGTAATAGAAAACTTAAGTACCTATTAATAAGACGTAATCTTAATATATTGTAACGTATTTACGGGTTCTTGGATTTGTGTTTTATGGCGACAAATTTATTTATAACAAATGTTTATTTATTTATCTTACACTATTTACACTTGTTAACTACACGTTAACAATGATTTAGTTCACTGTTTGACTAGTCAGTTTTCACAGTCACTTATCCACTAATTGTCACTGTTTATATTTCACCATATACATTGCACTGTTACACTTTATTTAACCATGTTCACAATTTATTTAACACTCGCGATTCACTGTTTATGATTTATCACTCCTGATTTATGTTTCACTGTCGTTGATGATTTACTTCAGACTCGACGTTGACGATTTATTTAAGACTGCTCACGTTGTCAATTTATTTATGACTGAACTGCTTGTGCTTGTCTTTCCCTTATACAGGAACTCGGAATTCTTCCAGAACATTAGATTCTATTATTCCTTTGCCAGGACTTTCTATTTTTCTTGGAACAATTCGTTGCCAAAACTTTCTATTTTTATTGGAATAATTCGTTACCAAAACTTTCTATTTTTTCTTAGAACAATAGAAGGCGCTAGAAGCTTTGCTCTTTCTTAATTTACCGAGTAATCATTTTGGTCAAACCCTCGCGGCAGGTGGTCTCAAAGACTTCTAGAGAACTTTCTAGAGTTTCTGGAAATTTTTGCAAGTTCTTTCCCCATCCTACAACCACGTCGCTCCCATTGGCTGTTTGGTTGTCTTGGCTCATCCACGGCTAAAATAGTTCGAGGAGCAGTTCCCACGCCCACGCTCACAAAATGGTGACACTCTTCCACTTTTAAGATCCTTAGACTGTGACAATATAAAAGAGTAGACAGGCAGACAGGATGGAAGGTAAAATGTTCTTTAAAGTTTTACAAGTGTTACAATTTTATTCTCAAGAGGGGATCAGTGTAAAGTTAAACCCAGTTCGTGGGGTCGCAACCCTTGCTAGGCGGCCACCTTCTTGTAAAAAGGGAAGTGAATGGTTTTTGCTGTAGCGGGCAAACTATTCCTCACACAGAAAATTTACAACACTTTTTGTTTGTAAATTTTTATTTCTTATATCAGAATTTGCTGGGAAACGTTCCATATCAACGTCATCACTTTCCAACGACCCAAAATCAATATTGTTCTTCTTAAAAAGATTTATAAATATTTAGGGACATAGATAATTCTGGTGAATTTTTTATAATTTTGTAAATTAAGTAAGTAAAATAAATTATTGTAAAAATTTACCTCATTTTTACGTATAAATGCATTTTTGCCCTTTAACGTTTAGTTTTGTAATGGGGAACCTATTTTGAAGTTCTTCTAACAAACATTTTTATACTCAAACGCAAAATGGTTAACATTCAGCAATGTAAAGTAGGTGCTAGCGTTGGAGATCTTAGGAATTAGACGCAGGCGGATGATATTTTTTTAATTCGATTCAAGTTGGGGTAAGGGGGTAATATAAGCTTATAAACAATTAAATTGCAATTGTTTATAAAATTTATGCAAAATTTCTTTTAAACAATATACTTTCAAAACTTAAGTAACAAAGTACAGAATAAAAAAAATCCGACATTAATCCGATTAGTAGAACTGGAGATATAAAATTTCAAATAGGCAAAGGTTGGAGAAAATTCAAATAATATCGATAATTTAAATAGGCATAGTTTCAAAAGAAAATTTTTTTGAGCAAAATCCAAAAATACTGGTTGTTATATTCACGCATAGAAGCTGTAAAAATAATTTCAGGCGATTCTAAAATGTCAAGTTCAATTTTGCTCAGATTTTGTGCGGTTTGTAAAAGAACGACCCAAATGCAAGATTAAATTGGCAACGTAAGCTTAAATTGGCTCCCGTTTAAATACAAAGACAAATATTTCTTCATTCTCTTTTAAACATTCAACAAGCTGTATGTGAAACTATTTGCCACTGTGCACGTAACTTTAGTCTTAAAAACAGCTTGAGCAAAGAAAATAGGTGTTAGATTTCCTTAATACCTAATAGAACAGTAATACCATCGTGACTCGGTCGTCAGACTTCAGAGTCTCATTAATAACATCAAAATATAGTGAGGACAGGTAAAGGCAGTGTAGGATATTGGAGAATATATCCTGTACCTTTTAACACCATAGTTGCTTTAATGTTTACATTATAACCACCTACAGCTACAGTTTATTACGAGACAGAGAAAATAACAGAGCTAACAATTACATTAATATTTTTTTATTTAAAAAATAAATCTGATTCTTTCTTATGAAAATGTTATTTTTAATTTAAGATTTGGGCTAAATATCTCAGTTTTTTTTCAAGCTTAATATAAGAAGTTGAAAATTGAAAAAATAAAATTTCAAATTTCTATGATCACACAAGTTTAGTTTAGTTTAATCAATCCACCAGAAGTATGTGTTGATAGATATATAAAAATAATTACGTTGAGTAACACAAATGTGCTGTCATACACTTTATAAGTTTTGAAGAGTTCAAATTATGTGCTTTTTTCCGACGAATGTAACAACTATTCAGTGCTGTCTTCTATAAATTAACAAAAACTTTCAAACTGTTATAATAAAGCAAAGCTTGAATCGTATAGAGGGTCACAAAAACCAAATATATATCGTTCGAATTAATAATTCTTGAGTTATAAATGTAAGTGAACACTCACTTAACGTAGAGCAACAGAGACAAATTGCTGACGATGAAAAGCATATTTTACTAGTTGGATATTACTCAAATAAATATATGTTTGCAATAAAAACGTAGAATTTTGAATTTTATTTCAATAAAACTTGATTAATTGTCTGAAACTTCACTATATCATACAACAATATAAACAACAAATTAATGGGTTTGCACCTCTAGTTTTGTTCAGTTGATAAAAAATTTAAAAATTATTTTTTTAACTTTGAAATTTATTACTTACACCTAAGTACTATAGTTTTTATCCTTTGAAATTGTATAAGTACTCACCTAATTAACTATTCTATATATGTACGTTAAAAAATCTAAAGGCTTATCACTGGTCGTTAATAACCGAGAAATTAATGTAACATCAAATAAAAAAAATTCTTTGTTACACTAGCTGCTACCCGTTACTTCGATCATGTAACATTAAACAAAAATATTTTTGTTTATGAAAAGAAACTAAATGATTATCTTGCAAGCACCTGAATATTTCGTCATAAAAATGAAATGATGACTCAATGATAGTCTGATACTCTAATAGATGATATATACTCTAATATATAAAATTGAAGAGTTTGTTTGTTTGTTTGATTGTTTGGTTAAACGGGCTAATCTCAGAAACTACTGGTTCAAATTGAAAAATTCTTTTAATGTTGGATAGCCTAATTATCGGGGGAGGCTTTAGGCTATATAACATCACGCTACTACTAATAGGAGCAGAGCATCGATAGAAAATGTTGGAAAATTCAGGAAAAAATTTTCCTTTTGAGAGCGTTCGTGGCCTGCCCTGCGTAAACAGTTAAAGTTACGCAAACATCATGTACAGCAAAATTGTTTCTCTTAAAAAATTCTACAAAAAAGTCAGCAACGATATATGTCTATCTTTTACGGTTAGTGCGCTATAACCTTTTTAATGGTTGTTAAAGTTGTTTAAAAAATAATTCATTATTTGCGAAATTGTTTTTAGAAACATATTATTAATTCTTACCCAAATAAATATTATTTTTAATAAAATTTGTTGTGATAATAAATGACAATCTGAGTCATTTAATAGAATACTTTTTAATACGGGAAAATGTCTCATTTACCCGGAAAATTAAAAAACGGGTTGGAGAAAAAATTATGCATAAACTCTATTTTTAGTTGAAAATGGATTTTGGTGATATTTAAGTATGATAAATATGCGAGTCATTATCTAGAACACGTTTTATTTCGGAAAAATTTCCTATTTCATCGGGAAAATAGAGAAAAACTGGTTCGAAGAAAAATCATGCTGAAACTAAACATTTTTATCTGAGTACCAATATATTTATAGTAATAACTCATAAGGTCTTCAAGGCAAAATCATAATTTTTTTTTCATACAGTCCACTTTTTATCCAGGAAAAATGTATATTCCCGTAGGATAGATACGTTTTTGTTTTTCACAGAACAAAAGATTACCATAATTTCTTGCATTATGGTGGTTTAAGAGTTAGTGAATGATATGGGCTACTTTTTATGTTAGAATATTGTACGGTTCCCATAGGATAGGCTAAAAATAGAATCCTTCAGGAACTGAGTATTTTAAAGGAGGTTTTTAAAAGTTCATGAATAAGAATTTTAACGAATTTTCCTCAGGAAAGCTTGATCTCTTTTTTACCCAGGAAAAATTTTCTACTCCCGTGGGATAGTTATGTTTTTGTTTTTCACAGAGTAAAAGATAGACATGATTTTTTGCAATATGATAGTTGAGGGATCAGATAATAATAAAGATTATTTTTTATGCCAGAATAATGCACGGTGCTCAAAGGATAGCATGATAATTGTCTCCTGCAGGAACCGTGTGTTAAAACAAAATTCGTAAAATAGATCTTTAAAGTTCGTGAAATAGCGTTTTAACACATTTTCTCTTTAGGATTAAAATAAAAATTACAATTTTCACTTGAAGATATGATTTTTTATTTAACATCCGAAAAATAATGAAAATTTTTGAAACGTTGAAATTTCTTTCATTGTTAATTTTCGAATATGTATTTAGAATTTAGCGTGTTAAATTACATTTAAAAAATCACCAATTACATTTTTAACTTTTAACATTTTTAAAGACTCCCCACTCTTTAAAATATGTTAGGCTGGCTAAGTGAGCGCTTGCGCTTTTCCTTCTCAATATTTGTGTACTTCTAACTTTTTTTTAGTAGTCAGTACTGAGTTGATTCATAGATCATTTGACATTCAGGCTTTCAACGCCTTGCAATATATTATAAAAGATACAGAAGTACAAGTTTAAAATATATTATTTGTTACAACGGTTACAGGCGTTGCAATAATCAAATAACATTTCAATTTTGTTTACGTTACTCTTTGTTTAAGTTTTATATATTCTTTTTTCTTTGTTATATTTTAAGTTTACATACGTAAATGTTATCAATAAAACACCCCAGTAGTGTTATGCAGCGTTCCTTTATTATTCCCGTTCCCGTGACATTTTCTACTATAGTTCCACTCTTACTGATCATATTGTGATGTACCTAAGATAGCTCATGAGTCATGTTATACTTTTAACGTTCAAAAAAAGTCTTCAAATTAATCAATAATTATTGCCCATTACAGACATACAATGTTTTTCTTGGTTTTGTCCGCGTGGTTTTAAATTAGATTTGTTTAAATTTGATTTGTGGATAAAACAAAGAAAGTTTCAACTCCTTTAGAATTGTGCCAAAGGTTCCCCACTTTTAACCCTCTCTCACTCTTATGCGACGCAGACGGAGTTGCGCGGGTCAGCTAGCTTATTCATATATATAGAAGAATATAAGTACTGCGATTTTAGATAGATAATTTCGAAATATTTTTGTTGGTTTGGATACAGCTTTTAAACAATGTAATTATTGGTAATAAATACAGCCGAATCGAGCCAGCTCCAGCCCACCCCTGGTCGCGGGTATATTAATAACACGAAATATAGATAAAAACATTCTGGAAGCATTTATGGATTGTATATTGTGTCAAAAATTGAGAATTTTTATATATTTTTTCGAGAATTTTTCGAGTTTTTGTCTTAGATAAGGACAAACATAACATTTTTATATAAAATAAAAGAAGATACCAATAAAACAGGTAATACGTACAACGTACAAGCCGTACGTCAGCCGCTCTGTGAATACTTTTCTTTTTAAATCTGTGATATCTACTAAAATATTCATTTTGATGAAATGCTGTAAAGGGCAATTTTGATCTACATGAAATGCACAACGTATCTAATGTATTTAATTGGATAAGGAATAATACTGTATTGTTTAACTTGGTAAATAATTTTTTTGTAATATGTAAAATATAAAAGTGGTTCCTTTGGGTTATTCTTAGGAGATAGACATATTACACCGTCGCGGACTTTCTTATCAATCTTTTTAAGATACACAATTTTGCCGCATATTAGTTTGATCTATCTCGTAAAATTTAGCCAGCACGTTGGCAATGTAAGTGCACAAAAATATGTTTGTTATGACATCACATTATAAATCTTTGAATTTCCCGACGTTTCTCTACTATAATATGTATGCATGTTTTATAACTGCAAACCTTTCTCATGAATCACTCTATCAATTGCTGAAAACCTCATTAAAATCCATTTTGTAAATTAAAAGATCCAAGGGAACAGACAGCAGGAGCGACTTTGTTTTATACTATGTAAAGATGTTGGCATTCTATATGACTGTGACAAAAACCAACTTAAGTAAGCTGAACACAGTTCAAAACAATGCTCTAAACTCTAAAGTCTAAGATAATGCATAAGAGCCGTCAAAACGTGGCCCACAAGTAGTATCCTAGAAGAAGCTGTGTGAGAGATTTCATTTTGATTGTTCAACTTTGTTTATTTTCTGCATGCTTCTTTCTTATGAGGCTGCATTTTTTGTAATATAAAGTTTTTATGTTTAGTTTTTGAACTAAAATATATTTTACTACGTGTCTGGTTTATTTGAACCATATAATATAGAATATTTATTTTTTGTATGAAATAGTGGAAAATTATAATAACATAATAAATGCCTTGCTTTCATAAACTGAGTGTAAAACATATACGATATACGTTCCCTTTGTAAAGAAAAACTTTACGTTAACGTATTTTTTTTATCTGTAATATTACAGTTTGGCTTTGCTACAAAACCGAATTGAAAACATTAGAAAACAACACAGGTACGTGAAAATATTTCATACTTTATGAATTGGAATTGAACTAAAAATAAAGAAAGCTTTCAATATACTCGAATTTTTTCTGCAAAAAATTACCAATAGGATGAGGCGGTAAAAATCTTTCATAAAATTTAAAAATGTCTATGAATGTTCAAATGAGAAAATGAATAATGTAACAATTTTTTCAGCCTAGTCTAATTCGTTAATGTTAAAAGCTTCATAAAACTCTGTTAGAATTTGCATAATGAAGAGTTTTTATGTAAAACGAGCAAATAAATGTGAAATCTACCAAATAGCATGTGTATATTTGATACAAGTACGCATCCGATTTATTTACAGCGCAATTCCTCCCTTCTAGCCGACTTCATAAAGGGTAAATAAGGTGTTTCACAATTGGCTCGAAACAGTATGATGTAAATGAAAGGGTTGTTAACATTTTTGTCGAAAAAAAAAGACGAAAAAACATCCAAATATATACTGTCAAGACAAATAACATTTTCATTTATATTTCAAAAGTTACAAATCCAATTTAAGCTTTGCAAAGCTTCCCCATATAGTTTCCGGTATTTTCGACCGAAATTCGCATATCAACCAAAAAAGTAAAACGTAACTTTTGAGTCACCAGTAAAAGGAGCATTCTCTTCATTTCCCGACTTTTATCTTCAGTTTAGCCATAAACGACTGTCACTAGTTGTTTTTCCTTTCATTCGTTACTTAAAGCGTATGAAACGAAGTTAGCGAAACAAACTCGTAAAATCAAAAATAGCGAATCAGAACGAGCATTACCTTAATATAAGATTTATGTATTTATTTTCGTTTCCAATACGTGAATGCGGGACAAAATGATTTTCCCTTGATAAGATTTATCTCAAGAATTAAATTTTAACGAGTAATAACATCAGAAACTTCCCTTGAGAGATGCTCGCAAACTAAATTGGAATCGTTATCCAATAAATGTTATTAAATAAATTGGCTCGATTTGAAATTAAAAAGCAATTTTTATCATCTAGGTAAATATAAAGGTTATTTTGGAGGAAAATACTAATGTTGATATATTTTGATTATTTATATGAAATAAACTTGACAAGTTCTTTCTTATTAATCTTCCGTAACATAAGATACCACTTAACGATAAATACATCAAAACCTACACAAATAAAATAAAGTGCAATAATTACGAATTAAATGTAGTTTGGAACTGAGTTAATTTTTCCAGTTTCTTTGAATAGATATCGAATTTTTAGATTTTTGGCATATTTAGTAGCCCTTACTCAAAAAGGATGAGTAAAATAAGCTTTATTCAATTTCACTCATAACGTACATAAATAGAACTAAGAAATGGCTTTTTTCAAAGTTCTTTTTCAATACTTTATTATACTTTAGATCAGTGATTCTCAACCTTTTATTTTGTTGTGATTGAAACGAGACAGCCTTCTCCGGCCTCACGTGGAGTCGATGAAGACGAACGAGTCTCGTTCAAAGAAATTAAAAAGAAAGAAAATGTTTAAAAAATAATAATTATAAAAAGTTTATGGTTTTTGGGTGTGTGAGGTACGGGGATTCTTTGATTTTTCGAATTGTTGATCCACCACCAAACAGGAATTTTGAAGAAGGTCTTAAGGTCTTAACCAAGGTTTTACTTGGTGGTCGCCTCGCTCGTAACTCGCTTGAAAATGAATTTACAAATAATCAAAACACTATTTACTTAATGATAATAAACAAAATTAGCTTTATTCTTTTAAAAAAGCGATCAAAATTAACACAAAAATATGTAATAAAAATTAAAATGATCAAAAGTAAAATTTGATTATTGATGACAGCGAGGCCCGCTCTTCGGCTGGCGGAATCAGAGTCTTCGTTTTGAGTTTTTCCATTTGCCTTGGAATCCAGTCGACCGCGTCTCTCTACCCGATGCCCCCAAAGTCGCCGACAAGAACAATCAAATTCGACTTGTTTTTCTTCGACGACCCGAGGACACCGGTTCTCCAACTGGACCTGAAACAAATGGAAAAACTCCGTTCGCAGCGAATTAGCTCGTTTACAAAAAAATAATTTAATATAAAACGCCTCGTTACATGGTAAACTTAAAAATTTCAAAATTTTACAGCACAATAAATGTAAGAGTTTTGATTAACTATAATATACTTTGTAAAACGTCAAAATTTTCAATGGAACATTGTTAAGTGACTTTAAGAAGAGGGGCATTATTAAAAAGAACGTAGTCAACTGGCGCGACTTGGTGGCTATTCAAAATCGACCCTGGTCTGTCTCTAGACAATAAGCTAAGGATCTAAAGCAGGAGTCGGCAACCTTTTAAACCGACTTCAAAAAAAGGAGGAGGTTCTCAATTCGGCTGTATTGTTTACGTTTGTTACCTCAGAACTTTCGACTGGGTGAACCGATTATAATGATTCTTTTTTTATTTGAAACCTGGTGCTTCCCGTGTGGGCTCATTTTAATTTGAAGGAAATCTTCCGCTTCTAAAGGGTTGAAAACTAAGGGATGAAATATTAACTTTTTATTGGGTAGCTCGATTTTGATATTTTTTTAGGACATAATTTTAAATTTATATCATTTCCATTTTTATAAACAACTCTACTCATAAGGGGTTAAAAATTAAGGATGAACTTGTACATTTTTCCTGGCTACCCCGATTTCGTTTATTTTTTTTTCTATTACGTACATCGTACCTTTAAATTGTTCACATTTCAATTTGAGGAAAAAAATCTACACCTAAGGATGAAATAGTGTCATTAAACTGAATCATCGGATTTTGATGTTTTTTTGAAGTTATACTTCTTTAAGCACGTTATGAAAAAATAATGAGAGTGAAATATTAAGATGCGCGCGCATCAGGATGACACAAAATTAACAAGATGAATAGGCCGCAAAACCGCTCGTTTTTTTAACTAGGCGCGCGTAATTTGTATTTTTGTTTTATTTATTTATTTAAATTAAAAATAATTAATTATTTAAATATATATTAAATATTTCATTTTGCAAATATTTATATATACAAATGACACATAGATATTATTAATAAATAAGTTATTACTTATTACAGGTATATTCTTGGTTGTCAAGAAATCTGGGATTCTGAAATTATTCAACCATTTTAGAATAATAATTTAGTCACACAAAATATGAATAAAATTAAGACATTTACTTGGACAAGTAGCTACTTACCTTATTTCGCAATTTCTATGGAGCTTCGTTTCCAAGGCATGCGTGAATTGTTAACCAGAAAATTGATCCTGACAAGTTTTATAAACGTCTTGCAGCTTTCTTTGGATTTTATTTTCATTGTAAACCATAGTTTTTCACAGTATCTCAGCCATTCAATAGTCATAAAAATACAAATTTACTACACAAACGGTGACTCGGAAAAAAAACGTGTTTAACGGCAGTTATAGCCAGATTACTTTTAGACTATTAGTGCGGCGCATCGTTCTTAGAGGCATTAATATCGGTCTATTTTATCATCACAGCGCAAGTCCGTAATGCTTAAATGCATTTTGGACATTGCCCCGCCATCTCTGTTTAACGCGCCATACTAAAATTGAAAAAAACCGCACATCTCGTAAAAGTGTCTGCTCCACGAATAAATTATATTCAGTAGTGATTTAAATTGTATATTTTGATCAATTTAATTTACTATTTGTAAGTATGAGTGAAAAAATTGTGCTTATATACTTTTTCTTGTGCTCCAATATAATTGAGGTTAAGTATTCGTATGCATTATTAATTGAGTTAAATTAAAATATTTTTCTCTATTTTTTATTTTTTTTAATTATTACTTGTATGCAATTAATAAAAACTTATTTTTAATGATGTAGTATTATGAAGTACACACACCCACTTTTTTATTTCTTCTAAGTTTGTTTCATTACATCTTAAAACAAAACATTTCAACCTTTAAAAGCAAAAGGGGATGAAGTAGTAACTTTTAGCATTTAAACGGCGCTGTCTCTTATGAGCAGCGCGTTTAGTAGGTTTACCCATATCCAAAGAAATAAAATCACATATCAAACTTCAGATCACTAAAAATTGAGCAATAAATAAAATTATAACAAAATGAAAAACTGACTTCAAAATGAATACAAAATCTTAAAAAAAATGCACTAAAAAGTAATAAAATTATTGCGTATCCTTGCAGTGTCTACTACTTACAAATTATTAGGATGATATAATGTACAAATATTGTTATTTTTGGAGTTGGTGTCAGCCAAGGATATAAATATTAATGTTCATTTTTAAAAAGGTTTGGAAGGAAAATCCTTTGAAAGGATATTGTCACAGTGCTAGTATTATGTTGTATAAAAGTTCATTTAAAAAATAGATTTCATAAGGTACTGTCTTTTATTGCTAATATACCAATAAAGTCGTATTTCTTTGGCTGACACCAACTCCAAAAATAACAATAGTTCTACATTACATCATCCTGATAATTTGTAAGTTGCAGACACTGCAAGAATACGCAATTATTTTTTCACTTTTTAGTGCAGTTTTTGATAAGAGTTTTTATTTATTTTAAAGTCAGTTTTTAATTTTGTTGATTTAAAATTAGAACTCCTGGAGAGCGACGACAATGATTAGCGACACAATTTAACTAAGTCAAAAATGTTGCAGCTTATGTTAGTAGTTTATTTGTCAAATTTTACAAAACTAATTTGAAATTAGAAGTTGCCAAAGTAAATCTAATGGAAATTAAAACTTATACAAAAAATACTTGTTACAAAAATTTTTCTGTACAAACAAACTTGGGAAGAAACAAACGTTCTGAGTTTCCAAATCTTTCGAAATTGTAAAATAGAGATGAAAATTTGCTTGTTTAATGTCAACCTTAATAGCTATTCATTCAGCTCTGAATCGAAGATTTGAAATAATTCTTCAAGATTTTTTTTTTTTGTAATTTTTACGTTACGCATTTATGTAGATTTTTCACTTGGAAGTCTGTGGGTAAGTTTACAATATAAAAAAAATTATTGTGTGGTTTTACGAAACCACGATGCAAGTGAAACTTTTTTTCGGATTTTTGGCACTTAAGTAACAGAAAATGTTCGGAAAATTATTCGATTTAGGCTATAAATATAGAATAAATAGAAAGGGATGTGCCACAAAATCACTGTCTGGCGTGACGCGCACCGTTGCAACTATTTTTGAATTTCTATTGTTGATGTTAATACTCGAATGTTATTTTCATTATTGAATTTGTTGATTATTGTTAAATCGAGCATCTGCCTGTTGTTATCTATTGTAACATCACCGTCGGATATTTTTGCACTATTCTCACTAGCTGTATCTTTGTCTATCATGATCAAGTGAACAATAACATTTATATCAATACACTGATCAAAATACAAATACCAATATAAATATGATTGACAATTAATGACAACTTATGATATAATAAAACGTTGTCATGGAGAGGAAAATAGCTCCTTACATTTAGCAATAGCTCGCGCAACAGGCCTGGGAAAACGACATGGTATATAGCTAACAATGTGTATAGGAGCTCTCCCAAACAATTGCCGATTCCCTACCAAGAATGTGTTACATTTAGCGACATGCTAAAGACAGGCCAAAAAATTTCAGACGATGTTTAAAAAGTTTCACTTTAAAAAGGGTCCGTGAGTCAAAACAAGTTTATGTACCACTGGCTTAGATCAACTTTTAAAATTTTTTTGTTGTTATCATTATCATATGACAATTTTGTCCTTAGGATCAATTTAGAAAATACTCAATAAGTAGCGACAGCAATATTAATCTTTAACTTAAAGAAAAATAAAACCTAATATTTTACCCAGTATTTTCCGTATTAAAACAATCTATATTTTGAAGACTTATTTTAATGATTCTTGAAGTATTCGTTTTTTTATCATTTGTATTTGATCTTTTTATATATAAAAAGCTAAGATAATTCGTAAATAAACCAATTTGATCGTATATAAGTTTCATGTTGTATAATAATACAACTAAATTATACTTTTTATGATTTTATCACAAGCTTCTATTTATATTTTTGTTCACTGTACCTTTTATTTTTTTTTCCGGCAAATTAGTTTGAAGGTAAAAGAAAATTATGAATATAAAAAAAGAACATGCCAGTAAAAAAAAAACATTTTTGTATAAATATTCAAACTTGTAATAACATTAAATGAGATAGAAAAGGCAAATGGAAAAGGGATATAGAGGGATAATATAATATAATAAACGAATTTTGATGGAGATTTCCTTCATTGTCTTGCTTATGAAAATTCGTAAAGCTTGTATTATTGTTTGTTGTTATCGGCTCTTGGCTTAATCTATTTCGGTATTTACAGAATATTATCCTTGTAGTCCTTGTTCAGTCAATAAATGTATGTATTTAATAAAATCTAGGATATGTCGGTATGGGGAAAGGTCAAACTGAGGAAGATTGAGAAAAAACCTAATTTATATTTACGAGCCGAAAAATAAATAAGTTGAATACTTTTTTTTTTAGTTAAATCGTGTTGAAAATTTTCTCATTTCGTGGTACTTTCTTTTCCTTGTTACACTCAGTAATAATTTCTTATTTACTTGAACCAAAAAAAATTGGACAAATATTTCATTGGAAAATTCACAAGAAAAAATGTAGTTAGAAATGAAAAGTTTTTTCTGTGTACTCTTTCTATTTTCATTAAAAGATTCACTTCCATCTCCATTTGTGGGAGGTCATAAAAAAACCATGTGAAAGCAAAAAAAAAAAAAATGAGAATTTAAGATGGAATCTCAAAGAAATTGGGGGACTTCAACACCATTCTTCATGCCGTTTCATAAAACACTATATGGTATATTGTTTTGTCCATCTTATATAAAATGTAATTCGTGGAATTGAGTCCAGGAATTTAATATCAGCATTTCCTCCCATTCGTTTTAGATATCCCTATTTTTCGTTCACGTTCACTACACTGTTTTCTTTGCGTGTGTCTCTGTTTTAAGCTCGTACTTTTTCTATTTGTCTATGTGAAGTTTTCATCAAAGGTGGTGGCAATTTTATTCGTCTTCAAATGACTAGTCACAGCTTTGTCACCCTAAGGCCAACATACACATATATATCCCATTTTGCAACCATTCACTTTTCTCGATTCCCGAGCACTCTGATGCATTACATTGAAAACAAAAGGGACACGGAAGTGTTGAGATATTTATATGTTCTGGACCTCTGGGATTTTGTGACATCTGTAAAATGAGCTGGAATGCTTTTCGGAATTGCTTCAAATCAAATTGTCACTTAAACATAATAGTTGTCAATAGAGAATTCATTCGTATTTTAAAATTGTCAGTTCTTAGATATAAAAATTTTATTTGATAAAAAATAAAAAAGCTGTTAAAGAGATGAAAAAAATCAGGGATTTACACTTGGTACAGTTATATTTAAAAGTAATAATAAAACCAATTTAAGTTATTAATTTGTACCGTAATTTATTAGCTAGAAAAGCTTATCTATTCCAATAGTAAGATTGAAGAATTTTACTACTTGAATACCTATATAATAAAAACGTTCCATCTCTCCTGCGCGAGAGAACGAAAAACGGAATCATTTTTCCCAGTTGAGATTTTTATCTAATCTAAAATTTAAGGTGTTTTGTTGAATACTCTTTATTGCCTACATTTAATACAAAAAACTAAATGTCATTTACATTGCAATTTTTCCAAAAAAAACAGGGTAATAACAGGGTTTGTCCAGGGTAAACTTGAAGACAGCTGAGCTGATTTCAATGGAATTTTCACAAAAAATTATTAAATATTGTAACTTATATTATAGACTACTTTAAATTTCGAATAGTTTTTCTTGTCTGTTTGTTTGTTCTTGGCAAATTTGAAAACGGCTAGTCCGATTTAGACGAGATTTTCACTACAAGTAGTAAATATTACAAAAAGTGCTTTAAAGTATTTTTTATTCCGAAAAAATGTTGATTTTTTGAGCAAAAAAAATAAAAACTATAAAAACTGCGCAACGAAAAACATACATCGACAAACAGTTGTGATACAATGTACTAACATATCGTAGAGACGACATGATTTTAAACTATGTTATTTGTTATTCTTATAAATTAATGTTCGCAAATTTGAAAATTATAACCATTATAGAAGTAAAGCGATAGGTTAAATTCCTAGAAACCATAAATCCATTGTGAATTTATGGGTAGTTAATATATTATTAATAGTTCGGCTGAGTAAACGTTCAAATTATCGAGGGAGGGGAATGAAATCCTCTGCAGTAAATATGATTTCATTCATAAAAAGAAATATCTTAATTCAAAAATGAGACCCGTAAGAATAAATAACAAAAACAGACAGTTTGACTTAAGTGATCCCGATTAGGAGCTTGACTAAGAGAGGTGAAGCCGTTATACAGAGCCCCCGGAACAAAAAGAAATCCAGCCCAACTTATTTTTTAGGAAAAAATAGCAACTCAGATGTGACCATCACGTTGTTTTTTTACCAAAAAACTATATTCTTAATTTTCAATTTATTTTAGCAAGAAATATAAGAATTCGTTGTCTAATCTTGGACCTCGGGAAATAGCAGCCGTGCCGATAAGACATAATGGCCTTAATACTATATCCTAAAATTATGAATCTAAGGCAACCAAACCTAATACCTCAGATCTTAAGATAACACATTAAATATTATTGATCCTAAAAAAGATACACTTCCTAAAGGATAGCTACTAATCCATTCTACTAAAATTAGTAAATGATTTCAAATGATATTTGGTGTGAAAGGTTCTCAAGGCTTAAAATTGTCTTTATATTTTACAATATTCAAAAAAACGTAAAGATCCTACCTATAAGATAGCTTATATTTGTTCTTGGAAAAGTAGTTTAACAGAGTTTCATGAACTTTCTATGAAATAAAGGTCTAGAAATATCTAATTATCTTTTTTTGTAAAAATAGGTTAAGTTCTTATTTTAGGTAAAGTTTTTTATTATTCAATCAGATTAATTTAGATACGCTCAGCAAAGCGAGCGGGTATCAGCTAGTTAACTATAAAATCTTATAGTTTTTGAGCTTACAAAATTTTTGTCAGAAAATTATGAGGTTTTGAAATTGCATGTAATATTTTTGTCATGGGGATATTTTTTCCGGGGATCAAAATGCCTGATACCAAATAATCAAATCTAAGTAAAATACGTGATATCAAAAATGTAAAAATGTTAAAAAATGTCAATAAATTCTTCAATTAATTAGTATTATTATGATAAAAGCCTCCCTATCTTTAAAATTTTCAATGTTATTCTTCAAAGTGTTAAAAGAAATTGAATAAACGCCTATAATAATACGCCTAACTGAGTAATGATTAAAATATAAACTTTAAAGAGCTGACAGGGAAAAATATAAAATTTAAGGTAAAAGCTTGATTAATAATAAATAAAATATTTCTATCATCAATAAAGGTCACGTAGTTAAATTTTAATTCCCTTACTGTTGTGATCTGAAATGCTTCGGACGTTTGAGTATTTACTTATTCATATGAGGTTGCCCTTATTTGGTCCTACAAACTCACACCAACAAATTCGACGTATTTTTCATCTCATCCCATTCACTCAACAAACATTTTTTGAAGTTATACTTCTTTAAGCGCGTTATGAAAAAATGATAAAAGTGAAATATTAAGATGCGCGCGCATCAGGGTGACACAAAATTAACAGGATGAAGTTGGTCGCAAAACCGCTTGGTTTTTTAACTAGGCGCGCGTAATTTGAATTTTTGTTTTATTTATTTATTTATTTACTTATTTTTTAATTTTTATATTTAAGTTAAAAGTAATTAATTCTTTAAATTTATTTTTAGTATTTTATTTAGAAAATATTTATATATACAAATGACACATATAATCAATAAATAAGTTATTTCTTTTTTCGAATTTTGCAGGAGCTGTTATCATACTATTTGGAGTTTAGTGATGAGAATGACGTCTGCATTACATACATATTTTTGGTTATTACAAAATCTGGAATTCTGAGATGATTCAACTATCTTAGAATAATAACTTAGTAAAACAAGGCATGAATAAGATTAAGACATTTACTTTTAAAAGTAGCTAATAACTTTATTTCTCAATTTCTATAGAGCTTCGTTTTCAGGACATGCATGAATTGTTAACCAGAAAAATGATCCTGACAAATTTTATAAATGTCTTGCAGCTTTCTTTGGATTTTATTTTCATTGTTAAGCATAGTTTTACACAGTATTTCAGCTATTAAATAATCATAAAAATATTAATTTACTACAAACGGTGACTCGGAAAAACGTGTTTAACGTCAGATTACTTTTAGGCTATTAGTACAGCACGTTGTTTTTAGAGGCGTAAGTATCGGTCTATTTTATCATCACAGCGCAAGTCTGTAATGTTTAAATGCATTTTGGACATTGCCCCGCCATCTCTGTTCAACGCGCCGTACTAAAATTCAAAAGAACCGCCCCTCTCGTAAAAGGGTCCGCTCCACGAATAAATCATATTCAGTAGTGATTTAAATTGAATATTTGATTAATATTATTTACTATTCGCAAGTATTAGTGAAAAACTTGTGCTTTTATACTTTTTCAAGTGCTCTAATATAATTTAAGTTAACTATCCGTATGTATTATTTATTGATATAAATTAAAATATTATTCTCTAAATTTTATATTAATTAATTATTTGTATGCAATTAATTAAAACTAATTTTTAATGATGCCAAAGAAGTATAACTTCTCACGCGCATACATAAGAACACGCACCCACTTTTACTCAAATAACGAAAGTAACGTTTTAAACGACTTTAAATGAAGAGCAAAAAAACTATCGTTCTCTAAAAGAATTTTTTTACGAGACAAAAAATGGAGTTTACTTTGTTATGCTTTTAGTATATTATTTATTATTATTGTTGTTATTACGATTGCTTTGTATATAGAATTGAGAACAATTTATATAAGAAAAAGAAGTACTTGTAGGTTTGGGAAAATTGGTGAAATTGGGGAATGAGTGTAGAGGGATGGTTCGTTCAAACGCTTATATGTGAATATGGCGGTGGGAAATGGGGAAGGATTGTATTGGTGGCTTTATGGGGGATGCGAATGAAATGAAATTAAATGGAAATGTCGGGCGTTGTTGCGCTACGTCAAGAATATTCCTCATTCTACATTTTCACTTATATAATATTATATATAGAGAGAGAAACCACCTCATCGTTCGCGTATGAAGCAACATGAGGTACAATTTGTTCTTTGCTAAACACACAAATCTACAAATACGATTCAAGTTTTCAATTGTGAAAACTGAAAACTTTCTATATATGTATATTGATATTACTTTGTACTATTCTTTATAAACGAGAAAGAAGCCGAGCGTACGAAGAAGGCTGCATTTAGCCAGTACATGGCAAGGTGGAAAGGCAAAGAAACATTTCACAGTCAACACGATTAATTCACTTCATTTTCAAGAGATCTTTTTGAAATGAAATTACTTTAGAAAATAGGACTTAAAAATCGCTCTGATTCTTTGTTTCGTTTAATTTTGTCTAGGTTTCGTAACTCTGATGGACGATAACGTAATAAAAGCTGCAAAAACGGTACACTTTGAAATCTTGTGTAAGGATGATATATGAAGATGTAACATAAAATCGTTTCGTTTTTCTTAGACTTGACAGTCTCGGAGTGATAATAATCACCGTTTAACATTTCGAGAAATTTCAAATTAGATAGACATTTAACACTGTCCCCATTTAGTTTTGAAGGTTTGTAATTTAAGCAGACAATTTACTTACGAAGTGTTCTTTGTAAAAACTTTAATGATCAATTTATGCTTTATAAAATTGTTTTCTTAAAAACTTGATAGACTATAATTACCAGCAAAACCTACATTACTTATATATAATAAGCACATGTCAGTTAATGTTGACTTTAACTAAAAAATCGACAATCCTAAATACTTAAATAAATATTTTTTTTTTTTGTTGAAATTAGCCTTTTTCCTGGGATGATTTAAAAAAGATCCGCTAGGGGCAGCACCGATGGCGGGGTACATATGTTTTAAATTCTCTATTGGCAACAATGCAAACGTCTAGAATTATAATAAAATTAACGGAAGATGATGTACCTGAAGCAAAATTGAAATTTACAAAAGTGCAAGATTATCTTGTCCGGGGTATAAAACGATGGCTTGCATGTAGTGGCTTAACCGTGTCAGGTAATAAAAATGTCTTTGTTGAAAATTTAGATGGTTCATAAATTTTCTCATACATCATTGTGTTGTTGAAAATTTTATAATTTTAAATAAACTAAGTTGTTTTTTGTTGTATATTTGAGAATTGAAGAATGTATTCCAAACGGTAATGATAAAAAAATTTTCGTTGGAATTGATGGTGGTAAATGTTTAGCGGATAAACAGCAACGCATGACATTACTCAACCTTTCAGTACTTTCAGACTTAAGATCCAAAAGTTCATCAAAATTCGTAAGACTATTTTTCAAGAAAGAGATGTTAGCTGTCTTACATCAGCTTCTATACGATTTTTATTAAAAAAGTACCTGTATTCCTTCCTTTAGGGCTTGAATATCTTTCATACCAAATGTCATTTAAAACCGTACAGCTATTTTAGAGGGCATCCATTAATTGCGCGAGGCGTTTTTTGCAATTTTTGAAATCCCATCCCCTCCCCTTTGGTAAGATGTCATGAGATTTGGCAAAAATCATTCCCCCAACCCGCAATCTAATGTGATATGTTTCAAAACAAAAAAAATATGTGATATTTGCGAGACGTTCCCTTTCCTCAAAGTAAGATTAGGTAAGATTCGGCTCAACCCCATCGGCCCCTGAACGCCTCACGTAATTAATGGGTGTTCCCTTAAAAGAATAGATTAGGTGCTATCCTACACGATCTTTAGCAAAACTTCATTAAAATTAGTTCCGTTAAGTATTTGTTTATTTTTTGAAATTTTTTTGTTTATTATTTTATTACGTTTATTTCTTATTAATATCTTCGACAATGAACAATGAAAAAATTCAAATATTTAAAAAAATGTTATTATTAATTTTATCGGGTGTTAAATTGAAATTCATAATTATTTAATTAATCATTTTCCAGTAAATATAGTCAATTTTTTAACTTTAACTTTGTAGATTTCTTTTGTTATTGTGTAAAATTGGTCAAGCCTTCTTGGGGAAAATGCGTTAAAATTCTATTTCACGAACTTTACCGAAACCTATTAAATGTACGGTTCCTATAGGATATAATTGTTTTGCCATCCCATGGGAACCATGCATTATTCTAGCCTTAAAAGTAGGCTATATCATTCTCCCCCAAACTACCACATTGCAAAAATCATATTAATCTTTAACTCTGTAATAAACAAAAAAAAATATCTATCCCACGGGAATAGTACATCTCTCCCGAGTAAAAATTAGATCAAATCTTCTTAAGGAAAATGAGTTAAGACTCTATTTCGTGAACTTTAACGAAACTGCTTTTAAATACTCGGTTCCTATAGAATACATACTTGTTTTACTATCCCATGGGAACCGTTTATTATTCCGGTATGAGAAGTAATCTATATCATTTTCTGACCCCTAAACTACCACATTACAAAAAAAAGTTTCACTTTTTCTCTGTAAAAAGCAATAAAATATCTATCCCACGGGAACCGTAAATTTTTTCTGGATATAAAGTATACTATATGTTAAACTGGATTATAATCTATATCTATGCCAAATTTCATCCAGATTCATTCAGTACTTTTTGAGTGAAAGAGCAACAACCATCCATACAAACTTTTACGTTTATAATAGATACTAGCTGACCCGCGCAACTCCGTCTGCGTCAGATAAGAGTGCGAGAGGGTTAAACGTGGGGAACCTATGGCACAATTCTAAAGGAGTTGAAACTTTCTTTGTTTTATCTACAAATCACTTAAGAACCATTGAAGAGGTAACATTTGGTACCTATAATGCTAATTTAAAACCACGCGGACGAAACCAAGAAAAACATTGTATGTCTGTAACGTTAAAAGTATAACATGACTCATGAGCTATCTTAGGTACATCACACTATGATCAGTTAGAGTGGAACTATAGTAAAAAATGTCACGGGAACGGGAATAATAAAGGAACGCTGCATAACACTACTGGGGTGTTTTATTGATAAAATTTACGTATGTAAACTTAAAATATAATGAAGAAAAAAGAATATATGAAACTTAAACAAAGAGTAACGTAAAAAAATTGAAATGTTATTTGATTATTGCAACGCCTGTAACCGTTGTAACAAATAATATATTTTAAACTTGTACTTCTGTATCTGATATAATATATTGCAAGGAGCTGAATGCCTGAATGTCTAATGATCTATGAATCAGCTCAGTACTGACTACTGAAAAAAAGTTAGAAGTACACAAATATTGAGAAGGAAAAGCGCAAGCGCTCACTTAGAGGTCTAACATATTTTAAAGAGTGGGGAGTCTTAAAAAATGTAAAAAGTTAAAAATGTAATTGTTGATTTTTTAAATGTACTTTAACACGTTAAATTCTAAATATGTATTCGAAAATTAACAATGAAAGAAATTTCAACGTTTCAAAAATTTTCATTATTTTTCGGATGTTAAATAAAAAATCGTATCTTCAAGTGAAAATTGTAATTTTTATTTTAATCCTAAAGAGAAAATGTGTTAAAACGCTATTTCACGAACTTTAAAGATCTATTTCACGACCTTTTTTTTAACACACGGTTCCCGCAGGTGACAATTATCATGCTATCCGTTGAGCACCGTGCATTATTCTGGCATAAGAAATAATCTTTATTATTATCTGATCCCTCAACTATCATATTGCAAAAAATCATGTCTATCTTTTACTCTGTGAAAAAAAAAAACATATCTATTCCACGGGAGTAGAACATTTTTCCTGGATAAAAAAGAGATCAAGCTTTCCTGAGGAAAATTCGTTAAAACTCTTATTCATAAACTTTTAGAAAACTCTTTTGAAATACTCAGTTCCTGAAAAATTCTATTTTTAGCCTATCCTACGGGAACCGTACAATATTCTAACATAAAAAGTAACCCATATCATTCACTGTCTCTTAAACCACCATATTGCAAAAAATTATGGTAATCTTTTGTTCTGTGAAAAACAAAAACGTATCTATCCTACGGGAACATACATTTTTCCTGGATAAAAAGTGAACTGTATGAAAAGAAAAATTATGATTTTGCCTTGAGGACCTTATGAGTTATTACTTAACTCTTAGCTAATAAATGAGTTATTAAAATGTTTGGTTTCAGCATGATTTTTCTTCGAACCAGTTTTTCTCTATTTTCCCGATGAAATGAGAAATTTTTCCGAAATAAAACGTGTTTAAGATAATGATTCGCATATTTATCATACTTAAATATCACCAAAATCCATTTTCAACTAAAAATAGAGTTTATGCATAATTTTTTTCTCCAACCCGTTTTTCAATTTCCCGGGTAAATGAAACATTTTCCCTTAATAAAAAGAATTCTATTTAATGACTCAGATTGTCATTTATTATCACAACAAATTTTATTAAAAGTCATATTTATTTGGGTAAGAATTAATAATATGTTTCTAAAAACAATTTCGCAAATAATGAATTATTTTTGAAACAACCTTAACAACCATTAAAAAGGTTATAGCGGGCTAACCGTAAAAGATAGACATATGCCGTCGCGGACTTTTTTGTAGAACTTTTTAAGAGGAACACTTTTGCTCCACATAATTTTTGCGTAACTTTAACCGTTTACGCAGGGCAGGCCACGAACGCTCTCAAAAGGAAAAATTTTTCCTGATTTTTGCAACATTTTCCATCGATGCTCTGCTCCTATTAGTTGTAGCGTGATGTTATATAGCCTAAAGCCTCCCCCGATAATTAGGCTATCCAACATTAAAAGAATTTTTCAATTCGAACCAGTAGTTCCTGAGATTAGCCCGTTCAACCAATCAAACAAACAAACAAACAAACAAACAAACAAACAAACTCTTCAATTTTATATATTAGTATAGATTAGTAAGATTAAGACCTGAAAATTAGTATTATAATCAATTTTATCTATCTTAATTCATTTTATTTTTTTTAAAAATTAAGTAAGCAAACTACTCAAGAGAAAGAGTGGAAACTTGTTATACGAACTAATTACATGCAGATCCAGGTAGAAGAAATAAATTAGACATTAACTACGTGTACAACTACTTTAATATTTACAGCATATACCTTTAGAGCTTACAAAAGCTGTGGAATTACTTGAAAAACAAACTTATAAAATTGACATTTTTAAGTTACAAGTGTATAGTTAATATTACTAACTAAAGGCTTATTGAATCATCTCGTTGATAATTCAAGACTTAATAAGCTTATGGTCGCTATTTTTAGTCGTAAATGGTTTTATCGTTCACACACAACTAAATATTAATTATTTATGACTCCGATAATAAAAGGTTTAGTTTCAGTAAGAACAGATTATTTCCCTCTATTGGAGTAAATTTAAAAGAGATTATACGTCAAGAAAAAATTTAATGTAATTTTTGTGTATTTACAGGAACTTTTCCGCCACTAATTATTAAATATGGACGAAGATACAACCATAAATTTTCAATATTAAAAAAAAAAAATTCAATAAACACCATTTGAAAATTTCTTAAGTTTCTCTATAAGAGTACATTTTAAAATAAACATGAAAATACTGATGCTGTATATTTTATATAGGTAAAAGCGGTTGATGGTTCGAGAAAATAGGTATAATATTCTTCCCGTGGGAGGAGGGCACGTCTCATATATTCCCCTCCTTCAATTTTCCCCGTTTTTCTATATAAAAAAAGTACTGTGCATACATAAATGTGGGGCTCAATATGTTCGATATTGAAAGAATAAAATGGAAAAAAAAATTTGGGTGGGTGCCTTGGGAAATTGTCTGTGTAGCCACGTTTATATACTGTAGACAGGCCATCTGCTTCCCGCCTCATTCCATTTGATCGACCAACTCCTATTCTCATCTTCTGAAGCAATTCGTATATATATGTACATGCAGTGATAGCATGTTAAAAGAATTATCAATTTCCGATGTACAAATTCAGTTGTACCGATATAAAATAACACAAATAGAAATAATGTTCTTGCTTTTTTCAAATTTGGATGGCTGTCATATTTTTACCGCACCGATAAACTTATTCAATTATATGTCGGGAAAAACAGGGAGAAACACTCAAGTTGTGTTTTGTGCTTGCCTGTTGGGGTAAGTTCAATGTGTATTTAAGAATGTTATCGGATTTTTTGAAATATTTACACATGTTTAATTCCTCTCCTTTGTGTCGGAATGATTACACGATTATATTATGTAAAATATTTCGTTATTTTTTGACTATTTGATAATTTACAGCTTGTTTGAGAGGGGACAATATTTGTTGAATATTAATAAATAAAATATTTAACGAAAAGCATAGCATAATTCACTAATATACTTCTTTTGACAATAATGGAGTTATATTGAAGTTAAACCACATTTATGCCGTTTTCCAATTACGAAGCATTATGCAAAGTCAGTGGCGGAACTACAAATTTTAGACCCCCCCCCCCCAGCCCGAAAAAAATTAGATCGGCCCCCAACCTTATATTAATTTTTGCTTTTCGTATCTAGCGTCCCATATTTTAATTTAGCACCGATTTTCTTGCGAAAGGTCCTTTTTAGGAGACCCTTGAGGTCTAGAGGAGTTAGCAGATATTATAATTTTTTTCGTATAAGGTGTAATATTTGGTTTTAAAAATAAGCATTTTCCGTTAAGAATAATGACAGTTTCTTAAATAATCTTATTCGTAACATCTTGGTCGAAATCCATGGTATTTTCATCGTTATTCAAAACAATTACCGTACTGCTTCTGCTATCAACATGTTCAAATTGCCTTTCATCTCTAGGTGCAGTATACCTTAATTTTTTAGTTTTAAGTCAGTTAGATTAATTTTTTCGCTATAAACTTGTTCAAACACCTGTTCATCTTTAGAAGTACTTAGATTTTTTGTAACCGTAGCAAACCATTTAAGATAAATAAATATTATAAAAAAATGAAAAACCGACTTCAAAATTAATAAAAATGTTTAAACAAAAAATGCACTAAAAAGTAACAAAATAATGGCGTATCCTTGCAGTATCTACAACTTAAAAATTATTAGGATGATACAATGTACAACTATTGTTATTTTTGGAGTTGGTGTCAGCCAAGGAAATACGACTATATTGGTACTTAGCAAAAACCGAGAATACATTATGAAAATTATTTTTCAAATGAACTTTTAAACAATATACTCGAACTGTAACGACTATCTAGCGACTTTTAAACTACAAAATACCAATAACCAACTAAATCTTTTTACAATTTTTACAAAATAACATTAATATTAATTTTCTTGACTGACACCAACTCGAAAAATAACAATAGTTGTACATTGTATCATCCTTATAATTTGTAAGTTGTAGATACTGCAAGGATACACCATTATTTTGTTCCTTTTTAGTGCATTTCTTGTTTAAGAATTTTTATATATTTTGAAGTCGGTTTTTCATTTTTTTATAATATTTATTTATTTCTCGCGTTTTAGTGATCTGAAGTTTGATAACTGATTTTATTTTCTTGAAAATGGTTAACCTTCCAAACGCGCTGCTCATATGAGGCAGCGCCGTTTAATATTAAAAGTTACTACATCATCCCTTTTTGCCCTTAAGGGTTGAAATTTTTTGCTTTTCAATGTAAAAACAAAACTAAGTGGATTATTCTTTCCAACAGAAAAAAAATTATCAAAATTCGATGATTCAGTTAAATGTCACTATTTCATCCCCTATTTTCATCCTTAAGGGGTGGATTTTTTTTTCAAATTAAAATTTGAACAATTTAAAGGTACGTTGTACGTAATATAAACAAAATTATCAAAATCGGGTTAGCCAGGAAAAATTTATAATATATTATTTAATTTCTAATTTTTAACCCCTTATGAGTGGAGTTTTTTTTTTATAAAAAATGGATAGGAGATTAATTTAAAATTGTGTTCTACAAATAAAAAAAGAATTATCAAAATCGAGCTATCCAATAAGAAGTTAGTATTTCATCCCTTAGTTTTCAACCCCTTAGAAGTGAACGATTTTCTTCAAATTAAAATGGGACCATTCGAGAAGCACCAGCTTTCAAATTAAAAAAGAGTCATCAAAATCGCTTCACCCAGTCGGAAATGCTGAGGTAACAAACATAAAAAAAAAAAAATACTGTCGAATTGAGAAACTCCTCCTTTTTTTGAAGTCGGTAAAAAAAGAGATAGTTTTGGTATTTTTGCTAAACGTTCCTGTTCCTGTTCCTTTTTCAATTTATCTTTTTTACTGCACCGTCTCTGCAGCACCACTAGTACTAATTGTCTCAAAATTTAACCCCCCCCCCCCCCCCCACCCCAAAGCTTCGGGCCCTCCGCGTCGCGGGGTCTAGCGATATGGTAGTTCCGCCACTATGCAGAGTAGTGCCTCTTACCTTAATATTAGCATAAATTAGTTTGAAAATGCTACAGTAGAGTGCGTACAGTGCATTAATTTCACTAGGTTTAGCCAAGTTAGGAACCTTAACACTTTTGTGTAATCACATTATTAACTAACTAGTAAAAGCCCGGCAGTCAGCAAAATTGACTGCTATTTTAGTGCATGGTATCAGTGTATAATGTGGACTATTTGAATTCCGTGCCAACATCACTCCATTGGCTGGCACTGTTACGCAAGAAACCATAGCGACATTTAACTATTATTATTATTAATATTAATAAGTTGGCATGGCGACATCCCATTCTGCACGGACGCCAAGAAAGGGAAGTTGTATATAGGATTGTACATATAAATTAATGATTTTTGAAGTGAAACTTCTATATAGACGGGGTCTTAGGATTTTTCCCATCATGAAAAAGTGTCATGACAGCTTCGTGAGAATCGGGTAGCGGTGGAGGGAGAGAAAGGCTGGCGGCTCGCAGAGAGGGCAACGGCTGTATTAGAATCAATAGTATAAGTTGGAAAAACTCATGGGGCGGACACTTTTATCAGGAAGGTGGTTCTTCTGAATTTTAGTCTGACGCTTCAAACTGCGCTTCAACATTCAAATAATGTTCAACTTGGTTCAAATTACATCTATGCATTATGCGCTTGCACTGTGATTATATTACGGGCTACGGAGGTCAGGTACCTTGGAATACACCTGGACAGACGCCTCACCTGGTCTAAACACATCCCTCACAAACGTAACCAACTGAATATAGTGGCTCCCAACTGTCCCTGGACAGCAAATTAACTATATACAAGTTCATACTTAAACCCATCTGGACATATGGCATACAGCTGTGGGGATCCGCCAGTAACTCCAATGTGAACAAGATTCAGCACTTCCAGTCAAAAACTCTGAGGATAATAACTGACACCTCTTGATACGTCACCGTCCACAATCGGGACCTCAAAGTAGCTACAGTGAAGAGTGAGATAGCCAGATTCAGTCTAAAATACTTGCAGAGACTGAACGAACATCCCAACTATTTGGTTGTCAATCTCCTGGATAATTCCGGCCATCATCGAAGACTAAATCGCGTCTCATTTCTGGAGTTACCTTTCAGATAACCAACTACCTACAACTTAAAGTATCCCTTTTAGGGGGTGCGATCTTTCCCACCTGTACATTCATCATATTTGCTTAATGTTCAGGGACAGATTGCAAATTCATAAGCGGAAAAAAAAAATATTTTGATTTGTTTTCTATCATAAGTACGTAGTATAACTATTTTGTTTTGCTTTTTAATAATTTTCACGAAAAGTAGATACGAGCAAGGCGAGCATCAAGGTAAATCTTGCAAAATTTCTGAAATTTGGTTTCAATCAAACATTGAAAAATTAAAAAATACCCGTGCTTTATGGATCCTCAAATTCTATCTTTGTTTTTTATTTCTTTAAGAAATTTTATTTAATTATTAAGTACAGACTCGTTCGTCCTTAGCTCCACGTGAGGTCGAATAAGTTTGTCTCGTTTCAAGTTCCAACAGGACGGTGCGACATGTCTCATATCTCGCGAAACCATGGAAATAGTGCGAGAAGAATTTGGCTAAAAATTCATTTTACGTTTTGGACCTACGAAGTGGATAGTGAAATTTGATACCGCTGGTTTAATTTTTGTGAGGATATGTAAGGTCTTGTCTTTAAAGATAAGCCAACTATTACCGCCATAAAAGACAACATGGCTCGTATAATTGGCGAAAAACCAGTCAATACGTTGGAAAAATTGTGCTCAAAAAGCATTTCGGATAGACCACTTGAAGTATAGTCGTGGTAAAACATTTACATTTCACGAATATTTACACGAAATAATATTCAAAAGGTAAATGGCAAGAATCAATTTATCGACTCCAATAAAAAAAATTCCAAGTTGACAAATTTTCGTTGTTTTTTTTTTTTTTATTTTAAAAACTAAACGACTAAAAATCACCGATATAACAGATAAAGTTACTTAAGCCTAGTACTCACTAGTAGACATGTTGCGCGATTTTGGTCTCTGAGACGCGTTTAGATTGTCTCCATAGACCTGTCTATAGTTTGATTATTTTATTTTTTCCTCCATGGTCGGCTGCGTAGATGAGACTGAGAAATTCACATCGTAGTGTGGACGCTAGACGAGACAAAGAACAGTGACTCTAGACGGCCTATTTACCGTATCTATAGACCATCTCTAGACAGTATCTAGACACATCCAAAGGGTGCTCACTTTGAATTTCTCTGACGTCATTGGTTTGTTGTTTCTGACAGAAGCCAGTAGAGGCCATTAGATATCGTTGGTTTGTGAGGGATTCCATTGTGGGTGACTGCATTTGATTGGCACTACTCTATTTAATAAAACATGCTTTTTATTTAGGTTATTAAATCTCTTTAACAAAAAATTAAAATTAAATTATGTCAATAATTAATTTTTATAAAGATAATAAATGTTAATTTAATTTTTTCTTGGTATTTTATTTTAATTGAATAATGAAGACATATTTCTTCTAGAATTTATACCTTACTTAGGTATTTATTTTGAATTCCCGCGTCAGTCAACAAACCAGTGACGTCATTTTCAGAGGTGAAAGAAACGCCGCCTAGACAAGTGAGCATACCTTATTGATCTAATAATCTTGAAACAAATTATGCAACTTGTACTAGTGGGTTCTAGGCTTTAAATAACAAACGGAGCTTTTATATAAAAACTAAATTGAGCTTTAATAACATAGCGTTATCTTTTTATTACTTACATTCTAATATAAATAAAGAATTCGTCTCTTATTTTCACCTGAAACGATTGTTTAAATTATAATTTAGTCCTGGAACAGATTAAGCTTGAAAAGGTTAAGACGCTACGTTTGCTGTGAAAATATTAGAATCTAAGTCTTTTCAAATGGAAATACCTCTTAACAAATGCCAAGTCCAACTAATCATGTTGAATGTTTTGATAGTTAACAAATTTCGATCCACTTCATTGCCATTCAATTAAATTCAATCCAATTAAACTGTGAGGAGGCTAAACTAATTAAATCTTTTGTTAGTAAAATTGAGTTGAATTTTTAAAAATTTAATTTTTTAAGGAGATTGCTATTATTTAATTGCTTTAACATTGGAGTAACTTGATATTTGTAATTCTGAAATACACATTAATATTGCCTTTCAACATGATCGTAAACGCGTTTATGGAATTAACACGTTTCCCCCATTCTCTTTCCGCTATCATAGTTTCGTTCATTAAACCAAAGTAATAACATTTAGTGGAAACGATTAACCGCAGCTTTAATATGCCTAGCTTTAATTAACGCGTTTAAACCAAGAAGGCCTACTTGAAACCGGATTTGAAGCTATTGACATACACGCGTATTGTTGTTGCTCATTGTCCTGTTTTCATGGTATTCATAGACCTCGAAGTCTAATCCCCAATTCCTATCTCTCACCACTTGAACCCTAACGTCTTCACCCACACAAACACCCTAGTCAGGGTTGAAACGAAGGGTTGACGCAACATTGCCTGGTTCTTGATTTGAAGCATTTGAACCATTTGAAAAGGGCGCATATTCGTCCCATCCTGTTGTTATGCTTGGGGATGGACTATTTCGGCTATGTGGCCGTTTAGAGAAACAATCTAAGGTACTCTAGTCATTCTCGCACTTCATCACCTCGAAGATCAAATAGCCGAAATAACTGTCATCATAGAAAGTTTCGATATTAGAATATTCAGGATATTATGGATTCGAAACGGTCTCTAGTGGTTTATATTAAATGTATTCCCAAGAAATTTCTTACAAAGTATAAGCTGAAGATTTGGATAAAACTACCTCTCACATATCTTGTGTATAAATATTCAAGAAAAAAATGTACAATATACTCATCTGAAGCTTTTATTTTCTTAGTCTTAAGGCTTTTATTAATGAAAGTTCTTGTAAATTGTAAAGCACTTTGATAATGTTTCATATTATGAAGCTCGTTTCATCTATTAATTATCGACTATCTAAATAGTCAAATGCAGATTAATCGGGTATTGGTTGTCTCCCTTGCATCAACAGTAGAACATAGTGGCTTTCGAAATACAAATCTAAACAATGGATACTTTACAATTACGTGACTTGGTGTAGCATAATGTGAACACAGCAAAGCACGTTGTGTTTGAGCTTAATTCAATACCTGGAACAATCATCAATTGAAATAAAACATTTTTTTTTTTAGAATTAAAGATCGAATTTCTGCTCACACAGGTTATGAACACAACAAAGCACAACGTTAATTATTAACGTTTCTTTTTGTTCCACAGTATCACTTATTTTACTTTCTTTTAAAAAGTTTTTTAAGTTATACTTTTTTAGGCGCGTTATGAAACAATGATGAGAGTGAAATTTTTAGATGGGCGGCCATCTTGAGACAAAAATTAACAAAATGAAGTTGGCTGCAAAACCACTCGGTTTCTTGGCGCGCGTAATTTGAATTTTTGTTTTATTTATGTACTTATTTATTTATTTTTATATTGAAATTAAAAATAACTATAAATACAAATGACACATATTATTAAAAAATAAGTTATTACTTTTCTCGAAGTTTGCAGTAGCTGTTAAACTGTTTTGAGGTTAGTGATGAAAATGACGTTTGCATTTCATGCACATTCTTAGTAGTACGAAATCTGGGATTCTGAAATGATTCAACCATCTTAGAATAATAATTTAGTGAAACAAGATAAGAATAAGATTAAGACATTTACTTTGACAAGTAGCTACTTACTTTATTTTGCAATTTCTATGAAGCTTCGTTTTCATGACATGCATGAATTGTTAACCAGAAAAATGATCTTGACAAATTTTATAAAAGTCTTGCAGCTTTCTAAGGATTTTATTTTAATTGAAAACCATAGTTTTTCACAGTATTTTAACCATCAAATAATCATAAAAATACAAACTTACTACACTAACGGTGACTCGGAAAAAACGTGTTAAACGTCAGATTACTTTTAGGCTATTAGTATGCACGTTGTTTTTAGAGACGTAAGTATCGGTCTACTTTGTCATCACAGCGCAAGTTCGTAATGCTTAAATGTATTTTGGACATATTGCCTCGCCATCTTTGTTCAACGCGCCGTACTAATATTCAAAAGAACCACACCTCTCGTAAAAGTGTTCGCTCCACGAATAAATTATATTCAGTAGTGATTTAAATTGAATATTTGGATTGATATTAGTTACTATTCGCAAGTGTTAGTATAAAAAATTGTGCTTATATACTTTTTCAACTACTCCAATATAATTGAGGTTAACTATGCGTATGTATTATTTATTGATATAAATTAAAATATTACATATTCTCCAAATTTTATTTTAACTAATTATTTGTATGCAATTAATAAAAAATAATTTTTAATGATGCCAAAGAAGTATAACTTTTGACGCGCGTACCTAAGTACACGTACCCATTTTTTTTAACCGACTTCAAAAAAGGAAGAAGTTCTCAATTCGACTGTATTTTTTTTATGTTTGTTACCCCAGCATTTCCGACTGGGTGAAGCGATTTTGATGATTTTTTTTTATTTGAAAGCTGGTGCTTCCCGAATAGTCCCATTTTAATTTGAAGGAAATCGTTTACTTCTAAGGGGTTGAAAACTAAGGGATGAAATACTAACTTCTTATTGGATAGTTTGATTTCGATAATTCTTTTTTTATTTAAAAGCTAGTGCTTCTCGTGTGTTCCTATTGTCACAAATCCAAGACACCCATTTGTGTCTGGCGCCTGAAAGTCGAGGATTAACCAATAACCAACAATAAGAATTGCACAAAAGGATGGACCCCCCTGAAGCGGCTTTTATGACCACGGATTAACAGTTCAAAGTATGAGACGAAGAACGTGTTGTTCTAGAATTCTCTCCATTGGTATACCAATGAAGGAGAGAAAGACAGGCGCTAAGATTACCAATCGAAAAATCTAGAAACGGGTGATCGCTACTATAAATGGCCCGAAAGGTGAGCCAACAGTTCAGTATTAAAATAAACCTCCGACGAGTATTAACATAGATCATCGAGTGTTCATCGACAGTATTCAAATAAATTCCTCGAAGTGCTTAGTGTTAAAGTGATCAGTGAATTGTTAAATAAAGTGAATAGTGAATCGCGAGTATAAATAAATTGTGATTATTGTAAACATTGTAAATAGAGTTAACAGTGCAATAGTGAAATATAAACAGTACTGTGACTATTGTTGACAGTGAACATTGTTGTAGTGTATAAGTCTTAGATAAATAAACAAACAATTATTTAAAAATAAATTCGTAGTCATTATACACAAACCAACGAACCCGTAAAAACGTTACATTGGTGTCAGGTGTGGGGTTTGTGTGACATAAAATAAATTAAGTGATAAAGTGATAAAAAAATAAATAAATTCAACATGTCGACGTTGGACAAATTGAAAGTTTCGGAATTGAAAGAACAATTAGAAGAGCGGGAGCTGAGCACCGAAGGAAAGAAAACGGTACTCAAGGAACGACTCGCCGAGGCCCTCAGATCGGAAGGACATGATCCGGAAACGTTCCTATTCAAGTCGTCGGAAACAATGTTGGAGGACTTACAACGAAAGATTGAGGCCAACAATGAAGAACTGAAGAAGAACAATGAGGATCTACAACGAAAAATCGAGGCCAACAATGAAGACCTGCGAGCTGAATTGAAGAAGATCGATGCCAACAGCGAGGATCTTAGGGCAACGATTCAAAAGAACAACGACGACCTCCGAGCGGACCTAAAGGGAACGATGGAAAGCAAATTCAACGAAATGGAAAGAAAACTCGACGAAGAGGTCGGTAATATCCGCGAAGAAGTCAACGGCATGGAAGAAAAATTCCGCGAAGAAGTCAACGACATAAGGGAGAAACTTGACGAGAAAGTCGACAACATCAAGGGAGAATTCGACGACCGATTCCAGTCCATTGAAAAGAAATTCAAGGAATTTGAGGTGAGCCCAATCGTTGGTGAAAATAAAAATATCGCAAGGGCACCTTTGGCGACGAACTCAGGTGGTCACAATCTGGTAAAGCTGCTAACATTCGATGGGAAAGTTCCTTGGGCAAACTTTTTCGCCCAGTTTGAAACTGTGGCCAAGCATAACAATTGGACACAAGCAGAAAAAGCGACTAATCTTGTGCTTTCCTTATCTGGGGATGCACTAAATATCCTCCAGGTCGTGGCCCCGGATGACATGAACAATTACGAACAGCTGGTCCAACGATTGGAAATGCGATATGGGCAGACTCATCTCGAGCATGTGTTCCATACACAGCTAAAGAACCGGGTCCAGAAGGCGGGAGAGTCTTTACAAGAGTTCGAAGCCGATGTGGCCCGAATGGCTCGCCTTGCTTACCCAGGAACACCGGAGAATATCGTGGAAAGATTGGCCGTCCAAGCTTTCGTCGACGGGGTACGGAACGGGGAAACCCGCCAGGCATTGGTTCTCGCTCGGCCAACCCGCCTAACGGAGGCCCTCACCCGTGCTCTCGAAATCGAAGCAGCGAAACTGAGCGCCTATGGAGTAAGTCGGATCCGTGTATTGGAAAGCCGGAAACCAATCGAACGAAAGACCAAGGAAGTGAGGTGCTATGGGTGTGGAAAGTTGGGACACATCAGAAGACAGTGTCCCCACGAAAACGAGCCTCATGAGCCACCAAAGTCGGAAAACTAGAGCAGGTCGATGTGAGGGGGCAATCGTCGACCTGTATCCACCAGGCCCCAAGGAAGATCAAGGAAGCCACTGTTGCCGCACTACAACACGAGCCCAGCAGCATTTTCGTCGACGGGAGTGTTGATGGAAACCAACTAGCTCTCCTGCTGGATACAGGGGCGACGAGAACGGTTGTGAGAAAGGACGTCGTAAGGAAAAAGCGCCTTTTACCATCACGATGGCGACTACGAACAGCAAATGGACAAGCCACCACCGTCCACGGAGAAGTTGACGTCATTCTTACCATCGGCAGTAATAGTTTTAAACATCGAGTGCTCGTGGCGGACATCGACGAAGAATTCATCGTTGGAATGGACATCATCGGAAGTCGGGGCTTCACACTGGATTTCAAGCGCGGTGTGTTGAAAATAAATTCGGAAAAACTCGTACTTCACCGTCGGGATGAGAACAAGTTGTGCATCGTCTTGGCCGAGGGTGTGTCATTACCAGAACGAAGCGAGACAATCCTAGGAGGAACTGTGGAGAATGGAGTCGCCAATGGAAACATCATGATGTTTGAGCCGAAAACCCATGATACTGAAGTCGGGAAAGGGATGATACTTGGAAAATCCCTGGTTCGTGTGCTGCAAACAATTCCGGTACGGGTAATGAACACCAACTTTTGCCCGATGACGATAAAGGCGGGCACTGTTTTGGGCTACTGCACGCCGGTTTCATCTGTAGTCCGACAGGTCAAGACGGAAGAAAATACGGATACCAAGTTCCCAAGTGAATTGACAACGTTATTGGCAGAATCCACCCAACAAATGACGCCGGTTCGGAAGACAAAAGTGCGGGAACTCCTCGGTAAATATCGGAACGTCTACGACATCGGAAATGGAC
Source organism: Sisyra nigra (assembly GCA_958496155.1). NCBI lineage: Eukaryota > Metazoa > Arthropoda > Insecta > Neuroptera > Sisyridae > Sisyra > Sisyra nigra. The sequence continues at coordinate 36,091,623 of OY292318.1, forward strand.
AAGGAGGGAGAACCAACATCGTCAAACACAAGATCAACACGGGAAATGCCAACCCAATCCGACAACCAGCGCGAAGACTACCATTGGCAAAACGTGAAGAGGCTGAAAACATCATAGCCGAAATGGAAAGCGATGGTGTAATCGAACCATCAAATGGACCTTGGGCTTCACCGGTAGTCTTAGTCAAGAAGAAAGATGGATCGACACGTTTCTGTGTGGACTATCGACAACTGAACAACGTGACGAAAAAGGACAGCTACCCACTTCCTCGGATAGATGACACCCTCGATACTTTGGCCGGATCAAAATTCTTTTCGACCCTTGACTTGAAGAGTGGATATTGGCAAGTAGAATTGGCACCCGAGGACAGAGAGAAGACGGCGTTTACCATTGGTTCGGGATTATGGCAGTTCACAGTTATGCCATTTGGACTTTGTAATGCTCCTGCGACATTCGAACGATTGATGGAGACTGTCTTGAGAGGATTGTCGTGGAAAACTTGCCTGGTGTATCTTGACGACATCATCGTTGTGGGACGAACGTTTGAGGAGCATTTGAAGAACCTGGAGGAGGTATTCCGACGATTACAAGAAGCTGGACTGAAGTTGAGCCCGAAGAAGTGCCATTTATTCCAACGCAAGGTCCAATATCTAGGCCATATCGTATCCGATAAGGGAGTAGCAGTCGATCCAGAGAAAGTCCAAAGCGTGAAGGAGTGGCCAGTACCGAAGGACAAGCACGAAATCCGAAGCTTTTTGGGACTTTGCACATATTATCGACGTTTCGTACCTGGATTTGCCAACATCGCCAAGCCGTTGACCAAATTAACCGAAAATGGACATCAGTACGAATGGACGGACATCTGCCAGGATGCTTTTGAAAAGCTGAAGCACGCTCTGACTACGGCTCCTGTTTTGAGTTACCCACTACCATCGGGGAAATTCATCTTGGATACCGACGCCAGCAACGTAGGAGTTGGAGCAGTCCTATCTCAAATTCAGGATGAAGAAGAGAGAGTCATCGGATACTTCAGCAAGACACTATCCAAGCCGGAAAGAAACTACTGCGTAACGAGGCGGGAACTACTGGCAGTAATCAAAGCAGTCGAGCATTTCTACAAGTATCTCTACGGAAAGAACTTTCTGCTACGAACCGACCACGCAGCTCTGAAATGGCTCCTGCAATTCAAGAATCCCGAAGGACAAGTGGCCAGATGGATCGAACGACTTCAAGAATTCGACTTCAACACCGAACATCGAGCTGGAACATCGCATCGAAATGCTGATGCATTGTCAAGACGACCATGCCCTGACAATTGCAGGCATTGTACCAGGACGGAAGAACGCGATGCCGAAATCTACAGAACCACCGTAGTAGCGGACGACTGGCAAGCAACCGATGTACAAAAGGATCAAGAAGAGGACCCGGATATGAAACCAATTCTCGAATGGAAGAAAAAGGACCGTAAACCTACATGGGAGGAGGTGGCAAAATATTCCCCAAATGTAAAGGCGTATTGGGCTCAGTGGGAATCCCTGGTTGTCGACGGCGGACTCCTGAAGAGGGTGCTGGTGAATGCGGATGGAAAAGAAGAGCGGAGACAGACTCTTGTTCCACGTTGTAGGATACCAGAGGTGGTGAGGGAAATCCACTGTGGTACTTCTGGAGGGCACCTTGGAGTGACAAAGACGTTAATGAAAGTGAGGGACAGATTTTACTGGGTCAATAGCCGACGGGATGTGGAGGAATATTGTAGGAAGTGTACCACCTGTGCAGCGAGTAATGGGCCACAGAGGCGGCAGAAGGCCGCCATGCGACAGTATAATGTAGGAAGTCCATTCGAGAGGGTCGCTATCGATGTAGCTGGACCATTCCCGGAAACCGACAAGGGGAACAAGTACATCGTGGTAGTAATGGATTACTTCAGCAAATGGGCTGAAGCTTACGCTCTACCGGACCAAACAGCGACTACAGTTGCTGATGTACTGGTCAAGGAATGGATTTGCCGATTTGGAGTGCCCTTGGAGTTACATTCGGATCAGGGCCGAAATTTCGAATCTACTCTGTTCCAAGAAGTATGCCGAATCCTGAACATCAAGAAGACTCGGACCACTGCATTACACCCGCAGTCAGATGGATTAGTGGAACGGATGAATCGAACCATCAACCGATATCTATCAAAAGTCGTCTCTGACCATCAACGAGACTGGGACCAGTACCTCAGCCTATTTCTTCTGGCGTATCGATCATCAGTCCAGGAAACAACTGGAGAAACACCGGCCAGGATCATCATGGGTCGAGAACTTCGTTTGCCATGTGACCTACAATTTGGATGCCCACCTGGAAGAGAAATTGCTGGAGAAGATTTCGTGTGGCAACTGCGGAACCGAATGGACGACATACATCAGCGTGTTCGTGTGAACATCCAAAATGCAAGCGATCGGATGAAGGACCGTTACGACTCCGGTGTCAACGGAAAGATCTACCAGCCTGGCAGTAAAGTGTGGCTATTTAACCCGAAACGACGACGTGGATTATCGCCGAAACTCCAAGTTTATTGGGAAGGTCCTTATGTGGTAATCGAGCGGATCAACGACACCATCTACCGAATAAAGAAGGAACCGAAGGGAAAACCTCGAGTGATTCACTTCAATCGCTTAAGTCCGTACAACGGAGATGACAATCAGCCGACACAGGATGCCCGCTTACGAGCTATGGGAGCGCCAAAAGAAATGACTTTCGAGGAGTTCATGGCTGAATTCTCCGGGACTCGAACAATCCGATATGGTGTGACAGAAGAACGGAATCAAGACCTATTCCGAGTGCCTGCGGAGTATTCTCTTGCTCACTGCGTCTCTACTGATTTGGATATGTCCCATGGAGTAGCTGCCGTGTTCCGGACGAAATATCGAGGCATCGATGAACTTCGTAACCAACATCCTCGATTGGGTCGAACACTCCAGATCCCAGTTGGAAACACCAGGAAGGCTTTTTATCTCGTGACACGGACCAAGGAGGGCAAGAAACAGGGATATCAAGTTCTATGGAACGCGTTACATGAATTGAAGGAAGAATTACTGCGACAACACATCAGGAAGGTGGCGATCCCAAAGCTGACCAGTGCTTTCGACGGCGCCGATTGGAGGATAGTACGTACCATGATGGAAGTGATTTTCCGGTCTACTGGTATTCACGTCCTGGTATGCTGCTACGGCCGTTCGTCATTATCAAAAGAAAAGACTGTGGACTGTTTCTTTTACCAAACATCGGGCTGCCGTTATGGTTCGGGTTGCCGCTATCGCCATGGATACCTTTCGGGGCGAAAGGATTTTAAAGAGGGGGCAGTGTCACAAATCCAAGACACCCATTTGTGTCTGGCGCCTGAAAGTCGAGGATTAACCAATAACCAACAATAAGAATTGCACAAAAGGATGGACCCCCCTGAAGCGGCTTTTATGACCACGGATTAACAGTTCAAAGTATGAGACGAAGAACGTGTTGTTCTAGAATTCTCTCCATTGGTATACCAATGAAGGAGAGAAAGATAGGCGCTAAGATTACCAATCGAAAAATCTAGAAACGGGTGATCGCTACTATAAATGGCCCGAAAGGTGAGCCAACAGTTCAGTATTAAAATAAACCTCCGACGAGTATTAACATAGATCATCGAGTGTTCATCGACAGTATTCAAATAAATTCCTCGAAGTGCTTAGTGTTAAAGTGATCAGTGAATTGTTAAATAAAGTGAATAGTGAATCGCGAGTATAAATAAATTGTGATTATTGTAAACATTGTAAATAGAGTTAACAGTGCAATAGTGAAATATAAACAGTACTGTGACTATTGTTGACAGTGAACATTGTTGTAGTGTATAAGTCTTAGATAAATAAACAAACAATTATTTAAAAATAAATTCGTAGTCATTATACACAAACCAACGAACCCGTAAAAACGTTACACTATTTTAATTTGAGGAACATCTTTTACTTCTAAAGGGTTGAAAACTAAAAGATGAAATATCAACTTCTTATTGGATAGTTCGATTTTGATAATTCTTTTTTTATTTGAAAGCTGGTGCTTTTTGTGGGGTCCAGTTTTAATTTGAGGGAAATCTTCCACTTCTAAGGAGTTAAAAACTAAGGGATGAAATATTAACTTCTTATTGGATAGCTTGGTTTTGATAATTCTTTTTTTATTTGTAGAACACAACTTTAAATTAATCTCCTATCCATTTAAAAAAAAAACTCTACTCATAAAGGGTTAAAAATTAGAGATGAAATAATATTATAAATTTTTCCTGGCTAACCCGATTTTGATAACTTTGTTTCTATTACGTACAACGTACCTTTAAATTGTTCACATTTCAATTTGAAGAAAAAAATCCACCTCTTATGGATGAAAATAGGGGATGAAATAGTGACATTTAACCGAATTTGTATAATTTTTTTTCTTTTGGAAAGAGTAATCCACTTAGTTTTGTTATTACATTTAAAAGCAAAAAATTTCAACCTTTAAGGGCAAAAAGAGATGATGTAGTAATATTAGTTAATATTAAACGGCGCTGCCTCATATGAGCAGCGCGTTTGGAAGGTTAACCATTTTCAAGAAAATAAAATCAGTTATCAAACTTCAGATCACTAAAATGCGAGAAATAAATAAATATTATAAAAAAATGAAAAACCGACTTCAAAATATATAAAAATTCTTAAACAAGAAATGCACAAAAAAGTAACAAAATAATGGCGTATCCTTGCAGTATCTACAACTTACAAATTATTAGGATGATACAATGTACAACTATTGTTATTTTTGGAGTTGGGGTCAGTCAAGAAAATAAATATTAATGGTAATTTGTAAAAAATTGTAAAAAGGTTTAGTTGGTAATTGGTATTTTGTAGTTTAAAGGTCGCTAGATATTGTTACAGTACGAGTTTATTGTTTAAAAGTTCATTTGAGAAATAATTTTCATAAGGTATTCTCGTTTTTTGCTAAGTACCAATATAGTCGTATTTCCTTGGCTGACACCAACTCCAAAAATAACAATAGTTGTACATTGTATCATCCTAATAATTTGTAAGTTGTAGATACTGCAAGGATACGCCATTATTTTGTTACTTTTTAGTGCATTTCTTGTTTAAGAATTTTTATATATTTTGAAGTCGGTTTTTCATTTTTTTATAATATTTATTTTTCAAACGTAGATTTTTGACGTATTAATTTGAGACGTTAATTCTTAAGGTTTTAATGAGAATGTTCAAAATCATTTTAATTCGTACAAATGGGGTGTACGTTCTTGATTTAAACGGTCCAATAAAAGTAAATACGCTACTATGTATCTTTATCAACATGTTACTTGAACAATGGGAATATTAATTGAACTAATTGTAGTTATTACAGTCCAATTATCTAGAATTTACGTAACAGAATGTATGGATTAGAGATACCTTAAGGGTTGAACAAAAGTTCAAGCAGACCAAAAAATTTTTTTAAAAAAATTAAGTTCAAATATAAGAAAGAATTTATGATATATTTAAAAATGTTTAACTTTTAAAAAAATGCTAAATTATATTTTTTCCGTTAAAAATTAAATATCCAAGTAAAAAAAAAATTTATACGAGTATAGAGCTAGGAATATATGCATTTAAGGGTTTTTTAATGTGGGAAAAAAATAAAAAATTTTCATGTGTAATGTTCTTTTTTGGGTAGGTCTTTTTGTACATCCCTTCAACAACTGTGACGTAGCGATTACAATTGTTTTGTCAAATGTTTGATCGTAATTAGGGGTTACAAGCAAACTAGGTGTACAATGATGCTAACATTGTACGACTGATTATAATTAAACAATAGTTAGTGAGAGAAGGGCGGCGAGAACGGCTGTGAACTGAGAGAGAATAATTAGCATAGTGCCTCCGATTTCATCATCATCAGCATCATCATCATCCCTTCCTCAAATACGAACCCCACACCAAACATGTTCCAGTCATTCCGATCTATTTACCGCCAATCTTCATCCAGGGTAATCTGGGATTAGAGCCTCGATGTAATTGATATATTATTATAATTAAATTTCTATGATGAAAATGAAAATTTTCTTCAGAAACTAGTCGACATATCATTTTCAATCTTGCGAGAAAATGCCGAGTATTTTTCTCAGTAAATTATCCAGTATATTTTATTAAAAGTTAATTAAAATGAATTAAATGACATGAAAAGATAAAGGAACTTGCAATGTATTTTCAAGTGAAAATTATATGGATATAAACTACATTTAGCTCATACTATCTAAAGCCTTATAGAAGCAAGGCAATGAATTCGCTTAATTTTCCTTAGAGTATGATATTGTAATATGAAGATTCAAAGAAGAAGAAAAAATAATTTCCGATCATTGATAATTTATTTTCTTTTTCATTCGTACCTTTTGCTCGATTCATCACAGATATTTTATTAACTTCTTTTCATATTTCTTATGAAATATGTAAGCTCGGTCGGAGAGAGGTTAAAAAAACAAACGGAATGAATGTGAGGGACAACAATTCATGCGTATGTGTCTGTAACATTTGAAATAAAATCAATTTCCGGGGGTTGTTGATGATGGGTTCGGAATGAGTGAAAGAATCCGTTTTGTCACGCATATAAAGAGAGTATGATATAGTAGGGGTGGAAAATGAACGTGAAAATCTCGGACATTGAAAATTTTCACTAAAATGAACTTTCATTCAGTTACATACCTAAATGAGAAAATGACAATTGGCTCGGCTGTCAATATAATTGAAAGAGAAAGCCCATAGATTTTCCTGTGTTACATGAACAATAGGAATATTAAGAGGAACGAACAGTATATGAAAAAAAAAAAGAAATTGTATTAAAGCTGTAAATATAATTTTCTTCACAAAGAAAAATATCTGGGTCACATTTTTTCAATCAACCAAATGTTGGTATGCATTTAGAGATATAACACAAAGTATAAAGGTAATGAGAGTTTAATACGAAAAATTAATTTATAACAGGTGATAATCACATTACTTATGTATAACCCAGTTATAACTTATATAAATTCAAAGTATAAAAAGGAAAAAATATTAAAAATTTCAATGTTTTTTAGCAGTGGCGTGCAGTCCGTGGAAGCGTCGTTTCCTTAATTTCTTTCAAAAATATATGAGTAGGTAAACAATTTTTTTTTCAAAAATATTTCAAATTTGCCTAAATATAATATACCCAGTATTTATTAGAATTTTGGTTAAATATTCCAATTAAGTTTCAAACGATAAGAAATTTTCAAACAAATCTAAAACTTTTAAACGTTCAACTTACTAACAACTTGTATCAATAATAAGATTGAAACTTTTTTCTACTTGAATACCTATATAATAAAAACGTTACATCTCACCTGCGCGAGCGAACGAAAAACGGAATCATTTTCCCAGCTGAGATTTTTATCTAATCTAAAAAATTTAAGGTGTTTTGTTGAATACTCTTTATTGCCTACATTTTCATATATTTAATACAAAAAATAAATGCCATTTACATTGTAATTTTCCCCCAAAAAACAGGGTAGTATCAGGGTTTGTCCAAGGTAAACTTTAAAACAGCTGATCCGATTTCAATGGAATTTTCACAAAAGTTATTAAATATTGTAACTTACATTATAGGCTACTTTAAATTTCGAATACTTTTTCCTGTCTGTTTGTTTGTTCTTGGCAAACTTGAAAACAGGTGGTCCGATTTGGACGAGATTTTCACTACAAGTAGTAAATATTACAAAAAGTGCTTTAAAATACTTTTTATTCCGAAAAAATGTTGATTTCTCAGCAAAAAAAATAAAAACTATAAAAACTGCGCAACGAAAAACATACATCGACAGGCAGTTGTGATACAATGTACTAACATATCGTAGAGACGACATGATTTTAAACTATGTAATTTGTTATTTTTATAAATTAATGTTCGCAAATTTGAAAATTATAACCATGATAGAAATATAGCGATACGTTAAATTCTTAGAAACCATAACTCCATTGTGAATTTACAGATAGTTAATATATTACTAATAGTTCGGCTGAGTAAACGTTCAAATTGTCGAGGGAGGAGAAGGAAATTCTCTGCAGTAAATATGATTTCATTCATAAAAAAAAATATCTTAGTTGAAAAATGAGACCCGTAAGAATAAATAACAAAAACAAACAGTTTGACTTAAGTGATCCCGATTAAGAGTTTGTTTAAGAGAGGTGAAGCCGTTAGGCAGAGCCCCCAGAACAAAAAGATGTCCAGTCCAACTTATTTTTCATGAGAAAATAGCAACTTAGGTGTGACCATTATGTTGTTTTTCTACCAAAAAAACTATATTCTTAATTTTTAATTTATTTTAGAAGATCTATAAGAATTCGTTGTCTAATCTTGAACCCCGGGAAATAGCAGACTTGCCGATAAGACATAATGGCCTTAATACTATATCCTAGAATTATGAACCTAAGACAACCAAACCTGATACCTCAGATTTTAAGATAACACATTCAATATTATTGATCCTAAAAATGGTACACTTCCTAAAGGATAGCTACTAATCCATTCTACTAAAATTAATTAATTGCTTACATGCCATTTGGTGTGAAAGATTCTCAAGGCTTAATTTTTTTAATATTTTACAATATTCAAAAAAACGTAAAGATCCTACCTATAAGATAGCTTATATCTGTTCCTGGAAAAGTAGATAAACGGATTTTCATAAACTTTCTATGAAATAAAGGTATAAAAATACCTAATTATCTTTTTTGTTGAAAAAGCTGAATTTCTTATTTTAGGTAAAGTTTTCTATTATTCAATCAAATTGATTTAGATGCGCTCAGCGAAACGGGCGGGAATTAGCTAGTCAAATATAAGACCTAACAACATATTTGAAACCCGTGGTTTGAACAGCGTGGCCACTATACACCATAATGATATGATGAAATGAGACAGACTTATGTAAATATCCAGTGGAAGCTGCTTGGGTTATAGAATCCACTTAACAAACAGCGATTCAACATGATCGCGCATGCGTATACGGTGTCTAATAGCCCAACTTGCTAAAACGGTTCATTGCTTGGATGCTCCACACTGAAATATCGCATATAAGATTCCATAGCTCTATTCAATAGAACATAGTGAGCCAAATAAACGTATAACGAGTGTAACGAGCGTTAATATACCTGGCAGTCGCATTGTTAAAAACAATATTGTAAGTAATTAGTGCGTTCGTTTTTTTTACATTTTTACATTATTTTCTAGAAGTTTAAATTTTAAAAGTTTAGTTTCTATATCCCCATGGCTTTAGTTGCAATTGCATGGTTAAAAATTTTTTCAATAAAATTATTGGCTCCACACCGCGTAAAAAAAGAGATATAATTATTAAAAGCAGAAGGCCAACACTTACGTTAAGTATATCTAGCGCTTCAAACAAATTTATTTGACATTTTCAAAGTAAAAACGATAGTAAAAAATGTCTTCTTTCCATAAAAATTTACCAAAGATTTTCACAGTAAAATTTACAATAATAAAAAATTGTTTCCCTACTCGCAAATTTCACCGCACGCCACTGATTTTTAGATCTTAACGTCATATAGAAGCAAAAAATTGTTGAAAGACAAGAAGAGACTTTCCATACATTGTTAAAGACATAATATTTCAATATTAATCATACTGATGTATTTTTAAAATAAAATACAAAATCATTATATATATATTTTTTAAACGTAGAATTGTGCAAACATAAAATGAGAATCATTCACCGTTACTAATAAATAATTGTTTTGGTACTCTTGAAACAATTATCTCATACTTGTCATAGGGGTTTTATCAACTGAAGTGAATAATAATTTTTACAAGAGGAAAAATGTATTTTTAATTGAAAACTGTTGTACAGCTATTGTCACAAATCTGTATAAATTTTTTTATCATTTTTTTTTCAATTCCAATTTAAATGAAACAAAAAAATGAAACTGTAATCGATACGACTAGATAATAAAATGAGTGAAATAATCGAGTGGCTTTCATATAAAATATATTATGAATACACAAAATAGTTATTAAGTTGCAAATTCAATGCAAATTTATCGAAAACGAGTTCATCGAAAGCAAATTCATCGAAAACCAATTCATCGATAGCCAATTCATCGAACGATCAATTAATCGAATCACCAATTCATCAAAAAAATTTTTTTTTTATGGATATTGGAAAGAAATTCCAAGGGGACTGCCAAGCTTAAAAAACAGTGGTCAATATGGTATTTTTTTTAAATATTAAGAATATTCTGGAACCCTATGAATCTGGAATAATTAAAATGAATTAGGTATTTGTGTTTTTTAAAAATAATATTTAAATTATTAATTTCTCGCTCTATTTTCTTTTTCGAAAAATACGTGATATAATAAATTTATCTTACACATTTACAATAATATTGATATAAAACATGAAATTTAGAGGGATATAAAATTTGAAAGAAAAATACAAAAAATAAAAGTTTGATAAAAAAAATGTCTTTATTCGAAAGATCAATATATGGCATTAAGATTTGGTGAATTGATCATTCGATGAATTGATTTTCGATGAAATTGTATTCGATGAAGTCGTTTTTGATGAATTTGCTTTTGATGAACTCGTTTTCGAGGAATTTGCATTCAATGAATTCGTTTTAGATGGACTTACGGTGAATCTAACATTTGCCTTGAGAAAACGAACTCCCACAAGGATCTGTTTTGAGCATTCTTCTTTTCTTAATTTGCATCAACAACATCGAAAAAATAGTGAAAACATTTCTTTCTAACAGTGGAATGCCATGTGGCGAGATCGTCCACAGAGATTATGCAGTGTAAGAAACTCCTTCCACGAATCAAATCCAGAAATCGAAGGGGATAGGAGGGAAGATGTTATTACGATAACACTTCTGAGAATCAGCCATACGGAACATACCCACAGCCACCTGTTCAAAAAGGAACAACTACACCATGCCCGGGATGCGGGGAGACAATTTCAGTCATCCACTTATTAACCGAATGCAGAGTTTACCTGAGGTATCGTACCAGACAACTGCTACCAAACTCCTGAGAAAATATCTGCAGACTATTGGGGTGTCTCAACAAGACCTCAATTGCAGATTGTGTGGAGATGGGGAGGAAAACGCTGAAACAAGACATACTTATCCGACCTCACGTGGAGTCGATGAAGACGAACGAGTCTCGTTCAAATAAAAATTAAAAAGAAAAATCTTTAAAAAATAATAATTATAAAAAGTTTAAGGTTTTTGGGTGTGTAAAGCACGGGGATTTTTTGATTTTTCGAAACTGTTGATCCACTACCAAACAGGAATTTTAAAGGACTTACCTTGGTGGTAATCAAAACTCAAATAATCAAAACACTATTTACTTAATGATAATAAACAAAATTAGATTTATTCTTAAAAATTAAAGAAAATCAAAATTTACACCAAAAAATATTATAAGTAATAAATTATTGAAAAATAAAGTTAAATTATTAATGACGGCGAGGCTCGCTCTTTGGCTGGCGGAATCAGAGTCCTCTTGAGTTTTTCCATTTGCCTCGGAATCCAGTGGATTGCGTCCCTTCACCCGATGTCCCTAAAGTCTCCGACAAAACAACCAAATTCGACTTGTTTTTCCTCGACGACCCGAGGACATCGGTTCTCCAACTTAAAGTCTCGTTACAACGCAATCCATGTCATTTTTTACTGCAAAGCTCTCAAAAAGTGGCGACACCTGTATGGGATAAATGACTCCCAAACAAACACAAATGCTGAACCTGGAATAAGAAAGAATCCTTGTGCAACAGGATTACATGAGCAGAACAGGAGTACAATAAGCCCAAGGTTTCAGTGCGGGGGGAACGAGCCCTAACCTGGGTTTCCCACCAACGGGAAAAAAAAGGCATAGTTACATACTATGCTCAGTCGCTAATAACCTGGGAAGTAGATCCGACTTTAATTAACATTAAAAAAAATATTTTTTACTGACTACCCGACAATAACTTTTAGCGATAAGAACTACCAAACATCTGCTTAAGTAGCCCAGATAACGCTGAATAATTTCTCTAAAGTTTTGCATTGGAGCGTTCATATAGGATCTCTAGTATCCAGGCTGAAGCAGAAGAAACTCCATTAAGCTACAGGAGGATGGAACTGGTCGTTCATGTACCACTTTTTATTGCCACTGATCCCAAATACTCAGCCTGTAAAGGATGCCACAAGTATCAAAAAAAAAAAAATATAATAATTTAAGCCCGTACCCGTATGGAGCTATACTAGATTCAAAAACAGGATGTGCAGTCATAACAGAAAGCACATCCCAACGTTTCAAACTACCCGACCAATACTCCATTTTACATGCGAAGCAACAGTCATTCTAAAAGACCTAACATCCTCTAGCCAGAAGACCCAATATACAATTTAATAATATTTATAGACTCCATGCATGGCTTACAAAATTCCAATAATTCCGACCAATTAATTATGAACATCCGTTATATATAATTATATACATCTGGATACCTAATCATCAAGGAATGACAGGCAACATTCTAGCAGACGAAGAAGTAAAGAAATCGAACACAGCTGAACTATTAGACCCCGAAAAAAAAAATATCAATCCATCTCTGGGACTCAACATGAAAAGCCCAATAAACATAGTTCCATGATTATAGATCATTCGTCCAGGAAAAATACCCAACTATCACGGATAAGAAAAACCAAACTGCAATAACTAGACTGCAAATCGGGTACATAAACTCTACACACCTAGACCTGTTCACAATGGAGCAAAAAGAAAGATGCTCTAAATATTATATAACCACAAGAGATCGGTTAAGTACTTACTTTTTTAATGTCCAGCATACAACGATAGGAGGAGCGCATTCAAATTACCCAAAACAATGAAAGAATGCTTCGGTATGGACGAAGGTATCCTCCAAACTCTAAAGTTCCGTAATGAAATCAATATGTACGACCGGATATAGTCTCAAAGTCCAATTAATAACACACTAATAGAGTCATTAAGGACCTTAGATGTTAAAAAATGACTTACATATAATAATTTTTAAAAATAATTTATAAATATCAGAGCTTTATAAATATAATCATCAGAAATTCGAGAGGTAACCTTCAACAAGATTCAAAAATGGAGTGCTCATTAAAATTTTTTTTTTGTATATTATATTGTAAAATACAGTCAAAAGTCGAATTTAATTGGTTTTGAATCTGTGTAATAAATCTAAGAAACTCAATTTGGAGCCTAATTATCGGGTTGTTTCTATACTACTGCCTCAATATTAGTTTGCATTTTTTAAAATTAATTAAAAATTTTTTTTACTGAAAATTGGCAGAATGGCATTAATCATGTCCATTTGACTCGTCTAAAAATACCAGAATTAGATTTTCATATGAAAGTTTAGCGTTTTGATATTCAATTTGAAATTTAATTTAAATTTACCTGGACTTTAATTGAAAAACAAAATTTGTATTACTTGCAAATGAACGTCAATTTATTTTGCTTAATAACTTAGTGTTAATAACAAGAAAGCGTTAATTCTGAATTGAATATCAATTTCAATTTCTGTTAGTAGCATGCCATTTTATGACCTAAAAATAAAACTGGCAATCAATCGTTTTTAACTCTAAATCCCTCATCACACCACCATACCTGCATTGAACTATTTGTTCACCACCTACGCTTTGTGACAATCAAAAATGGAAAATATTTCGAATTTATCCTAAAGAGCTTTTCACATCAAAGTTGAACAACTGAAAATTCGTTGTTTTAGTAAAAAAAAAATTTAATTAATTTTGTACTATTGGGAAAAAAATTTACGAATTAAAAACCATTCTGATTTTCCGATTTCTCAAAGCAATTTGTAAAATATACAATTGAATCGATCGAATAACATTTTTTGGCAATAACAATTTTCATATAAATAAAATAATAGCTGTTTTCTAATGTTCGCTTTTAACTCAAAAACTACTGGATAGATTTCGATCGATTTGTTTTTGTTTTACTTCTTATATACCTGGTCCTTATCTACAAACAGAATTATCACGATATCTTTATTACAAACAAAGTAATTAAAGTTTTAAAAAAATGCGATTTTTACAAGCAAAACGCGTTATGCCGGCATTTTTCATCGCTTTGATAGAGTGAAGCAAACGATCTACTAATGCGCATGGGCTGGAGAGAATATGTTTATCCTTCCACTGCCTACTGATTATTTCATATTTGAGCGTAGACTTAATGCAGCTCAGCACGATATTAGATTTAATATAGCTTTTTTTTTTAATTTAATTTATTTAATTTTAATTGAATAATACAATTGTACAAATACAATTTTGAGCTATTTATTAAATTTTACACTTTAATTTTTGCATTTTCTGAGAACATTTAACATTGTTATGTATATGTATATTTTTTGCACCATCAGAAAGTAGAGGATTCAACAACAACAAAAAAACTCACCGACTTTTTTAAAAAATCAGATGTTTTGACGTGACAATTTTCGATTGAAAATATGGATGCTTTTTCAATATTAATTCATTATAAGATGAAAAAATTATTATTTAAAAAAAAAATATAGTGTGTTTGGGACATTAAAAGGTAAGTTTTCTTTTTGACGTGATAACGTTTTATAAATTGATGAACTACGACAACAAGTCTGAAAAAGTTCGGCCATTTTGTCACGTTACCTACATTTGAACCTGTGCGTGCAAGCAAGAACGCAATACAAGTGATAGAGAGGCACGATATTGTTGTTGAATCCTAGGCAACGTAGGGATGGGTAAATGTATAAGATATATCGATGTATATCGTATCGATATTTACAAGCAATATCGATAGATGCAGAGTAAAAAATATCGATACTTCGAAATATCGATATTTTCATCTCAAAACGCGATTACTTGAAAAATTGTCAATAACTATAAGTGGAATAAATTATAAATATTATAAAATATAACAAAGCTCTTAAAAAAATATCGAATTTGATATTCGGAAATAAATATCAACTATCGATATTTTAATATATTGATAGTTGGTGCCTTTACCTAAGACAACGTGTTTTGTGTTTTTCTTTTACAATTTACTTAATAAGATTTAATTGATTTTTTCCTTCATAATTTTTAGTCTGATTACATTTTGAAAAAAATTGTTAAATTTTAATTAACTCCTTTGTATTATACAAAGAAATGATAATTCAGTGATAATAATTCAATTCATAACAGTACGCAATTGTTCATTAATTAGGTGTTCTTTAAGACGTCATCACGTAAAACTATCGTCCGTTAATCGACTTTACAGACAACCAATTTTTTTGTGAAAGTTTAAAATTAAAAACCAAATTCTTGGTAGTTTGAATTTTTCACATAAATTTTTAGGTTATGTGAAAATAGTGTTAGCACAAAATTTGTAAATCTACGTATTATCTACAACTTTGCAATTTAACTTTTATTAATAGGACTTGTAGTTTTTGTCGGAAATCGAGATAAACCGTTTCTATCCTTACCCTCTCCCCCTTTTTTTTTCCACTTCCCCACCTCAGATCGACTGTAATTTATTTTTCCTTTCATTTTTGTTATATTCTCTTCTTTTTCCAATGGGTTTCATTCTAGTTTCAGTCTACTATATATTTTTTTTACTTTTTACCATTTTCAAACGCTAAAAGCACTGGTCTAACAATAAAACTTAAATTTCAGCTTTATTAAGGTATCATCGTTATCAATATCCATTCATTAATTTTTTAATTAATCGTGTCTGAATATAAATGTAGGAAAAATGGAATTTGGGAAAAGTTGTTGTCGCCACGAATTATCTTTATTAAACAAGAGCTATTTAGAAACATTATAAATTTTAATAACTCAATATTTGGTTTTACCTCCCTGATCACTAATTACAGTTTGCAGTGGTTCTTCATCGACTTTATTAATTGTTTGACAGTGTCTTGAGGAATGACGCCTCACTAGCTTTAATAAAGCTGTCTTTAATTCTAGTTTTTTATTTCTAGTTCGTTTGAGCTTGTCCCATAGATGCTCGATGGGATTCATGTCTGGACAGAGTGCAGGCTAGTCCATTGTACGTATTTCGACATCATGAAGAAACTGCCGAGCAATACGCGCCGTGTGACATCGAGCAATATCGTGCATTAACACGAAGTCTTCGCCAAGAAACCCTGCATAAGGAAGAACGTGATCCAGGAGAACATCGGTTAGGTACCGATCAGCTGTTGGGCTACCTCCTCTGCCTCCTCCAGCCACGAAAACGAGCTCGGTTTGCCTCTTCAAAGAGATACAAGTCCACATCATGCAAGAACTTCCATCTTGTGCAACCTTTTTAGAAAAACAAACTGGGTAAATCGCTCGCCTAGATGCCTGTAGACCCGGCCTCTCCTGTCACTGCCATGTAGACACATTCCGCACTTATCAGTGAACAGAACTGACCACCATTACGCAATATGGATGTTCTCGAGCAAACCAATTTAGGACCTGTCACAGGTCTTTTTGGAGTCAGGTTGGCTTCCTTCAAGCGTCTTCGTATTGTTCACTCACTGAAAGCAACTCCTCATATAAGTCTCAGTTCTTTCTGTACATCAAAACCTGTTAGATGCCGATTAGGCAGCTAGGTTGAGGCAATAAAACTGTTATCACTCTCAGAGGTACACGGGTGGTGGCTTGTCCTTAGTCTCTGATTGAAGGCACAAGTCTTTTGAAATCGTCTGTGTACTCAGATTAGCTCAAGTGAAGCTGGGCAGCGACCGCTCGCTGACTGAGTCTTTGCTGCAACAAGGCAACCACTTGAGCGGCTTCTTCATGTGTGGCATCCATGGTTTTGTTAAAACTATAAATATAATTTACGAATATGTATAGCGGTCAACCTTTGATAAGCTACTGATAAGCGTTAATCGGTTGCAGGGGCTTATATAGCGCAAATCGCGAGTACCGTAATGAGCAAAATTGCCTCATACTCATATAAATGCATAAATGGATCAGTTAGCCCTTAATTTTTTTAAGGCTGTTGATGTTTATTGAAATCTTAAGTTTCAAGCTTTCAAAAAATGTTTTGCTTTTAAACCTTAGTATCATATATGGTTTTAGTAGAATCAAGGTATGTATGCGCAATTAGGGTTGAGTGGATTGGGTTGATCGCGATAAAAGTTTAAATTTCAAATGTTAATCAGCAATAGAGATAGATGAACAATTTTTTTTTAAGTTAATAATAGTACATTCTACCGAGCTAAAATTGCAATCGAATGCATTGTTATCGACAGCGAATCTACTTGCTAAAGGATCTAGCCCAATAGCCATAAGCAAAGTGCCCCAGGCGGTTTTTGCAAAATGCTTCCGTGTGCTGATTCCACTCCATAAAAAATTTATTGTCGCGCAATTTTAACCCGCTACCCCCACTTGTATTGGAGTTACGGGGGAAAATACCCCAGACGTTAACATTTTTTTTCAAGAAAACTATTAAAGATTTTTTCATGAAATTAAAACTGTACGTAGATATGGATAAAACGCATAATATATATTTTTTTCAGAATTTTTGTAAATCTATAAATGATGAAAAATATTATTTTTATTTTTTGAGGGTAGTTTTTTACATCAACCCTTAAAGTGACACATTTTTTTAAAAATGTGATAAGTGCATTTATTAAATTTATTATCAATCTTCCATTTAAAAATAATCGCTTTAAGAAATTAGTTGTCGCTCACCACCAAAATGAGGTCATCCAGGGACAGGTTTGTAATAAACAGCCATGAGTCAATGCATTTCGTAAATGCATTTATTGCTTTATGGCTTGTATATACATATGTATATGCCATAATATGGTTTTCGCCAAGAAAAAAAGTCCTGAGACAGAAATTAATTTTTGAAATTTTTTAATAGGCCTATTAACAATATATTGCTGGGATCTTTTATCCATTCTTTATACTAATCATAAATTCAACGAAAGTTTGCTAAATAATACCTACTTGTAATTATTTTGGATCTTATATTACCTACGTATATACTCAAATATTGTTGGTATTATTATTTGAATCAAGTAATATTTTTTTTTGTTATAACTAAAAATAATTAGAATAATAATTTATTGGAAATAATAGTTATTTAGAAATTGAATATAACCTTTGCTTAGTCGCTATAGGATTCTTCTTCTATACCTTATTGTCAATATAGTTTTGTGTCACTTTAAGGGTTGATGTAAAAAACTACCCTCAAAAAATAAAATAATATTTTTCATCATTAATAGATTTACAAAAATTTTGAAAAAAATATATATTATGCGTTTTATCAATATCTACGTACAGTTTTAATTTCATGAAAAAATCTTCAATAGTTTTTCTTGAAAAAAAATGTTAACGTCTGGGGTATTTTACCCCGTAACTCCAATACAAGTGGGGGTAGCAGGTTAAAATTGCGCGACAATAAGTTTTTCATGGAGAGGAATCAGCACACGGAAGCATTTTTCAAAAACCGCCTGGGGCACTTTGCTTATGGCTATTGGGCTAGATCCTTTCAGCTCGTTCCAATACATACAACAGTCAAGTTAAAATAGAGAGCGTAAAAAAACATAATTTATCTTGAAAATCAAAAAATCGTACATATATATTATAATAAACAAAAAATAAAAAAAAAATATTAAAATTTTAAATTCCTCCATCTACAAGACGATGGTAATATTTGTTCGGTATCAAGGAGATGATATTAAATCAAATATCAAAGAAATAAATTCTTAATTTTCCTATTGACTCGTTAAAAAAGTTTTCAATATTTTTATATAAAGCGAAATGTGTGGATATAAATTTATATATAAAATCGTTTCCAGTGTTCCTCATTTTTCATCTTTCACAATTTCTATTCGGTTTTGCGGCATGGAATCGCTCTCCCTTATTTTATTTCCCATTCCCCCATTTCTTTCACTCGTTTCAATATTGTCAAACATATAATATATCAATAATCCTTTTATGACTCTAAGTCAATTTATTTATTTATCCTCGTGAATCATTTATAAATCTGTCATTCTTTGTATTATTTACATTATTTTCTTTGTTTTCGATATATGTTGTCTCTTTGAAACAAAAATTCAATTTGATTCGATTTATTTTTTTAAAGGTTAATTTTTTCCAATTATTCCTGTAATCGTTTTATTATTCATTCGTTTATAGCGACTGTATTTTATCCCGTTCTGACTTGACATGTGATTTTAATTTTTTGTTGCTTTTTTTGAGGCAATCATAAGCTCTAGAGGGGTTGCAACCGGGTGTGGCAAAAACATTCCTTCATCATATGAATAATGGCCTCATTTTAGATCAACACAAAACAGAGGGAACGACATCGAGGCCGTCTCCTGGTTTATAAGATATGTGTGTGAATGTATGCGTCTATTCCCGACTCTCGGTGAGTTTTTTCCCACTTTTCACGATCTCCGGGATCGGTCGCTGTGACTTTATCTCACGGGACAGCAAAATCTCTGGCAAGGAAGTTTAACATTTTCATAGTATGTATGTGGATGGGCGAATGTGTGACGGAAGATGAACGGTGTGAGATGCAGATATTATGTGACACGTGCAAAAACTGAATATAAATTTTTCACGGAATTTCTATTTATTTTTATATTTTATTTTAAATTATAACGATGACAAATCGAAAAAAGCCAGAGGGATACACTATGAAGCAGCAGATGAAAGGCATGGAACATATATATATATATAGAACAGTGTCCTGGGAATTTCATGCAAAACATGGAATATTCGAATGGTATTTTTTTCAAATTTTTCTCCTACTCAAATGTGACCGAAAATATTCCCACAGGGCCCCATTTGGGATCATCGATATAAAATTGCTAAAATTGGATCATAAAAATTAAAAAAAAAAGTGGTTGCGTGTACTTATGTACGCGCATGAGAAGTAATACTTCTTTGGCATCTTTAAAAATTAATTTTTATTAATTGCATTCAAATAATCAATTTTAAAAAATTGTAATTTAATATTTAATTATAATATATATATTTAAAGATATAATTATCAAAAATAAAGTTCAGAGAATTTAATTTATATCAATAAATAATATCCAAAGGAAAATTTGTCAGGATCATTTTTCTGGTTAACAATTCATACATGTCATGAAAACGAAGCTTCATAGAAATTGCGAAATAAAGTAAGTAACTACTTTTCAAAGTAAATGTCTTAATCTTATTCTTATCTTGTTTTACTAAATTATTATTCTAAGATGGTTGAATCATTTCAGAACCCCAGATTTCGTGATAACTAAGAATATGCATGAAATGCAGACGTCATTTTCATCACTAACCTCAAAATAGTTTAACAGCTACTGCAAAATTCGGGAAAAATAATAACATATTTTTTAATAATATATGTCATTTGTATATATAATTATTTTTAATTTAAATATAAAAATAAATAAATAAGTAAATAAATAAAACAAAAATTCAATTTACGCGCGCTAAGAAACCGAGTGGTTTTGCGGCCAACTTCACTTTTTGTTAATTTTTGTCTCAAGATGGCCACCCATCTAAAAATTTCACTCTCATAAATTTTTCATAACGCGCTTAAAGAAGTATAACTTCAAAAATCCAGTTTCGTTTTTTCCTTCTTTATTAAACATTATCAAAAATAATTCGTTTACAACAAAACGTACTTTTTCAAGTTTTATGATGCTTGTAGGAAGACAATCTTTATAATAATAGGTTAGAGACGGTTTAAATTAAGGCTTTGTTAAACTATTCAGTGTTGTAATTGTGGCCCAGCGATATGAGTTAACGTCTATCATACGAGAAATTTTCGGATTGATAATTTTTTTACTTTCTTTTACTACTATATAGTAAAGGAAGTATTAAAATCGGGTCGAATTTTCGGGTTTCAACTTTCACCGGAAATACATCTTTGACGTCCCTTGAGTCCAAAAAAGTGATTCTTAAAGCGCGTTCAGATGTTTCAACTTTAGTTGAACGACAATTTTTAATCTTTTAGACCGTTAACAACGCGAGAAGTGAAGCACAAACGAGCAGAATTGAAAGCAACTTGACCGGGGTTGATTTTAACGACAAAAAGTTTGACTGAGTCAAAATTTTTGCCGTTCAAGTCGATGATTCTGATCAAGTTCAATTTGCTTTCAATTCTGTTCGTTTGTGCTTCACTTCTCGTGTCGCTTACCCCGCTACAGTCTAAAATATTGAAAATTGTTGTTCAACTAAAGTTGAAACGTGTGAATGCGCCCTTAGGAACATGTCAGTATGTGACAGCCATATCGTATGGAAAGCTTTTTCCCAATTTCACCAAACTTGGAATGTTACTTTCATATAATATATATATATATATATATATATATATATATATATATATTTATTTATATCTTGTTGTGCCGAAAAGCTTTTGACAGAAATCGATTAACAGAAACCTCTCTAATTTATCTAAAAGTTTTTGAGCTTTTTCAATTTTTTTCGAAAAGGGCTCCAGTGATTTTCTTTCAGCTAAAACTTCTACTTGAAACTTTTGGACGGTTCTGGAGTTAAGGCTGGGAATTAGGGTATACATAAAGGTTGTACCTGTGTAATGTGTATACACTTATTACTTTCTATTACTACTAGATAGAACTTTTTTTACCCGTTAGCAGAAAGCCAGGTTAGGGTTTGGTCCCCCCGCACTGCAGCCTTAGGCTTATTGTACTTCTGTTCTGCTCATGTATCCCTGTTGTACAAGGATTCTTGCTTATTCCAGGTTAAACATTCTGCCTAACAAAAGAAATCCCTGGATTAAACTTTTTGCGCGATTTGTGCCTGTTTGGGCGTCATTTATCCCATACAGGTGTCGCCATTTTGTGAGGGCTTTGCATTCAAAAATTACATGGATAGCGATTTCCTCCCCATCTCCATACAGTCTGCAGTTGAGGTCCTGTTGAGGCACCCCAGTAGTTTGCAGATACTTTCTCAGTCTATAGTATCCAGTTATCAATCCCATTACTATACTGAGTTGTAGTGCTTAACAAGTATGGTAAACAGGTAGATTTTTCGATTTCGAGTTTTTACCGGAAACACACGTTTTGAGGTCCCCTGAAAACATAAAAGTTCTCATAACGATAAAATAAAATCATAAAATCCTCATAACGATATCGTACCGAAAGATTTTTTTGAAATTCACTAAACTTGAAATTTAGCTTGTATATTACATCTAGTTGTGCTGCTAAGCTTTCGGCTATAATCGCTTGTCCGGAAGCTCAACTTTATGCTATGGGTTTTTGAGCATTTTCAATTTTTTTCAAAAACAGCTCCAACGATTTTTTTAAACTTGCTATAGTTCTTAGACGCTTTAATATCTATAACCTTTATTTGAAACTTTATCCTGGGAAAATTTAAATAAGGAGGATTCTGGGGATAAGGATGGGAGTTTGTATAAAAATAGATACTGTATGCCTGTAGTTCTGTTTATCTATCTTTATAAATAAAATGATAGCTGTTTTCCAATGTTCGCTTTTAACTCAAAAACTACTGGATAGATTTCGATCGATTTGTTTTTGTTTTACTTCTTATATACTTGGTCCTCATATAAAATAAAGACTTTTCACGGTATCTTCATTAAAAACAAAGTAAGTAAAGTTTTAAATATTGAAATTTTTACAAGCAAAACGCGTTAAGCCGTGCATTTTTCGTCGCTTTGATAGAGTGAGGCAAACGGTGTAATGCGCATGGCCTGAAGATGATGTTTCTCCTTACACTGCCTACTGATTATTTTATATTTGAGCGTAGACTTAATGCAGTTCAGCGAGATATTAGATTAATAAAGATTTTTTGAATTCTGTTTTCTATTTGTTTAGCAATTTTAAAAATATTTTTGTAGCTTTTCCTTAAATTCTCTTTTAGCATTTTTTATAATTTACCGTTAATACAAATTCAAAATACATTTTTAAGTTACAACCGTTACAATTTTCAAATTACATTTCAACACTTCCTTTTATTATTGCATATATTTCTTAACCAGAAAGAGTTAACTTAGTTAGCGAGACACATTTTTTTTAAATTAAACTATAAGCCAAAAATTTGCTCCCTCAGAATCCGCAATTTCTTCAAGTGTATAGTTATTAAATGATTAATAATTCATTTTTTCAAAATTTGCAAATTAAAAATTAAAATAGCTGTAAAAAAAGGCACTTTTTTTACTGCTCCTAAAAATGTTTTTTTCCAGATCCACAATTGCTCCAGGTGTATAATATTAAATTTTTTTTTTAAGTTCTCTATCTGCTCTTTTCATTACGCAAATAATTGATCATATTTTTGCAAAATTTTTATTAATTAATTATTTTTAACTATTCATACATGTATTGTTGTATTTTGACGTCATCAACTACCGTTAAATCTTATTAACATGAATAGTTTAAAAATTGAAATACTAATTAACTATACATCTTGAGCAATTGTGGATCCGGAAAAAGAATTTAATGAACAATTTTTGAAAAAAAAAAAATATTTAAAACAGTGATTATTTTGGATTACTTATATAATAATTTTTGAACTAGCTGATACCCGCCCGCTTTGCTGAGCGTATCTAAATTAATCTGATTGAATAATAGAAAATTTTACCCAAAATAAGAAATTAAGCTATTTTTACAAAAAAAAAAAAAGAGAATTCGATATTTCTAGACCTTTATTTCATAGAAAGTTCATGAAAATCCGTTAAACTACTTTTCCAGGAACAGATATAAGCTATCATATAAGTAGGATCTTTGAACGTTTTTTTGAATATTGTGAAATATTAAGAAAATTTTACGCCTTGAGAACATTTCACACCAAATGGCATATAAAATAATTTATTAATTTTAGTAGAATGGATTAGTAGCTATCCTTTAGGAAGTTTACCATTTTTAGGATCAATAATATTTAATGTGTTATCTTAAGATCTGAGGTATTAGGTAGGGTTACCTTAGGTTCACTATTCTAGAATATAGTATTATTGTAAGTCTATTATGTCTTATCGGCAAGTCTGCTGTTTCCCGAGGTCCAAGATTAGACAAAGAATTCTTAAAGATCTTCTAAAATAAATTGACAATTAAAAATTAAGTTTTTTGGTAAAAAAACAACGCGATGGTCACATCTTATTTGCTAATTTCTCTTAAAAAATAAGATGGGCTGTATTTCTTTTTGTTCTGGGGGCTCTGTCTAACGGCTTCACCTCTCTTAGTCAAGCTCCTAATCGGGATCACTTAAGTCGAATTGTCTGTTTTTGTTATTTATTCTTACGGTTCTCATTTTTGAACCAAGATATTTCTTTTTATGAATACAATCATATTTACTGCAAAGGATTTCCTTCTCCTCTCTCGACATTTCGAACGTTTACTCAGCCGAACTATTAATAATATTTATACTACCCGTAAATTCACAATGAATTTATGGTTTCTAACAATTTAACCAATCGCTATACTGATATAATGGTTATAATTTTCAAATTTTCGAACATTAATTTATAAGAATAACAAATTACATAGTTTAAAATCATGTCGTTTTTACGATATGATATGGTATATGTACATTGTATCACAGCTGCCTGCCGATGTTTGTTTTTCGTTGCGCAGTTTTTATAGTTTTTATTTTTTTTTCTCAGAAAATCAATATTTTTTTGGAATAAAAAGTATTCTATAGCACTTTTTGTAATATTTACTACTTGTAGTGAAAGTCACGTCCAAATCGGACCAGCCATTTTCAAGTTTGCCAAGAACAAACAGACAGGGAAAACTATTTGAAATAAAAAGTAGCCTATAATGTAAGTTACAATATTTAATAACTTTTTGTGAAAATTCCATTGAAATCGGCTCAGCTGTTTTCAAGTTTACCCTGGACAAACCCTATTATTACTCTGTTTTTCGGGGAAAATTACAATGTAAATGGCATTTATTTTTTTGTAATAAATATATGAAAATATTGGCAATAACAAGTATTCAACGAAGCACCTTATATTTTTAGATTAGATAAAAATCTCAGCTCGGAAAAATGATTTCGTTTTTCGTTCGGTCGCGCAGGTGAGATGTAACGTTTTTATTATATAGGTATTCAAGTACAAAAATCGTTAATATTATCATTGGTATAGATTTATAAATTTATTAATTATTGATTAACTAACAACTATACACTTGGAGCAATAGCGGATAATGAAGGAACATTACATTTGTTCTTAACATAATAACCTATGCAGACGAGTATCAGCTAGTATAGTTATAAAGTACTTATAGTTCTGGTAACCAACAGCGAGTTTTAATTGTTTATTCGGTATTTTAAACTTACGATCGTAAATATATCACGAGAAGCTTTACTAAGCCACTAGCAAGAATTAATTTTCTTTAAAGCGAAATGATTGAAAAAAATCCAATTAATTTAATAATATTATAACACAAATGATAAAATATCTTTTGACAGAGAAAAACCATAAATTTTGTAAAAGTTAAACATCTTTCGTAGTTTTTCATTATGAAGATATTCAAAGATGGCACTATCTGAATGAGAATCAAAAATGATGAATTTATTTTTGTCGGTAGGAGGCTAAAGATAATGGGGGGAAAAGATTTGAATGCATGGTTTGCCATTAGCAAGTCAGAATTATCGCTGTATTCTAATCAGCTTTGTATATAAATTAGCGGGCAATTATTTTTAACTATAGTTAAACGCGTTGGAGTTTCCTTTTTCCTTGTGTGGAAATGACACGTCAAGGGAAGGTGTACGGAAACAGGAAGAGAAGTTAGAGTGTGCGTGTTTGTGTCTCTATAAAGCTTGTCTTCAATTGAAGCTCGTCACTACAGGTGAAAATTATCAAATCATTCTACTGAAAAATATCTTGATAAAAATCTATTGACCTTTTTTATTTTTCCCTCAAAAGTATTTTTTTTAATATTAAGGTAACTTTATTCGGCTTAGGAGTTAAGGGGATTTTAATGAAATAAAATAGAAAGGATTGTGAGATGGGAGGGAGCGTGGTATGGTGGGAATATATAAAGTTGTTTTACATTTTTCCAACTCGACAATGGCAATTAATAAAAGATGACATTAATTATATTCTTGGACGAACTTTCAAAATGGAAAATGGAAACGCCAGCCGTTGGAATGGGGAACTCGTATTCGTCCCATTCATTCAACGACAAAAAGATTACAATCTGTTAATTAAATCACAACTTCAAATCCCACCTTCTTCATCCCAACGAACAGTTGACATCTCCAATCTTCATATCATCCCCATCGCATTTGCCTCATCCTTTTTTTTTCGCGTCCTCGTCATCATTGTCATAGAGAAAAAAAAAGGCAGGGTGTTGTCGCTGCGACACGAATAAAATTGAACATTCAAAACTCCCAGACATTAATGAAAATTATTATTATTATTGTTTTGTGTATTTTTTTTTTCATTCACACTAAGACTCCCATCTATTATCCTGCTTTATTCCCATCCCAGCCGACTGTCTCCAGCTAGATTGGGAATAAATTTAAATTAACGCGCTCTGACTGCTTTTAAATAAATTGGATTTTAATTAACATGAAATTAGTGTCACGTGAATTTGTTTGGATGGAAGACACTTTTCTTTATTTACTCGACCAAACAAACTTAATAAATTTTTAACTTTTCAATCACGTTAGAAGACATAAATCGTTGGTCTTATTCTTTTACTTATTGATTTCTTAAAGTCGCGTCTAATTATTTTTTAAACTTTTTTTAATTTTTGACCGGTAGTAAATTAAGGTAACAGTAAATATAAGAACAAGACACATTGACCAAGGGGCAAGAGTGAGTGAAGAACTGTTTCAGCTTACAACCATTTGGTCGCATTAGGACAAGAGTCGACCAATGTCCATATAATTTTGTGACAAGCGCTAATATCGACACTGTTTTGGCGATGTTTAAGCCCTGGTTAACCGGTTTGTAACTCAAGCGAACTTGTCACTTTATTTTCTTCACTCCCTCTTGTCTCTTAGTCAATATTGTCTTACTCTTTGTCTGTTGGTCAATGTTTGAACATCAACAGAAGGACGATTGGAACAAACCTAATGTTTAACACTGAACTATTTATTTACAACTGAACTCACTCGGCCAACTGCCGACACCTTTTTATATGTGGTCAGAGATGTTCCAGAAAAATCGAGCACTGGATTATTTCCTTTCTTGCATTTTTGATCTAACTTGGTTTCCTGTCTATCCTTTTTATTGTACATTAAAAAGTCCTTGGAAAAATTTCTAGACTTATCCTTTGTCTCATGTGTGGACCACTCCTCCCTTACTTATTTTTCCCTTTTCGGTGAACACACAATGAAAGGCCGGCACCAAATAAAATCCTTAAGGAATCATCTCTCCATTGTCAGGTCGACCACACCCCTTCAAATACACCCCTTCACCATTCAAACTTCGGTGAGCACTCAGCTAGAAGTCAGGTAAAAAGATCTAAGACGGAAGGTCTCAGCCCACATAAACACATGTATACATCCATAAGCATATTAGGCGTGCAACATCATCCTATCCAATATCCTTGTTGTTTTTAGTAAGAATAATTTTTTTGATTCTGATTTATATACTAAAGTACGGAGAAATTTATTTTCTAACTTCAAATACAAACTTTTTCATTTCAAAAGCAATCCTTTTATTTCAAATATTACTTTTTGAAAATTTTAGTGGTTATTAAAATTTGGAAAACTTTCCATCAAATAACCAATAAAAGTTTTATTTGAATTTAAGAAGGTTGTTTTTGAAATAAAAAGGGTTGATTTTGGAAAAAAAAGGTTGCTTTTTAAAAATAAAAAAATGTATTTGAAGGAAAAAACTGTATACCATAGAAAAAAAGCCCAACGATCATTTTTCCAAATACCAAAATTGCTTTTAATTTATTCCTATTTAATTTAGATTATAATTTTTTTTACCAAGATTCCAGTTTTTTAACTCTCATTTCTGAAATCCTAAGTCTCTAGTTACGTTTTAAACGATTTAAACAAAAAGTGCACTCAAAACAGATACGATATTCAAGTAATAACAAGTGACATGAGTTTGGCTTGATTTTAAGTCAAGTAGCATTAAAATCAAGTAAAGCCAGGAATCCTTAGTTTGAAGTGCTCACAGGTAAAAAATTTTAAAATCTAGTCCAGCTCACATTGATGAAAATATTATATAATTTGTACGGTAAATTTGATTATTCAGGGGAGTTTTCATAATGCTAGGTAAGTATAAATAAATTGGGCAATTGGATAAAATTGGGCCAATTAATAATTTTGTATTTATTTACGAAAATCTAGGATAATTTATTACACTGCCCGGTCATTATAAATATTGCCATCATTTTTCTGGCCACTTTAATTAATTGACAGCAATTTGGCTGTAAATCTAAAAAGTGCAAGTACCACAAAGAAAAAAAAATTATAACTTGAAATGTCACCAACGTGGAAGCTGCTCTAATAAATAGAAACACATTTTGTGTGTACATGATTTGAAAGTACATAGGTACCAAATATGTTTATTTAGTAAGGGGTACATATTTTCTATATTTAATTTACTATATTTAATATTTTTAAGTTATCTAAAAATATGTTAATATTCTCTTACTTTTGAATATAGAAAAATATGAATAAAATTTTTCTCAAATTACCCACTCCATTTCTAGCATTATTCATAATACCCGGGCAATGTACTTGCTTACTTACTTACTTACTTACTTACTTACTTACTTACTTACTTACTTACTTACTTACTTACTTACTTACTTACTTACTTACTTACTTACTTACTTACTTACTTACTTACTTACTTACTTACTTACTTACTTACTTACT
This sequence comes from Sisyra nigra, assembly GCA_958496155.1. Lineage (NCBI taxonomy): Eukaryota > Metazoa > Arthropoda > Insecta > Neuroptera > Sisyridae > Sisyra > Sisyra nigra. Next base: position 36,120,446 of record OY292318.1, read on the forward strand.
TACTTACTTACTTACTTACTTACTTGCTTACTTACTTACTTACTTACTTACTTACTTACTTACTTACTTACTTACTTACTTACTTACTTACTTACTTACTTACTTACTTACTTACTTACTTACTTACTTACTTACTTACTTACTTACTTACTTACTTACTTACTTACTTACTTACTTACTTACTTACTTACTTACTTACTTACTTACTTACATACTTACTTAATTACTTACTTACTTACTTACTTACTTGCTTACTTACTTACTTACTTACATTTTGCCATATTCTATTGGGCACTTCTTAAGCTGCCCGGGCCTTGTGAATAATGCTCAAGTATTAACATTGACCATAACATTGTTAATCTTACTGGTCAAGCTTGTTTTTAGTCAAAGCTCCGACAACGTTTGATTGATGATGATGACTGTGATTGATTATTTTTACTTAGAAATGGTCCAGAAAATTTTGCCTTTCCTTTCATTTTCTCAGGTAATTTCGGCTTTGTCAACGTACCTAGTTGTGACAAAGTTGACTTTATCTAAAATTTTTAAAGGCAAAACCAGCTTTGTCTAAAATAAATTTTCTTTTAAGTCGCTTTAACATCTAACGTCATATCACAACTGTCTACACACAGAACATTTCTGTAAGTCATATAAATCTAAGATTTTTTTTTTTTTTTTGATAGCCTAAAGATGTTGATAACAGACAGGAAATATGAGGATTATATGAAATATAAAGCAAAAATGATTATAAGATGATTATAATATGGTGATGACAATTTTAATAATTTATTATCTATTATGCGGGTCAAAGTCGAGAAAGTGAACAAATTCGAGTATCTAGGAGTGGTGGTCATAAATAGAGGAAGCGAAGACGAGGAGATAGAGAAGGGGATTCTGAAGGCGAGCGGAACAGTGGGGGCACTTATAACAGTACTGGTGTCAAAAAATTTATCAAGAACGGCAAAAATAAGACTATACGAGACCGTCATAGGACCAACAGTCCTGTATGTGTGCGAGACCTAGACTGTGAGAACAGAAGATAAACCCAAACTGGAGATATGGGAAATAAAAGGTATTGCGAAGAATTTTTGGAGGGGTGAAAATGACAGAGGAGTTGTGGCGCAGGCGGACAAACATAGAGGTGATGGAATTATTGAACAGGCCCAAAATAATCCAAAAAATAAGAGCACAACGAGTCAGATGGCTGGGACATGTAATGCGGCTGCCAGAAAAAATATGGGCAAAGAGAGTACTGCTGGAGGGTGGAGGTGGGAAAAGGAGGAAAGGATAACCTAGGAAGAAGTGGTTTGAAGCTGTGAAAGCTAACGTGGAGGAACTAGTAGGAAGCAGCTGGAGGGAAATGACAAAGGACAGGAAGAAATGGAAAGGACTCGTCAAGGAAATAGAAGCCAAAGGCCTACAAGGCCTATAGCGCTGCAATATAACATATATAATGAGGGTCAAATTTGTTTTTAAAATAGAAAAAAATATGTATAATTGGTATGGGCATGTTTACAGAAAGGCAAGAATGCTGAGCATGCATCAGAGAGCTCGATAAAGCATAATATATGGCGGAACGTCGCCATCTGATACTCCCGATCCATTGCCCCTCCAACTTATATATCTATCAATTTAAAATAACAAGGATCTGAAGAAATATTAATTAGGCAAAACAAATTGATTATGACTTTAGAAATTTTTTCAAAAACTTGATATACCTAAGGTACGCTTCATACAATGAATATGTGAGATTATAATAACTACAATTGGATCGTATTTATTCGACAAATCCAATTGTGTAAATGCAAATTTTTAAATAAAACAACTCAAATACTTTTTAAAGACATAAAATTTACGCATTTTGTATTTCGGTGCCAAAGTTTTTTGCGTCAATACAACGAATAAATATCAATTGAAAGTTATCTGAAAAAGCAGGGCAAGTTCATGTGCATGTTAATTTTTATTGTTATTGTTATGATTATTATAGTTGGGGTTAATTTTCCTGGACAATTGGACATAATAGCTCTTGATGGTTACAAAGAGGTGGAGGGTGTTGGCAGTCGAGTTTTGCCAGTAAAATGTGGGCTTGTGATTGGCTTTTTGTGAAACGCAAGGTTTGAGGGTTTTGTGTACCTATTTTCATCGCGTGTCTAATCGCTAGGAAAAATCTAACTCGCATACGAAATTATTATATTTTCCATTTTTTTTTTCTCTCTGACCGAAAGGGGTATTTTTTTTTTTTGTTATAGACATCATTGGTTCTATCTGACAGCTCAATTACTAACTTCATATTTTTATAAAATTGCCACTTTTTTAAACACAATACGTTCATATATGAGCAAATATCAACCTTATTCAAACTCTGGAAAACGCCAATAATCGAGGTGAAATTAAAAAAGTTAAATTTACTTTTTGAACATTTATAAAAATTATGATTACATTTGCATAATGTCCACAAAAATGCAATCGAATGGATTTTAAATTGGCATTTTATTATTTATAATAACTTTTTTTTTTTCATTAGATTTTAATCGTGGCATCATATTGATCAAATTGATGACAAAAAAAAAAGTGGACAGAGAGTGTGGAAAAGCGAATTTTTATTCACAGCAGCTTTTTTATTTGTTGGAAAAGTCGCATATAAATGAAAACAAATGAATGCTCTGATTTTTGATATTCATTTATTCAAATAAGGAAAAAAAATGGATGAGGAAAATATGAATCGGTGGGTTTTTCCATCACGATGACCAAGATCATTGAATTTCAAATTATTGGAAAGTTGAATTTTTTATTTGGGAATTTTTTTAAGGGTTAAACTTATCGATACAACGACATAATATGGAAGCTATGCGCTCATGCAGCAAAATTTTGTTTCATAAGTGATGTTTTCAGACAATTGTCGAGTTGAACTCTTGAGACTCGTTTCAAGTGAAAATGAGAGATAAGGATAGGTTTATTTATACTCGTATGTGCGAAAAGGTTCTTTGCTTCCTTTTCAAAATGAGCTGAGAAAAAGCTCCAGATATAAAATAACGACTTCCTTGCAATCGATTATTAATATTTGAGCTTCAATGCCACTTTTGGGGGTATAAATAACACGTTAAAAAAATTTAATTTTAAGATATAATTTTCAATCGATATTTAGTAAGCTGATATATTTTTTGGTGATTTGGAAAGTCACTATAAATACTGAAACTCTAAGCAATTCTTCATTCCATTACAGCCTGTAGGATCTTATTGAAAAAGCTCTTCACTTTTATAGTGCACCTAAGACCTTTGGTAATGTAAAGACGTTGTTGACAATTCTTGTTTAGAATTGATCTTTTTGTAATAAAAAAAATTTGCAGAAAAGTTACAATTATTTTAACCTTACCATCAAATTTTAGAAAAATTAAATTTAATTTTTCAAATTATTAAGATTCAAGCAATTCCACAAACCATTTTTACTCTCTTTTACTACTTTATGATAAAGTAAGTAGGTATTGTAATCGGGTCAAATTTTTGAATTCGAGCTTTCACCGGAAATACATGTTTTGAGGTCCCCTGAGTCCGAAAAGAGGGTTTTTAAAAAATGTATGTGCGTGTATGTATGTGTGCGTGTATGTGTGACAGCCATATGTTATCGAAAGCTTTATCCGAATTACACCAAACTTGGAATTTTGCCATCATATTATACCTAGTTGTAGCGCGAAGTATTTGGTTAAAATCGGTTAACTGGAAGCTCCACTTTATTCTAGGAGTTTTTGAGCTATTAAGCTTTACCTATACCTACTTATTAGACTCATTGATGCCTACAACTTTTATTTGAAACTTTTTCCTAGGAAAATCCGAATAAGAACGGTTCTGGGGTTAAGGTTGGGAATTCGTATATACATATGGGTTGGTAACCAACGAGTTCATCGAAAATCAATTCATCGAAAGCGAGTTCATCGAATGCAAATTGATCGAAAATCAATTCATCGAAAAAATTTTTTTATGGATGTTTGAAAGAAATGACAAGGGGACTGGCAAGCTTAAAAAGCAGTGGTCAACAAAAGTTGACAATTTTATGAATAAAAAATTGACGATGAAAGTATTTTTTTTTTTGAAACACCTACTTATTAAAATATTCCTTAACCTTATAAAAGGTAACTTTCTAATTTACATAAGTAAACTATAAACATAAATTTAAGAAGAAGTTCAATCGTATTTTTTGACGTATTGTCCAGATACGTATTTTGATTGCCAATATTCATCAGTGGTCATCAAGTAGTATGGGATCGCTACGTAACTGCTATGTGCTGGTTAAATCATATCTAATTATATAAAAAAAATTTATTAAAGGTTCTCGACGTACATATGTCTTATAGCTAACAGTCTTTTATTGTCAATTTTTTATTTATAAAATTGTCAACTTTTGTTGACCACTGCTGTTATAGCTTTTTTTCGGTCCCCTTGTCATTTCTTTCAAATATCTATAAAAAAATTTTTTTTCGATGAATTGGTGAATCGATGAATTGATCATTCGATGAATTGATTTTCGATGAATTGGCATTCGATGAACTCGTTTTCGATGAATCTGCATTCGATGAATTCGTTTTCGATCAATTTGCATTCGATCAATTCGTTTTCGATGAACTTGCCGTGAATCATATAGATTGCATGTATATAGTTCTGTTTATAGGTATACATAGTTATAAAGTGCTTATATTTCTTTTAACCAACAGCGGGTTTCATAAATGAAAGTATAGGAAATATTGTGACTCCTCGCAGCAGCTATTTTTTTATTGTTTGGCACCAACTCTCAAAATCGGTTTATTTTTTTTTTTTTTGTAAACAGTTTTGTTAGATAGCTTTTAGAATATTTAATGTTCATGTAAATGTTAAATCTTCACTGGTTTCAGAGAGATATTGTTTTGACAAACCAAAGTAAATATAAGAATTCTTTAATTTTGTAGAGGAATAAAGTTTTAAAAACATTATAAAATTAAAAGTTGAAGACTGAACATCAATAACGGGCTAAGTGACAAAAAAAAAAATTGAGTTAGACCCGAAAAAGCAAGCTAAAGCGCCATTGCCAACTACCTAAGAAGCTAAAATACCATGATCATTAATGATTCTTGAAATAATGATCATGGTATTTTAGCTCTTTAGGTTGTTGACAATGGCACTTTAGCTTGTTTTTTCGGGTCTAACTCAATTTTTTTTTGGCACTTAGCCCGTTATTGATGTTCAGTCTTTAGTTATAGGTAAACTTCTTTTAGAGCGGTCCATAAAATTTTATTTTATTTCTAACAAACAATGGTATATTTTTAAAAGCGTCCCATTGATTTATCAAAAAAAAAACGTTTATTTAATCTGTTGTTATATTAAATTTTCACAATTGACATTATTGAAGTGAAACCTTTTATACATCGTCTCAAATTTTTTGGTCTGTCTTTAGCATGTCGCTAAATGTTTGTTACATTCTCGGCTGCAAATCGGCAAGTGTTCGGCAAAACTCGGCAAGCTTGTTAGCTATATACCATGTCATTTTACCAGGGTTGTTGCGCAAGTTATAGTGCTAAATGGCTATTTTCCTCTCCATCACAATGCAACGTTTTAGTATATAATAAGTTGTTATAAATTGTCAATCATATTTTACGCCGTAAGAGAAAGACTGCCGACAGAGTTCGTGTTTATAAAGACAAGAAAAAGGCTCCTGGTGAGTTGATTTAATTTTACTAGTGAATTGATTAAAATTATTAGAACTTTCTGCTGGTGCATATGTTTATGTATGTCAGAGCGATAGGTTGTTTAGTATGATGTTTGTGTTAGCGTGTGGCCCTTTCTGGCCCTTTCGTCCAAAAACAATTTCCTCACCACAACAAACTTTATTTAACAATGATTGAACATGATAGGTATTCTTGAAGTAACATTACAATAGATAACAACAGGAAGATGATCAATTTAACAATAATCAACAAATTCAATAATGAAAATAACATTCAAGTTTTAACATCAATAATGAAAATTCAAAATTAGTTGCAAGTAGTAGAAAAATTGTACCGAAAGCGTAGCAAATGAAGTTAGATGCAAAACCTAGAATATCAATTATATCGTTTATTTTCATACCCTTAATCGAATAATTTTCCGAAAATTTTTAGTTACCTACTTAAATGCCTACAATCCGAAAAAAAGTGTCACTTGCATCGTGGTTTCGTAAAACCACACAATATTTTTTTCTACTAAGCCCAAATTAACTTTTAAATAGTTTTAATAGTTTGGTATATAAAAATTATTTGAAGTATTTTTAAAACTAACAATCTTACTTATATTATAAACCTAGCATTAAGCTCTTTCACTCAAAAAGTACTGAATAGATCTGGATGAAATTTAGCATAGATATAGATTATCCGGTTAAACATATAGCATACTTTATATCCAGAAAAAATGTACGGTTCCCGTGTGATAGATATTTTTTTGTTTTTTACAGATCAAAAGATTAACTTCCTTTTTTGTAATGTGGTAGTTTAGGGGTCAAAAAATATACAGATTATTTTTCATACCAGAAAAATAAAAGATTCCCATGTGATAACAAGTATGTATGGGGAAACAAGCAAAACAAGTATGTATTCTATAAGAACGGTGTATTTAAAAGCAGTTTCATTAAAATCCACGAAATAGAGTCTTAACTTATTTTCCTTAAGAAGATTTGATCTACTTTTTACTCAGGAGAGCTGTACTATTCCCGTGGAATAGATATGTTTTTTGTTTATCACAGAGTTATAGATTGATATGATTTTTGCAATGTGGTAGTTTAAAGGAGAATGATAAAGCTTACTCTTAAAGCTAGAATAATGCGTAGTTTCCATGGGATGGCAAAACAATTATATCCTACAGGAACCGTACATTTAAAAAGTTTCGGTAAAGTTCGTGAAATAGAATTTTAACGCATTTTTCTCAAGAAGGCCTGACCAATTTACACAATAATGAAAGAAATCTCTACAAAGATGAAATTAAAAAATTGACAAGTTTTACTGGAAAATAAATATGAATTTCAATTTAACACCCGATAAAATTAATAATGACATTTTTAAGATATTTTAATTTTTTCATTGTTCATTGTCGAAGTATTAATTAGAAATAAACTTATTGAAAAAATAAACTAATAATTTCAAAATTCAACAATTACTTAACGGAACGAATTTTAATGAAGTTTTGCTAAAGATTCTGTAGGATAGCTACTAATCTATTCTTTTAATGGAACATCCATTAATTACGTGAGGCGTTCAGGGAATCTCATCTAATCTTATTTTGGGGAAAGGGAAGGTCTCGCAAATATTACGTATATTTTTGTTTTGAAACATATCACATTAGATTGCTGGTTGGGGGAATGATATATGCCAAATCTCATGACATATTACCAGAGGGGAGGGGATGAAATTTCAAAAATCACAAAATACGCCTCGCACAATTAATGGATGCCCCCTAAAATAGCTGTACGGTTTTAAATGACATTTGGTATGAAAGATTTTCAAGTCCTAAAGGAAGAAGTACAGGTACTTTTTTACTAAGAATCGTATAGAAGCTGATGTGAGACAGCTAACATCTCTTTCTTGAAAAGTAGTTTTATGAATTTTGATGAACTTTTTTGGATCTAAAGTCTAAAACTACCCGAGTCGAAATTTCAGACCTCCGTTGGCCCTAAATTGGTACTTTGACCCTCCTTTGGGCCTACAAAGTGTAAAATGAGCCTTCGGTAGAACTTAACGATTCCATCGTCTTCATTTTAACCTACATGAAATTTTTATTATATTTTGGGAACATATCGTCTCGTCATAAAAAAAAGGTTTATGATCATAAAACATAAAATATGGTTGTAAATTTCCTTTTTTTACAATACCTATTGCAAATATTATTTATCAATAACCCAAATTTTTGATCTCTCTCTTTCCTTTACTTAGATGCTTAGTAAAATATTGTGTATTCTTGTATTCATTACTGGTTTGATCCTTAATCCTGTTCACTCTGGTTCATATTTACTCAGCTTTAGTCTCTTGTTAACCGTTCGAGTGCTACACGAGTTATTATACAACAATTGAATAAACTTATTTCACTTTTTGATTATTTTTCAATATTGTCTATATTAAAATGCCTAAAAGTGTAAATGTAAAAAATTTAAAAGTGAAAAAACCGAGTTTAACAAAAAAAGTGTAAAAAAATTTGCTTTAATTTATTATCTTGAAAGTAATCAGAGAGATGTTATACAATTAAATAAAATTTCTAAAGAAATGCACATGGTTGGGTATATTGTGGATTATAATAAAAGGAAATCCTGGAAAAAAATGATGGCAATGGCGACAATAAAGGAGCTGGCAAACAAGGACAAGGAAATTAAGAAGTAAGAACTGATATTTGTAATATTCTTATTATTTTTAAATTTATCGCTTATATTAATGAAACTTGTATATTTAATGAATAAAAAAAATAAAATATTAAAATAAAAATGTTATTCTTTTTGAAACAAACCCTACCAATAAAACAATAAAAGAGAGTGACAAAGAAAGAGTGGAGAAAAGAGAGAGAGAGAGGTCCATTTGAAGTTTTTGCTGTCAACCTCCTTTTGGCCTAAACATGGTATTTTGTCCGATAAGTGCCACTTGGAGGTTCAACGGAGGTCTAAAATTCAAATGCAAATGGTCATGTTTCAATCTACTTGAACCAATCTGTATAAACACAAAAGATATTAGAACAATTAACAAAGAAATAATTTAACTTTTACCAGAAACTAATCAATTATTTAATTTAGTAAAATGAAAACTTAGTCTGCGTGGTCAATTACTATGTAGTTATGAACTATTTGTCAAGCTTAATTACAGTTGTACCTCCTGAAGAAAGTTTAAAACGTGTCACAGATTTGAATCTGTTTTGAATAATATTCGTATATATATATAGTTTGTTATACTTTGACTCGACAAAACCGTCTTTACATATAATTATAATATTTTACTATAAGTGTCTAAAAAGCATTTTAAATGAAGCAAATAACAATGTCGCAAATAACTTGAAACTTTCTCCTCCACTCACCTTTTTCCCATTGAACTGGTCACATTTTCTGATGTAACTCGTACGTGTAATTTACATAACTGTAATATTATGATGTTAATACTTCTCTGGTCGTTTAACTCGATCTCAACTAAATTCTCATCCTCTCCTTCCACATATCCGAAATGTCGAGTTTCAAGTGGACGAAATGGCGACTTGATAGAGTTTTAGTTTACACTCACGTTGTGGTCACACGAAGTGTGGCTAAAGGACACGAAACGGGGGGTTGGTTCAACTCAGTAGTTGGAGACTTATCCCCAATACTCAAGACGGGGGATGTGAATGTATGTTTATCTAGAACCTAGTGGCGTTCGGCCGCGTTTACATCGTCGAAGTAGCCAAAGCACATTCACGTCCCTTGTGGCGGAGCATCACTCACGTCATTATGTCATGGAGATGCTCGCCCTCAAAATATCCTCAGGGATTACCACAACGATGCCGTTCTACCTTCTTTTAGGCTCCTCATTTTCACACACATACACACACATATATTACAAAACCATATATACTCATCCTGTCCTCCTCTTTCTAACTTCTGAATTCCCATCTTTTACCGTTTACGTATCTCGTGCATGAATAATTGTTTGGAACATTTTCGAAACGAAATGGCCTCTGGATTCTATAATGGATTATTATTTAACTGTCTCAATGGAATGACCTTAAGGAAGTGGGAGTAATTTGTATGGATTTCATTTGAAACTTTTCGACCGAAACAAATAAAAGGACTAATTTTCTTATGTAATGGATAAAATCTAAACGCTTTATTTTATATGTTTTGATTTATATATTTTGATAACATATCAATTTCACATTATATATATATATGAATATTTACAATATTCCTCATACATTTTTTAAAATATTTTTAATATTAATAGATAATATTTTTACATATAACTTATTGTAATTTTCTTTTTTTTTTAAACTTTAGCTTTTGCTTAATTTTTTTTTTAAATACCCTGTTGGTTTTGGCACAGTTTGTGTGCTTTTCTTTATTCCGAAAAAAATCGTTCTGATCAAAATTTTTTTTCTTATTTTTTTTTTAAATCGATCGTGATTTTAAGCGCTAACATTTGACAATTTTAACGGGGAAATAATATCTATAGATGATTATATATTTTATTTTATATTTTAAATTTATTTTAATATATTTTTTTTATTTAATATTTTTTTTTTTTTGGGGGGGAAATGAACATTAATTTTCTATACCTAGTTAACTTATGTGGAGGCGATTAACTGCATTAAGGTTGAACATTTATAAACGATTACTATATATATATATTATATATGTTACATATGCATCAAAATATCTTTCTGTACTTGAAGCACGAATTGCAGTTTTTTTTTTAGCGCTTCGTTTCTTTTAAGCAAAACTGATCTATTTCTATTCTTAACTTTTTCATTTTTAAAGAATATGCTATCAACAATAATCAGATCCACTGTTAAAAAAATTGAAATTTACTTCTAAATAATAAGCTTTGAGTGCATAGTGGCATCAAAATGGATGCTTTGAAAAAAGATTTTCTGCAACTTTTTTTAGCGATAGAGAGACTACTTTCACATACTTTTTCTTCATTGTCTATATTTTAATAGTTGTAAAAGGGTCACTCGTGATCATTAAAAATTTAAATGACAAATTTGGTGCCAGTTTTGTTAGAAAAAGAAATCTTAAACAATGTCTGAACGTTTACTGTTAGTATACAGGGTCTTTCAATAGGGACTTTCAAACTTTAATAGTTGATAGTGGCCATATTATTGTAGCTACAAGAGTTGAATTGGCTGTCGTTTATTTGATCTGTTTTGCTAAATCATCATCAACAGATATAGCGTTTAGTCATATGTGTAAATGTCACAATTGTTTTATGAAAATAGGCGTTCTATTAGGGCCAAGTTCCGCGGAGTTCACCGACTATTCGCAGTGTGGTTGATTTTGAGTCCATTGGTTTAGTTGACAATCCACATGAGATCTAAATGCTTCGTTCGCGGATCTCATTCTGAACCGATTACGAATCAGTTCAAGACAGATTTAAGATTATCGCCAAGCGCATACACGGTTAAGTACCGATTTAAGATTTTTTTCCTCGAACAACTTTAGAACTGTTTCGAACTAGATAAGGATTACCGAGAACCCACGAAAGTTGTAAGCTGAATTGAACGTTGATAGAAAAACTGGATTCTGAACTGGCCACGATTTATTAAACTGGGCATGAGTAAAAGAATTATTAATCCTAACATAAATCCGAGAATTGCTTGAATCAATTCTGAATCGATAACGAACGCCTTTCTTTTGAACCGCGAACATCGGACTATTAATAAAAATTCAGAATTCACTGGCTCACGAATGCTCGTTTTGAATGCACATGCGAAAAGTACCTGAACTGGTTCAGAATCGTACAGACGAAGCTAAAAGCTTCGTTCACGGGTCTCATTCTAAACCGATTACGAATCAGTTCAAGACAGATTTAGGATTATCCCCAAGCGCATACACGTTATGAACCGAGTAATGGTTCGATGTTCGCGGTTCATTACTGATTCCGAACTGGTTCAAGCGATTCTCGGATTTTTTGTTTGTTTGTTTTTTCTTGGGTGTTTATAGTCGCTTTAACATCTATGGTCATATCACGACTGTCTTATACACAAAAATATTCTGTAGGCCTTGAATCTTAATTTTTAATCTTATATCTAGGGATTCGATGGGGATCGAACCCAGAACCACTGGCGTATGTAGCAGAGAGAGCAGTTGCTCTAACCACTGCGCCATCAAGTGGGTATCCATCTCGGATTTTTGGTAGGACAAAAATTTCAATTCTCTTACTCATGCGCAGTTTGATAAATCGTGGCCAGTTTAAAATCCCATATCGCTGTCATGCCGCGTTCACACGAGTCAAATTTAGTTGATCGACAAAAGTTGAATAAAAAACCTCGTCTGAACCTCTGTTTCAATTAAGTTGATCAACAAAAGTTTGAACGAGTTATCACACTAGATTTTTCATCCAACTTTTGTCGATCAACTAAAGTTGACTCGTGTGATTCATACGGTGTGAACGCGATATCAACCACTGTCATCGCTTGGCGATTATCCTAAATCTGTCCTGAACTGATTCGTAATCAGTTCATAATGAGATCCGCGAACAAAGCTATTAAAATTCAATGCATCTCGAAAAAAATCATCGTTTGAAGTAAATTTTGAGCTGGCGGCGTCATCGGTCCATATTTTTTTATAACGACGTTGGCCAGGCCACCACCGTTAACGGCTATAGGTCGATGATTACCAATATTAAATCAGTACAGACATCAGTCGATTGTGTATAGAAGATAAGTTGAAATTTGAAATTTTTGGTAAAACGAGTTTTATGAAGATCAGGAATTGGTTCCAGAAATTTATTTAAATGTTTATAAAATACAATATATATCTATTTATAAGATTTAATGGTAAGAAATGATTTATTCATTTAAGTTCAATGAATATATGTGGTAATTAGTGCCTTCAAATCAATTTCAACAAGTTCGGATTTAGCTCACTATATACAATAGGTTTGTTCCAGACGTTGAAGCAAAACACGTCCACGTAAGACAAAGAGCAAGGCACACTGACCAAGAAACAAGAGTGAGTGAAGAAACGCCCCAGTCCTCGGCTGTTTGGCCGCACCAGGCCGAGAGCCGATCTATGAACGTACATTTTTATGACTATAGCTCGCCCAGGCACTGATTTGGAGGTGTTTAAACACCGCAAAACCAGTTTTAAATTAGAGTGAAACCCTTGCTTTATGATTTTCACTCACTCTTGTCTCTTGGTTAATGTGTCTTACTCTTTGTCATTCGATGGACGTGTTTCAACATCATCAAATGGACAAGTGGAACAAACCTAATGGACACAGATTTGGTCTTAAATGGATCATATGGACACCAACGACATGTGGTTTCAACAAGACGTCGCTACGTTCCATACAGCTCATGCCACATTGAACGCGATTTCAGAGCATGGTTATTTCACGTGGAGGTGATATAAGTTGGTCACCGAGATTGGGCAATTTGACCTCGTTAGATTTTTTTTAGGGGGTGGGTCCTAAATTGCAGGCCTATTCTTATAAGCCACGAACCACAGCGGACCTCAAAGCCAACATAACCCAAACAACCAGTCAAATTAAGCCAATTTTATGTACCAGAGCGTGCCACCAAGCAAAGCCGCGGTGAACATTTGAACAATGTTATATCTAAAACTTTATAGCAGAAATATAGGCCTTTCAAACAAATAACTTTTTGTTTAATTTAAATTTAAAGATACAAAGCGCTTAATGAAAGACCCTAGCTCTTGAACATTTAACCGTTCATTTTGCTATCGGTAAATAATTAAATTTAAAGCTCTTTGTTAAAATTCACGAGCGATTTTTAGGGGTGGTAAGATTTATTTTATTATGAAAAAGTCATAGAATATTGAAATTTTCTCATAAATTCTATCGTGCACCTTTCAACCTAATCCAGATCAACGTGCCATCATCCTCAGTCGTTTTTTACATTTTGCTTGTATAAATCTTGGATTTAATTTTTTTTCGTATGGTATATTCAAATCTGAAATTCGTCGCTATAGCACACAAGCCGTTACCCCATGTCTCCAATGTCAGAGTAAAAAAAAGTCAAGACAGAAGAAGCCATCGCTTTTCTCTCGTTCCCCATCTTCTGTCCCGTCAAACATGCTTTTTGTAAGTATGAAAATGAATTACGACATTGGTTTTAAAAAGCCCATTAAATTTATGCGTCTATAATATTTTTTTGAAATTTCTTAAAAAATTGATTTTACATTTTAATCCCTCTTCCCATATTGTATTATATAAAATCTTTTAAAGTCGTTTTGTTTAAAAATATTTTCTCTCTTCCTTTACATTCTCGATTTGCATTCCTTATCTAGATATTTCTGTGTAGTATTTTTTTATTTATTTATTTATTTATTATTAGTGTTTGTTTAAAGATATTTAAATTTTTTTTTACTTTTCACTAATGTTACGGTCATTGTCGTTTACTTTAACAGAGACTGCTGATACGAAGAAGATAATTCAGGATGACGAAACTTCCGCCAACAACGAACGTATTTCGGAAACGTGAAGCACTTCCTGCAAAAGTGAAAAGTTTATATTAAACATAACTTTGTTGGCATAATATTTTCAAAAATTTCATCCACTTATTACTGATTCATTATAAGATTCTTTTTTTTTTAATAAATATTTTTTCAGTCCTTATAAACATTTTTACCCACAAATTCAATTTAAAAATACTGAGAAAATTATTTTTTCTACTCTTCATGATTTAAGATAACAGTATCTTTCATTTATATTGAAAAAATGAGTTGTTCTCAAAAGGGACCGACTTATATTTTTATAAATAATATTAAGGATGAAAAAAATGAAAAGTTATACTTCTTTGGTATCAATAAAAATTAGTTTTTATTAATTTTATTCAAATAATCAATTTTTAAAAACTGTAATTTAATATTTAATAATAATAATAATATATATATTTAAAGATATAATTATTAAAAATAAAATTAAGAGAATAATATTTTAATTTGTATCAATAAATAATATCCAAAGAAAGCTGCAAGACGGTTATAAAATTTGTCAGGATCATTTTTCTGGTTAACAATTCATGCATGTCATGAAAACGAAGCTTCATAGAAATTGCGAAATAAAATAAGTAGCTACATCTCAAAGTAAATGTTTTAATTTTATTCATATCTTTACTAAATTATTATTCTAAGATGGTTGAATCATTTCAGAATCCCAGATTTCGTGATAACTAAGAATATGCATGAAATGCAGACGTCATTTTCATCACTAAGCTACAAATAGTATAACAGCTACTACAAAATTCGAGAAAAGTAATAACTTATTAATTAATAATATGTGTCATTTGTATATATAATTATTTTTAATTTAAATATAAATATAAATAAATTAGAAAATAAATACAACAAAAATTCAAATTACGCGCGCCAGGAAACCCAATAGTTTTGCGACTAACTTCATTTGGTTAGTTATTGGCTGAAAATGCGCGCGCATCTTAAAATTTCACTCTCATTATTTTTTCATAATGCGCCTAAAGAAGTATAACTTCAAAAATTAAGACATGAATTGGAGCGTTAAAAGTATCAACACAATTCATTATAATTTATTGCTCTTTTATTTCTTCATTATAAAGTTAAGTTTTTTAAGTTGTTTCTTTACTTTAGTAACCATAAAAAATTTATTGTCAAGGAAAAACCTAAATAAGTCTTTTGATCTCATTTTAATACCTTACAATAAGAAGTTATCGATAAAACACATTTATAGAATCTATGAATGTATGAAGACTTAAGATGGTGGATTTAAAATTTGAGCTCTTACTAACATTATGATCCAAAGAGCTTTACAAGAATTTAAACATTTACATAAAGTATATACATGTAATAAGTGAAACTTCTTTCGGTTCGTAATAATTTTATATTTTTCGACGCTTAGAATATAATAAGAATAATTGATGGATATGTAAAATGAATATTTTATTGGTTTTTTTTTTTTTTTTTTTTTTTTTTTTTTTTTTTTTTTTTTTGGGAGTTTTAAGTTGGTTTAATAACTAAGGTCATATCACGACTGTCTAAACACAGAAAATTTCTGTTGGTTAATTTTAATCTTAGGTCTAGAATCTTAAGTCTAGTATACAACGGGGATCGAACACGTACCACCTGAAGCATGAAGTGGAAAGAACTACTGCTTTAACCACTGCGCCAATAGGTGTTGAATATTTTATTGTTGTCAATGTTTGACTTGATTTGTTAATCAACTGTTAAAAACTTGGCTCGAATTAAAGTCCAATTACAGTTAAGTATCTTAAAAATTTTCCTGGAATAAAGTCAAGTAGCTATTATCTATTTTTTTTCTTTAATACTATCTGATTCCCGCAACTTCGTCTACGTAGGTAATTATGTAAAGAACATATTTAATGTTCAGAAGAAAATCATTTAAAATATTGAAAGCAATTATATATTAAAAATAACTGGAATGAAGTTAGCGTAGAATTTTTTTTTACTATATGCCAAAAAATTGCCCCTAAATTGTTCCTTCAGAATCCACTATGGCTCCAAAAATAGGTATTAGATAATTATTAATTGAGTAATTTTTCAAAAATTTGTAAATTCAAAAATTAAAATTGCTATATAGTTCAATTTAATCACTTTTAAATATTTTTTTTTAAAAAATTGTTCTTTAAATGCTCTTTCCGGACCCGCAATTGCTCCATGCGTATAGTTAATTAGTAATTAAATTTTTAAACTATTCATGTTTATAAGATCCAGCGGCAGTTGATGACGTCATAGTACAACAATACATGTATAAATAAATAGCTAAAAAAATAAATTATTAAAAATATTGAAAAAACTTGCTTAAAAAAACAAAAATCTCAATTAAAAATTATTTTGGGTTTTATAGCAATTTTAATTCTTGTGTGAATTTTAAAAAAAAATTAATTATTAATTAACTATTAACTGTACACCTGGAGCAATTGCGGATCTGGAAAGAGCATTTAAGGAGCAATTTTTTGAAAAAAGAAAACTTAATAAAAATCTTTTTTGTATTTTACAGCAATTTTATTTTTAATTTGCAAAATTTTGAAAAATTAAACATAATAAATTGTCCAAAATAAATAAATCCCTTTTAGCATTTAGTTTAATATGAACATTTCCTCGCTTAGTTACCTCTTTGTGGTTTCTATACAATAATTAAAGGGAGTGTTGAAAGTAATTTGATTATTGTAACGGTTTTAACTTAAAAATGAATTTTGAATTGGATTTACAGTAAAATATAAAAAATGCTAAAAGAGATGTAAAAAAAACTACAAAAATATTTTAAAATTGGTTAAACAAATAGAAATAGAATTCAAAAAATATTTTTTTTTATTCTTATATCTCGCTGAGCTGCATGAAGCCGTACGTTCAAATATGAAATAATCAGTAGGCAGTGGGAGGAGTAACATTCTCTCTCCAACTCATGCGCATGGCACCGTTTGCCCTACTCTATCAAAACGACAAAAAACAAACCGCTTAACGTGTTCTGCTTGTAAAAATAGGATAGAATAGTAGGAGGAACACAACTAGGTGTATTCCTCCCCTCTATGTCATGTTTGTTTTTATACCGCTTTATAAGCACAGCTGTAATATTCAATCGTACAGTAAAGTTAGATTTAAAAATAGAACCACATTTTTATGTTGGTATATGTTATTTTAACAATGCAGTGAGATGTGCTTAGCGTAACGCGTAACGCAACAGTATGGAATTAATATACAATTTTTTTCTTATCAAACCGAAAGAGTTTCACTTCAATAAAATTAGGCTTTCACATTAAAAATTAAAATCAAATATGTCCTCTAAAAACATTGTTGAATCAAATAAAAAATTATTTTAAATTAAAAAAAGCTTCTCAGAATTTGTATGCTGAATTATTTATTTGTTTATAGAACCATGAATAAATAAACAAATAAAAATTTATTCTACTCAAAGTTTCCTCATTTTTATTTTGATTATTCATTCTCTTCAAACGGAAAATTTTGAACCTTTATGCTGCTATGTTTTCGTTTGATAGAAATACGTTGGAAAAATGAGATCGAAAGCTCAAGTTTTCATCAAATAAAAGACATACACAGCAAAAATGCAAAGTTCTCATTTCCTTTTTTACATACACCGCATAATAGGAGCGAAATGGGGGTAGATTGTTAACCTCAAAAAGTTTTCACCATTCAAGTGATAGAATGTGAGGGGTGAATATAAAAAAAAAATACGGAATAGGACTTTTCGTTTCGATTGTAACTTATCTCAAAAATTTTTCACTTCCAAATGATAACCAAACAAAATCTAGACGAATTGGTTTAGTTTTTCGAAGAAGTTTCGTGAATTCATGCATATGTTATCGACAAATATATACGACCAAAAGTGGGGAACAAAAATACAAGAACTCCCACAAATAATAAATTCGAAAAAAAAATATTTAAATTTTTTCTGTCCGACGCAAAAAGCTATGCTTTCAATCCGTCAGAGAGGCTCGTTCAATGTTTTATTGCTTTATGACTTTGATTCAGAATTCTTTGATTTGTCGCTTGAATTTTTGATCGTATTTATTATCATTGAAATGTTATTGAACACAAACAAATAGAAATTTTGGTCCAGTTCAGAGAAATCGTAATAAAAATAAAAATAAAAACTCTTTTGATGATTATAGATTATTTTTATTACCCATCATTATTGAGAGGAAAATCAAAAATAAATGTAATAATATGTTTTTAAATGCTTTAGGGGTGTATAAGTATGATGAGTTTGTCCTCAGAAGATATTTAAACGATACTTAGAAGATTTGTAGGCATTAATAAAATAATAAGATTCTGAAAGTTTCTGATCCCTAACGCAATTGGTTTTTGAGAAAAAACAAAATTTGTAATAATCAGAAAAAAAATGTTTTTCTTAGGAACGCATACAAAGATTTATCTAAATTTTCAATATGTTTGAGAAGTTGATGATAACTTGATTTTTTATAACACTCGCTGTTGGTTAAAAGAAATATAAGCACTTTATAACTATACACAAAAACAGAACTATGTTCAAACAACCTATATGTGGGTAATTCTCATGAAATCTTGAAATTCCCGTCCTAGCAGTTTTTAGAATAAACCTAACCGACTTAGGATGTTTTTTTTTGACGTAATAACGTTTTATAAATTGATGAACTACGACAACAAGTCTGAAAAAGTTCGGCCATTTTGTCACGTTACATTTGAACTTGTGCGTGCAAGCGAGAACGCGATACAAGTGATAGAGAAGCACGATATTATTTTTGAATCCTAGGCAACGTAGAGATGGGCAAATGTATAAAATATATTGATATATATCGTATCGATATTTACAAGCAATATCGATAGATGCTGAGTAAAAAATATCGATACTTCGATATATCGATATTTTCATCTCAAAACGCGATTACTTGAAAAATTGTCAATAACTACAAGTGGAATAAATTATAATTATTATAAAAAATAATAAAGCTCTTAAAAAATATTGAATTTGATATTCGGAAATAAATATCTACTATCGATATTTTGATAAATCGATAGTTGGTGCCCTTACCTAAGACAACGTGTTTTGTGTTTTTCTTTTACAATTTACTTAATAAGATTTAATTGATTTTTTCCTTCATGATTTTCAGTCTGATATCATTTTGAATAAATTGTTAATTTTTAATTAACTCCTTTGCATTATACAAAGTAATAATAATTCAGTGAAAATAATTCAATTCATAAAAGTACGCAATTTTTCATCAATCAGGTGTTCTTTATGACGTTATCACGTAAAACTATCGTCCGTAAACCGACTTTACAGACAACCATTTTTTTTTTTTCGAAAAAACATCATCAAGGCTAAAAATGTTGGTAATAACTATGGTATTGTAAGGGCATTTGTGTGGAACAATAAATACATAGTACTCTGAAAATCATTCCCTCACTATGTCCCAAACTCCAGATTATAACATTGTCTAAAGTTTTTATTGGGAAGTTCTTAAAAAATCCGTTTTTAACTATGACTTGTCTATTGTAAATACTGTAAAGACTATTGTAAACTTGACTAATGTTAACTCAACACTTGCCTCATGAAAAATAATCATTCCCTCACAACATTAACAACAGTCGATAAGTAGGTATATTTTTGAGAACTTTGGTAACACTCTCATTAGTTGTTGACAGTTGGTAGTACGGTTACTTGTTCGGAATGGCGAATTGAAAAAAGGTAATTATAATATTTTAATTTCGATGGTAACGAACGGTTATGTTGTGATATTTTTTTGGGTTATGATTTGTTTGTCATTCCCTCACCGTTATTTCATCATTTTGATTGAAAGTGAGAGGATGATGAGTTATGAAGTAATGACTTTCAGACTAGATCGACTCGGTGTTTGTACATCTTTGCTTACAGAAACTTTTTAATTACCATCATAATTTCTAAGTTAATATAACCTAGTAGAATTTTAAATATATTTAAAAAATAAATAAAACGATATCATATGAAAATTAAATACAATCATCATTTCCTCACCTCAGTCATCATTCCCTCACATTTAAACCATCAAAACTCATTTATTTTGGGGACCACGATATTTTTCACTTCTAGTAAGATAAATAGTACAAATTTAAGAGCAAATGAAGATGAATTAATTTAAATATTTTTCATTAATTTATTGATAGGTAATGTCGAGATTTCATGAGAATTACTCATGTATAAACGAATTCCCAACTTTCACCCCAGAACCCTTCTTATTCGAATTTTCCCAGGAAAAAGTTTCAAATTAAAGTTGTAGACATTAATACGTCTAAGAACAATAGCAAATTAAAAAGAAAATGTTGAAGCTGTTTTTGAAAAAAATTGAAAAAGCTCCAAAACTCCTAGAATAACGTGGAGCTTTCGGTTAACTTATTTCACCCAAAAGTTTCGCGGCACTACTAGGTATAATATGGAGGTCAAATTCCAAGTTTGGTAAAATTCGGATAAAGCTTTCGATACGATATCGTTGTCACAGACAGACATGTTTCTAAGAATTACTTTTTTGGACTCTGGTGACCTCAAAACATTTATTTCCGGTGAAAGCTCGAATTCGAAAATTCGACCCGCTTACAATACTTCCTTTACTATACAGGGTGTACCAGCTAGACCGGCCATTAGAAGTTTCCGGAGAACCTGAAATAATAGAAATCTAAAAATTGGGATTAAAACCTAACTGCATTGGAGCTACCTTCCTAAAATATTTTTAGTTTTCTGGCACTTCCGGTTATACCGGAAGTCGACACTAAAATCGTTATTTCAAATGGCATGCCCTATTTTTCTTTACATAACTCGATTGAGTTAATAGTTCTGAGCATCTTTCATAATAACAAGATCTCATCTAATCCTTAAGGTTTTCGAAAAAAATACTTTTTTTGAAAATTTCGCAGCAAACGGACATCTTCTAAAAGGTCCATAACTCCCACAATAATTTGTGTTGGAAGCTCGACATAGGTTCGTTTGAGAGCTCAAAGATGCTGTTACACTCGAGAATATCAAAAACAATCAAATTTTGTTACTAAGTATCTCCAAGTGCATCGTAAAGTAACATGTGCTTAATTGTGCAAAATTTCAATTTTTTTAAATGGCACTACCTAATTTTATTTGCCTTTTTTGGTTCTTCTTAAAATTCCCCACATTTTCATAATTCATATCCCTATAGCCAAGGGTGAGGATTTTCGAGTTATCGTAGAAAATATGAAAATTCAACGTTACATCTGTAATTTATACTGCGTAGCCGAGCTTGATGCTGTAGTTGGCTATGTCTTCAGGTAGGTTTGATTAATAACACTGTGTATGAAACATAGAGGGAGATAGATCTTTAGGCGAACTTAGCTCTTTATCCACTGAATCAAGCGATAACGAATCAAACCTACCTGAAGACATAGCCAACTACAGCATCAAGCTCGGCTACGCAGTATAAATTACAGATGTAACGTTGAATTTTCATATTTTCTACGATAACTCGAAAATCCTCACCCTTGGCTATAGGGATATGAATTATGAAAATGTGGGGAATTTTAAGAAGAACCAAAAAAGGCAAATAAAATTAGGTAGTGCCATTTAAAAAAATTGAAATTTTGCACAATTAAGCACGTGTTACTTTACGATGCACTTGGAGATACTTAGTAACAAAATTTGATTGTTTTTGATATTCTCGAGTGTAACAGCATCTTTGAGCTCTCAAACGAGCCTATGTCGAGCTTCCAACACAAATTATTGTGGGAGTTATGGACCTTTTAGAAGATGTCCGTTTTTTCGAAGATCCCAATTTTTAGATTTCTATTATTTCAGGTTCTCCGGAAACTTCTAATGGCCGGTCTAGCTGGTATACCCTGTATAGTAGTAAAACAAAGTAAAAATGAAATAACTTAAAACATATAGGTAAAAGAAGTCAACATTTGTGTAGAGCGCGGTTAGTTTTTTTTTCTACTATGGTGTACCTTAGTTGGAGATTTAAATAACTCATTTGCTTACAGAAAATGGATGAGGATTTTAAACAAAGTAGTTTTGGAACTGTGCCAAAATTGCATCATGGTTAAAAATTGAAATTAAATAAAAAACGTCATTTTTGAAAAGATCTTACAAACTGATAAAGCTCTAAATATTTTTCCTAAAAGCTTTATTCAGCTTCTTACACAAATCCAAAATCGATTTATGCGATTTCTAAGAAAAAATTTTTATTCTGATTTTTAAAAATTTTTCTCAAAAAGTTTATTGCGTAAGCCGTAAGGGATCTGAAACTATCAGGATCTTATTGTCACTGATTTGAGAACCAGAGGGGTAGTGACTACGTTTGAGCGTGAAGGATAGAAGAGAGCGGGGGGGTGTCAGCTAACAAAGTCAGATAACAAATGAAAGCCTAGAATATTCGAAGAACTATGTCTGTCTCGAACCCCCAAGTGAACAATGGAGGAACAGTAAAAACCTGATATACGAGACTTTTCCAGAAAGTAAGTGTACTGAATTTTTGTAGGTTACAACATTTTTTATTGAAACAAAAAAATTACATGGTTACCGTAGTACATATGTAAGCTATTTTTCGATATAGTCTCCATTCCTCTCAATGCAGGTGGTTAAGCGGGGTATCAACTTTTTGATGCCTTCCTCGAAGTAGTTTTCCGCCAACCCCTTCGTCCACTTCACCACCTCCTCCTTTACCTCCTTGTCGGTTGAAAACGTTTTTCCATCCATATGGGGTACAAAAATAATAATCTGAAGGTGCTTGGTCGGGGGAATGCACAGTGTGGATCAGGACATCCCATTTAAACGAGGCAAGCAGTGCATTCGTCGTGCAGCAGGCTGACTCCCTTTGTCAGCATGCCTCTCCTCTTGTTTTGAATCGCCTTCCGCAATTTTTTTAGGGTCTCACAGTATCTTACAGTTGATGGTCTCCCCTTGAGACAGATATTCAATCAAAATTATGCCTTGACAGTCCCAAAACACGGATGCCATGATTTTCTTGCCTAAAATTGTGGTTTTGAACTTTTGGCGGAGGGTGAAGAGGTGTGACGCAACTGTTGAGACTGCTTTTTGGTTTCAGACGGGTAGTGTGTAACCCAAGTTTCATCTCCAGTAAAGATGGACCGAAAAAATTCATCTCCATAGAGTTTGTAGCGCCTCAAAAACTGTCTGATGACGCCGCGTATTTCGCACTTGGCGGGAAATTGGATTGACATTTTTCACGAAACGTGTTGTCGCGTCGACACTTCTTAACGTACTGACTTTGAACAGGTCTCGTTGTGGAGAGGAAGAGTCAGGCTTCACGAAAGTATAGCCAACTTGTTGAAAATAAAATTCATTTTGTCGTGAGACCCTTAGTACACTTACTTTCTGGATAAGCCTCGTAGTAGCTGGCGTCTAGAAAGTTCTTTATTGAATTATTAATGGCTGAGAAAAAGACAGACACCAAAAAAAGGAAATAAAATATTCTAGTAATAGAATATTTTGGCAAATGTTTGGGATTTTCTGGAAAAATGGTCGAATTCCTATTTAAGTGGACAAGAAGCTCAGTCAGTTCAGTTGTAAATAAAACATCAATGCTGTAGTAAATCAACCGACAGTACGAGTGCTAAATAAACCGTAATTCATGAGTGTTACACAAATAGTGAATATGGTGAAATAGTGAGATATAAACAGTGAGTGACAATAAATAAACAAGTGATTTGTTTAACAATAGACTGAATCATTGTTAACATGTAGTTAATACGTCAAAATAAATATATAAATAAACGTTTGTAGATAAATAAATTGTTGCCATTAAACACAAATCAAAGAACCTGTTAAAATTATTTATTAATAAAAACAATAGATTATTATTTAATTTATTCCAACAAATCCTCCAAGTATTGTTTAAATATCTTCTGAGGCAAATTCACCATACTTATATCCCTAGGACCTTTGACAATCATAGCTTTTTAACCGACTTCAAAAAAAGGAGGAGGTTCTCAATTCGACTATATTTTTTTTTAATGTTTGTTACCTCAGAATTTCCGACTGGGTGAAGCAATTTTGATAATTCTTTTTTTTTTTGAAAGCTGGTGCTTTCCGAATGGTCCCATTTTAATTTGAAGGAAATTGTTTACTTCTAAGGGGTTGAAAACTAAAGGATGAAATACTAACTTCTTATTGGATAGCTCGATTTTAAAAATTATTTTTTTATTTGAAAGCCGGTGCTTTTCGTGTGGTTTGATTTCCGACTGGGTGAAGCGATTTTGATAATTCTATTTTTTTTGAAAGCTGGTGCTTTCCGAATGGTCCCATTTTAATTTGAAGAAAATCGTTCACTTCTAAGGGGTTGAAAACTAAGAGATGAAATACTAACTTCTTATAGGATAGCTCGATTTCGATAATTCTTTTTTTATTTGAGAGCTAGTGCTTTCCGTGTAGTCCTATTTTAATTTGAAGAAAATCTTTCACTTTTAAAGAATTGAAAACTAAGGGATAAAATATTAACTTCTTATTGGATAGCTTGATTTTGATAATTCTTTTTTTATTTGTAGAACACAAATTTAAATTAATCTCCTATCAATTTAAAAAAAAAAAACTCTACTCATAAGGGGTTAAATATTAGAGATGAAATAATACTATAAATTATTCCTGGCTAACCCGATTTTGATAATTTTGTTTCTATTACGTACAACGTACCTTTAAATTGTTCACATTTCAATTTGAAGATAAAAATCCACCTCTTAAGGATGACAATAGGGGATGAAATAGTGACATTTGACCGAATTTTGATAATTTTTTTTCTCTTGGAAAGAATATCCACTTAATTTTGTTATTACATTTAAAAGCAAAAAATTTCAACCCTTAAGGGCAAAAAGGGATGATGTAGTAACTTTTAATATTAAACGGCGCTGCCTTATATGAACAGCGCGTTTGGAAGGTTAACCATTTTCAAGAAAATAAAATCAGTTATCAAACTTCAGATCACTAAAACGCGAGAAATAAATAAATATTATAAAAAAATAAAAAACCGACTTCAAAATATAAAAAAATTCTTAAACAAGAAATGCACTTAAAAGTAACAAAATAAAGTAACAAATTATTAGGATGATACAATGTACAACTATTGTTATTTTTGGAGTTGGTGTCAGTCAAGAAAATAAATATTAATGGTAATTTGTAAAAATTGTAAAAAGGTTTAGTTGGTAATTGGTATTTGTAGTTTAAAGGTCGCTAGATATTTTTACAGTTCGAGTATATTGTTTAAAAGTTCATTTGAAAAATAATTTTCATAACATATTCTCGTTTTTTGCTAAGTACCAATATAGTCGTATTTCCTTGGCTGACACCAACTCCAAAAATAACAATAGTTGTACATTGTATCATCCTAATAATTTGTTACTTTTTAGTGCATTTCTTGTTTAAGAATTTTTATATATTTTGAAGTCGGTTTTTCATTTTTTTTAATATTTATAAAATATATCATAAGAAAGTGCAAATAGTTTTTTGAGAAAAAAAAAAATCTTCGAACTAAGATTATAGCACTTCAATGAATGTATTTTTTTTAAAATATTAACTTGAGTAAAATATTTATTCAACAAAAAGTAGCTCACGAAAAAGCTTTATGAAATTCCCATTAAACTTTCACCAGATAAAAGTTTATATTTTACCCACTTTTAAGGTGGAAACAAGTTAAAACCGTTTATGTAGAACCTAAAAACTTTTATCGTTGTTTTTCATGAAAAAAATTAGTGAAAAAATACTTACCATTAAATTCAATCCCTAATAAAAGCGATGAGATCCATTTGCAGCAAGACAGAAAAGAAAAAAAAACGAGAGCAAACATTAATTTTTTTTTAACGAAAAATAGATTTTTTTCTACATCAAGGGACAGCTGATAATAAGAATATAAGCTAAATTTATGTCTTCTTCTTTTTTCATCATTTCTTCACGAACCTCCCTTTTTCGATTATGCGACTTTCATATTGTCTCATTTAATATCAACTTTATTCTGTCATTTTCGTCGGCTTTGCCATTTAAATTTCGATCGGTTTAAAATATTATGGAGAAAAAACTGTTGAGCATAAAAGTAAATAATGGCAACATTTATCAAGGGTACGTACCGTCATAATTTTGAGTGGCTCGTACAATTTTTACCAGCTAAAATGTCAAAATCATACACAGACAGTTTTCATTTTAATGAAGAAAATTGAGTGATTTTTTTAGTTGACGTGAAGGTGTAAAAGGAATCATGATTATGACTATTCATAAGTACATCTAGATTTATTTTTTATAATTGCGTTCATTGTCTTTTAAAATGTGCGTTCACACGTCCCAATTTTTACGATTTCATTTTATTTTCATGCTGTTAAACTGCTGAAAATATTTTGTGAAAATAAATTATGCTTTCATGAACGTTTTTTTTTTAATTGAGTTCGTTTATTTAAACATAGGGAAAATGTGATGATTAATGTTTTTTATAAGTCATTTTTGATATAACAAGGTGAGTTCAGTAAGATTTTTCCTTGGAGCGGCAAGACATTTAATTATACGTTATTTTTAAATCATTTGCTGCTTTTTTGGTGCTTGTTAATTTGACGCTTTGATTTTTACTTTGTTAAGAATAACAATGTTCAAATTATTTTTTCACGCTTATATAATTATAAAATATACTTTTTAAAAACTGAAAGAATATTGTTAAGAAATCAACATACGATATGGAAAAGTACGGTTTTAATTCAATATAAAAATTTCTTTAAACAAACTTTTTCATTAATTGAACCAATTTTTCATTAATTAAAATTTACTTAAGCGACACAAAAAGCGAAAGAAGTGCTCAAATCAATTTTAGTGATTTTTCTTGTTCGGAAAAAAGTTTTTCAAAGTCCCATATTAATTTGAAGGATAAGGTTCACCTCTAAGGGGTTGAAAAAAAATGTATAAAATATTTTTTTTTTGTTTTTTTATTCATTTATTACCTACAGCTATGTTTCTTAATCTTTTACGCAATCTTTCTACAAGTTAAAAAATTTATATGACCCCCTAGGGTCATAAAAAAAGTAAAATAGTAGTAATTAAAAACTACGCGTTAAATTTTCTATCTTTTGGGACCTATATTGATTAAAAAAAAGCTGTACAAAGAAGTTGCGAGAGCTCTAAATAAAATTCTATTAAGGCAGTATTCTAGTCTAGAAATTTGAAAAAAATTGATTTTTTCTTTTCTTCCATATTTACAAAGCTTAACCCTTTAAAAATATGCCCTTAAGAGGCTTTTTCAAAAATTCAATTATTTTTGGGGCAGAAATCACCGATTAAAAAATGTAAGTATTAACTACCATTGTATGGCCACTGCACGTAATTTTACCCGAAACTTTAAACTTTTTTTTCTTATAACTTCTTCTTTTGAGACGGTTGTCACGCGAAACAGGACGTTTTGGCGCCGCTGTTTTCGTGTCACTGAACCACTAAAATTTTAAATGGGAACCCGGAAGTTGGTACAAAATAACCACCACCGCATAGTTTTAGGACCCTGATACAACGGAGCAAAATACCCCGTGGGAAAACGTCCTGCGGCAAAATGCTCCGCGCCAAAACGACGGCGCCAAATTATCACATACCGATTGTCATGATATCTTAAGTTTTACTTAACCAATTGGCTTGAAATTGACTGTGAGCTGTTTCTATATATTATTCTATCGTACTAATTAAAACTATAACAACATTTCAATTATTACTAGTTTTAAAAAATTGGGAAAAGAAAAAAAAACCCTAGTAAAAATGCGTTATTTTAGACTACCGCTATTTTTTTTAACATTTCCATAGATTGGACGATTACAGAATTTGTTTGGATTAAGAATTGAGTTAATTTTTTGATTTCGAATTACTAGGAGGTTTAAAATCGTAAAAAAATGTACATTAGAATGTTAAATGTTCCCAGAAAATGCAATAAATAAAGTGTAAATTTTAATAAATTGCTCAAAATTCTACATAATATAATTGTACAAATACAACTTTTAGCAATTTATTAAAATTTACACTTTAATTGTTGCATTTTCTGGAAACATTTAACATTCTAATCTACATTTTTTACACTTTCAAAAAGTAGAGATTTCAACAAACAAAAAACCCACCAATTTTTTTAAAAAGTAGTTATTTTGACGTGAGAATTTTCGATGGAAAATTAGGGTGCTTTTTCAATATTAAGTCAAAATAAGGTGAAAAAAAATAAATATTTTAAATCAAATAAATTACAGTGTGTTTGAGACATTAAAAGGTAAATTTTTACCAAATTTCATGAAAAAACAATTTTTTTGTAAATGATAAAAATAAAAAACCAAAAACTATGTTATTAGAAATTTCACAAAAATTTTGAGATTGGTGAAAAAAATGTTGGTACAATAGTTGTGGATCTTCTTATTACCTACAACTTTGCCGTTTAAATTTTTTCCATAGGACTTGTAGTTTTGTCGGATATCGAGATAAACTGTTTCTACCCTTAAAAACGCCCCCTTTTTCCACTTCCCCACTTCAAATTGACCGTAATTTTTTTTTCCTTTCATTTTTGTTACATTTTTTTCCTTTTCTAATGGGTTTCATCCTACTTTAATTTTTTTTGGATTCAAAAATTATCGACCCTAGTCTATAAAAGAATACAGATTAGTAATCCAAGTCATACCTGCTTATAAAAAGTATTATATATTATTATTCATATTTCTTAATTATTTTGGGTGCGTCGCTTTCTTTTTCCCACCAAGGAATAGAAAGATCTTACTACTAAAAGTTAAGTTATAAAATATTTCTGATTTGACATGGAGTTGGAGTTAATAAATAGGGAAAAAGGAAAACCTCCACCCTCCGTAAAGTGTTAGAGAAAAAAATATAAACGATTTCTTTAAAGACATTCCTAATATCCTTTATATAAATTTAAATTTAATTTAATTCTACTTCATTTGGTTATTCGACAAATGATTTTTCGGTGAATTTATGTTCGATGAATTATTTTCGGTGAATTGTCCGGATACCCTCTTGTTGTATCTATAGTCTGTATCTAAAAATTAAGTTGAAAGGTGAAAAATTTTAATGCAAGCATGGTTAAAAAACCAGTAGCCACAATTATAACACTGGACTTAGGGCATTTGAATTTAGATAGCTACGCTAACAAACGATTTTGGGTAGATTCACAGTCAAATAACACAAATTCAATGTCAAAATTCGAAATAATAGAGCCCTATTTTTTTAATTGAAATAGGTAGGCAGTGACTATGAAAATTTAAGTATAACGTGGCTATAATCCAATAATTATTTGTTCTTTACTTAGAAAAACAACAAAATGGACATTGAAAACATTTGGTTCTAGCAGGATGGTGCCACTAACTACACACGGTGGGAATTGCAATCGATTTTATAATTCAATCTTTGGCTTCCTTGCTTATCCAATTTTAGATCGTACAACTTTCTCTTATAGGAATACCTAAATTTAAAGGCTTATGTCAACAAGCCATGTACATTTCCCTATTTACAGGATGCATATAGACGTAAAATTGCATCATCTCCAGGAGAAATCTTGAAAAATGTGTAAAAGAATTTTCATGAGTATCTTTCAGAATGCATTTTTTAAAATGAACGAAATTCCTGAAACATCCTGTATTATACAAATATTTTTTTTTCACTTGGAAAAAAAATTCCTTACAACAAGATTTTTTTTTTCTTTGCTACCTCCAAAGTCAAACATGTTGCGTCTATTTCAATAACGGGTTTTTTATTTCTGCCATTGAAAGAATGCCAAATATTAAATGCCTCGTGGACGCTTTGTTTAGTATAATGTTATTAGGATAGCAATTATAAAATTAAACTTGAAAGCTATAGACCAGGGTAGATAATTTTTGAACAGAAAAAATATTATAGTAGGATGAAACCCATTAAAAAAGGAAGCGAATATAACAATAATGAAAGAAAAAGTAAATTACGGTCGATCTGAAGTGGGGAAGTGGAAAAGGAGGGCGTTTTTAAGGGTAGAAACGGTTTATCTCGATATCCGACAAAACTACAAGTCCTATGTAAAAAAGTTAGATTGCAAAGTTGTAGATAATAAGTATATCTACAACTTTTGTGCTGATACATTTTTCACATGAACTCAAAATTTATGTGAAGAATTCAAATTACCAAATTTTTGGTTTTTAATTTTTTCTTTTACATTTAAAAATTTTATTTTTTTGTGAAATGTAGTAAAAAATTACTTATTAATGTCTTAAACACACTGAAATTTTTTTGATTTAAAATAACAATTTTTTCACCTTATGATCATTTAATATCGAAAAAGCACCCTAATTTTCAATAGAAAATTCTCACGTCAAAAGATCTGATTTTTTTAAAAAGTCAGTAAGCTTTTTGTTTGTTGATACCTTTACTTTCTGATGGTCCAAAAATCTATACAATACAATGTAAAAAATTCTCAGAAAATACAATAATTAGAGTGTAACTTTTAATAAATTGTTCACAATTCTGTTATGTACAAAATTGTATTATGTACAAATTTGAGCGATTTATTAAAATTTACTCTTTAATTATTACATTTTCTGAGAACATTTAACATTATAATGTAAATATATTTTTTGCACCATCCGAAAGTAGAGGTTTCAACGAACAAAAAGCTCACAGACTTTTTAAAAAAATCAGATGTTTTGACGTGAAAATTTTCGATTAAAAATTGGGGTGCTTTTTTGATATTAAGTGATTATAAGGTAAAAAAAAATAATATTTTAAATAAAAAAAAATTACAGTGTCTTTGTTTGGGGTATTAAAAGTTAAATTTTTACAAAATTTCATGAAAAAAAATTTTTTTTTCGTAAAAGATAAAAACTAGAAAACAAGATAAACTTGATTATTGGAATTTTTCACATAAATTTTGAGGTTATGTGAAAAAAGTGTTTACACAAAAAGTGTAGATCTACTTATTATTTATGACTTTGCTATTTAATTTTTTTCCATATGACTTGTAGTTTTGTCGGAAATCGAGATAAACCGTTTCTACCCTTAAAAACCCTCTTTTTTCCACTTCCCCACCACAGATCGACCGAAATTTATTTTTCCTTATATTTTCTCCCTGTTCTAATGAGTTTCATCCTACTGTACATTTTTTTCTTTTCAAAAATTATTTACCCTGATCTATAAAAGCACTGGTCTACTAGAGAAATATTCTAAATAATTTTTAAAAATTTTTATTTAAAAAAAAATATGATTTTGAAGTTACACACTCAAATTACAAAATGTTAATCTGATTTTATATACATGAGGAAATAATGAAAACGTTTAATTTGTTGTCTAAACTGTACTTGATAGGTACAAAAAAAAAACCAACATGAAATTCTAGAATATTCACATCAGAGAGCTTAAAATATGATAATAAAAAAATCTCTTCCTCACCATTTGCCAAGCATGAAAGTATTTAAGCAATGAATTTGCTTTTTATTTACTTTACTTGTTACACAAAAATTAAGAGTATCTTGTTATTCGCGAGGACAAGAATTAAAATTTATCCAGGTGGAACTTTTATATTCGCTTTAAAAATTCATTTTTCCTTTCTCTCCATTTCTCATCATTTTTTATTCGCTGTCATGTTCTGCATTAAATGCGAATCCACTTTTAATGAGCTTTCTTGTCAATATTTTCTCGAAGAATGAGCGAATCAACTCTTCCCAATGAGTGCCCCTTCGGGCCAAGAAAATTACGTAAATTTACGGTAAATACACTTTGAAAATATTCTCGTTAAATTTAATGAGCGCGTCAAATGACATGTTAAATAATTATGACTACCGTAAAAAATCTCTTATCACGTATTTTTTTCCCCATTAATCAATGATAATAATAATTTTTTAAGAGGTTCGAACATTTAAGTGGAAATGGACGTTAAAATTTAAGAAATAAAATTGGCATTATTATTATTATTATTATTATTATTATTATTATCAATAGGTACTTGAGTGAATTTTTCTTCGTCTGCTTGTTTATTGATCTAAATTCTTTTTATAAATGATTTTTATGATGAAAAAAGAAGAAAATTATTATTGTAGAATGGGATCGAGGGACAAAAGGAAATTAAATTTTTGCTTTGTGATATCTTACCTTCTGGAAAATAGACTTGTCTAATTTCACGTTTGTATCCGGTGTTTGGTATTGTCATTTCACAGTCAAAAACTGTAGTTGGTGATAAATCCGCCTCGAAAACCGTAGCTGTGACAGTGACGTCATATCGGCCATCATTCCGGAGACGTGACGTCACCTCTGTGTCTGGAATTGACTTCCTGCACAGAGACACACAAACATTAAATCCATTAATATCTATCTTCAAGCGTATACATATATCACTTTAATTTTTTTTTCCCAACTTTAACTATCATTCCAGAAACATTCCAACCCCGTGCTATTATCAAGTCGCGCATAACCTTCACCCTCACACTTTTTGTTAAAGTTTTTATCTAAACGCCAGAAATGTTGTGGCAATTTTTCTCTTTTTACTGGAGATCGGGAGAAAAAATTGCATGACAACGAACGCCTTTAAATTGAAAACTATGTTTCGTATTTGCTGAACGACAATTTATCTTGAATGTGGAAATATGTGAAAAAAGCGATGGATTTTATCAACGTTACAAGAAAGACGTTTAAATGTTTTTGAGTTGGAGCTTATAAATTTAATTTTTATTAAATATACCGATCGCTTAAGGACTATTTAAAGTTGTGTAACTTTTCAATTTCCATACGGTTAAATTATTCGAAATCTAAAATAAAATATATAGCGGTTCTATAATAGTTTCTTATTTATGTCCTACATAGAAAAGTATAAAATCTGATTAAATATAAAATAATTTTGCATAATTTTTATTTTAATCAAAACCTAAACAATATCAATAATAAGATTGAAAATTTTTGCTACTTGAATACCTACCCCATAAAAATGTTCCATCTCACCTGCGCGAGCAAACGAAAAACGGAATCATTTTTCCCAGGTGAGATTTTTATCTAATCTTAAAAATTTAAGGTGTTTTGTTGAATACTCTTTATTGCCTACATTTTCATATATTGAATACAAAAAAATAAATGCCATTTACATTGTAATTTTTCCCAAAAAACAAGATAATAACAGGGTTTGTCCAGGGTAACCTTGAAAACAGCTGAACCGATTTCAATGGAATTTTCACAAAAAGCTATTAAATATTGTAACTTACATCATAGGCTACTTTAAATTTCGAATAGTTTTCCCTGTCTGTTTGTTTGTTCTTGGCAAACTTTAACGGCTGGTCCGATTTGGACAAAATTTTTACTACAAGTAAATATTACAAAAAGTGCTATAAAATACTTTTTTTTTCAAAAAATTCTAATTTTCTGAGCAAAAAAAATATAAACTATAAAAAAAACTGCGCAACGAAAAACATACATCGGCAGGCAGCTGTGATACAATGTACATATACCATATCATATCGTAAAGACGATATGATTTTAAAATTGAAATTTGAAAATTACAACCATTATAGAAGTATAACGATAGGTTAAATTCCTAGAAACCATAAATCCATTGTGAATTTAGGGGTAGTTAATATATTATTAATAGTTCGGCTGAGTAAACGTTCAAATTGTCGAGAGAGGACAAGGAAATCCTCTGCAGTAAATATGATTTTATTTATAAAAATAAATATTTTAGTTCAAAAATGAGATTCGTAAGAATAAATAACAAAAACAGACAGTTTGACTTAAGTGATCCCGATTAGGAGATTGACTAAGGTTTTGTGAAGCCATTAGGCAGAGCCCCCAGAACAAAAAGAAATCCAGCCCAACTTATTTTTTATGAGCAAATAGCAACTTAAGTGTGACCATCGCGTTTTTTTTTTTACCAAAAAACTATATTCTTAATTTTCAATTTATTTTAGCACGAGCTATAAGAATTCGTTGTCTAATCTTGGACTCCGGAAAATAGCAGACTTGCCGATAAGACATAATGGCCTTAATACTATACCCTACAATTATGAATCTAAGACAACCAAACCTAATACCTCAGATCTTAAGATAACACATTAAATATTATTTATCCTAGAAAAAGTACACTTCCTTAAGGATAGCTACTAATCCATTCTACTAAAATTAATAAATTAATTTATATGCCATTTGGTGTGAAATGTTCTCAAGGCTTAAAATTTTTTAATATTTTACAATATTCAAAAAAACGTAAAGATCCTACCTATAAGATAGCTTATATCTGTTCCTGAAAAAGTAGTTTAACGGATTTTCATGAACTTTCTATGAAATAAAGGTCTAGAAATACCTAATTATCTTTTTTTTGTTAAAATAGCTTAATTTCTTATTTTGGGTAAAGTTTTCTATTACTCAATCAGATTCATTTAGATACGCTCAGCAAAGCGGGCGGGTATCAGCTAGTTTAAAATAAGAAACCAAGCCATCAAATTCATAAGAAACTAGAATAATGATTTTACTTTCTCAACATTTTATAAAAAAAAAAAACAAAAAGCACATAAAAGAATTTATAAGAAATAGCAAAACATGTGATTCATAAGCTTTTAAAGGATTTTAAGCTTCGTTTTTGCCAGTTGCACAGCTTTTATTTTCCATGTCCGTTATTGAAAACTTCTCCAACCAATTTTTATTTTATATTGATTCAGAATACTTAGTTATAAATGGACTGTACCAATATTTCATAAAATAATAAGAAATGTGAAATATTCGCATGTACTATAGCCTTCGACATCTCCCTAGAACGTAAACTGATATGCTATTTTGTAGAACATACGATTGAATAAGTAGCAATCAATTTTAAATAAGTGGCTATCACTTACATGTTGTTACTTGAGAAATGAATGTATTCTTTCCACAGTTAGTATTCAAGAACAAGTTTTTATGGTCGTATGTAGTATAAAATGCACGAATAGCAGTGAAACTTGAGGAAAGACTTGGAAAATGTATTAGAATATATAAGAGTAATAATACCGTATATTTTAAAATCAGTAAAGCTAAATTTATTCTTGATAATGATATGATAGTTAAGTTCTTGAAAATATCTAACAAAAAGGTGAAAAAAGTAAAAGTTCAGTGCTGGGGAAAAACCTGTAGCTTTCTATTCATTCGAGGATTAACGTACAAATCAGTAATTACTAATGAAACTGTAGAATATCTTTGTTGTGATCTCAAGAAAGGTCGGTTATTTAAGTCCCATAGAATCAATTTGACAAAGATTATTCTGATTAAAGGAAATAAATAAAATATAAGGTAGCCAATCGGGAATGCCGGACTAAAATTTGTCTTTATATTTTTTTGGTATTTATATTTCGATTAATGAGTTCACCATTTGAAAATTAATTGTAAAATTTAGGGAAACTTATTCACGTGTGGATAAAAAAACTTGACCACGTCTTCGTCCTGTGTTCGACTGAAAACATTTCAAATGTCAGTGAGAGTATCGATAAGAATTCAGGAACATCAACATGTCGTTGATTTCAACAATTGAACATTAGTAGAAGCAGTTTGATATGAATTCTCTCCAAAGACGTTCACCTTCACCCTTACAAAGTTCAATTAAGACACAAACTCAAGCCACAAGACTACGGAGACAATTCGTTAATTGGGTGATGGAAACACAACAAGAGAATAATCAGAAAAAATTATTTTAAGCGATAAAGCTCATTTTCATTTGAATAATTTTTTCATTAACAGTATTAAGGAAAATGGTCGTTTTTGGGGCAATGAAAATTCTCGTATTATTCTTCGTGTGATAACTGCAAGCCAGGCACAACTTCAGAAACTTGATAAAGTTCAGAACGTGGCACTAAGAATAATCACGGGTGGTGCAAAATCAACATTGATCACAGAAATGTAAATACAAGCTGATGTTGAACCATTACAGACACGTCGAGGAGTGGCCACATCAAAATCATGGGAACGTGATAAGGGGATGAACCTCAAACAATGGAAATACTATCGCAAAGCTCCAAATAAACTCAAAACGCACACCTATCCTCTGCCAAAGTTTTTTTGCCAAAGCAGAAGAACTAATAAATAATTAGAGTATAAACTTGGGAGATCCTGCTCCTGACTATCACCACTTCTTGACTAATGGGTCAAAACTTATCAAAATCATCATATATGGATATCGAACTTCGCAAAGCTTCTCTCTAAAAACCATCCACTCCATGTACTTAAAGTCAGAATTTTTACACATCTATACAGATGGTTCATCTATTCCAGGATCTGGAACTACTGGTTCTGGTTACTACAGCGATATATTTGAAGGATGCACCGCAGTTGGAGAACCTTTCAGCTGTTTTAATGGGGAAGTAGAGGCAATTTTACTAGCTATATCTTAACTTCACAAAGTTAAGACTGTTGAAGCTGTTTTCTTTATTGATTTTCAAGCTGTGATAGCGGCACTATCCTCTAACTACCCCACCAATTGCGTCCGCACCAACAAATGTCGAGCCACCTTGGACAGTCTCACTAAAACAGGTTAGCACTTGTCATTACAATGGATTACGAGAAGTATCTTGGAAAATGAAAAATTAGACATCCTTGATAAGTCTGGCACCTCTCTAAATCAACCGCCAACCCTTATGTCTCTAACATAAGCTCAGGGCCACATTGCAAGCACTATCAACTGGCATTCCTAAACTATTCAAAAAAAATGAAGTACAAGGAAATAAATGGGAATCTTTGCTGGAATCTTCTATTCCACAACTTTTCCCCACTAGGTGTCAGTTGCAGCTTCTCGAACTACCACGCGTAATGACATATCTATGCGAACACTTGCACCGTATTGGCATCCTATCGACTCCAATCTGCAATGGGGAACCCATGAACGCCATGCAACTTAGAAACTGTCCTGCACTTTCAGGAGATAAATGAAAACAACCAACACCAACTAGTCTCCAACCTCTACTGGACGGTACGGCGCGGCACCGAATGGCAGATATGTCAAGAGTGGGCGTTGGATAAGAAGAAAAAGAAAAACTATTATTTCTAAAAAAAAATGATGCACCCACAAAAAGTCACGGTTTGGTGCAGATTTATGATTGGAGGTGTAATTGGATCATATTTTTTTAAGAATGAGTCTTGCCAAACTGTAATTGCAAATAAAAAATAAAATTGTGGCATGATTTCTAACTTTTCGTAGATCAATTGGATGACATCGAAGAAATTAGGTTTCAACAGGATGGTGTCACATACCACACAGCAAGAGAAACCATCAATTTGTTAAGAGAACGTTTTTCTGGTCGGGTGATTTCCAGAAATGGTAACGTCAATTGGTCATCCAAATCCTGTGAGTGGACGACATGCGATTTTGATTACTAAGGAAACAGTTCCAGAACTGAAAACTGAGATCCAATGCGTTATTTCAGAAGCTGAGCCAACTGTCTCATAAAAAGTCTTCGGACATTTTATCAAAAGGGCCAAGGTGTGCCAGCGCAGCTGAGGAAGTCATTTGGCCGACATCGTATTCCTTAATTAAGATCACCTTCACTATTTTATAAATCAATTAAAATTTCTTTCTTTAAAAAATAATTTACAGTGTTTTATTTCAAAATGAAATCCGACAAATCTGATGAACCACCCTATAAAAATTAGTATCTAGAAATTAGATCGACATTCGATCAATCAAACTCAAAACCACATGGAGTGTTAATTTATTTTCTTCGATATACCAACCATTTTTGTTTGTAAAGAAAATTAAGAAAGTATATAACATTTAAAGCTGATTTATGTATTTGGGTAGTTAAGCAAACACAAAAAAAACTTTTTTCGGTTCAATAAATCTGACACTTTCCTAAAGATTATTATTATAAAACATACCTAGATATTGTAGGAAACGATAAAACTATAATCCATAAGTATACAGTAAAATTTATGAAATCATAAGATGGTTTTAGGAATAAAAAAATATGAACTGAAAAAAAAGAAGGGCAAATCTTTTGAGTTATAGCATTTTTAGCTTAGTAAGTAACATTTTTGAAACTGATGGCCAGTAACATTAACGGAAAAATCCGGAGCATGCTGATAAAAGAATTAGCCTTTAAATATAGAATATAAGGAAAAATAGCTCTCAATTTTTCATAGAATTCTATTTGTCTACATTTTGTGGTAATTCCACCAAATTACAGAAAAACTCCAACATCATTCGATCCACATTTCATCTACATTTTACCAAACTAAAAAAAAAAAAAAAACTATTCAATCTCAAGAAATAATCCATAAAACTCTGCCACCTCGTTCCAACAGTTCCATGCTCGTATTCCCACTGTAATTGATTGTCTTTGAAATTGTATGTTTTACTTGCCCCATTGGTCTTTGGACAGTTTCAAATAAATGACTTTGAACTGACCAATATGCGCGGCACACAAGAGGTCAATTCAAGAGGAAACAAAGCACACGCTCTCATTTAACGCCCCACTGACTCGCCCCTAATTCAATCCGTTCAACTTTTCCCATTTAAATGAATGTGGCTTTCGTTTGATTATTAGAGATATCAGGAGAGCGTCCAATCGGCCCTCCATGTCCTCCCATCTGACAAAAGAAAAATCAAAGTCTCCCGAGGAAAGTTAATAGAAATTATCATAAATTTTTCTAGGAAATTAAAGCTGTGTTCTTTTTTTATTATTATTATTATTATTATTATTATTATAAGAATTAACTTCGGAGGGATTTAATTAAAGTTCTCGGTGACTACGACCATATATACAGACATTTAAGCAGAAAATTGCCGGTAACTTGACAGTGGTTAGTGCCATTAGACCATTTCTATTATAAAAGTTATTTTTAGCCTCGACTTAGTTGCAAATATTAGAACTTTAAATGTATGAAGTTTTCATGTTTGATTAAAAAATTTTATTAGTATGATTTACTGGATGAATTTTTTGTTATTAGTTTTTCTCGTGTCGTTATGGCTTGAAGATATTTTGTCTTCATTAAGAAGCGTCTATTATTCTCTGGTGACATGCTCTTGATAGTGGTTTTAAGGTCCTTAATAAACGACCGAGTTAGACGCATAAAATAGGTAAAATGTCATGTGGGCTTAATAGAGATTTGGATGTTGTCAAAAATTATTTTACCTGAATTTTCTGTCCGTGTCATTGTAAATAGAAATTTGTGGTTGAGGATAAACGGCGATAGCGCGACAGGAGACGTTAACGACGCCGCCAGCTGGAGCAGTTTGTCGCATAAGTAACTCTTGTTCGGGAACTGAAAATAAATTCATTACACAATCATTAGCCAAGCGATAAACACAATAAATAAGAGAACGTGAGACTATGAATGTGGGGGATGAAGTAAAAACGGACCAAATAGGGGATGGAAATTTTTCTGTTTATCCCACCCAATGTTGTGTGTTGTTTTCATCCCGGAAAATAGGAGAAAAAGTAGAGAATTTATAGACGGCGTTATTGAATTAATTTAATAAAAGAATGGCGGCAATGGTTGTAGTGGTGGCGGCGTTGTTATTTTATGTTTTCTTTTTTCCATGACTATTGTTTTTTCTTTTACGCTTTTTCTTTTATTCCAGTTTTATTAAATGCAGTATTTTCTTTGTCCCATTTTTTTTTTGCTTCTGCATTGAGGACATAGCCGGTGGTGGCTAATCAATAATAATATGTGTCGATGGATGTAAAGTTTATTCTCAAGAGAAAAAGCGCTTTTGATTTTAAGAGGGATTTTCATAGCGCTTATGTAAATAAATACGGATATTGGAAACTTTACATTGATAAAAGAAAATAAAGCACGAACGAATGCTCGTCCAATTTAAGACTTGAATAATGCAAATATTTCAATGATAAAACTTTTAGTTTGCCACCAATGTAATTTTCCCTCAAATATCTATAATAAAAACTTGAAGATGTCGTATCATAGTTTTTATATTAAAATCAAATGGAGATTTTCTTTCAACAAAACTTTTTTGATTCTCTTTATTTTCATTATTAATTAGAGGCATTTTTTACTGTTTGTTTCTTGAAAGTATTTTGTACTAGCTGATACCCGCTCGCTTCGCTGAGTGTATCTAAATTTAAATAATTGGTTTAAAGATTCCTTACGTTCATAGCGAAGTATAAAAACTAATCTGTTTTGACAGAAAAAAAATGATAGATAATTTCAGACTTTAGATCCAAAGAAAGTTCATAAAAATTCGTAAAACTACTTTTCAAGAAAGAGATGTTAGCTGTCTCACATCATCTTCTATACGATTTTTAGTAAAAAAGTACCTGTATTCCTTCCTTTAGGACTTAAAAATCTTTCATACCAAAGTCATTTACAACCGTTCAGCTATTTTAGGGGACATCCATTAATTGCGCGAGGCGTTTTTTACGATTTTTGAAGTTCCACCCTCTCCACTCTGGTAACAGATCATAAGATTTGGCATAACCCTTCCCCCAACCTGCAATATAATGTGATATTTTTCAAAAAGTGTGTTTTCTTAAAAAAAAAAAATACGTAATTTTAGTGAGACCTTCCCTTTCCCCAAAGTAAGATTAAATGAAATTCGGCTCGACTCCATAGGCCCCTGAACGTCCCACGTAATTAATGGATGTTCCCGTAAAAGAACAGATTAGTAGCTATCCTACATGATCTTTAACAAAACTTCATTAAAATTCGTTCCGTTAAGTAATTGTTAATTTTTTGAAATTTTTAGTTTATTATTTTATTACGTTTATTTCTAATTAATATCTTCGACAATGAATAGTGAAACAAATTAAAATATTTATAAAATTTTATTATTAATTTTATCGGGTGTTAAATTTAAATTCATATTTAGTTTTCAGTAAAAAATGTCAATTTTTTAATTTCGTTATTGTGTAAAATTGGTCAGGCCTTCTTGAGGAAAATGCGTTAAAATTCTATTTCAGGAACTTGAACCGAAACTTTTTAAATGTACGGTTCCTGTAAGATATAATTGTTTTGCCATCCCATTAGAACCATGCATTATTCTAGCCTTAAAAGTAGGCTATATCATTCTCCCCCAAACTACCACATTGCAAAAATCATATCAATCTTTAACTCTGTGATAAACAAAAAAAAGTGGTTGCGTGTACTTATGTACGCACGTGAGAAGTTATACTTCTTTGGTATCATTAAAAATTAGTTTTTATTAATTTTATTCCAATAATCAATTTTAAAAAAACTGTAATTTAATATTTAATAATAATAATAATATATTATTATTATTATATATATAATATATTATATTATATATATTATATATATAACTCCAAAATCCAGCCAGGAAAAGCTCCATCAATCATAATCCAATGGAAATAAGTCGAGAAGCTCAACCATTGCGATATCTTCCACTGCGCGAGAGAGTATCAAAATATGAAGACGAACTAAATATCACCATCCCAAAAAATAATGACCCAATACATTACCTCCGCCCACCATGGGAACTGTGGACTGCACCAGTTGACATATCGCTGGCGGAATGTGCAGCGGCCACCGCACCACCACCACTTGTGCGAGCCCTATTTAGGGAAGTACAGGACAAATACAAAAACCACCAGGAGTTCTTTACTGACGGATCAGTACTTGATGGACAGTCGGGATTCGCCGTTTATACTCAACAACGAACGTACAGCTGCCGGTTGAAGGATGGCTCATCAATATTCACATGTGAGGCTAGAGCTATCTTAAAATGTTTGGAGATCATCTCTGGCCAAACAGTAACTGGTCCGGCTGTTATATATTCCGACTCTCTATCATGCCTGAAAGCTCTACAGAACCAAAATAATAAGAACTCGATCATTGCCCAGCTGCAGGAGAAACTAGTTCGGTTGCTTAGTAATGGATATAGAATTATATTGGTTTGGACTCCTAGCCACCAGGGGATAGAGGGCAATGAACTAGCGGATTCTGCAGCAAAGCGGGCTACGGGGTTGCAGCTGCTTCAGGGAGAGGATCTGGCCCCGGAGGACTTCAGACGCCAAATTGGGGCTGCGAGCCGAAGGGCATGGGGAACGTGCTGGAGGTCTACCCCACAAAAATTGTTTAGTGTACGGGATTCGATTGATGCTGTCTCTCCTGCCCAATCACTACCAAGAAGACAAGCTATGTTAATCAGTAGATTAAGAATCGGCCATACAAAGATCACACACCAACATTTATTCCAGGGGGGTAACCCAGATTGTGCGGGATGTGGGGATGGGCTGTCGGTGCAACATCTGCTGTTGGAATGCCGATGGTTATCCAAGTGCAGAATTGCATGCAAGATGGGGAACAGTTTAAGGGAGAACTTAAATTTAGAAAAGGGAGTGAACAATTTTATAAAATTTCTAAAAATTGCAAACCTAATGGACAAAATATAAGTGAACCAAGTGTAAGTGAACAAGATCTCCTAAAAAGAGATATATAAGAAATTATCGCTATTACGGTTATTATTACTGTATATAATTATATATAATATGTATTTCTACAGTAACTATTGTCGTTATTGTTAGTGTTATTGTTGAGTTTATCAATATTGTTTATTACTATTATTCGTTAGTTATTAATTATCTATTAATAATTGTCGCGATTGCTATGCCTACATGCGTTAACTTCTCCATTGATAACTCGTTAAGCTAATTTTAGTGTTATATATACACTGCCGGCCAAAAGTTTGAGACCAGTTGTAATATATTTATGCTATCACTTATTGTATTCAAAGTTTCGGTAATAAAATAAAAATTGTTGTCCATACATATTTTTAAATTATTGATGAACATCTAAAGAGACTTTTGTAGGTATGTTTCTCAGGTACAAATAGAATTAATGGGTTCTGTTTAAAAACATCCAAGACCGCAGGGTGTCTGGCCAGTGGAAGGGTCATCATTATATTTAAAGTAGCTCCGTATTAATTGTTCTTTAATTCTATTCTTCTTTAATTTTGCACTGGCTATTCTTTGTTATTATTTAGACTTTCTAAAACAGGTTATTTTAAATTTTTTTTTAAGTTATGTACCATTTTGTTTGAATAATTTAATTTAGTCTTAACTTGGGGTTTCTATAGTTAAAACGTTTTAAAAATGGGAAAAGTACGAGAAATAAATATCGAAACTCGATCTGCCATTGTTACTTTACATAATGAAGGCAAATCCGAACGTGAAATTGCGTCTCAACTTAAACTTTCGAAGACTTGTATTCATCGCACAATTATTCGGTTTAAGGAAACGGGTAGTTTTCAAGATTTTCCACGTTCAGGAAGACCGAGAGCTACTACTTCTAGTGAGGATCAGTTTATCGTTATTACCAGCAAAAGGAATAGACGCTTAACAGCACCAAAAATTCGTGCTGAAGTGAACAAATCTTTAAATAAACCAGTTTCGCTTACCACAGTGAAAAGACGGTTGAGGAACGCTAAACTGTTTGGTCGTGTTGCCGTTCGGAAACCTTTACTAAGGCCGCAAAATAAGAAAAAAAGGATGCAGTGGGCCCTATTCCATCGAGATTGGACAGAAGATGATTTTAAAAAAGTTCTTTGGACTAATGAGTCAAAATTCCAAGTATTTGGCTCAAATCGACGAATTTACGTTCGGCGTAGCACCGAAGAAAAATGTTACCAGATTGTGTAGTGCCAACTGTTAAGCACGGTGGTGGTTCAATAATGGTCTGGAGTTGTTTCT
Organism: Sisyra nigra; assembly: GCA_958496155.1. Lineage (NCBI taxonomy): Eukaryota > Metazoa > Arthropoda > Insecta > Neuroptera > Sisyridae > Sisyra > Sisyra nigra. Next base: position 36,164,196 of record OY292318.1, read on the forward strand.
CAGGCCATGGAATTGGAAATTTGGTTAAAATTGATGGAATTTTGAAGAAAGAGGAATATAAAACAATTCTCGAAAAAATGTTGTACCATCAGGCTTAAGTTTAATTGGCAATGGGTTCATTTTCCAGCAAAATAACGATCCAAAGCATACTTCCAAGCTATGTAAAAATTATTTATTACAAAAAGAAGCAGAAGGAGTTTTAAAAATCATGAAATGGCCACCGCAAAGTCCGGATCTCAATCCAATCGAGCTTTTGTGGGACGAGCTTGATAGGAATGTCCGAGAGGAGTGTCCCTCTTCACTTGCAGACTTGTGGAGACTACTACAAGAAAGCTGGAACAAAATTTCTCAAGAAACCATAAATAAATTAATAAGTAGAATGCCGAGGCTAGTAGAAAAAGTAATTAAGTGCAAGGGAGGATTTTTTGATGAAAAAACAGTTTGAGTAATTAATTCATTTTTTTTTTATAGAATAATTTTTTATGTTTATTTTCTATACTAAGTATGTTTAAAGGTTATAACTATAATATTAATAAACATTTTTACTGTATTTGTCTTTGAATTTTTAAAAATATTTCCTTTTTTTGGCTTAAATCTATATGGTCTCAAACTTTTGGCCGGCAGTGTACATATATTATATTTATATTCTTACCATTGCCGTTACTGTTACTGTTATTGATATTCATATTATTTATAACTTATTTATTATTTATCAGTGTTTATTGCTATTACTGTTATTAGTACTATATACGTTTATATATAATATGTATTTCTACAGTAACCATTGACGTTATTGTTAGTGTTATTGTTGAGTTTATCTATATTGTTTATTACTACTATTAGTTAATTATTACTTATCTATTAATATTTGTCGCTATTGCTATGCCTACTATTATTGTTATCATTGTTGCTGTATATATATACTATCATTGTTTGTCAGTACTTTTGATACTAACTAGTTATCTCAATTATGTCGCTAATGACCATGTTGTTGAAGCGACTTAAATTTAAAAAAAAAAAAAAATATAATAATAATATATATATATATATGTCGGAGCGCTAGGTTGTTTATGTGACGTTTGTAGCCATTTCGTCAATAGATAATAATAGACAGATGATAGATTTAACAATGATCAACAAATTCAATAATCAAAATAACATTCGAGTATTAACATCAATAATGGAAATTCAAAATCAGTTGCAACGGTGCGCGTTAAACCAGACAGCGAATTCACGGTACATCTCTCGATCCACACTCCTCCACATCTCAAACCAGAATGATTCTATTCTGACACGTTCACGTTTTTCATCAGTCCCGAGTGTTTCCGAATTCGACGAGTAACCACAACTACGCTTGATGACGAATTAATCGCCACTATCTGATTCAAAGCACACCAGAAGTTATATCTCCGACATATATTTAAAGATATAAATATTAAAAATAAAATTATGAGAATAATAATTTAATTTGTATCAATAAATAATATCCAAAGAAAGCTGCAAGACGTTTATAAAGTTTGTCAGGATCATTTTTTTAGTTAACAATTAATGCATGTCAAGAAAACAAAGCTTCATAGAAATTGCGAAATAAAGTAAGTAGCTACTTGTCAAAGTAAATGTCTTAATCTTATTCATATCTTGTGTTACTAAATTATTATTCTAAGATGGTTGAATCATTTCAGAATCTCAGATTTCATGATAACTAAGAATATGCATGAAATGCAGACGTCATTTTCATCACTAAACTACAAATAGTATAACAGCTACTACAAAATTTGAGAAAAGTAATAACTTATTTATTACTAATATGTGTCATTTTTATATATAATTATTTTTAATTTGAATATAAAAATAAATATATAAGTAAATAAATAAAACAAAAATTCAAATTACGCGCCCCAAGTTAAAAGAAACCGAATGGATTTGCGGCCAACTTCATTCTGTTAATTTTTGTCGTTAGATGGCCGCCCGTCTAAAAATTTCACTCTCATCATTTTTTAATAACAATAATAATAACAAGCCTAAAGAAGTATAACTTCAAAAAAGTGATATTTGGGAGATCTTCCCTTTCCCCGAAGTAAGACTAGATGAGATTCGGCTCGATCCCATAGGCCCCTGAACATCTCACGTAATTAATGGATGTTCCCTTAAAAGAACAGATTAGTAGCTATCCTACAGGATCTTTAACAAAACTTCATTAAAATTCGTTCCGTTAAGTAATTGTTAATTTTTGGAAATTTTTAGTTTATTATTTTAAAACGTTTGTTTCTAATTAATATCTTCGGCAATGAACAGTGAAATCAATTAAAATATTTTATAAAATTTCATTATTAATTTTAACTGGTGTTAAATTGAAATTCATATTTATTTTCCAGTTCAAATGTACATTTTTTTTAATTTAACTTTGTAGAGATTTTTTTCGTTACTATGTAAAATTGGAAAAAAATGCGTTAAAATTCTACTTCACAAACTTTATCGAAATTTTTAAATGTACGGTTCCTGTAGGATATATTTGTTTTGCCATTCCATGGGACCCATGCATTATTCTAGCCTTAAAAGTTAAAAGTAAGCTATATAATTCTCCCCTCCAAACTACCACATTGAAAAAATCATATCAATCTTTAACTCATAAACAAAAAAAATATCTATCCTACGGGAATAGTACATCTCTCCTTAGTAAAAAGTAGATCAAGTCTTCTTAAGAAAAATGAGTTAAGACTCTATTTCGTGAATTTTAATTATCTGCTCTTAAATACACGGTTCTTATAGAATACATACTTGTTTTGCTATCCCATGGGAACCGTTCATTATCCCGGTATAAAAAGTAACCTTTATCATTCTCTGACCCCTAAACAACCACATTGTAAAAAAGAAAGTTTATCTTTTGCTTGTAAAAAACAAAAAAATTATTTATCCCACGGAAACCGTACATTTTTTTTGGATAAAAAGTATAATATATGTTATACCAGATTATAATCTATATCTATCCCAAATTTCATTCAGATCCATTAGATCGGTATACCTGACCCTTACATTACAACGCACAAAGCGAATAGAAGTGATAATAATGGACATTTGAACCTTTTCATTATTGACATCCAACGGTTTTGAAAGTCTCTAGAAGGTTTGACAATCAAACTTTCTAGGCTATTCCAGAGAATTAAAATTGCTTAAAAATATTCAGATGAAAGGATTATGTCAGTCGTTCGAAGTGATTCAAAAGAAATGCGAGCGATTTAAAAAGTGATTGTTGTGATAAATTATTTACCAACGAGTTAAAATAAATACATTAGCTATGCATATTAAACGTTTTGTGAGAAGCTCAATACAAGTTTGAGAAATCCCATTGCAATAACAAATTTTTAATTTCATTTTTAAAAAAAAAATCGACATATGTGCTGGGACACATAATTTTACTTTTATAGAGCTGTAAATAAAATTTAAATGCTGTTAAATAACCATTGTTGCATTTTTTTTTATACAAAGATGTCCAATATAATATTTGATTATGTAAATTTCACTTTTTTCGGCGAACATTTAAATCGCACACTTTTATTTTATCAAACAATTATTTAAATTTAAACACAATTTGCACTTTACTTTTGGATCCTAAACGAATCCTAGCTACATGCTAAAAGTCAAGTCATTTAAGTTTGGGCTATTAGTACGGCACATTGTTCATAGAGGCACCAGCAGTAATATAATCACAGCGCAAGCGCATTTTGCATAGATGTAATTTGAACCATGTTGAACATTGAGCTGCCATCTGTGTTTGAAGATCAACCGTTTTCTTTAAAGCGTTTTCTTTATAGTTGTGAGTTAAGGTTGCAATTTTAGAAACTATTATATATGTAGGTACCTACTTTTTACTGGTCGTTTTAAAAATTATTTTTTTTATCGATTAATGTTTAATAGTTTTTTAAACAATTTTAAGCTGAAATGTTTTATTAAAACTCTTTTGATTTATGACTATACAAAACATAATGTTATGCACTAACGGAATCTTCTTTCGCCTTTCAACACAAATGTTCCTTGAAATTCGAAATATGTTCAATTAACTTGAGAAGTTTATATGTGTCGTAAAGAGCGATTCTTTCGATTTATATTTTATTTCTTGATTAGTTATATACATTGACTTTATAGTAAATGAAATTCGACCGAATTAAAGGTAATAAAATATGTACTAGCTTTGTAAATAAATGATTAAATTAAAATTATATACTTAATTAAAACACATTCTACATCTAAGAATGTAATATAGTTAAGTTGAAATGCTTCCTCCGGTACTTCCTCATCCTTTCTTATTGTATTTTGGATAGCTTTCCATTTTATATCTCAGTGTAATGATTTTAAACCGGGAGAATATCATTAATATTATTATTTTCATTATTGCCATTACAACTGCTCGTGATCCTTTCATTTGAATGTTAATTTTATTATCATTTTAGATTGAATGATGTTCGTCATGATCAACATTTTACGAATACGAACGGTGCACGTCTTCCAGAAGCTAATTTTATATGTAATTAACAACGAAAGCGGTGCCAATCTTAAACTTTCACAAAGATGTTTGAATTATTTTAGCTCAGCGTACAAATAAGATATTAGCTAGTAACCAGCAAGGCATTAATATTCAAGAATTGAAGAGAAAGAAATCAAGTTGAGGGTGATATTTTTGAAAGTTTGAAGAAAACGAACAAAATTTTTCGTGCTTGAAATTCATTGAATGAAATAATAAATTTAATATTACATCGTCATTTCGTTGACAACCTTCTTAAAATTGATTTTGTTCAAGTTGTATAATTTCAAAATCGGTAGTAAAAATTTATATTTTTGAATAATTTAAAGTTGGTGTATAAAATTTAATAATATGCATCGGGACTTAAAATGTGAAATATTATAAAAAATCTCAAATAATTCCATTTGCATTTTAATACAAATCAATCATGGAGCTGTTGAAGAGAAGAATCAATTTATTATTTTTTTCCTAACGCAAGAAAAACGATGACAAATTACATTCTAAGCATGTTAAATTTTCCACTGCCAGTTGAATATGGAAATATGATTGACATTTAATAAAAAAAAAAAATTTACCCTGCCAAAATTTAACGACAAAAAAACCTTGATAGATATAATTAAAACTTCTCTTGCGTTTATAAACTGTCGCTAACCGCATCGTTTGTCTTGTCAATCTTTTTATATTAAAGTAATTAACCGTCACCTGCTCACGTGCATTCTCTAAAATTTCACCTTTGCCAAATGCTTCACATACAAATCATTTTGAAACTGTTCCCCTTGCGTATTCTCTCCGGATTTGAATTCCGGTGTATCTATAATTTCGAGGGTGAGTTACATGGCGAGCATGACTATCATTCCTATCGTGATACATTTTATCGGAAGTATCGAAACTTTTGAAAATTTCGCTTGAATAATGTATGAAATTGTAGTGTAATGATAACGGAAATTATTAAAGCAATTATGTTATATAAAATTAATAAATGAACGTTGAATAAAAGTTGGTTGAAAATTTTCATCTGCAAACTTTGCATTTTTAAACTCACCGACAAGAAAACTTTACCACAAATTCTATGTGTTTTAGTGAATTTGTATATTCTAAATATTATGGTTTTTATAAGTTGTTGATACATGAAAGTTATAGGGACTTATAGTTTATAAATAATTATTATATAATTATAATAATTATTAGTATAACTTATAAATTATAAGGGACTATAACTTCGTTTGAGTTTAGTAAAATAGCTGTAATGAGCTTAGTTCTATGGATTTATAGTAATCGAGTTGTTATTATAACAGATACTATATATTTTTACAAATTTACAATATTTACAAATTTTTAAAATATTTTACACTTAAATTTTTATCTTAAATCAAAACCATTTTTTGTGAAGTTATCTTTGTTAAAAATTTTTGACGTTATACTTCTTTAGGCGCGTTATGAAAAAATGATGAGAGTGAAATTTTAAGATGCGCGCGCATCTTGAGACAAGAATTAACAAAATGAAGTTAGTTGCAAAACCACTGAGTTTCCTGGCGCGCGTAATTTGAATTTTTGTTGTATTTATTTAATAATTTATTAATTTTTATATATAAATTAAAAATAATTATCTATATATTAATACGTGAAGCAAAAATTTTAAACCTCTTTTACCGAATATTATACGAACGGAGAAGTATGAAATTTGGCACAATTGAAGTTTATATGAGGAAGTTGCGTTTTGAGATAATATTTTTTTATAAGAATGCTTCAAAATACTTTAAATTAATGAAAAAAGACGTCACACACACTACCACGCGTTTGACACACACAGACACACAATACACACAAATATGTAGATTTTTAAATCTCACAATCAGTTGTTCAGTTTGACCACAGACTTCAACCATATTCCACATGTCATTATTTACACAAAATATTGTGAGAGAAATTTAAATTTTGAAATTGTAATTATTGAAATTGAAGGAAACAAATTTAACCGATTATTTGATTATTGAGTAATATTATTAAAAATATATTTAAAAGATACGTATAACTTCAAATACACAACGTTTCAACCATTTTATTTGGTCTTCATCAGGTGTTTCTTGATTATTATATAACGTATAAATAATTTATACTATATTCTTATGGCAAAGTCATTCAAATAAATTACACAAAAAATTTATTTAGGTAGGTAGGTACTATTTGAAAAAAAAAGCTTAGCTTAATTCAAAGTTTTAAACAGGACTTATGCAGCCTATTTCCATTTTATTATCTTTGGCTTTTAAATGAAAAAATCTAAACATAAAGGTACTTTTGTTTTACTTTTGAACGTAGGAAACTCACTTGAAATTACTTCTGATGTTTCATGGTCATATTTTTTTTTGTTTGCCTAAAAAATATTTCAGAATACTGTAATTTAAATTGACATACAACATTAAAAAAAGAAAAATATCTGCTGCGTGGCGTCACAGTACTTTCTTTTACTTTCATTTATGAAACTCGCTGTTGGTTAAAAGAAATATATAAGCACCTTATAACTATACATATCAGAACTATATGCATACAAGTATACAACATGTATTATGTATTTATGAATTCCCAACATTCACCCCAGAACCGTCCTTAATCGAATTTTCGTAGGCAAAGTTTCAAATAAAAGTTGTAGCTATTAATAAGTCTAAGAACTATCATAAATATAAAGAAAATCTTTGCAGCTGTTTTCGAAAAAAATTGAAAAAGCTCAAAAACTCCGAGAATAAAGTGGAGCTTTTGGTTAACCGATTTCAACTAAAAGCTTCACGGCAAAACAAGATATAATATGAAGGAAAATTTTCAAGTTTGGTGAAATTCGGAAAAGTGTTCGATACGATATGGCTGTCACACACAGATACATGTTTCTAAAAACTACTTTTTTGGACTCTGGACTGGATATGAACGAATTGATATTTAGTTTTAAAATTTTTAGAGAATATTGTGAAATAATTTTGTAAAAGATTTATGGAAGAAAAATAATGAATATTTTGAAACCTCTACACCTATTTCCTTCCTTAACTGATAATAAATATTTTCAATCATTATATGATGCACTTTCTTTAAATGAACCTTGATGAAAAAATTAGTCAAGAAATTATTTTCCAAACATTCGCAAATGCAAATCATTATCTGCTGTAGTTAGCTTAGTAACTAAAGTTTTTGAGGCAGTTACAAGCGAAGTGTACCCTTAGGTATATAAAAATTGTAACAAATTATGGTCGAATTTCGACCACTGGGCGACCTCTAGTATATACAAATGACACATATTATTGATAAATAACTTATTACTTTTCTTAAATTTTGCAGTAGCTGTTATATGTACTTTTTAAAGTTTAGTGATGAAAATGACGTCTGCATCGCGGCGCGGCTTAAGAAGCATTAGTAGCGTTCTATTTTATCATCACAAATTAACAAGATGAAGTTGCCCGCAAAACGGCTCGATATTTTTAACTAGGCGCGCGTAATTTGAATTTTTGTTGTATTTATTTACTTATTTTTATATTTAAATTAAAAATAATTAATTCCTTAAATATATTTTTTATATTTTATTTAGAAAATATTTATATATACAAATGACACATATTATTACAAAATAAGTTATTACTTTTCTCGAATTTTGCAGTAGCTGTTATACTATTTGAAATTTAATGATGAAAATGTTATCACGAAATCTGGGATTCTGAAATGATTCAATCATCTTAGAATAATAATTAAGTAACACAAAATATGAATAAGATTAACACATATACTTTGACAAGTAGCTACTTACTTTATTTCGCAATTTCTATGAAGCTTCGTTTTCATGACATGCATGAATTGTTAACCAGAAAAATGATCCTAACAAAGCCTTATAAGTTTGGCTTTCTATCTAGATGTATATGACAGGGTTTCAAAAAATTTGGTCTTATGTCTTCTAAACATTACAGTAGGTACATATGAGTACCTTAAAGCAATAATTTTGGCGCGAAAACATGCTCTTAATATCAATATTAGGATTTGCCTCCAGGTATTTTTTCATTTTTGAAAGTTCATCGTAACAGCAATCTGAAAGATTAATAGAAACTTTACGTTCTACAAAAATAAAGCTCCTCCTTCTCTTGTAAAGCTTATGCCATCTTAAAGATACTAGAAGCGATTGATGTTGTTGAATTAGGAACTAAACACCTAAAACTGTACTACACGCTATACTGAACAAACGATACAGATGATCCAAGCACAACTTATTACTAAGATAGCTGTAGGTAAGCAAGTGGTCCTTGTCTAGGTTCCAGCGCACCGGGGTATAACCGGTAATGAGAGGGTGGATGCTGAAGGGAAACTAGCTGCAAGAGCCACGACCGAGATGGAAACTACCACTATACCAAGCAAAGACGCCTTGAGAGAAATCAACAACAGTTTATTTTAACAAGATCTACAAACTCTCTGAAATCTGAAAACGCACCCAAACTAGAAGCGGCCAAGTGCTTATCACCAGGCTGGTTGTGGGACACAAGAGAACCACTCACTCACACTACATAGAAGGAGGAGAACCACCAAGCTGTTGCAGTGAAACCTTAACAGCCCAGCAAATTATTTTCCAAAGATAAAAGTTCAGTCAATGGAAAAAAGCACTGCACCCTCCACAAGAACCGAAAGAAATCTTTGGTACTAGCTCTGGATGTAGTAAACTATTGAAGTTTTTAAAGCTGACCGATACCAAAACTTATGAAGAAAAGTCAACCAGTGAAATATCAGAAAATATTTGATAAGTCGTAATGTGACCATAGATGTTGGAGCGACTATTAAAAAATATACGTGATCTTAGTCAAACATGGCAAATTATTTTTTTATTACATAACTTAATATAGATATTTAAAGCTCTATTTAGTACCAGATTTTTTTAAATATGTATGTATTGTAACGAGGCGTTATGTTATTCAATTATTTTTTTGTAAGCAAGCTAATCCACTGCGGACAGAGTTTTTCCGTTTGTTTCAGGTCCAGTTGGAGAACCGGTGTCCTCGGGTCATCGAGGAAAAACAAGTTGAATTTGGTTGTTTTGTCGGCGACTTTGGAGACATCGGGTGGAGGGACGCGGTGTCCACTGGCTTCCAAGGCAAATGGAAAAACTCAACAAGACTCTGATTCCGCCAGTCGATAAGCGAGCCTCGCCGTGTTAATAATTAAAACTTTATTTTATTCAATGTTTATCATTTGATACGTGTTAATCACTCTACTATGCTTTCTGGTATAAATAAATAGCTCACATTCATAGCTTAAAATATTTAATTATTAGTAAGAATTACAAAAACAATTAATTTAAAATATCAGAATACATTATTTCTTAATTAAATGGATGAAAAAGTGCAACATTATTTTTTTAAAATAATTTTATGTATCTACTTACACAATAAAGTCAAACTGCAATCAAAACATAAATCTAATGATCTCATAAAAGTAAAAATTGTAAGTTGATTCACTGCAGCATTAGAGATGTGGTTTTTTGAAATTTATGTTAAAGAAAAAGAATTTAATTTAAGAAGTTGTGTGTCAAAAATGGAATACTGTTTGTATGTGGTATATACAAATACTTGGTCGATTTTTTCTATAATTTATGAAATGACGAAAACTTGATAAAGTGGCACAAAAAATAAATAGAATAGAAGAAATGTTCCAAGAACCAACTATCATATTACGGAATATCACGGAAATTATGTGAACTTTGAGTTTTGTTATCTTTTAAAAACACGAATAATCCAAATTTTTACTGTGATAACAGAATTGAACACAATAAAAACATTCAAGTAACACTTAATACTATCATACATTTGTTGTCCACTTAAATATATCCAAGTGTTGAAACGATTTTTTAATCGATCTAAAATAGACTTACAATGGGTTATATCGTTAAAAGTTTGCTTATTCTTACAATGTTTGTTTATATTGCAATGGGACACAGTGATAGTGACAACAAAGAAGGTACTGACAGTTATAACTAAGTGAAATGAGTAAAGTAAACCATAGCGCAACTAAGTTTTTGTTTTAGAGTTAGTTTGTGAGAAGTCAAATTCAAGTTGGTCAGTTTGTGGTTCACCTTGTCCTACAACTTGTGCAAATAAAGACAATTCTGATTTTGCTTGTATAGCACTTTGTGTAAAAGGATGCTTTTGTAACAAAGGTTATGTTTTGGATAATGAAGGAAATTGTATCTTGCCACAGAATTGCCCTTCGCAATAAATTTGAAATTTTGACATTTGGTTACATGAAAAAAATATATAAAACCTTTACTTGTAGCAATCAGAAAGTTTTTTAGTAATAAAGTTTTTTGTCAAACAAAATAAATGTGAAAATATTTTATTTTAATAAAATAAGTTATATCTTCTCTATATTAAAATTTTTAAATAAATCTTTAAAAATATGCATATAATGTTCATATAAGTTATATTTTAAATTGTTTCTCAAAGAATGGAAATTGAAATCTATTCAAATATATAGGTAAAGCTGGAAGGTAAATTTTTTGAATGTACTAATTTCCAAGGTATAATATTTGTGACCTTATAAGAATAAGTTTTTGTAAACTTTACAGCGGCTTTGGGCAATTTAAAAGTGAAATTTTTAAATAAATATTTCCAAAATATTTATTGAAAAAAATATTTTAAATTCATTTTCTTCAATAGAAATTTAATTTTAATACAATTTTACTATCATTATTGAAATTAAAATTTTTAGACAGTTTATCTCTAAGGTATTACAAAATGGTTGAGATTTCATAGTTTTTTTAACAGCGTAAATATTAGTATGGAAGAAATTATTAAACGTAAACTATAGATAGTAAAAATAATAAAAAAAACTACCAACTATGAGTATAACTCACAGTAGAAGGGTTTCATACTACGACTGAACTTTTTCCAATGTCTATTTTGTTGTACTAATCGAAGTATTCTGGTTAAGAAATTCTAAAAAATTTTTTTTTTGCATATTTTCATAGTTGTACCCATTGAAAAAATGTTCCTTAGAGAACTTTTCAAAATTTAAATAATTTTAGACTCGTCTCATATTCCATAATCCCACATATTTGCCAATAAGCGTGTTCAAGTCTGACTTAGTCAGTCCGAGGTACAAGCTTCTGAGCTTCCAAGGAAACTAGAACTACTAAACTATCTAAAAGGTAAAATAAAAAAATTTAAATTTTTAGATTCACTCTACTGAATCAGCACGAAATTGTTCTCGAAGACACTTCAATTTGATCCACTGATGACGAACGCATGGCGTTTGAAATACGTATTTGGAGATACAAAATTAACAATTTGGATTTTTTGGTTTGTGAATTTTTACATTTATTTTTGCTTAAATTCATAACTTGTTTTGTGAATTTTTGTGAATTGTATTTGTGAAATATATCTAAAAGGTCTTAAAAGGTCACTAAACATGACGTTTGAAGTGGAAGAAGGAGCAAGGATTTTTGATTAAGGAAAAGTAAGTATAAATTGCAATTAAATGACTTAGACTGCGCGAAACTTGACCTCAAAATTTAAACGCGATTTTCTCGAAACGACTTTTTTACGAAACGGTGTGTATGATACCACAAGTTCTGCTTTACCGATTCACTTGAAATTTGGCAAAGACTTTCTTTATTTATTATAAAATCGAACTACGACGAGTATTTTGGTATTTTGGTATTTTTTTTTATTTTTATAAAATTTCGATAGACGATGAAAACAGGAAAAAAAACGTTTCTTAATTTTCAAACATCTGTCGTTTTTTGAAAATCTCCTCGTTATGCTGTTATCACATCTTTTCTATTGACAAATAAAAAATAAAAACATTTTTCAGATCACTGGAAGAACTGGTATCCTGCATATACCAGGACACGCAATTTTTTTTGTAAGCTTCCACTTCACTTTCACTTATTAATCTTTTAAATTCTTAATAAATAAATAAAAAGTTAAAAAATTGATATAAAAAATTTATTCTTTTTTTTTAATGAAACCAGATCTGTTAAGAGGTTTAAAAACTAAGAGTGATCATAAAACCCGTAGTGAAAATTTAAGAAAATGCAGTGAATAAAATTTTTTATTACAATTAATATTTCACCTGTAATTTTAAATTCTTATTTTTTACCTTAATAAAAGTTAAACAGAGTAAAGTAAACTTTTCAAATGAGAGATTTGAAAGACGAAAATTTCTCAATATTAATTAAAATTATATTTAAACTAGCTGATATCCGCTCGCTTTGCTGAGAGTATCTAAATTAAATTGATTGATTAATTGATATTTGATTCCCTACCTTCACAACGAAATTTAAAAATTAATCTATTATGCCAGAAAAAGATATGATAGATACATTCAGATCTAAGATCCAAAGTTAGTTCATCAAAGTCCTTAAAACTATTTTTCTAGGAAGAGATATTAGCTATCTTACAGGTTTATTACAATTTTAAATATAAAGTGCTCCTTTAGACTTGATAATTTTTCATTCCAAATGTTATTTATAACCGTTCAGCTATTTTAGTTGAAAAGATTCGTAGCTATCCTACAGGAACCGTGTCTTTTTTAGAATAAATGGTTTTCAATACGCTAAGATCTGAGGTAAGATCTTTAACAAAAATTCATTAAAATTAGTTCCGTTAAGTAATTGTTAATTATTTAAAAAGTTAGTACTCGTATATCATTTTAAAACGTTTATTTCTAATTAAAATCTTTGACAATGAACAATTGAAATTCAAATACCTTAAAAACATTTCATTATCAATTTTATCGGGTGTTAATTGAAATTCAGAATATTTATTTTCCAGTAAACGTTGCCAATTTTTACTTTCTTTTACTACTATATAGATAGTAAAGGAAGTATTGTAATCGGGTCAAATTTTCGAATTCGAGCTTTTATCGGAAATACATGTTTTGAGGTCCCCTGAGTCCAAAAAAGTGGTTTTTAAAAAATGTCTGTGTGTCTAACCGAAAGCTCTACTTTACTCTTTACGTTTTTGAGCTTTCTTAAATTTTTTTCAAAAACGGCTCCAACGATTTTCTTTAAACTTCCAATAGTTCTTAGACTCATTGATGCCTACAAGTTTTATTTGAAGCTTTTTTCTGGGAAAATTCGAATAAGGGCGGTTCTGGGGTGAAGGTTGGGAATTCGTCTATACATATAGCCCTATATGTTGTATGCATATAGTTCTGTTTATATATATAGTTACAAAGTGCTTATATTTCTTTTAACTAACAGCGAGTTTTATAAATTAAAATAAAAGAAAGTACTGTGACGCCTCGCAGCAGATATTTTTTATTTAATTTAAACTTTGTGAAGATTTCTTTTGTTATTATGTAAAATTGGTCAGGCCTTCTTGAGGAAAATGAATAAAAAGGGTATTTCAGGAACTTTAACAAACCTTACCGAAGATACTACAAAAATACACGGTTCCTGTAGAATTCAATTGTTATGCTTTCTTATGTAGGGTGACCAACCGTGCTCTTTTAAGAGAACATGTACCTTACATACCTAATTGGTGTAGAAATTTTCGAGTTTTTGTCCTAAATAAGGACCAACATAACATTTTTATATTTACAAGAAAAAGATAGCAATAAAACAGCCACTACGTACGACGTACATTATCCAGTCGCTTTGCTAACGCTTTTTAAATCGGTGATATCTTCTAAGATATTTATTTTTATGATATAATGTAAGGGGTAATTTTTATCTACATGAAATGCACAACGTATCTAATGTATTTAGTTTGATAAGGAATAAAACTGTATTGTTTAAAATAGCTTGGTAAATAACCAATAATTTTTTTGTAATGTGTAAAAGATAAAAATGGTTCCTGTGGGTTATCCTTAGGAGATAGATATATACCGTCGCAGACTTTTTAATCAATCTTTTTAAGGTACACAATTTCGCCGCATATTAGTTTGATCTATCTCGTTAGGTTTAGGCAGCGTTTGCAATGTGACAAAAATATGTTCGTTATGACATCATATGACAAATCTTCGAATTCTCCAACTTTTCTCTACTATAATATGCACGTTTTATACCTGCAAACCTTTCTCTTGAATCACTCTATCAATTGGTGAAAACTGCATAAAAATCCGTTTTCTAGTTAAAAAGATCTAAGGGGACAGACAACGTGAGCGACTTTTATACTTTGTAAAGATACATGGTTAAAAAAAATTTCCTTTGTAGACTTGGGAATTTTGTTCTAATGTTCTTGTAGAATAAAACTTTAAAATAATTAATAAAAATAATAAAAAATAATAATAATAAAATGTCTTTCCTATAATATCAAAAAAGTATTTTAAAAAAGGAGCGTATGCGTTTGATGGCTCATAGGTGTATACATAAAATATGATACCCGTAGGATTTTTCTTTAAGCAAGATAACAAAAATTTTTTTGTGAAATATTGAATACTATCGATGATAAATTATTTCCTTATAGGTAAATGTCACAAAAATGTAAATAAAGTCCTCAAAACCAGGGTCTCCATTATTCAAAATATAAAGTGAAAAAAATATTGATGCTTACATGTACTAGCATATCTGCTTAAATAATTTTGATACATTTATTATTCAGGATACTCCAGTCTTGACATTACCGGTAACTTTCAGATATGACAATTCAACTCTTCCGTTAAAACTTCATATTATACTAGTTGAATGGAATATTTTATAGGAAAATAAGATATTTGAACAGGGAGAGTGTAATTACTTATCAAGTTTACTTTGACTTGAATACCGTTTGTAAATATAAATTATAGTGTTAAATTGATGATAGTGAACATAAAAATGCTGTCATATTGATTTTAATTTAAATAAGTATATGATAGTTAATTTAATTTTAATCTCATTTGTTACTATCAACTTTAATTAAGGATCGTTTCTCATACGTAAGTATATTGCAATTTTTATGGAATTCCCCATGTGAATTTGTATTGTATGAGACAGTTTTTAATTCTTTTTATTTGTCTCTGATGTGCTCTATTTATTCACATTAAGGCAGTTATATAAACACCGAAGTTTGGGAAAACCCCGTCTTTTATATAGTTCAAAATGTCGTAGTTTCCTTTTACAAACTTTTAAAGAGAATTATCTAGTCAAGACAAATAAAATAAAAATAAAATGGAACTTTTTAAAGAAGTAGAACAGCAAAAAAATTCTTTTGTAATACGAAAAGCAAAGGAATACCCAACAATAGACATATTGTGCTGACTAAAGAACAAACACTCAAAGGAAGCATGTTTGATTTTTTTTCAAATTAAAGAGATTAACGGGTTCTTTAATGGAATACTAAAATAATTTCTTTTATAATTTTTTTTAAAGTAGATATAGACAATATAAATATATTGTAAGTAAATGAAATAAGACATCTAACTTGTCTTTCTTAAATAACGTGTAAATAATTCAGCGTACTTTACTTTAAAAATTTCATCTAAGAAAAGAAATTATAAATGTCGTTTTTATTAATTAAAAGTATCTTCTTATTGAGCAAATTAAAATTTATTATTCTTTGTATCAAAATTCAATGAAAAGTGAAATTTTTCAAAAAAATGCATACCTACCGACGAAAAAGTATCTTAAAAATCGTATCTAAATCATCCACTAAAAAGAGCTCATAGAAAATAAAGAAGACTTTCAAAACACATGGTTATTTGTTATTAAATTGATATAAAGCTAAAGCCTAAGTACTCACTCACTAGTAGACATATTACGCGATTTGTCTAGAGACCGTCTAGAGATGGTCTATAGACCGTCTAGAGACACTGTTCTTTGTCTCATCTAGCGTCCACACTACGATGTGAATTTCTCATTCTCATCTTCGCAGTTCACCATGGACGACAAAATAAACGGAGCTGGCCATGGCTCGCCTCTAGACAATAGTGACGTCACACTGTCATTACGTTGCGGAACATATCTAATAGTTTAAGAGCTAACGACGTTTTCGAGAGAGAATTTTAGGTCGACTAGTTTTTATATATGTTATGTTATATGTTGTTGCGTTTATTAGTGCGCATCGCACCTGTACAGGTAAAATATTGAAACTTTCAGAAAAAAGAAAAAGTTTCAGATAAAATTTGTAGAAAATATCATTTTACATAAAAAATGTCTTGGGGCTAATTTTTGTAAGGTGGCTAGTTTGCCCGCTACAAGCTTGGAAAGGCTGGCTCGACGTAACGACATTTGAGTGGCCAACCGTTCAGAGATACAGCCGTTCTGCCGACAAGTATACAAGCTTGTAGCGGGCAAACTAGCAACTTTACGAAAATTAATCACTGGACAATTTTTATGTAAAATATTATTTTCTACAAATTTAATCTGAAACTTTTTCTTTTTTCTAAAAGTTTCAATATTTTCCCTGTCATAGGTGCGATGCGCACTAATAAATGCAACCCCTCCCGACAGCCAGACAGCCCGTATGATGTCCGGGATAGTGCGAGAGATAACATATATAAAAACTGACCGACCTAAAATTCTTTTTTTTTCGACGTCGCTAGCTTACGTACTATAACGTCGCATGCTGTCTCCGAAAGTCTCACATTCCAACCAGAAGACGTTAAACCTGCGATTTTTGGTCTCGCAACAGGCCCTAGACGGGGATTCGTCTATAGACATGTCTACGGAGACAACTTGAGACGGGTCTCAGAGACCAAAATCGCACAAGATGTCTACTAGTGAGTACTAGGCTTAAGTTATCCTTTTAAAACGGTTTGGGAAAATAAATATTTTAAAGAGTGTGTGATAGCTAAAATGGATCCTATACCCTGGACGGTTGTAATAATGAGGGAAAAAATAGTAGCAATACTCAAAAAATATCCAGTTGAAGTAGTTGAGGTTTTTTGGGATTAACAAAAAAGGTCCCGGATGAAAATTCTATTTCCAAGGTTTTAAAGATGCTGATTTTGTCAACAGTGACAAAGAACGTAAGCTAGTTAAGTTTGAAAACGTTGAATTAGAATTGTTATTGGGCCAAGATTCATGCCACACTTAAGAAGAGCTTCCTAAGATCTTAGAAGTAAGTAAACAAGCCATTTTCAACTATCTTTTTTTTTTTTTTAACCATTTTGGTACATTTAATCAGTTCAGCGAACCACCTGTCGCTATATCATGATTTTGTTAGCATTATTTTTAGCTATATTATCTTTTGAGGCTTGTCGTTACATCCTCTAACTTTACTAATACATTTAGATGATTACTAAAACATTTCTACCACCTCCTGTGGGAGCCTCCTTTTTAGCCGTGTAGTTGGTCTACGCTGGCCCAGGTTAAGTTCAGTAGCACTTTGGCATGAACCAAGTTGACCAAAAAAATTTTGAGCCAGCATCCTAATTACACCGTCTATGCTTGGCAGATTTGTCTCGTTAAGGATTTGGTTGTTTCGAACAAACCATGGTGCTTTCAGAATTACCCGCAGAACCTTGCTTTGAAAACTTTGCAGCTTCTTGATATTCCCTGTGGAGGTATTTATCCAAATTGGGCAAGCGTATGTCAGGATGGGTCTAATAATAGTTCTGTAAAACATAAGGGAGCATTCCGTGCGCAATTTTGATTTTTTATTTATAAGCGGATATAGTTGAATAAGTCTGGCGTTTGCTTCCCTTAGTTTTACAGATACGTGTTTTGACCAGGATAATCTGTGATCCATATGAACCCCTAGATACTTGACTGCTTCATTTTTTGAATTCCAGGGTATATCAATCCCGTTTAGCTTCAGATGGATTAGATTATTGTTAAATCTTTTGAGAGCAAACACCTTTGCTACACTTTTAGTGGGGTTTATTTTTATTTTCCACTTACGAAACCATGTCGCTAGTTTATTAAGAGATTGCTGTAGGTTTCTTATCGCATTTGGCAATTCTTTGTCCTGGCATATAATAGCTGTGTCATCTGCATACATCGCTATTAAGCATTTGTCATTTCTGGGAAGATCAGCGACGTATAAATTAAATAAGGTAGGTCCAAGAACTGATCCCTGGGGGACACCGATGGTGGAAGGTCTTACAATAGATAGCTGGTTTTCTAATTTAACCTGGAATGTACGCTTTTCTAAGAATGAAGCGATCATGTTGTATAAGTATTCCGGGATTTCAAAATTAGAGAGTTTGGTTAATAGACCCTGATGCCAGACACGGTCAAAAGCTTTTTCAGCATCTAAGAAGAGGATGGTGGTATATTGCTTGTTTTCGAATCCCTTCTCGATGGTCTCGGCCAACCTGAGAATCTGGTGTGTAGTTGAATGGTTTGAACGAAATCCAAATTGAAAATTTGGTAAAATTTTTGCCGTATCCATATAACTGTGCAATCGTTGTTTTATGATGCGTTCCAATAATTTTGACAGGGTACAGAGGAGACTAATGGGCCTGTAGCTGGTAATTTTGTTTTTTGGTTTCGAAGGTTTTGGGATTAGGATGATGTTGGCTCTTTTCCAAGAGACCGGGAAGTAACCAATAGTTAAACAGCGGTTGAGGATCGATGAGAGGAATGAAATCATTTTGTTGGGACAGTTTTTTAGAAGGATATTTGAAATTTGGTCATGACCAGGGGATTTTTTATTTGCTAAATCTTTGATATAAGATTTTATTTCAGATGGAGTGACAATTTCGACTTGATGTTCTGAGACGGTCTTTTTCTCGTAAATATTTCTATCTTGTAAGTTGCAGTAGTCATCATTAAAGATCAACTGAAGGTGCTCAGCAAAGCCTTTACACTTTTCTTGGGGAGTTTCGAAAATTTTGTTCTGCTCATGAATAACGGGAATCAGTTCATTTTTGCGTAGTATGTTTCTGGTTGCTTTCCAGGCTTGGGGATCTTCGGGGTGTATATCCGCAAGATAATTTTGGTAATTTTTGAAATGAAAACTATCCAATTTGGACCTTACCAAATGTGTCAGCGAGTTCAATCGTTTTTTGACGTATGGGCTACGAGTTCTTTGCCATAGTCGTCGACATTTATTTTTTTCTTGTATGAGTTTGGATATTTTTGAGGGAATGTCGTTCCATGATGCTTGGTATCTTTTTTTATATATTTTGGAATTTTGAGCTGCTGTCTGGATAGTTGTTGTAATTTTTGATATTGCCAAATCAATGCTGTCTTCATAAGTTAATGGGAAGTTTTCTGGTTTTAAGGTATTTTGGATTTGGTATTTGAAGGTTTTCCAGCAGTAAAAGTTGGGAGAGTTATAGACAGGATTTTTTTCAGGGAAATTATTGGGAAAAGATATTATAACAGGATTGTGGTCAGAGCTAAGCTCGTCTAGAACTGATTGGGATAGTTGATTGAGGACGCCTTTTTGCACCACTATGTCCAGTATATCAGCTACGTGGTCCCTTCTGTATGGATAGTGAGTTGGATCTTCAGGAGCACATACAATCAATGAGTGGTCCGTGGCAATTTTATTTAGCATGAAGCCATTCGGATTATTTTTTGCACACCCCCACGATGTGTGCTTGCAATTTAAATCTCCTAACAGCATAGTTGGCTTATTTTCACTAAAAAGTGAGATAATATCAGCTGGGAGAAGACGTACGTTGGGTCTTTTATACGCCGCAATTAGTTTCAGTGGTCCCATACTTGAAATATTTAGGATTATTGAAACTGCTTCAATATTAATAAGTGGGAGGGAAGCAGTTTGGTAGTGCCGGATATTTCTTTTGATAAGTATTAAGACTCCACCGGATGCGAAATCTGTTTCTCTGTCTGTACGATATATTTGATAACCCGCAATTTTGAATTTCTCACCTTTGATGAGATGTGTTTCTGAAATGCAAGCGACATCAATTTTTTGTCTTTGTAAAAACTCGATGAGCGCACTGCGCTTTTCTTTTATGCCATCGGCGTTCCAATTAAGCATTGTAAGATCTCCAATTTGTTTCGATGCAGCCATTTTTTCCAGCTTTTGTTTGGTTTAAATATTGGTTATTGTAGGTATATTTGTCTTTGATATCATTATATAGAAGTGGATTGATATGAGGATATAAGATTGATAAATCGAGGTATTATTTCTGGCAAGAGAGGACGAATTAAGTTCATAAACAAATCAATTAATACAGGTAAGAATGAATTGGTGTCATTGGTAGAGCTAGGAGAAGGAGTTTGTGGGGTGTCAGTGGGATTTGAATTGAATGGGTTGGTGGAGGG
Source organism: Sisyra nigra (assembly GCA_958496155.1). Lineage (NCBI taxonomy): Eukaryota > Metazoa > Arthropoda > Insecta > Neuroptera > Sisyridae > Sisyra > Sisyra nigra. Next base: position 36,184,835 of record OY292318.1, read on the forward strand.
GAGATTTTTTCTTAGAATAGAGGCGTAAGTTGTAGAGTCTGTGGCTGAGGTTTTAGGAGGAGGATTAGCTTGAGGAGGATTTACTGCAGGATTTCTCGTATTTGGTCTGACAGAAGATGCGGAGCGATTTTTGTAAGTAGTTTGGAATACAGGGCAACCTCTGTAATTAGCGGGATGTTTTCCCTTACAATTTACGCATTTAGGATCTTCTTCGATTTTCTTTTTACAATCCGTGTATTTGTGTTCTTGGTCGCATTTGACACATCTTGGACTTAGACGGCAATAATTATGTGTATGACCAAAACGCTGGCAGTTTGTACATTGGGGGATGTTGGAATTCTTGCGGCGAGCTTCGACTTGAACCACAGCTCTATCAAGGTATTTAAGCTCAAAAATCTTTCTACCTTCCTCGTTTTTATTGAGAAGTACAGCACAGAGAGGGGTGGGTTTCCGTTCACGATTGTGTAATCTTGTGACATTTTTTACTGGATAGTTTATTTTTAATAAGTCGAAAATTTCTGATTCTGTGAGAGAATAAGGAACGTGCCTAATGATGACAGAAATGTTTTGGTTTTCTGGATCTTTGAATGTATGATATTTAATATTATTAGTGTCATAAAATTTTGTTAACATTCTAAAGTCATCTATTTTATTCAAATTTATTTTGAATATGTTTTTGTTCTTTTGGTTGACGTTAAAATCATTTATTTTCAACTTGTTAATATCTTTTACAAGTGCCTGATAATTGTTAGCATCATGAACAAATATTGGAGGTATTTTTATAGGGGTGTTTTGCACTGCTTGTTGGTTATCCTCATCATCGTCATCACTGGAAGATAGTACTTGGTATCGATTTTGGGTTCTAATTTTTATTTGTTTTGAGTTAGATGCATTGGAGGCAGCCAATCTCTTGCGAGTTTTAGCGGGTTTATTGTTTTTGATTAAAATGTCCGAATCGCTCTCTATGTTAGTATCTTGATCCATTTTAATAATGGGAAACTGGTACTCACCCGTTTGGGTGAGCTGCTAGAATAGACCGCACGATTTGATGCAGATAACAAGGAATTTATTTTGAAAAACACTATTTTATTTTGTGTGTATGTATAAGTTTTTATTGAAATTAACAATGCACACGTCTGTTCGTTTCACTGTATCACAACGAAACTTGTTCACCGTCTTATAGACAACAATTAACGAACTGCATACTAGGACAGTTCATACACGAATTATAACGTAATATGTTTGAAATCGATAAAAATGTTTGCACCTATCTAATAATTCATTAATGTGATGATTAAATCGATATATTTTCTTATTTGTCACAATCAAAATGTGATTTTTGACCGAAACACAAATACCGTGTGCACACTGACATTGACAGGTTGGGAATTTTTCAACTATCTTAAGATCATGAATAATGGTGTAGAAACAAAGAAATTGGGTTCCGTATTAACTTTTTCCAAGATACATGAAACGTCATGTTTTCACAGAATTATATCTGGGACGAGAAGTAGATTCAATTTGACAATCCAAAACGCAAAAAACCGGAGGGTTAGCTAGGCATCCCTCAACATTTGAAAATTAATGTTGTGCATTTAGTGCGATCATTTGGAAGTAATCTTCCAAGAACTACTATACTCTATAGAAACTATCACTGGGGAATGCTACCAACAGCAATTGATGTAATTGAGCCGAACATTGAAACTTAAACGCTTCCAAGCCCAAAAAGATGCCAAAGTCATATTCCAGCACAACAATGCTCGACTCTATATTGCAAAAGCTGTCAAGGAAACTTTGGAGGCACTTCGAAGGGAAGTACTACCCCAACCGTCTTATGTACCAACAATTAATTCTTATGTCGGACTACCACTTATTTTGATCGATGGCTCATGATCTTGCCGAGTAGCATTTCACTGAAGAAGCTAAAGATTGAAAAGGGACGTATGGCTCCTAACAAGCCCTTGTACCCTAAATTAACATCTTCACAATTTGTACTCCGCCATTGGAAAAACTTTCAAAAGAAGACTGCAGCATCGATGGAAGCCCTTAGGCAGGTGCTGGCTTTCTTTAAAATGCTGATGCTCCCCTATTTAATACAGAGGGTCACATTACAATAGACTTCACTGATCGCGTTGGTAAAGGGAAAAACCATCTTGAGACCCGTAGAATGGGAAAAAAGACCAACAACTTTTCAAACAACTTTCATATGTAGGTACTAGCAGATACCCGTGACGTCGTCTGCGTAGGTATTATTTTAAAAACATATTTAATTCACAGAAGAAAAACAATTTAAAAAATGAAATCAAAAATATATTAAAAATAACCGGAAAGAACTTAGCGTAGAACATTTTTAACTAAATGCGAAAATATTGTTATTGCATAATCCACTATTGCTCCAAGTGTAGGTATAGTAATTAGTTAATAAATAAGTAATTTTTCAAAAATTTGAAAAATTTAAAAATTAAAATTGCTATACCTATAATCCAAAATAATCTCTTTTTTTACAAAAAGTTGTTCCTTAAATGCTCTTCCCGGATCCGCAATTACTCCAAGTGTATAGTTAATTAGTAATTAAATTTTTAAACTATTCATGTTTATAAGATCCAACGGCAGTTGATGACGTCATTATATAACAATACATGTATAAATGGTTAAAATAATTTATTATTAAGAATATTGACAAAATTTGATCAATTATTTGCATAATGAAAATAATTGTTAGAGAACTTAAAAAAAAAGCAAAAAAATTGCAAATAAATTTTAATTTGGGTTTAACAGCGATTTTAATTCTTGAGTTTGAACATTTTTTAAAAAATTTAACTATTAATTAGCTATAAACTATAAACCTGGAGCAATTGCGGATCCGGAAAGATTATTTAAGAAGCAATTTTTAAAAAAACAAATTTAATCGCCAACTTAACTCTTTTTGGTAAAAAAATATATGCAATAATAAAAAGGAGTGTTGAAATGTAATTTGATTATTGTTTGTAACTTTATAATGTATTTTGAATTTTTAATGACAGTCAAATATAAAAAAATGCTAAAAGAAAATTTCAGAAAAAGCTATGTTAATCTAATATCTCGCAAACTGCATTAACTATTAAGTGTACACTCAAATATGAAATAATCAGCTGGTAGTGGAAGGAGAAACACTCCCTCTTGAGCATCTCATGCGCATTAAACCGTTTACCCCACTCTATCAAAGCGACGAAAAATACCCGCTTAACGTTTTGTTTGTAAAAATAGTATTTTTAAAATTTTTAATTACTTTGTTTTTAATAAAGATATCGTGATAATTCTTTTTTTAGATAAGGACTAGATATATAAAAAATTAAAAAAAAAAAATTGATCGAAATCTATTCATTAGTTTTTGAGTTAAAGGCGGATATTGGACAACAGATATCATTTTATTTATATAGATAACCCATGAACCATTGCTAGTACTAAAGGTGAAAGATTATAAGGCTTGTAAATATCAAAAAAAAGCTATTTATATATAAAAATTTGAAATGTCTTAAAAAACCTTAATATTGTAAATATTAATTGTAAATTTAAATATATAATTTTACTTTACAAATCAAGAAAGAAGATACAAGGTTACTTACTCATAGATTAATTAAAATTTAATCTAACGTTAAAACGTACACATATAATAATTAATTTTCACAAAGTGATAGGTACTGTAAAATGTTTAATATTCGTTTGGGCTTTGGTTCATTTCATAAACGAAACCATAATTAGTAGCTGAAAATCTTAACAGATAAAACTACCTACCCATAATAAAATAGCTACAATTAAAATAATGCAAGGAAAATAGTTAAGTAAATAGTTGAAACAATTAAAACATGTACAATTAAAGTTAAATATCGTATAAATATTTTCATTGAAATTCCAACCGACAATAAATTTCAAATGGGAAATTTTAAGGTGTTATTAAACTCAAAGAATGCGAAGAACTTTCGAGAACAATTTTCAATGAACGACTACAAATGTTTACTTTTCATTCTAAACTACGAAAATGGTTAATTAAGTCTGATAATATATTTGCAAGGTTTGAAAAACTAACGCACGCTTAATTATAACGGTGAAAATTTAACGAAATATTTGATTTTTTAGAATATGTTAGTTCTTGTTGGAAATTGGGAAAGTTGATTTAGTTATAGTGACTACACTGCCGGCGAAAAGTTTGAGACCAGTTGTAATATACCAATGCTATCACACTTAAGCAGTGATGATGATCAGTGATCAGGGGGGGAACGACGTTCCGGATTTTTTTATCAGAAAGGGAAAGCGTTCCGGTACTTTTTTAGTAACTAATCATTTTTTTAATTCCAAATGAAAATGTTTTAAATTGGCGAATTTGCAAAAACATTTCAAAAAATATCTTAACTTTTAGAAAATTTATATTGCTGTTTGTGTCTTGTTTCTTTTCCCCTTTTAAATCAAATAAATTCATAATGTGTTCTATGCAGGCTTTGGTCGTCTTATTGTTATTTTTTTTTGAATTTCTTATTTTTGTTTGTTAATATTTAATAAAGTAACAATAAAAAATATAAAAAAATACAAGAAAAACAAAAGGCCATAGGGGTATAAGAATGGTGAATTTGCCCCCGGTAGATATTTAACCGATACTTGGAGGTTTTGTAGGTATTAATAAAATAATTAGATTCTGAAAATGTTAGGTCTTTAGCAAAATTGGTTTTTAAGAAAAAGCAAATTATGTAAAAATCGGAAAAAAAAATGTTTTTTTCAGTAACTCGTGAATTGATTGATCTTAATTTTGGATATGTTTTAGAGGCTGATAATAGCTTTTGGGAAAAAAATTAAGAGCTTTATCATTTTATAAAATGTTTGAAAAAAATGACGTTTCTTATTTAATTTTAATTTTTTACTATGATACAACAACTCGGGCAAAATTACAAAACTAATTTTTTTTTTGAAATCCTCATCCATTTTTCTATAAGAATATGAGTTTTTGAAATAGAAAAAAGTGGTACGCCTGGTAAAATGTGACTCTACACTATTCTTAAAAGATATATCCTTAGAAATATGTTTGCGTTTTTACTATTTATTTATGAAAAATGTTAATTTTTCTATATTATACAACACTATTTTAGTTGGTGATAATTGATATTTTAAAAATTTACAATTTCGACTTTTTTATAAGCTTTTACTTTTCAGCAAAAAATAATTGTTGTTGTTTCGAATATGAAATAATTATTTTGTATAAATTTAAAATAACAGCTTTATATATATAGTGGCAAGTTTTTTTTTCTATTTCCAAAACTCATATTCTTATAGAAAAATGGATGAGAATTTCAAAAAAAAGTTTAGTTTCGTAATTAGTTAGATAATTGTGCCAGAATTGTAAATATTATGGTTAAAAATTAAAATTAAATAAGAAACACTATTTTTTTCAAACATTTTATGAACCGATAAAGCTCTTAATTTTTTCCCAAAAGCTATTATCAGCCTCTAAAACATATCCAAAATTTAGATCAATCAATTCATGAGTTCCTGAGAAAAAAGTTTTTTTTTTCTGATTTTTACAAAAGTTGCTTTTTCTCAAAAACTAATTTTGCTAAAGACCTAAAATTTTTAAAATCTTATTATTTCATTAATACCTACAAACCCTTTAAGTATCGTTTAAATATCTTCCGAGGGAAAATTCACCATTCTTATACCCCTACGGCCTTTGCTTAAAATACGATGATCTGCAAAAAAACTTTCAGGAAACTGCTTGTGGAAAATCGCAGACTATATATTTTTTCTTCTCACAATGCGTTCCCTTACTTTTTATTTTACCAATTCACCACTGCACTTAATATTTTTTTAGTAATTTTTATAACCTTCTGCATATAATATTTCATCCTAGTTCGATGTGGTCCAGTGATAGTGGGGTGTGTCTTGAGATGCCACCCAGCAATAGTCCCACTCTTAAATATATTCATTTATTGGTTTATTTTTTTGTCTCTTTACAATTAGAGAATTACGCAGTTAACATAGTTACTTACACTCGAAAGTTTGCCGTTGTGGGTACGAAAAAAAGATGCAGCCCGTCGTTCATTGAGATTGGACAGAAGATGATTTTAAAAATTGGACTAATGAGCCAACGTTTGAAATATTTGACTCAAAATGAAGAATTAAGTTTTATTTAGCACCGAAAAAAAATGTTGCCAGATTGTGTGGTTATAGAACTAGATATTTGGTCCAATTAATGAAATTTTGAACAAAAAAGGACTTCAAAATAATTCTCGAATATAATGCGATTCTATCTGGCTTAAGCTTAGTTAACAATGGGTTCATCTTTCAGAAAGAAAATGATCCAAAATAAAACTATGTACATATTATTTATTACAATAAGAAGCAGTTGGTGTCTTCAAAAACATGACATGGTCACCTCAAAATCCTCAAAGATTTAAAATCCAATTGAACTTATATATAGGAACCACTTGATAGAAAAGTCCGAGAAGAGTGTTCCTCTTCAACGGCAAACTTGTGGAAAATACCACAAGAAAGCTGAAGCAACATTTCTCATGAAACAATAAATAAATTTAATCAGAAGACTGTCAAGATTAGTAAAAGAAAGTTTTAAAGTGCAAAAGATTTTTTGATGATTAGACAGTTTAATTTAGTACGCCATTTTTGAGTGTAATAAATTTTTGTTAATTTTTATTTACCTTCTTGATATATTCATAAGTTATTATTAAATGACTAGCTGATACCCGCGACGTCGTCTGTGTAGGTTAAGAACATTTTTAATTTACAGAGGAAAAACATTTGTAATTTTGATTCTCGAGCATCTTAGATGCCCATGGATACAAAGGGGCATCTCAGATGCCTATGGATTAAAATAATAAAAATTGTTTTTATTAGAAGATTTTACAATATTAGAACTACAAGACTTTTGAATCGATTTCTATATTTTAAGGTAATTTTATATTTTAATTTATTTAAAAATAATTTTATATTAATATTTAACTAAATAAAAACTTTATTTAAGCACATTAAACATTTACAAAATTGAAAGCAAAAATATATTAAAATAAACGGAAAAAACTTAGCGTAAAACATTTTTAACTATATGCCAAAAAATTGCTCCTTCACAATCGGCTATTGCTCCAAGTGTATAGTTATTAGGTAATCAATAATTAATTTTTCAAAAATTTATAAATTATAAGTTTTAATTCAAAAATAAAATTGCTTTATAAGTAATCCAAAATAATAACTGTTATTATTTTTCTTTCACAAAATTGTTCCTTAAATGCTTTTTCCGGATACGCAATTGCTCCAGGTGTATAGTTAATTAGTAATTCAATTTTTAATCTATTCATTTTAATAAGATCCAACAGCAGATGATGACGTCATAGTACAACAATACATGTATAAACAGTTAAAAATAACTAATTATTAAAAATACTGCAAAAATTCTGATGACTTATTTGCATAATGAAAAGAGCAGATAGAGAACTTAAAGAAAAAGAAAAACAAAAATTTCAATTTTAAATTATTTTGAATTTCCTAGCGATTTTAAATCTTGAGTTTGAACATTTTTTTTTTAATTTAACTATTAATTAGCTATAAACTATAAATCTGGAGCAATTGCGGATCCGGAAAAAGCTCTTAAGGAGCAATTAAAAAATTGGTTGTCTGTAAAGTCGGTTTACGAACGATAGTTTTACGTGATAACGTCATAAAGAACAGCTAATTGATGAAAAATTGCGTACTTTTATGAATTGAAATATTATCACTGCATTATCATTACTTTGTATAATACAGAGGAGTTAATTGAAAATTAACAATTTTTTCAAAATGAAATCAGACTGAAAATTATGATGGAAAAATATCGAGAAACTAATATTTAGAAAATAATCGTTAAATATCGGTGATACTTTTAATTTCAAAATATCGTTGATTGATATTTATTTTCGAATATCAAATTTATTTTTTTTAAGAGCTTTGTTATATTTAATAATAATTATTATTTATTCCATTTATAATTATTGACAATGTTTCAAGTAATCGCGTTTTGAAATAAAAATATCGATATATCAAAATATCTATATTTTTTACTCCTCATCTATCGATATTGCTTGTAAATATCGATACGATATATATCGATATATTTTATACATTTGCCCATCCCTACGTTGTCTAGGATACAACAATAATATCGTGCCTCTCTATCACTTGCATCACGTTTTCGCTTGCACACACAGGTTCGCAATGTAACGTGACAAAATGGCTGATTTTTTTAAGTTTTGCTGTCGTAGTTCATCAATTTATAAGACGTTATCACGTCAAAAGGTGACTTTTTTATATTTTACAACAAATTTAATTTTAAGTTTACAAATTTTGAAAACATAATTATTAATCAATTAATAACTATACCTACACTTGGAGAAATTTTGGATTTTGAGGGAGCAACTTTTTGCCATATAGGTTAATTTAAAAAAAATGTTTTTTGCTAACTTAGTTCTTTCTGGTTAAAAAATATATGTTATAATAAAAGGGAGTGTTGAAATGTAGTGTGATTGTTGTAACGGTTGTTACTTAAAAAATGTATTTTGAATCTGTATTTACAGTAAAATATAAAAAAATTTAAAAAGGAACTAAAAAAAACTTTAATAATCTAATATCTCGCTGAGCTGCATTAAGTCTACTCTCAAATATGAAATATCCAGTAGGCAGTAGAAGGAGAAAAATATTCCCTCCAGCCAATACCCCGCTTATATATTCCCTCCAAAAAATACCCCGCTTAACGCGTTTTGGTTGTAAAAATCAGATTTCTTAAATTTTTAATTACTTCGTTTTTAATTAAGATATCGTGATAATTCTTTTTTTTTAGATAAGGATCAAGAACATAAGAAGTAAAACAAAAAAAAATGTTCTCTAAATCTATCTAGTAGTTTTTGAGTTAAAAGCGAACATTGGAAAACAGGTATCATTTTATTTATATAGGTAGATTCATAAACTTTTTTGTTGTATAAATTTTTTAAATTTTTTTATTTTAGCCTTAAATCTTTGTGATCTCAATATTATTACCGGTAGCGTATGATCAGAATACATTAGCTGGATCAAAGTTAGAAAACTAGTAATTAACCTCTTTGAGGAACAATATATGAAATGATGGTATTGAGTTCCACTGATCAAGAAGCATTGGGTTGGAAATGTGTAAAACTAAGTGGCAGTTTGCTGGAAACGAAACATCCGGGCTGTGTAAAGGGACACGTTTTAACATTTCGTTCATTCTTCCTCGGTGTTAGTATCCAATTAACATGTTCCTGACATATCTTCCTCTACTCATAACCGAGATCCTTTCAAATCCCTTCGTCGCTATTGCAATTACTCTTGGGTAGCGTCACACCGTCTACATTAATAGAACATAAATCATAGACCACCGAGAGTAAAATGATCCCTAATGGAAACATTATCACGCTTGTTTTACTTAAGTCTTCTGATCCGGGGATTAATGGGGAAACATTTTCGTTTAATATTCAAACGCAAAAATACTGACCGTAAACTGTCATGTGGCGCACACTGAAATCTTCATCATTAAACGTTGACACGAAGCATTTATATTCGCCGGCGATGTCTGTCGTGGGATTTAAAATTCGCAAGGCTCGATGCATCCGGTACGGATCGTCGGAGATTTTATAGTTCAAGTCTAGACGATCCTTGAGCGGTCCGAGGCCTTGCGGTCGTTTGGGAGGAATCCATTGATAGACGGCCGCCGGAGCCCCATTCAAAAACCATTTTATCACTAGGCCGGTATCGTCTTCTTTCACCGTATAGTCACAATCAAGAACCACTGGTCGGCCAGTGTTATTTCTAACAGCTTGCGGAATATTCACTGAATTTATCTGAACTCCGACAATATACTCGATAGTCATTAACACTGAAAAAAGCAGAGAAAAAAACATGTCAATTTTCTTTTCAATTTAAAATATCAAATGCAGGCGAACGAATTGAATAAGTTTTATAGCAAAAGCGTCTATTATATGATCTTCAAAGTTTCTCAGTCTTGCGAAACGAAGTGTACACAACATTACAAGACATTAATGAACATATTTATGTGTAACAGTGTAAAGCTTTTACGATGCTTCTGACACTAACTGTTGTGACAGACTTTGTCTCAAACTAGCTTTTCTATATTATTTTGACATTTAATACAATAAATAGAAATATCTTGAAGCGTTTTCTTTCATTGTTTATTGGATTATATTGAATGTTTAAAATAAAAATGACAGTGGAACATTTTTCTTTAGTACAAGAGCTTTTCCAGTTACGAAAAACTTGGCTTATTTGATTTTTATAAAAGTCGATATATACTTGATTATATAACAAACAGGAAAGTAGACATCATTATAGAATTTACATAGTTAGATATGGGATCCGGACAATTGGGCGGGCGACAACTGGGCGGGTCTCAATTGGGCGGGGACAATTGGGCGGGGAACAATTGGGCGGGGGACAATTGGGTGGGGGACAATTGGGCGGGGGACAATTGGGCGGGTGACAATTGGGCGGGCGCAGGTTGACCTAGGTCATTCATTTTTGTCCATTCATTCATAAAATTGTTTTCATCACATTTTGTGAGTTTCATGTCGTTGAAATTTCTTACAAAACTAAATTGCTTGTTGTTTGCCTTCTTATGGCGCGTTTTTTGGAAACTGAGCGCGGTGGCCGAAAACTGCGTCAAAAACTGGTCATGCTTATGTAAAAGAAGCAGAGAATACATTAAAAACACACTGGAAATGTGAAAAGAAACGAATTTGCAAAGCTCGCTTGCATACAATTTTGAATCCGATGCCCGGTGCTGATGTAGAAATACGCTCAGAACATACTCATCCTCCTGATCCGACTTTGTATGAGGTAATTAGCGTCGTTAGTGTCGCCAAAAATCGAGCACGTACAACGCGTGAAGCAACCAGTGAAATTGTCACTGTCGCGTTCAATTCAGTGTCTCCTGCTGCTGCAGCTCAAATGCCTACACAGTCGACGTTGCAAAGATTTATTCATCGGCAAAGAACTGTTGCTGGAGTTTTCTGCCACCGCGCTCAGTGTCCCAAAAACGCGTCATAAGAAGGCAAACAACAAGCAATTTAATTTTGTAAGAAATTTCAACGACGATGAAACTCACAAAATGTGATGAAAACAATTTTATGAATGAATGGACAAAAATGAATGAGGTCAACCTGCGCCCGCCCAATTGTCCCCCGCCCAATTGTCCCCCCGCCCAATTGTCCCCCGCCCAATTGTCTCCCGCCCAATTGTCCCCCGCCCAATTGTCCCCGCCCAATTGTCTCCCGCCCAATTGTCTCCCGCCCAATTGTCATTTGTCGTTAGATATATAAAAATCACATTTTTAAAGGATAACCGAGTCGAAATTTTAGACCTCTTTTGGCCCTAAAATGGATCTTACCCTAAATGAACCTCTTTTGAACCTCCAAAGAGTAAAATGAAGCACATATAGACCTAAACGATATTCCATCGTCTTCATTTTAACCTACATGAAATTTTTATTATATTTTGTGAACATATCGTCTCGTCATAAAAAAAAGGTTTATGATCATAAAACAAAAAATATGGTTGTAAATTTCCTTTTTTTTTACAATACCTATTGCAAATATTATTTATTAATAACCCAAATTTTTGATCTCTCTCTTTCCTATACTTAGATGCTTAATTTAATATTGTGTATTTTGGTATCCATTACTGGTTTGATCCTTAATCCTGTTCACTCTTGTTAATTTTTACTCAGTCTCTTGTTAACCGTTCGAGTGCTACACGAGTTATTATACAATAATTGAATAAACGTATTTCACTATTTAATTATAGTTCAATATTGTCTATATGAAAAGGCCTAAAAGTGTAAATGTAAAAAATTAAAAAGTAAAAAAACCGAGTTTAAAAAAAAGTGTGAAGAAATTTGCTTTAATTTGTTATCTTGAAAATAATCAGAGAGATGTTATACAATTAAATGAAATTTCTAAAGAAATGCACATGGTTGGAAATATTGTGGATTATAGTAAAAGGAAATCCTGGAAAAAAATAATGGCAATGTCGACAATAAAGGAGCTGGTAAACAAGGACAAGGAAATTTATCGCTTATATTAATGAAACTTGTATATTAAATGAATAAAAAAACCAAAATATTAAAATAAAAATTATATTCTTTTTGAAAAACCAATAAAACAATAAAAAAGAGTGACAAAGAAAAGGTGGAGAAAAAAGAGAGAGAGAGAGGTCCATTTGAAATTTTTGCTGTCAACCTCTTTTGGGCCTAAAATTCAATAGGTTCAATAGGTCTAAAATTCAAAAGTAAATGGTTATGCTTCAATCTACTTGAACCCAGATTTTGAGGTCTAAAATAGGTCTAAAATTTCGACTCGGCTAGTTATAGAAGTTTTAAATTTAAATTTTCATACTTAAACTAGCTCATACCCACTCACATTGCTGAGCATTTCTTAATTAAACTAATTGATTTAAAGAAACTGTCGGCCCAAATATAAAAATTCAGCCATTTTTACAGAAAACGACAAAACATTTTTCCAAGTCCTTAATATACGATATGTTAAACTGTTTCTTCAGTTAGAGATATTATCTAGATACTATCCCATAGGGTCTATCCATTTTTGAGAATAAAAACCACTTGCTTTCCTATAAGATTTGAGAGGCTGATATACCAAACTCGATGATACCCGCTCGCTTTGCTGAGAGTATTTAAATTTAATTGATTGATTAATTGATTCCCTACCTTCAAATAACGAAATTTAAAAATTAATCTATTTTGTCGGAAAAAAAAGATAGATACTTTTAGACTTTAGATCCAAAGTAAGTTAATCAAAATCCTTCAATCAACTACTCTAAGAAGAGATATTTGCTCTCTTATAGGTTCATTACAATTTTAAATATAAAATGTTCTTTTAGACTTGAAAATTTTTCATTTCAAATGTCATTTATTTTAGTTCAGCTGTTTTAAAAGAATAGATTCGTAGCTATCCTACAGGAACCGAGCCTTTTATAGGATAAATGGTATTCAACACGTTAAGATCTGAGGTATCATTAACAAAAATTCATTAAAATTAGTTCCGTTAAGTTATTGTTAATTATTAAAAATTTAGTATATAATTTTAAAACGTTTATTTCTTATTTATATATTCGACAATGAACAATTAAGAAATTTCAAAATATTTAAAAAATTCATTATTAATTTTATCGAGTGCTAATTGAAATTTATAATATTTATTTTTCAGTAAACTTTGTCAATTTTTTAATTTTAACTCTGTGTTTAGATTTCTTTTGTTACTGTGTGAAATTAGTGAGGCCTCCTTCTTGAGGAAAATGCAAAAAATGCTATTTTACGAACTTTAACAAAACTTTTCCAAAATACACGGTTCCTGTAGAATTCAATTGTTATGCTATCCTATGTAGGGTGACCAACCGTACTCTTTTACTAGTACATGTACCTTACATACATAATTGGTGTAGAATTTTTCGAGTTTTTGTTCTAAATAAGGACCAACATAAAATTTTTATATTTATAAGAAAAAAAAGCAATAAAACAGCCACTACGTACGACATACAAAAACCAGTCGCTCTGCCAACGCTTTTTAAATCTGTGATACCTTCTAAAATATTTATTTTTATGATATGCTAAAAGGAGCAATTTTGATCTACATAAAATGTACAACCTATTTAATGTATTTAATTGGATAAGGAGTAAAACTGTTTTGTTTAAAATAGCTTGGTCAATAACCAATACTTTTTTTGTAATATGTAAAAGATAAAAATGGTTACTGTGGGTTATCCTTAAAAGATAGACATATACCGCCGCAGACTATTTTATCAATCTTTTTAAGGTACACAATTTTGTCGCATGTTAGTTTGACCTATCTCGTAAGGTTTAGCCAGCGTTTGGAACGTAAGTGCACAAAAATATTTTAGTTATGATATCACATTATTAATCTTTAAATATCCCGACTTTTCTATACTATAATATACATGTATTATACCAACAAACCTTCCTCTTGAATCACTCTATCAATTTTTGAAAACTGCATTAAAATCCGTTTTGTAGTTTAAAAGATCTAAGGGGACAGACAGCGGGAGCGGCTTTGTTTTACACTATGTAAAGATATCATGAGAAAGCGCTCAGCTATTTTAGTATTAAAGTTCATTTAATGGTTAGCATTCAATTAGCATTAGTTAGCATTTAATAGCTATCCTATAGGAACGGGACCTTTTTTTTCGGACAATTAATTGGCAATGTGTTATCTAAAGATCTAAGATATCTTTAACAATATTTTATTGAAATTCGTACCGTTGTTTATGCAACAAAAAATTATTAACCCCACAGAACGATCCACTATTTCAAAATATAGTAGATATAGTCTTATAAACTATCATTACTTGAAAAATTACGTTTATTCATCACCCGTTCCTTGCGTGAGAGAAGTGCAAATCAATGACAGAATTTTACAATCTTCACTCCTTTTGAGCCACCCTCTCTTTCACTCCTTTTGAAACACACTCATTTTTCACACTTTTTCAGGGACCCACTTTTATCATCCCATTTGGGAAAACTTATTTTTCATCCCTTTTGGGACACCCTCGATGAATAAAAAAGCTATTTAGTTTAAACGTTGTGTCAAGGTTACCACTACGAATTAGGGGTAATGTGAGGCAAAAAAAAATCCGTTAATCTAAATGACTTTTCCTCCTACTTTCCCCTTGGAGACCCTTGTGGGGGTTGCGTTGAAACTTTAAAAGGTGCCAAACCTTTCCTGAGGTTCGGACAATAACTACTCCAAGTTTCATCAAAATCTGTCAAATAGTTTAGGAATGCAAAAAGGACAGACAGACAGACATACATACTTTGGTTTTATATTGATAATAAGTTGATAAAATTGAATCTTTTTAATAATAAAGAATTTGTGAGGAGATGTAACCTTGAAGAAGGGTTTATTTGTTTTAAAATAATTTTTTTTTTGCCATTTTTAGAATGAAGGTCTTAAGACGTCTAAGAACCCATCTATCATAGTAAAGCACAGCACATGGAAGTAGTCCATTGAAATGGTCCATTTTTGGGGTTGGCGTGCAAAAGTCAAAAGACGCAATTTTATAACTATTTAGTTCGAGATACAAGCACAAGTCGAGGCTTAGTTGTAGATGCAGAGGAATAGTTGGATATCTTGTCTACTTTTGATTTTCCATTTTCCAATTATTAAGTCAAGATTAAAAAAACGCGATTTATTCCCTTAATTGAATAATTTTCCGAAAATTTTCACTTAAATGCCTACAATCCGAATAAAAGTTTCACTTGCATAGTGGTTTCATAAAACCGCATAATAATTTTTCTGGTCATTTTACAAATAAATGAAACCAATTCATTTTGATAGAGAGGTTTATAATTTTTATTTTCCTTATCTTTTAATATTTTAATAAAAAAGTAGATAGAAATTTTATTTTCAAAATATATCCCCTAAGCTATTTCATGTTCAATGGGTCTGAGTTATGAACGAGGAGAGAGGAATAATCCTATAAGGATAAAGCTTTATGCAAATTTTTCAAAATTTATTACGATTGTTATTTATTTTATTAAATATATCAAAGCGGTATGAAACCGAAATGTTTAAATATTAACAATGATGATTTACGATCGTATAACAACCCCAATGACGTCATTATATAATGGGACATTTAAAATAAAAATCGTTGTCGCCATTTCGTTTACCACGCGTGGCAAATAAATTTAATGGAGCTGTTAAATAGCAAGTTTAATTTTTGAAATTTTATTTCCGTCACCATTACGTTTACGATTGCTCTTTGCAATAAAATTCTTAGAAGAAAAAAGCGTGGGGGAAGTAAAATAAAACGTCCCACAAATTGGAGTGTAATTACAGTAGGTACTACGTTCCCTCTTGTTTAATATCTCTATTTATAAATCGTAAATTTTTGGTCAATCAAGATCGAATAAAATTTTGTCGTAACTGCGATGAATGAAAATCGAACCAATTCGAGTTATGATATTTTATTTGTTTGAGTAATTTTATGGTTTATAGTTTAAGGGCGTCAATTTATTTCTTCAGCTATAATATGTATTGAAGACATTTTGAGGGAAAAACAATCGATAAATATCATTACTAGTCGGTATATGGAAGAAGCTTACACTTTTTTCAAGAATCAAATTTTATTATCCCGCTATTTTTTATCACTATACCATTTTAATGTAGTAATTGACATTCAATTAAGGAACAATTAATACCTGTCTATCATAAATCATTTTTTAAGTTAATATATTTTAGATTATTCTGTTTCAAAACCAGTAAAATTAATTTAATTGAAATGCTTTAATTTTTGAAATTAAAATCTTGCATTAATTTCCCTACTAGGATATAAATGGGAATATCTGTTGTGAGTTACGCGTCGCCAAATGGCTAAAAGAAGATAAATAAAGCCCACGATTGATAAAAAAGTGTGTGCGTGTACTTATGTACGCGCGTGAGAAGTTATACTTCTTTTGCATCATTAAAAATTAATTTTTATTAATTGCATACAAATATTTAATTAAAATAAAATTTAGAGAATAATATTTTAATTTATATCAATAAATAATACATACGGATAGTTAACCTCAATTATATTGGAGCACTTGAAAAAGCATAAAAGCACAAACTTTTTTCGCTATTACCTACGAATAGTAAATAATATTAATCAAAATATTCAATTTAAATCACTACTGAATATAATTTATTCGTGGAGCGGACACTTTTACGAGAGGTGTGGTTCTTTTGAATTTTAGTATGGCGCGTTGAACAGAGATGGCAGGGTAATGTCCAAAATGCATTTTAGCAAAACGGACTTGCGCTGTGATGATAAAATACCGATACTAATGCCTCTAAGAACAACGCGCCGTACTAATAGCCTTAAAGTAATCTGACGTTTAACACGTTTTTCCGACTCACCGTTTGTGTATTAAATGTGTATTTTTATAAATATTTTAATGGCTGAAATACTGTGGAAAACTATGGTTTACAATAAAAATAAAATCCAAAGAAAACTGGAAAACGTTTAAAAAATTTGTCAGGATCATTTTTCTAGTTAACAATTCATGCATGCCATGAAAACGTAGCTCCATAAAAATTGCAAAATAAAGTAAGAAGCTACTTTTCAAAGTAAATGTCTTAATCTTATTCATGCCTTGTTTTACTAAATTATTTATCTAAGATGTTTGAATCATTTCAGTTCCCAGATTTTATGAAAACCAAGAATATGACGTCATTTTCATCTCAAACTTATTTGTTAATAATATGTGGCATTTGTTTGTATAAATATTATCTAAATAAAATATTAAAAATATATTTTAAGAATTAATTATTTTTAATTTGAATATAAAAATAAATATATAAGTAAATAAATACAACAAAAATTCAAATTACGCGCGCCTAGTTAAAAATACCGAGCGCTTTTGCAGCCAACTTCATCCTGTTAATTTCATGTCACCCTGATGCGCGCGCATCTTAAAATTTCACTCTCATCATTTTTTCATAACGCGTTTAAAGAAGTATAATTTCAAAAATTACAAATAGAATAAAACGATTAACATTTCTTCAGATCCTTGTTATTTTGAATTGATCGATATAGTTAGAGGGACAATGGACCGGTATATTACAATTTATTATCAATCATGAGTGTGAAATTCGTTTTTTAAAATAGAAAAAAATTATATATAGTTAGTATTTGCACGGCTACAGAAAAACAAGAATGCTGAGCATGCATCAGAGAAACCTGATGAAGCTATAATATATAGCAAAACGTCGTAACTTGATAATCTTGTTGCATTTATTGCAAAATCCTGATACATTGTCCCTCTAACTATATCAACCAATTAAAAATAATATGTAAACATCTATTTAAACAGAACTTCCACTCTGTTTCCCTTAATTTGAATTTTGCCACGAAAATTCAAAGAAAAGTTTTTTCATATGTTTTATTGGCCAAGGACAATAAAACATAAATAAATATTAGCTGACTTGTACAATTTTTACAATTTTCAAAGAATTTTTTTGTCAAGGCCAGGATATATAAATCTATTGGTAACACCTTTAATTCCTCATGTAAGTCATGGATTCTATATTTTGCCGGGTAGTTTCAAAATTATCATTCAATAAATAACCCGATACGAGAATGTTATAAAATTTTCAAGATATAAGATCGACAATAATTAATCGTTCAGTTAATAATTAATTCCGCTTTATATCTAGACAAATTTTAATAAGAAAAGTTATTTAAAGCTACGATAAAAATTAACTTATTATTTTATTTATTTATTGAGAGTAAAAGGAAATGGAATTAATTATCAAAAAAAAAATTAAAAAGGTGTTGAAAAAAAATTGTATAGATATAAAAATAATCTCATTATATTTTTCATTTTTATTCGAAAAGAAAATGTAAAAATAGCAATAATTATAATATCAAAGAATTGAAAAAATTAAGTATTAAAATTAGAACCGTATTATTGTTCATGACTCTATCCCCATTCTATGCTTTTATTAACACCTTAAAAATCATAATAGCAATAAAAATAATATCAGCCGTCTTTCTTTTCTTCTCTACCGCACTACGTTTGAGATTTTAATTAAAAAAGTTTTAAGAACCATCTTGTCTTCCTCGTTTTTTTGCGTAAATTTTATTAATTATGCAAGTTGTCTGCTCATCCGGAGCGACCCCCCCTAAGACTCTTATCTTCTCATTTTTCAAATACATATAAAACTACACTTTGTCTTTTATATGATGGGAGATGTTCAAAGCGTATTGTACGAATATAATTATTCTCCATTTCAGTGATTCTTAACGTTTTAATTAAGGCACAAGACAAAACATTTAAATTGATTAAGGGCTAAGGGCATGGAAAAACGTGTTATCAGAAACACTTGTAATTTTATTTTATTAATAAACCTCTCTTGTGGCTATTACAGTCGAATCAATATTTGATGTAATATGATGCTATAGAAAATGTTATCTCAGTTTTTTTCTTCACATTGTTTTGTATTCGCTTCGCTTTGGGTATGTCGGTAGACAAAAAATGAGAAAATTGACAGTGCGGTTGTAAGTGATAATAGGCGTAGTCATTGACAGCTTTTTTTATTAGTTATTGGTAAAAAAAATTTGTTACCACTGATAAATTATCGTACATGTATTAGGCTCGAATTTGTGCAAAAATTGTTTCACATTATATTTTCAACAACTTTGATCATGGTAGTACAAGAAAAAATTGTTATTAAATTGGTAGTATCATTTGTATCGTTTGGCAAACAAATTAAAAATTATGTATTTCAACCCGTATAAATAAAATAGCAAGATTTTCAACAGTAAAACATTCCTTTATATTTGAGTTGAAACTTCTAGCTTTTTTTTTATTGATAAAGATAACAAAAATTAAAAAAGAAAACCACGAATAATCAAAATTGTGAAGTAGAATTAACTATAGAATGACTCAAAAGTCACTAGACCATTTTAAGTAATGCCGCGTTCACACGAGTCAACTTTAGTTGACCGATTTTAGTTGATCGACAAAAGTAGAATGAAAAACCTTGTGTGAACCACTGTTTCAATTAAGTTGATCCACTAAAAAGTTGATGCAACTTTTGTCGATCAACTAAAGTCGACTCGTGTGAACGCAGCATAAATTAAATAAAAAGAATTTTATCTAGAAAATGGACGAGCAATATGCAATTTTGGGGTGCAGATAATCCAATAGTAGTCCACCAACGTTATCTACATCCTGTAAAAGTAACGGTTTTGTGTAATGTACACGTGGAAAGAGTTTTTGGATCTTATTTCTTTGAAGATGATGCAGAAAATACACTGACTGTCAATGGTGAAAAGTATTGAGAAATGTTAGATAATTTCGTTCGTCCTGTGGTCGAGGACCCACAGAGGTATGATGATAGCAAGATGGTACTACTGCTCATACATTTCACCCAACAATGAAAGTCTTGAGGCAACTTATTGAAAGAAAAATAATTTCACAAAATTCTGAAATCAACTGGCCACGTTCACCTGACTTAACACCTGTTTCTATGAGGGTATTTACAAGATAGAGTATACCATCAAATAAAAAAGTAATTTCTATATTAAATGGTATAGTGACTTTTGAGTCATTCTGTGTATTAATGTGGTAGATTTTAAAAAAGATACAACTGACTTTTCGACTCGGAAAAATGCCTGGCTTTATATAGATATTTTTAAATGTAAATTAATTTAGCGCATCAATTTGCGCTCCTCTCATACAAGAAAAGAATGATAAACGAAATGTTTGATTGAAATATGACAATGGACTCAAAAGAATACAAAATTCTTAAAATATGGTGAACGGTTCTGTGAGATAAATAACCTCACATAACAATAATCTTACAAAATTTTGTTAAAGATTCCTGCCTAAAATCTTACGATAAGACATAGAATTTTATTTTTCCTAAAAAATTCGTTTCTTGTAGGATAACTACTAATTAATTTTGTTAAAATAGGTGAACGGTTTTTAATGGCATTTGGTACGAAAGGTTCCTAATTGTTAAAGGAACACAAATACGTCTTGAAGTATAACTTTTTTACGCGCATTGAACTTGAGGAGTAAATTGGTGAATGTGTTACAGAAGCGTTACAAAAAGTGCGACCTGAAGATAAGATCCTTGAAGAAAATTAGAAAATCTTTCATACCAAATGTCATTAAAACCCGTTCAGCTATTTAAGTAGAAAAGATCAAGAGCTATCATACAGGAACCATACCTTTTTTAGGATAAATGGTATTTAATATGTTAAGATCAGAGGTATCTTTATCAGAACTTCATTAAAATTCTTTTCGTTAAGTAATTGTTAATTATTTAAAAATTTAGTATATTAATTTTATACGTTATTTCTAATTAGGTAATATTTTCGACAATGGACAGTAATAAAGAAATTCAATTATTTAAAAAAAATTCATTATTAATATTTTCGGCTGTTAAATTGAAATTCATATGTATTTTCCAGTAAAAATTTTAATTTAAACTTTTTAGAGATTTTTTTCGTTGCTGTGTGAATTGTTCAGGCCTTCTTGAGGAAAATGCGTTAAAATATTATTTTACGAACTTTAACGAAACTTCTTTTCAATACTCGGTTCTTGTAGGATTAAATTGTTATGCTATTCTATGGGACTCGTGGATAATTTGGGCATAAGGAGCAATCTATATCATTTTCTTCCCCGTTAACTACCACATGGAAGCGGATTGTATATTGTATCAAAATTTGAGCTCAATTGGTATAGAATTTTTCGAGTTTTGCCCTAGAAACGGACCAACATAATATTTTTACATATATAAAAAGAAGATATCAATAAAACAGCCACTACCTACGCCGCACAAAATAGCCAGACGTTCTGCCAACGCTTTTTAAATCTCTGATATCTTTTAAGATATTCATTTTGATGATATGCTATAAAGTGTAAGGGGCAGTTTTGATCTACATGAAATGCACAACGTATCTAATGCTTTTATTTGGATAATGAATAATACTTTATTGTGTAAAATAGCTTGGTAACTAACCAATAATGTTTTTGTAATATGTAAAAGATAAAAATGGTTCCTGAGGGTTATCCTTAGGAGATAGACATATACCATCGCAAACTTTTTTATCAAACTTTTTAAGATACATAATTTTGCCGCATATTAGTTTGCTCTTTATCGTAAGGTTCAGCCAGCGTTTGCAATATAAGTGCACAAAAATATATTTGTTATTACATCACATTACAAATCTTTGAATTTTCCAACTTTTCTCTACTAAAATATGCATGTATTATACCTAAAAACCTTCCTCTTGAATCATTCTATTAATTGCTGAAAACTGCATTAAAATCCGTTTTGTAGTTTAAAAGATCTAAGGGGACAGACAGCGGGAGCAACTTTGTTTTATACTATGTAAGGATTATCCAGAAAAGCCTAAAGAATTTTTTTAGCCAATAAATTTTTTTTTGTTTCTTTTGAACATTTTTCTGTTATGCTTCCCCTTAATCAATAAATTTAATTGAGATTAGTTAACCGAGGCGGGCGGATAATCAACTAGTTATTAATAAAATTTCTCAAATGTATAACGTATAAATTAATCAACACGTCTTTCATTATTAAAATACAATATTAAAATTATTTTAATTAAATTGGTTATTCTTTCGGACTAACTGAATACTTTCTTCATGTTTAGTTGTATAATTAATTCTAACAAATCTATATATTTACATTTAACATGAATTAATTATATCGTTTGATCAAAGTTGTGCTTTTTAATTAAAGATAAAACATTCCTCATTGTCCAAGGCTTATTCATTATCACCCAAGCTTATTGAAAGATTAGATACGATTTCCATTATTGTTGTGATTACATTAATCATAGATTCGATGTGCATTTGCATCGAAGAACAGCTTTCAAATGACTCGTTTTTTGTGGTTGATGTCGTTATATTAGCATCCACATCCATTGAAAGCTTTCAGATTGAAAATACCATTCTATCACAGCCAAATCCACTATTTGGACGAGATGAATGTTTTAAAACGATATTTTTATTTTAGATTCTACGTGTTAAAATTTGCAAAACGTAATTTAAAGAGACGTAAATGTCATTGATTTTTGATAAGGTTTGGGAATTGAAACGTTTTACCGTTAAATTTTTTTTTATAATTTTTTGCGTCTGGCTTAAAATAAAATTAGAATTATTAATATTCATATGGGCAACGATATTTTTGTTACTGGTGATTTATTCGATATTTTATTCACCTTTTGAAGCATGTGACGTTGATAAATATTTTTATTCCACATCAGTGGCGTGCAGTCCGTGGAAGCTGTGGAAGCGCCGCTTCCCTAATTTCTTTCGAAAATATATGAGTAAATAATTTTTTTTTCAAAAATATTTATTAATTTGTGTACGTATATACTAAATCCATTATTTATTAGAATTTTGATTAATTATTCTAATTAAGTTTCAAACTATAGTAAAATTTCAAACAAATCTAAAAATTTTAATCGTTCAACTTACTAACAATCAAATATAAGACCAAACAACATATTTGAAATCCGTGGCTTGAACAGCGTGGCCACTATACATCATAATGATACGATGAAATCAGACAGACTTATGTAAATATCCTGTAGAAGCTGCTAAGGTTGTAGAATCCACTTAACGTACAGCGAAATAAAAAAAAAAAAAAAAATTAATCGAGCGCGTCAGATTTTCTATGGGGATGTTAAGTGAACCTAAGACAAACCTCTGACGATATAATCTGACGATTTGAATGTGACGCAAGCGCCTTGCCATTTTTAGAATGTGTAAAAATTTTTTTGTTACTTTGACTTGTGGAAAGCGTCAGATTATATATTTTTCGTAATCCTTGATTTATTCCCTTTAAAATGAAAAAAAATTTAGCCACGCTCGAGAATGTCGAGATGACGTTTTTTTACAAATTTGTACCCCTCCCCCTTCTTTACGTCACTCTCAATTTGTCAGATTAGTGGAATATACCCCTTTCAGCATGTAACTAACTCACCCTATCTTAATCTGACGCGCTCCAGAAAATCAGATGATCAATTTTTTTTTACTAATCCGATCCTTTATCTTTGACGGGCGGCCATATAAATGGGGCTAATATTTGGTGGAAGTACTTAACTGGGTACAAAGTATCACCCTGTATATTACTCTGCCGCGCTTTAGTAAATCCCGAAGTCCCCGCTTGGGCTCCCCAGCTATTAGATTTCAATTGCATAGTTGAAAATTTTTGGCTTCACACCGTTCAAAGAAAAAGAAATAATTATTAAAAGCAGAAGGCCAAAACCTACGTTAAGTATATCTAGCGTTACAAAAAAAAATTATTTCACATTTTCAAAGTAAAAACGATAGTAAAAAATGGCTTCTTTGTATAAAAATTTACCAGGCATATTCATAGTAAAATTAACAATAATAAAAAATAGCTTTCCTACTCGCAAATTTCACTGCACGCCACTGATCCTCATAATATTTGTCTTTGTTTTTTTCTCTTCAAATATAAAATTAATTTTTATCTCAGTTAGCCAACTTCCATTCACCCACTACTAATCTGAAGTCCTTCTGGTCTTCTGTCGTTATGATAAAGGCCACAAGTGCATAATAAAGCTCTAGAAGCTTGTCGGTAGTTGTTTTTAGTTTATTTTAATTAGACAGCGTGGAAGTAATAAAAATAATTAAAATTAAATGGAACGTTAAGCTTGGAAAATAAAAATATTTCCTCTTTCCACTTGAAAGCTTTTTTTTTTTAATTATTCCCATCCAGAAGTAATAATAAAAACAAAAAACATAAAAGTTAATATAAACCTGTTTTTTTTTTCTTTCATTAAAATCCTAGATAATTCATCTTTTATTACAGCATGATCCATCAAAGTCTGGCGATTTTTTTCTATATTGATTGATATTTGATCCTTGCGCTGTTTTCTGTGATGACAAAAAAATTTTCCCTTCATTCTTTCCTGACAAGATCAAATTAATGTGTTTTTAAACTTCATTTCACTTTATCTAGTCATGAGGTTATCGGGGAAAAGCTTAGAGCAAATCTTTCAATTGACAGATAGCGATGATGATGTTGATCATTATTATAACTTAACAACCATAAGGAGCTTTTGTGTGCGAGATCTTTTCTTGTTGTTCGTTTTTTCATCGTCGATTTTATCCATCTCGTATTTTGGTCTCATTTGGCGTCACTCGTGTATTATGTGTGGAGGATAATCCATCGTGTGTGATTAAGAGCTTAATTACTAACGTTGGAGCACAACGTTTTTGAATCAAACTCAGTCGTCCACATTTACGTTAGGTACATGTTACGTAAATAAAACAAGTTTCAAGATAGAGAAAACGAGAAGGATTGGTGACGTTTTTAGATTGAAATGACGGTGAAAGGATAAGCTTTTTATTGATGAAAAGATCAACCTGAACTTATAATTAAAATCAAAATTGAAATATAATCCGATACAAAATATAAATGAAAAAAGTTCATAATGTAACAAAATACATTTAGTTTTTCAGTTCAATCATAGATTAAATTGAACAATTAATTTTTCTCTTAAACTTTATCCTTTAAACATATTATTTCAATCAATATAATTGACTTTTTAAGGGATTTTAATTAAACCTAAATTAAAAATATTCGCTATACTTAAAGAGTTTTCATTTCATTACGATTCAGAAGAGGTGAGGAATTATAATTTTTTAAATAAACCAAATTAAATTTAGCCGAAGATAAGAAAAAAATATTAGCTTTTTTTTGTGTGTTTGTAGTCGCTTTAACATCTATGGTCATATCACGACTGTCTTACACACAAAAAGATTGGTTGTCTGTAAACTCAGTTAAGGGACGATTGTTTTTTTATGACGTGATAACGTCATAAAGAAACATTGATGAAACATTGCATACTTTTACTAATTGTACTACTTTTATGAATTGAATTATTATCACTGAATTATCATTACTTTGTATAATACAAAGGAGTTAATTGAAAATTAACAATTTTTTCAAAATGACTGAAAATTATGAAGGAAAAAATCAATTAAATCTTATTAAGTAAATTGTAAAAGAAAAACACAAAACACGTTGTCTTAGGTAAGGGCACCAACTATCTATATATCAAAATATCGATAGTTGATATTTATTTCCGAATATCAACTATCGATATTTTTTTAAAGAGCTTTATTATATTTTATAATAATTATAATTTATTCCACTTATAGTTATTGACAATTTTTCAAGTAATTGCGTTTTGAGATGAAAATATCGATATATCAAAGTATCGATATTTTTTACTCTGCATCTATCGATATTGCTTGTAAATATCGATACGATATATGTAACAGCGTCCCTATCTGTTGTCAAGTAGAATAAATAGTTTTGTTTAATTGTGTTATTGTGTACATAGTTTGAAGAAGTGAATAATTGACATTAAAATCAATTTCCTTTTTTATAGGTAATAATATTATTATTGTATTACTTTTATTATAATTTTAATTTAATACTAATTGTAAAATATATTCCTTTTTTATAGAAAATTGATTTGTCATTTTTGTTGTTAACAAACAACATTATAAATTGATTTTTGGTCAAAACGGCACTTGTCAAGTAAAAAAAAAAAAAAATCACGTCGAAAGTTTACAAATAAATTAACATGATGAAACTGTTTGTCCACATTTTAAAAAAGAATGATAAATCATACAGTTTAGCTGGTTTATCAGAAGACAAACTCACATGGTACCACTTACCCATTGAATATCAAGATTTAAAGAAACATAAGATTCTTTTTGAAAATCCAAATGTAAAAAAGGCGATACGATCCATAACTTCAAATCAAGGATATCGAAAATTTGGAGTAAATATTGATGCTGGATTAAAGGACGAATATTTTGATGAGGCAAACAATCTCTGTTTTAAAGATTTTCTTTTGGAAGAAGTTTCTGAAATGGAAACCGTGGACACGACGCTAAATTCCCGTTCAACTAAAGAAGAAGAGGTCCTCAGAAATACAATAAAAGAATTAGAGAACAAACTTAAACAAAAACAAGAAGTGGAATTTTACAAAATTGAAAAAAAATTTTTATTAGAGAAATTTGAGAAGAATAACAATGCAAAGGAATGGATAAATAGATATGAAATTGAATGTGAACGTCATGGGATGGACGTTAGTAAACGAAGTGAAGCGTTACGATTTTTTTTGACTGGGCCACAAAAAGATTGGTATGAAACACGGCTAAGAAAATTTGGATTAAATGATTGGAGTGAATGGAAAAATTCTTTCCTGTCTATGTTTGTGGATAAAGGTTGGACAATAGTTCGCAAAGCGTATGCATTTCGATACCGATCCGGTTCTTTGAGAGACTATGCATTAGCAAAAGATCGATTAAATTTGGAAGTTGAACCCGAATGCTCTGAAACTTCAAGAATTAACTTTATTGTTGTTGGATTGCCAATGGAAGTACAAGAAAAACTAGATCGGGAAGAAGTCACTACAATTGAAAAACTGTTTAAGGAATTGAATAAGTTAGAAGAACAATACTATATGAAGAGCTGTAAAAAAGAATATAATCAAATTCAAAAAGAAAATCTAAAGACACAAAATAGAAAACCGTGTACCATTTGCGAATCAATGGGATGGCATAATAGATGGCACGCAATATCAGAATGCAGAAATAAAGAAAAAGTAAGATTAAAATCAAATATTAATAAAAGCATTGAGGAAGAAGAAGACGGCATAATAAAATGTGGAAGCAGATTCTTTATCTAGGAATCCTGTTCTTGAACATTTTGAAAATAATGATGATGTGTTACAAGTAGTAAATTTAATAACTATTAATGAAATCTTAAACGACCAGAAAGATAATAAAGAAGAAATATTAAAAGATAAACATACACTGCATAAAGGGAAAATAGTTTTCAAAATCCTAAATGGAAATCAAAGAATTTTCCTTTCCCAAGCATTAGGACAGCAGTTAATAAAAAAAATCCACTGGAAGTTTGGTCACATTGGTGCTCACCACATATTGTTACATATACGTCCTCACTATTATTTCTTCAATATGGACACGTTGGTTATGAGTTATTGCAATGCCTGTCAAATATGTAAGAGAAACAAAACAAGGAAAGGTCGTACAATTGGATTACTATCTCAACTAGGCCCAGCAACTGCTCCATATGATATTATGTCCATAGATACAGTTGGAGGATTTGGAGGAAACAACTCTAAAAAAAGATATTTACATATTTTAGCTGACCACTTTTCCAGATTTTCTTTTATATCCACCTCTAGGGGACAAAACACAAAAGATTTTATTCGCCTTCTGGATCCTGTACTTCAAAATCATAAAGTTAAATTACTACTAGCAGATCAATACCCAGCGATTCAATCTAAGGACTTTCAAAAATATCTTGCTTCTAAAGGTGTTACATTGATATTTACTTCAGTCGATTGTCCGCAATCTAACGGATTAAACGAACGCCTTCATCAAACGTTAGTAGAGCGTATTAGATGTAAAATAAATGAGGATAACAAAAAACGATCGTGGTCAAAATTAGCGGAAGATTGCAACACTGAATACAATAACACTATTCATAGTGTTACCAAATTTACACCTAGTTATCTCTTATTGGGCAAGGATTCTAACTTAATCCCACCTCAACTTCAAACAAAAGAACGTGATATAGATTCAGATCGGGCACAAGCGGTAGAAAATTCATTATTGAACCATAAGAAAAATAAAATTAGATATGAAAAAAACCGAAGAGACTATGAATTTCAAATCAATGAGTTAGTATACATGGATCAAGGAAATAAATTAAATAGGAATAAATTAAGCGAGTTAAGAAGTGGACCTTTTCCTATTATAAGACAAATTTCAAAAAGTATTTATGAAGTAGCTTGTGGCCGAAGAGGAAAAACACTCTGTCATTCTAGTAAACTGGTACCTGCGGATTCAGTTCATATAGTAGGGGGGGGAGATGTAACAGCGTCCCTATCTGTTGTCAAGTAGAATAAATAGTTTTGTTTAATTGTGTTATTGTGTACATAGTTTGAAGAAGTGAATAATTGACATTAAAATCAATTTCCTTTTTTATAGGTAATAATATTATTATTGTATTACTTTTATTATAATTTTAATTTAATACTAATTGTAAAATATATTCCTTTTTTATAGAAAATTGATTTGTCATTTTTGTTGTTAACAAACAACATTATATATATATCAGTATATTTTATATATCTGCCCATCCCTACGTTGCCTAGGATTCAACAATAATATCGTGCCTCTCTATCACTTGTATCGCGTTCTCGCTTGCACGCACAGGTTCAAATGTAGGTGACGTGACAAAATGGCCGAACTTTTTCAGACTTGTTGTCCTAGTTCATCAATTTATAAAACGTTATCACGTCAAAATATTCTGCAGGTCTTGAATCTTAACTTTTTATTTTTATATCTAGGGATTTGACGGGGATCGAACTCAGAACAACTGGCGCATGTAGCGGAGAGAGCAATTGCTCTAACCACTGCGCCATCAAGTGGGTTTAAAAAAAAATTAACAAGCCATTTTTATGTAGCTAGTAACTTTGAAAGTAGAGATTTTTTCTTTTTTTTTTTGGTGTTTTAAGTTGCTTTAACAGCTTAAGTCATTTCACGACTGTCTAACACAGAAAATTTCTGTTGATCAATTTTAATCTTAGGTCTATGATCTTAAGTCTAGGATTCAACGGGAATCGAATCCAAACTACTTGACGCATGAAGCGGAGAGAACTACTCGCGCCAATAGGTGGCCCTGTAGAGATTTTTATTAGAAACAAAATTATTTATTTTTATTTTAGTGGTTTTGAAGTGGAATAAGGTAAATAAAATCAAAAGAAAATCTTAGGTGATTGATAACTCTAGTTGGTATTTGATATAATATATAATAATCAATAAGAAATGATTTTGTTCATCTTGACGGAAGCAAAATTTTATTCTACAACGTTACATGCAATTTTTGCTGCATATGCTTGCTCCATAAATCATAAGAAGCACAGTGAAAATTGTTGAACATATTTTTCATTTGCATTAACAAGATATTCTTTTAAAAATTAAATTTAATTTTTAGAATTTCTATTAGTGATAGGGAGTTTGAATTTTTTCTTAACGCAACTATTTTTTTTAAATCTATTAAAATAAATTTTTAAAATTTTACTTGGTGTCAGCCAAGGAAATACAACTATATTGGTACTTAGTAATAAACAAGAATACCTTATGAAATTTATTTTTCAAATGAACTACAAAATACTTTAAACTACAAAATACCAATAACTTATTAAACTTTTTTACAAGTGAACATTAATATTTATTTTCTTGGCTAACACCAATTCCAAAAATAACAATAGTTGTACATTATATCATCCTAATAATATGTAAGTCGTATACACTGCAAGGGTACGCAATTATTTTTTTACTTCTTAGTGCATTTTTTCTTTGAGAGTTTTTATTTATTTTGAAGTCGGTTTTTCATTTTGTTTTTAATTCAATTTTTATTTTTTTCTCGATTTTTAGTGATCTGAAGTTTGATTACTGATTTTATTTCTTTCAATATGGGTAAACCTACTAAACGCGCTGTTCATATGAGGCAGCGTCATTTAAATGTTAAAAATCACTACTTCATCCCCATTTGCTCTAAGGGTTGAAATTTTTTTTTTAATGTAATGAAAGAATTAAGTGGCATACTCTTTCCAATAAAAAAAACATCAAAATTCGATAATTCTGTTAAACGTCACTATTTCATCCTCTATTTTCATCTTTAGGGGGTCGATTTTTTTTTTCAAAGTGTAATGTGAACAATTAAAAGGTACGATGCATAGTAGAAAAAATTAATAAAAAAAAAAATTATCGAAATCGGGTTAGCCAGGAAATATTTATAGTCTCATTCCTAATTTTTAACCTTGTATAAAGTAGACTTCTATAAAAAAACAGGAATGAGGTTAATTTAAAATTATGTTCTACAAAAAAAAAGAATTATCAATATCGAGCTATCCAATAAGAGGTTAATATTTGACCCCTTAGTTTTCAACCCCTAAGAAGTGAACGATTTTCTTCAAATTAAAATAGGACCACACGGGAAGCACCAATTTTCAAATAAAAATCAAAATCATCAAAATCGGTTCACTCAGTCGAAAGTTCTTAGGTAACAAACATAATAAAATACAGTCAAATTGAGAACTTCTTCCTTTTTTTGAAGTCAGTTGAAAAGAGATTTTTTTAAGTTTAGTTGTAAGTGATGCATTTTGATTGAAAGTGATGAACTTGAGGCTGACTCTTTAATTGAAACCTCTTCTTTCTGAGAGTGCAAAAAATATATACATCATAATGTAAAATGTTTTTAGAAAATACTATAATTAAAGTGGAAATTTTAATAAATTGCTCAAAGTTATATTTGTACAATTGGATTATGTACAATAATGAGCAGTTTATTAAAATTACACTTTAATTATTGCATTTTCTAAAACCCTTTAATATTATAATGTATATTTTTTGCACCATCAAAAAGTAGAGGTTTCAACAAACAAAAAGTTTGCTCACTTTTAAAAAAATCAGATGTTTTAACGTGAAAATTTTCGATTGAAAATTAAGGTGCTTTTTCGATATTACTTAAGCCATTATAAAATGAAGAAAAACATTTTAATAAAAAAAATATACAGTGTGTTTGAGACATTAAAAGGTAAAATTTCACCAAATATCATGTAAAAAAATTTTTTTAGTAAAAGATAAAAATTAAAAACCAAAAATTGGTATTTTGAATTTTGAGGTTATGTAAAAAAAGTGTTAGCACAAAAGTTGTAGATATTCTAATAATCTACAACTTTGCCATTTAACTTTTTACCATAGAACTTGCAGTTTTGTCGAAAATCGAGATAAACCGTTTCTACCCTTAAACCCCTCTCCCTTTTCCACTTCCCAACCTCAGATCGACCGTAATTAATTTTTCCTTTAATTTTTGTTATATTCTCTTCATTTTTCCATGGGTTTCATTCTACTATATTTTTTTTTGCTGTTCATAATTTATTTATCCTGGTCTATTATTAGTACAGGGACTGCTTCTGCTAGGCAGAAGTTTAGTTTTTTAGTGGTCAAGGCGACTAATCTCAAACGAAAGACAAGCAAAACTGTATTACAAGAACAACAGATGCAAAAAACCGCCCAGTTGAGCGTCTTCAAATAAAAATAATAAAGAAAAATTTAACATTTTACAAAGAAAAAATAAAATTTTAAATTAAAATATCTCTATAGCGTTTTGTTTCAGAAGTTTCAATGAACCTTTTTTTTTATATTCAAGATATTATATCCATTTTACATAACTTGATTGATGTCCTATTTTTATCCATAAAATCAATGGAAAAAAAGCTGAAGAGTAACAGCATTGAATAAAATAGCGAAAAAAATTAATAAAATTGATTTAGAAAAGCGGCATGAGTTTGATTTATTACCGATATTGTAATATCAAAAATTTGATTGATTTACTCATAATAATTACAAATTGAACGCCTCAAGCTTCTTTTATTGATGATGGTCAGGAAAAACTGTAATTATTCAAATATTGCTGATATTTATCGAAAAACTAATAAAATTTAACAAAAAAAAAATCATGTTTAATTTGGTTGTATAAATTCAAATGAGTTTGTTTGAAAAATAATAAAGGCAGATGAGCGTTTTTGTTAACGTGTATATGATCCAACTAAAATGATTTATATGAAAATTTTTATAAGGCAATATCTTTTAAGCTATTCTCTTTAAAATTTAGTTGCGACTACGCTATTTTCTTCACGGAGGCGTTAAATATTTAATTATTAATTTATATGCATAGAATATAATGCATTTTAGCACGTAAAAATAATTTATTAGTTTCCATTATATCCCCATATTTTCTTAAATAGACAGCAGATGGGTTTGCTTCTGTCGGTATTTTATCTGAAACGTTCATTTACCAACCAAATCATGGAACTAATGGAAAAACGATGACTATAATTAATGCGAAATTATCTCGATAAATCTTTAAGCTGTAAACTTTGTTTACTCTTTTTGTTTTAGAAAATGTCGTTAATAAGATTAGATTTTAAAAAAAGTCTCTCGATTTTAACGAATATTAAACACGCTAGAACAATTTATCGTATGAAATTTTCGTGTGTAACTTCCATAAACATTACGATCTATGTTTTAATATTAATAACAGCAACAACTTAATTTCCTTTGAAGACAAAGACATAGGAAGGACACACCTTTTGTAAATAGATCAAGATATTTTCTTAACGTTTTTTTTCTTCTTTTTGCTTGTCTTAGTAAATAGGATGAACGGAAAATTTTTCAAGGCTTTCAGAAATGTTTTATTGTGTTTTTAAAAGTTTGCTCTTGATGCAGTCCGGGTGATATTTATGATTATATCTTAGATATTTTATGGAAGTGAAAAGATCTTTTTACGTCGTTATCGGTTTTATACTTCACTTGAATATTTGGATTATGCACAAACCCTCTTTCTCAACATATAAATAAAATTTATGTTCTGGCACAATGTACTTAAGTTTTTCCGGTTTTTATCCACTCTTCCTACCGGGCTTGCCATTCTATAGCCTGCTGTCAAAGGATTTTCTATTCTATAGTTGTTGGTTCACCCCATTTCTACGACAATTTAAAAATGGGTCACATATAATAAAATATTGGACATAGAGAAAATATTTTTAAATTTTCTACCCCCCAGTTGAATACGTGTACAAAAATAAAAACGATAGAAGAAAGGAAAAATTCAGGAAAATTGGGATGTCGCAAAAAAGGGATATATATGTGAGGGAGAATTATTGACTTCGAACACAGGAAAACAAAAACTTGTTTGTAAGTCATTATGGATGACTGCAGAGGGCAATTTCATTAAGTGGTAAAACAGAATGAAAGAAAAACCAGAGCAAGCAGGAAATGTCCTTAATGGAGCATGAGATTAGCTCGTAATAGTTGCCACGTTTTTCCTTTTCTCACTTTATTCAAAAAAAAATTTTTATTCTTTATTTTATTTTCATTCATTCATTTTAAATAAATTAAATTTTTATAGCGAACGAAAGAAAAAAAAAATGTTCGTGAAAACTTTATCAGGTTTCAGTTTTAAACAACTTAATTGACATCTCACAGACGTTTTATTTCCTAGAAACTCATGAAAAGTAAACAATTTTCTTCTATATTTATTTCATAAACTTTTATAACTACATACAATCTTAAATTTGAAAAGTTTAAGAAACTTATTTAGAAGCTCTTTAACTATTAATAATTTAAATGAGAAAAATTGATTTTCTTTAATTTTCTTTTATAAAAAATGTGATAATAACTTTATTTTTTTATAACAATAACAAGTAAACAATATTTTAAATAAATAATCTGTCATAATTGATTTTTTTTCCATGAAACTTTTTATCTCTAATAGACCAATTCTAATAGTGCTTTTAGCCTTTGAAATGGTAAAAAGTGAAAAAAATTATAGTAGGATGAAACCCATTGGAAAAGGAAGAGAATATTACAAAAATAAATTACGGTTGATCTGAGGTGGGGAAGTGGAAAAGAGAGGTGTTTTTAAAGGTAGAAACGGTTTATCTTGATTTTCGACAAAACTGCAAGTCCTATGGTAAAAAGCTAAATGGCAAAGTTGTAGATTATTAAAATATCTACAACTTTTGTGCTAACACTTTTTTCACATAACCTCAAAATTTATGAGAAAAATTCAAATTACTAAGTGATTGGTTTTTAATTTTAATTTTTTTACAAAAAAAAAAAGACACGAAATTTGATGAAAACTTTTAATGATCCAAACACACTGTATTTTTTATTTAAAATATTAGTTTTTCACGTTATAATTTCTTAATCACCTCAATATTGAAAAAGCACCCTAATTTTCAATCTAAAATTCTCACGTCAAAATATCTGATTTTTTTAAAAAGTCAGTAAGATTTTTGTTCGTTAAAACCTCTACTTTCCGATGGTGCAAAAAATATAAACATGACAATGTTAAATGTTCTCAGAAAATGCAATAATTTAAACGTAAACTTTAATAAATTGCTCAAAATTGTACATAATACAATTGTACATAACACAATTTCGAGCAATTTATTAAAATTTACACTTTAATTGTTGCATTTTCTGAAAACATTTAACATTGTAATGTGTATATTTTTACACCATCGGAAAGTAGAGGTTTCAACAAACAAAAAACTAACTGACTTTTTAAAAAAATCAGAAATTTTGACGTGAGAATTATCGATTGGAAATTAGGGTGCATTTTCGGTATTAAGTCATTATAAGGTAAAAAAATTAATATTTTAAATAAAAAATACAGTGTGTTTGGGACATTAAAAGTATATAAGTTTTCACCAAATTTCATAAAAATTATTTTTTTTTTGTAAAAGATAAAAATTAAAATTAAAAACCAGAAACTTAGTAATTTGAATTTTTCACATAAATTTTAAGGTTATGTGAAAAAAGTGTTAGCTCAAAAGTTGTAGATATTCTTAAAATCTACAACTTTTAAAAAAAAATCAAATATTTTGACGTGAGAATTTTCGATTGAAAATTAGGGTGCTTTTTGATATTAAGTCATTATAAGGTGAAAAAATTAATATTTTGAAACAAAAATACAGTGTGTTTGGGACATTAAAAAGTAAGTTTTCACCAAATTTTGTGTACATTTTTTTTTTGTAAAAGATAAAATAAAAAACCAAAAACTTAGTAATTTGAATTTTTCACATAAATTTTGAGGTTATGTGAAAAAAGTGTTAGCACAAAAGTTGTAGATATTTGAATAATCTACAACTTTGCCATTTAGCTTTTTACCATAAAACTTGCAGTTTTGTCGAAAATTGAGATAAACCGTTTCTACCCTTAAAAACACCCCTCTTTTTCACTTCCCCACCTCAGATCGACCGTAATTTATTTTTCCATTCATTTTTGATATATTATGTTCCTTCCTAATGGATTTCATCCTACTTTAATTTTTTTTTTTTGATTCAAAAGTTATCTACCTTGGTCTATAAGGAAAGCCTTACTAAATCAAAGAAATTTTATTTAAATTTTTAATATACTGATCTATTTATTCCCATAATTTCCTTTGATAAATTACTGTTATTATTTTAATAGAATTTTAATTTATCGTTAATTGATTTTTCTCACATTTATTGTAGTATTATTTCATACAAAAATTGAAAGCGAAGAAAAAATCTTCAAAAATTCATCGAGACTTAAAAGAGATTGTTACTATTGTATTTACACCAAAGTAGGCCATCAATAGATGAATGGAAAGGTTAGGGGTGGTTATTTTTAAAAGAGGGAGAGCTTTTGAATCAAGTTGAATATAGAAACTCTTTTAAGTAGGCAGCATACGCTTAGGGATGGTTTTTTTTGTTAATAGTTTTTCTCCGAACAAAAAGTTTCTTTGATGTTTATTGCATAAAAGCTGCATACAAGAGAAGATTTTAGATAGACAGTTATGAATTGAATTGTTTGTGATACATTCAGTAATTTAAGGACTTCAAAAGGTTGGTTTTTAAAATTCCTTCGCTTCAAATCAATTTAATAATAATTTACTTTTTTTTTAGTTGATTATTTATTACGCAACGTTAATGATTTTAATGAAAAAGTGGTATTTAATGAGTTTGGAAATCAGGATAATTTTTTTATAATTAATTCTCGATGATTGTATATAATAATCGGAAAAAAATTCAGCCATCATTAACAAGAACTGTCACGTTTAATGAGAATATTGATTTCGTTTGAGCAGAGCTAAACAAGCTTGTGTGAGATTTCTTAATTATAAAATAACGAGCTTTTTCGTTGTATTTTTTTTTTAATTAAACGCAATTTTTCAATGGAAAAATCTTTTCGCTTAAAGATTCAAATAACTGACAAAAACATTTTCAATCAAATTTTTGCGTTGCGATCAAAATCGTAGACTAAAGTGTTACTTATCAAATACTGAACTCAATTAGAAAGTCATAGAAAGGCTTTAACTTACGAATTTTCCATTATGAAAACTCAAAAGCTTATAGGCATGGTAAGCAAAGATTTACAAGGTTTTTTTTTCTAATTTCTTGTATTCGCAATCTGTCCCTGGACAATAAGCGAATGTGACCTATGTACAGCCCGGGGAGGGAGAGTCATACCCCCTTAATAGGGGTAATTCATGCAGTGCGTGGATCCCTGTAGGGCAGCTACAAAAAATACAAACGGTTCAGTCGTTATTCGTTAATACTCCTCGATGCTGTCTAAGAGGTTGACAGGC
This sequence comes from Sisyra nigra, assembly GCA_958496155.1. Lineage (NCBI taxonomy): Eukaryota > Metazoa > Arthropoda > Insecta > Neuroptera > Sisyridae > Sisyra > Sisyra nigra. The sequence continues at coordinate 36,221,692 of OY292318.1, forward strand.
AAATAGTTCGGATGTGCTTCCAGTCTTGTAAGGTATTTTGCCTGAGTCTGACTATCTGGCTCCTGATCGTCGCCATGTTCAGATCCTTGTGTATATCGTGGTTGATGGCATACTACGTGGTACCTGTAATTGTTCGTAGCACCTTCGACTGGAACCGCTATATCCTTTAGATATTAGAGCTATTAGCTGATCTCCACAGCTGAATACCGTACATCCAGATAGGTTTTATAATCATCTTGTAAATTCTTAGCTTGTTGGCCAGAGACAGACCAAAGTCTCTCTTGAATAGATCTAATATCACCACAGCTTACGGCAAGTCGCGTCCAATTGACTACGTTTATAATGGATGTGCTTTGACCAAGTTAGGTGTCTGTCCAGGTGCATTCCCAAGTACCTGCCCTTCGTGGTCTTAGGATTTGTTGACCGTTGAGTGTTACCGAGTGTTAATATGTGTAATTATTTTTTTTCTGCACGCCATACTTAATAAGAATTACTTAAAAATGCTTTCAGTGGGTCTTCTTATTTTACTTTTTGGCTACTACAAAGTAAATGAAGTATTGGCATTAGGTCAAATTTTCGAGTTTTAATTTTCACTGGAAAAACACGTGTAGAGGTCCCCCCAAGACCGAAAAGATTTTTAAAATATTTTTCAACGTTATCTCTTTTGAGTTCTACACACTTTTCCAGGTGTTTTCCCAAAATGCTTAACCCGTTCAACAAAGTCAGATTTTGGAGGGCCTTCTAATTAAGCATTTGTATGGGAGATGACTCCTTTGTTCCCTCCTGAAAGTTATAAGCCAAGGCGTTTCTTAAAATTTGGTGTTAAAAATCGTTAGGAACCAATTCTGACCGAATGTGGGAAATGATCACAATTCGAATTTCAATTCCACCATTTCAGCCATTAAAATTGCTGTGGTATGAGGCCATGCATTGTCTTGATGAAAGAGGAATTTATGCTTTTCTAAATGACGTTTCATTTTGATTTCTTTACTAACCCGTTGCAATAACGACGCGTATAATCTCCAGTTGTTCTTTCTCCTTTTTCTAAGTAACCTGCTAAAAATTTTTCTTGAACTCCAAAAAATTGTAGTCATAACCTAACCAGCCAATTTAACCAACCCCATCTATCATCTTTAAATATTTACTATTTTGGCTGTTTTTTTGTCTCTGGCGGGTGGTGGTAATGGTGGAAAATCCATGTTTCATTTACAGTTATAAAACGATGTAAAAATTTATGTGGATTATACAGCAAAAAACCACCAAAATTGCCTCAGACTTTATCACATTATAACATGTATTTTTACCCATCTTGTCGAAAAATATTTTACACCCAATTTTTGGTTCCATACGTTTTGACCCCCGGACAAAATATCCCCGGAAAATATGTCCCCATGACAAAATCTCCCCACGACAAAATATCCTCAGACAAAAAGTTCTCATCGAATAACTGCAAATCGTATAATTGCAAAATTTGGATATTAAAACATTTAGTTTTGTGTAAAACTTCGCGGTGCCAAGAAGTGCACATTCAGTCAATGAATCGGGTAAACGAACAATGATTATACTTTCTTTTGTTGGGGGCTTCGCCCCAAGCCCCTGCCAGAGGGACACCTCGATCCTTTTGGCATTAATTAACACAATTTTTACGGATTTAACACGAACACAAAGAGGTCAATTTAACACTATATCAATAAATAATTGGGGGTCATTTTAATACAATTTTTATCAGAAAATTGTTAGATTTTGAAATTGAATAAACTATTTTATCGCAATAATATTTTTATCATGGGGATATTTTGTCATGCACGGAAAAAAATGTGTTGTAGATTTAACAACATTCCTTGTTAATTTTACAACATTAACTAGTATTATATAGAATGACACCACGTGTGGTAACGTTTACCAGTTCAGTGTAATTAAAAAACTCTAGTATTATTTACAACACGAACTAGTAAAAATGACTCCATGATAATATAAAAGAGTTGAATTTTTGACATTTGCATTTATTTGTCAAAATTATTGGTTATGTTGCCGCATGCGCACCATGAAAAATCTTCAAAATATAATTATAGAAAAAGGTAAAGATGACTCTGGTGTTTTTTTTCTCAGCCATTTTACAAGGTTTTATAACATATTGAAATATTTTACAACATATATAAATTTACTAAAATTCGTGGCGTAACAGAAACGCCAAAATTTGTTATTTGTACAACACTCAGCAGTTGTAACAGCTACATATATTTACTACATTATGGTAGTAAAAAATACTATACGTTAGAGTTAAAGACATCAAAGTGTGTTATCTGCTGTTATATTTGTGGTTATAGTGAATACAAAGTGCAGAAAAAATATTACTAGTTTAGTGTTGTAAATTTTACACCACTATTTTTTTCCTTGTGGGGATATTTTGTGCGGGGATATTTTGTCAGGGATATTTTATTGATACCTGATACCAAATTTTTAGTGTAAAATTGAAAATACGACCCCTTGTGATATGTCTGGGGGCTCAACTATCTCACACACTTTGAGTTACCGATCGTTTAACACCATAACGTGGTTTTTATCGATTATTTCGGATCTAGTCACCTTTTCTGGTCATCCTGAGCAATGTTAATCTGTTATTGATGTACAACTACATTTAAATTCATGTACTCAATTATAAATAGTGGCAAATGCAAGAGCAAATATGCCATGCAGTTCAACCAACTCAGCATTTATTTCTGTCGGCGTTAAGCTTTTCAAGTACAAATGTTTTATCACCATTTCAAATTCCTTTTTTTCATTTTCTAAAAAAACGAAAGTCCTTAGCTTCAGTCGACAATAAAATTTAAGCCACCCGATCGATACATCAAAAAATTTAACATTTTTTTTATTGAATCATGATATTTTTGAAAAATAAACAATTTCTATGATACTGCGGTTTGTTTCTTGGATTTTTAAAGACTTATTGAACGACCCTCGTATTTGTAAATGGCAAATTCCGATTAGTTTTAAAATTAACGTACAACTAAATGTACTTCAGCTTGTAATGATTTTAGAAACCGATTTGTAAAACAGTTTTCTTGTAAATATAGAAAATAATCTAAAAATAAGCCAACACAAAGGGCCACAATACGACCAAATCTCTTAAAAGCGACTATAAAATTTAAAAAAAAAACCGTTAACCATAAAATTACTTTTTGAAATTTAGTGTCTTCTCACATTATAGTATGACCGGTTGAAAGTGTAGATTTCAATTATCATAATTGGAATACAATTAAGAAACGTCAGCGGTGTAAGAGAGAGAGTTAATTTTTGAAAAACTAAGAATTAGATTCAGTATGTTACAGCCTATCTTTGATTAAATATTTTTAAGCTGCTTATTAATTCATAATACCCCCACTTCCTTTTGAAACATAAATTTGTTTTTAATTTCTCTGTAATTCAATGTAAAACGTGGGCCTATTGAACATGATATTCATTAACAATTTTCATAAAAAAAATTGAATTGAATATTTTTTCAATGCAAAGCAAACCATTTACATAAATAGAAAAGTTCGTAATATAATGAAATATTTTAATTATAAAAATAGCTGTAGGCTCTTAAGAATTCCTTTATACATTTTTCTCTCATTTTTAACATTGCAGTTATATACAAATTAGATGAAAATTCTCGTATTCTGTTGACGCTTGTTTGCAAATTTTTTTTCCCATTAAGCTCATATGGTTTTCTCGCGTCTTTTTGCAAGTCCCACTAATTAGAGTAAAATATTTTTTAAATACTTTTAAAAAAACAAAAACTTGACATTATATTTGTGGCACAATGAGATAAAGGGGGTCTTTGCGAATTAAACACGAGAGATTTTTCTTTAAATAATCATTTTCGGGAATGGTTTTCATTTATTTAAAAGTTGGAAGAAAGTTTGAGGAGTTTTTCTTTAAAGGAAAATGCCGAAACAAAGGGGAATAATAGAAAGAAATTGAAACACTTAAACGGGGAATGTACCTATTGTGTTTTGGAAATTTTCTTATTCCCTTTGTTGGAAGTGGGAAAATTTAAATTACTTACGTGAAACAATGAGTTTGATTGTTTTAAGAAAACAAAAGTTACACGGTACGTTTTCACGTTATATTTTTTGTCGATTTTAATAATTTTGTGGTTTTTTCTTGGTTTTTCTTTCTGATTATATTATACTGGGTAATCGTGAATTTCATCAAAATTTTCGAATAAAAAATGTATTTAGATTTTAAATAAGAAAATTCAGAAGTAATGAAAGGAACCGCTCAAACACGTAATTATATTTTTCCGTTTTCCCAAACAAGTTTTTTTATTTTATTTCTTTTTGCAACCCTTATCTTGTTCATTCGATCTTTTTTACACATGACACTGTCACGTTCCTTACAATACCATATTATTTGAAGTAGTACAAATATACTGTAATTTATTTGAGGCAATTTACTTTTCCACTTGTTTTAGAAAATACGTGCATGAAGGAGAAAATATTTTTTCCATACACTAACACACCACATGTTAAAAGAAGAAGGAAATCTTTCGAACGAATTAAATAAAACGTACAAGAATATATTAACCTGTCAAAAACATTAGTTAACATGATGAAAAAAAATGGTTATGTGTCAAGTGGAGGAAGGAAAAAAATATTAACAAAATTATTAAGGGAAAAAATTACGAATATTTAGTGTGGAACACTTATAAAATGTAAAGAAAATCGGGTTTGTTTTTTTTAGGGAAAAATTTTTTTCATCCCTTTACATTTTTATGTAGCAAGGTATTTACATGTTTGTTTTATGAGAATAAAGGAACAAATACTACACATAAAATACTTTCCAGTTATCTTCACATTTCTTTCGTTATCTTGAATTTTATTTGTTAAACATAAACTTGCGGAACGAGTAAATGCTTCGTTCCTTAAGTATTTTTGCTTTCTTTTTCTAAAACTTAGAAAATATCAACTATGAAAATATTTCTTAAATAAAATATATTTCCTATATCCTTCACTATTATCTGCTTTGTCGAGTTTTTTCGTGTCTTCTCCATAAATAAATACTCTATTTCAAACCTCTTCAAGCCATCTTGTAAAGCTCTCAATTTATTGTAAATCTATCATCTATAAAAGAAAATTTCTAAAACAAATATATAAAGGAAAATACCAGTCATCATTTTGTCTCATTCTTCTTTATATAAAAAGTAAATTACGTTCATTTTTTCAGCGTTTATCGTTGACAAGCACGACGTGTTTTCGACAAATAATCCTTGAAAACTCACGCACTAATATTTATACCAACAAAAAAAATTGTTTAACCCCTTTAACTTTCTATTCACGTATTTTAATTACGATTTTTAAGATCTTTGACATTCCATGCGTTTTGATCCCTGAACAAAATAACCCTGACAAAATATCCCCACTACAAAATATCCTTTCAAACAGTACCTAATAACGTCCAATTTGGTTAAAAAACAACGCGATGGTCACACCTAACTTGCTAATTTTTCTTGAAAAATAAGTTGGGATGGTTAATTATTTTGTCTGAGGATATTTATTGTATAAAACTTTGCGGTGTCAAGAAGTGCACATTCAGTCAATGAATGAAAATCCGGTAAACGAACAATACCTATAATTCCTTTTGTTGGGTACTCCGCCAAACCTCCACCAGGGGGACCACCTGGTCCCCTTTGGCATTAATTATAACAGTTTTTGCGGATTTAACACGGACACATGGGGGTCAATTTAACACTATTTCAATAACAATTGTAATTGGGGGTCAATTTAACACGTTTTGACTAAAAAGAAAATTGTGAGGTTTTGAAATGACATGATTATTGCAAAAATTTTTATCATGGGGATATTTTGTCAGGGATATTTTATTGGGGATATTTTGTTCGGGGATCAAATCGGCTTATATCAAATTTTCATATATCTAATATTTAGCGTAATATCTTTGATTAAAATGTACAAGTTTTAATTGCCGAAAGTTCAAAATGAGATTGCGATATTTTTTGACGTTGCGAAAGCTTTTGATATGACCTGGAGGTACAAAGTTCTGAAGACATTCTGTAAAACCAATATTAGTGGACGCATTTATAAATTTATAGAAGATTTTCTCTGAAAAAGAAAAATGATGACCAGAGTTTAAAATTGTATAACAACTCCAACACCTATGGTCTTCTCAACCCAGTCTATTCTCAGCTCAACTCTCTTTCTGATAGCTTTTAATGATGTTATCACTTGCATATCTAAGCATAAAAAAACGTATCTATATGCTGATGATCTAGCAATATTTGATATTCACCGCAGAAAATGAAAAGATTGCTGAAGAATTGGTTCTAAATGAGCTTGACAAGCTAGAAAAATGGTCTCACAGAAACGTGTTGCTACGTATTGAACGAGGGTGCATAAAGCCTAGTAGCTGTGTGCTTGCAATTTTAAATAAAAATAAAATTAAGAAAGTAAGATTAGCTGATTAATGCAGATATTTGGGGAGGTTTCACTATTTATAACAGGAAATTACTAGTGATAATTATTAAATATAATTTTTTAATAATATGTGTCATTTGTATATATATATATATATATAAATAAATAAGTAACTAAATAAAACAAAAATTTAAATTACGCGCGCCAAGTTAAAAGAAACCGAGTGATTTTGCGGCCAACTTCATCTTGTTAATTTGTGATGATAAAATAGAACGATACTAATGCTTCTAAAACCGCGCCACGATGAAGGCGTCATTTTCATCACTAAACTCAAAATAGTGGGTATAACAGCTACTGCAAAATTCTAGAAAAGTACCTAATAACTTATTTATTAATAATATGCGTCATTTGTATATATAATTATTTTTAATTTAAATAAATAAATAAATAAACCAAAAATTCAAATTACGCGCGCCAAGTTAAAAGAAACCGAGTAGTTTTGCGGCCAACTTCCTCTTGTTAATTTGTGATGATAAAATAGAACGATACTAATGCTTCTAAAATCGCGCCGCGATGCAGACGTCATTTTCATCATTAAACTTCAAATAGTAGGTATAATAGCTACTACAAAATTTGAGAAAAGTAATAATTTATTTATTAATAATATGTGTCATTTATATATATAATTATTTTTAGTTTAAATATAAAAATAAATAAAACAAAAATTCAAATTACGCGCGCCAAGTAAAAAGAAACCGAGTGGTTTTGCGGCCAACTTCATTTTGTTAATTTTTGTCTCAAGATGGCCGCCCATCTAAAAATTTCACTCTCATCATTTTTTCATAAAGGCGTCTAAAGAAGTATAACTTCAAAAAAAAATAAAATACTAAATTTTAAGTTGGTAAGTTATTTTAATTAGTCAGTAGGTATTATACAGGAACTGTGATTTTTACTGAGGTAAAAACGAGATATTATATTCGCTGCCTTAAAAAATATTTCTGCACAAAATGTATTATTATCTTTTGATGCGTTCTGGAGTAATTATAAACCAATCGAAGACTCGTATTTGTATTATTCATTTACAAGACATAAAAACCTTACTATAATATTATAAACGCGAAAGTTTGTAAGGATGTATGGATGTTTGTTGCTCTTTCACGCGAAAAGTACAGATAGGATCTGGATAAAATTTGGCATAGATATAGATTATAATCCGGTATAACATATCGTATACATTATATCCAAAAAAAAATGTACGGTTCCCGTAGAATAGACATTTTTTTGTTTTTTACAGAGCAAAAGATTAACTTCCTTTTTTTAATGTGGTAGTTTAGGATTCAGAGAATGATATAGGTTACTTCTTATAACAGGATAATAAACGGTTCTCATGGGATAGCAAAAGAATTGCATTAATTGAAATCGTGAATTTTAAAGCAGTTTCATTAAAGTCTACGAAATAGAGTCTTAGCTCATTTTCCTCAAGAGGGCTTGATCTACTTCTTATTTAAAAAAAAATGTGCTATTCCCATGGGGCAGATATGTTTTGTCTTGTTTATGTTTTTGTAATGTACATAGTAGTTTGGGGGAGACTGAAATAAGTTACTTTTAAGGCTGGAATAATGCACGGTTCTCATGGGATAGCAAAACAATTGCATTCTACAGGAACCGTATATTTAAAAGAAGTTTCATTAAAGTTCGTGTACTAGAACTAAGCGCATTTTCCTCAAAAAGGCCTGACTAATTTTGCATAGTAATGAAAGAAGTTCTCTAAAAAGTTTAAAATAAAAAATGACAATTTCACGGGAAAATAAATATGAATTTAATTTAACACCCGTTACCCAATAAAATCAATAATGAAATTTTATAAGTAATCTGAATTTTTTCATTGTTCAATGTCGAAGAAATTAATTATAAATAAACGTTTTAAAATAATATACTAAAATTTTTCAAAAAATTAGCAATTACTTTGTGGAAGGAATTTTAATGAAGTTTTGTTAAAGATATACCTTAGATCTAAAACGTTGAAAATCATTAATCCTAAAAAAATTACGGTTCCTGTAGGATAGCAAGTAGTCTATTCTTTTAAGGGGGTGTTCATTAATTATGTCTAGCCGAATCTCACCTAATCTTACTTTAGTGAAAGAGGGGGGAGGTCTCACCAAATATCACGTATTTTTTTTTTAATGCAAGGAACAGAGCAATATTACGAAAAAAATAATCAAACAAATTCCTACACTAAAATATGACCAAATATTATACAATTTTATAGGTGGTTTTGCAAATGCCGCGACGCATTTACACTATAAACAGACGCTTTGAGAAATCTCACGTTAGATTAGGGGATGGGGGAGGGTGTTATGCCAAATCTCATTACATTTTACCAGTGAGTGGGGTCCAAAAATCACTAAAAACGCCTCACGTAATTAATGGATGTCCTTTTAAAATAACTGAACGGTATTAAATGACATTTGGTATGAAACATTTTCAAGTCCTAAAGGAATAAAAATAATTTTTAATTTAAAATAATCGTATAGAAGATGTGAAACAGCTAACATATCTTTCTTGAAAAGTACTCTCTTAAATCGAAATAGTGACTCTCGACTACACCTTTTATCTTTTTTTGTCAAAATAGATGAATTTTTATATTTCGCTATAAATGTAGGGAATCTATTAATCCAGAAGTTAAATTTAGATGAACACTCAGCGAAGCGAGCGGGTATCAGCTAGTAATATAATAAAACACTTTTAATCTATGATTGATGATCATATACCAAAATTATAAAAAAATATTGGATACCTATGGCCTTAAAAAAAAACCCTCATTTATATTGGAAAATATCGTCAGCTTTTTTACATGTATTCATTAAAAAAAGATAAAAGCTCGTAGATTCGTTGTTAACGCTGTTATAAGCGTGCTTTTCATAATATTGATATTCAATTTAGTGATGGCTACGTTTTCGATTATACAGACTCTGTATTTGACACTTCATGCACTCGTAGCTATCGTGAAAAGTGATATATGAAGAGGGCTTAGTGAAAGAGGGTGGTTTCTTCGAAAGCAATCAAATAATCAAATCCTAGTTTTTTGTAAGTTAAATGTGTTCATTTTTATATTGAAAAAAAAAATGAGGTCGTGTTGTAAGCTCTTTTTTAATTAGAATTACCAGCTCGTTTCCGTCGTTCTCTTTTATAACTTGTTGGCGCCACAATTACATTTTTTTTTTTTTTTTTTTGTGTGTGACAGAACCGTAATTGAAATGAGCGCTTTATAATTAAAATAATTATTTATGTTATTTGTGTAATTACAAAGAAGAGGTCATCTAATTTCAACAATTGGTCAGCAAATATTTTCATATTTTCTATCTTACTGTTAATTTTGATTGTGAACTAAACAGGTGATTGGGAAAAAAGGGTATATAAAATATTCATTAAATACCTTTGACGGTTTGGTTGTTCGCTACCAATTTTGCGTTGTAGTCTTTGTGTTTGTTATATAATTATGAATTTTACTATAAAAGGCATAAGGATAATGCGACTATTATTATAGAAAAGGTAAATACAGGATGTTGTTATTAAATACGTAAGAAACCTAAACCCCAAAGAAAGCGTCTCTCACACCTTTGAGATCGTAAATGCAAGGTAAGAAGAAAATTATTAACGTCACTGTACTGGAAGCCACTATTGCCGCCGTAGTGGATGACTCGAGTGGCTTCAAAGTAAACGTAAAAACGACGTTAAAGAAAAAGTACAAGAAGAAAGCTTTACGCACACATGACTAGTATTACAGTATGTGTAAGTTGGTTTTGAAAAACTTTCTCATCCTTTTTTTTTTCTTTAAAAAGGGTATTGTTTTATATTGCAGTCTTCTGTGTCCTTAAAGAGTATTTTGTATGACCGACCAAAGAAAACCCCTACAATAACTCTCCGGGAACAATGTGACTTTGGAAAATAAATGCTTTTGTAGGTCTTATAAATGTGTATGTGTTGAGCTTACGAGTTTTCAGTCGTTTTCTCATTATTTCATTTTGTCTTTTCGCTTTTATTGTAGGTGAATGTGTGTATGTGGGTTTATACATTGCAATTTTTATACCATAAATCCCGACAGTGCGAGGCAGCCGTTCCACGACGAACTTTGCTCTCGTTTATCCCTATGTTTCAATGGGAACATTCTGTATTCATATACGCAAGTTGTGACTTGGCATGTAAACATGAAATTCTAATGCAACAATGCAACATTCGCTCCAAAATCTATTTGACAGTTTTTATGTTTTTCGCTTCAAAAATTTCACATTTTAATTATCCTCTTACTTATAATAAGATTAACTCCTTACAGTATGGAAATTTTGCCCAAAGACTAATGTTTTAAAGCATTCTCAAATGTCATGATTGTCCTGTACAAAAAGCAAATTATAAAGCGCTTATTTGCTATAAAATTGAACTTATGTGAATTATTTGAACTTTAACTATTCATAGAAATTCATTTTTCGTGTTGTAAATGTCGATAATTTCAGTAGAGTCGAAATTTTAGACCTATTTTGGCCCTAAAATGGATCTTTTACCCTCATTTCAACCTTCAACCTCATTGTATTTAATGGACCTCGTTTTGTCCTCAAAAAAGTTTCATCATCATAAAACATAAAACTTGGTTGTAAACCTGCTTTTTTTACAATATTGCAAATATGATTTACTAATAACCCAAATTTTTGATCTCTCTCTTTCCTATACTTGGATGCTTAATATAATATTGTGTAGCCTCTACTAGCATAGAATTTATTGTGTATCTGGATATGATCCATTACTGGTTTGTTCCTTTATCCTGTCCAGTCTTGTTCAATTTTACTTAGTTTTAGTCTCTCTCAACCGTTCGAGTCATTTCGGGTGGCTACAACTTAGTTAGTCATTATGCAACAATTGAATTAACTTATTTCACTTCCTATTTGATTTATTTTTCAATATTGTCTATATCAAAAGGCCTAAAAGTGTAAATGTAAAAAATTTAAAGGTGAAAAAACCGAGTTTAAAAAAAAGTGTGAAGAAATTTGCTTTAATTTATTATCTTGAAAGTAATCAGAGAGATGTTATACAATTAAATAAAATTTCTAAAGAAATGCGCATGGTTGGAAATATTGTGGATTATAATAAAAGGAACCCTGGAAAAAATGATGGCAATGGCAACAATAAAGGAGGTGGTAAACAAGGACAAGAAAATTAAGAATTAAGAACTGATATTTGTAATATTCTTATTACTTTTAAATTTATCGCTAATATTAAATAATTAAACTTGTACATTTAAAGAATAAAAAAAAACAAAATATTAAAATAAAAATTTTATTCTTTCTGAAAAAAACTCTACCAATTAAACAATAACAAAGAGTGACAAAGAATGAGCGGAGAAAAGAGAGAGAGAGAGTAAATAAAAAATTTGAACCTCATTTGAACCTAAACATTGTATTTTGTCCAATAAATGCCACTTGTAGGTTCAAATGAGGACCAAAATTCAAATGCAAATGGTCCTCTTTTCAATTTACCTGAACCTCTAAATAACCTAGATTTTGAGGGCGAAAATAGGTCTAAAATTTACAAAAATTACTTAAAAAATTAATTTTTTAATGATCTTTTGAAGGTTTTTTATAAAACATTATACCTACTCTATGTAAAGAAAATCGTTTCAGTAAAAACTAATTATGTGATTGTCTAGGATTATTACCGTCTTTGTTTTAACGTGCTATATTACTTGGTTTGAACGGGCTAGAGTGTTGTGTTAAGAAAATATTAAACTAAATTTAAAAAAAAATTAAAAAATTGTTGATAATGGGTTTAGTTTGCCCTTACTCTTAACATGCTAGACATTTTTTCACGACGCCTAAAGGCGAAAACTTGGTTTATTTCAGAACAAATTTTAAGTCCCCAAAGCTTTACTTTAAGTATGTTGGCATAAAAAGCAAATAGTTATTCCTTAGGAATCGAAAATTTTCTAGAATTATAAATATCTTCGTATATTTACTTGACAAAAAACCTCACTATTATCAGTTTAGTCATCTTTCGATGGATTATTACCCGTAATTTACGTTTGACATGCTTTAAACTCCCTATGGCCTATAATTTGGATATATAAGTTAATTTTTTTTGTTCCAATTCACCCCTTCATAACTCGGTGTATTTTTCCCTCTATGAATCGAAGTCCTATCGGCTTCACATCCCTAAGTTAAACTCCCAATTGTCGAACTGTATAGGCTTTTGTTATTTACTCTTACGGGTGTCATTTTGGAACTTGGATATTTATTTTTAAGAATGAAATCATATTCACTACAGAGAATTTCCTAATTACTCCAAGTTTTACTCTCAATGAATCGAACAATGCATAAATAAAACTCCTCCTCCGATAATTTTAACGTTTACTGAACTGAACTGGGTAGATAAATAAGATAATCACCTATAAATTAGCTATGAATTTATGGTTTCTAGGAATTTAACTTGGTGAGAGTTCACTGAATTTGAAATCAATTATAAAACAATGCAACTTGTAATTTAATTTTAATGTTAATTTTTTAGTACTGCTTAGACTTTAACAAACAATTATAATAGACAATTTATAAAATACATAAATAAAAATTGTGAAAACAGTTTAATCTGATAATTTCTTCATATATTAAAATATTATAGTCTAAGAGCTAGCAACGTTTTCGAGAGAGAATTTTAGGTCGGCCAGTTTTTAAATATGATATCTCTTGCACTACCCCGGACGTCATACGGGCTGTCTGGCTGTCGATAGAGGTTGCGTTTATTAGTGCGCATCGCACCTGTAATACAGGTAATATATTAACATTTTGAATCATTTTAAGAAAGTATTTTTTTTTTATTATTGGAATTGAATTTTTTGATACATGAATCTATTATTGCCAGATATTTTTATCGTTGCAAAAACTGTACCAGACACTTTTCTTGAGATGAAAAAAACAATTTTTTTAAATATTTTTGTATTTCTAGTCCAGGAGGGCTGATTTTTTGATACAGCATAAAGACGGTCATTTCTAAGAAACTGCTAAAAAATCAGCCCCACCATTTTTTAGAAACCTTTGAAAAATGCGTTTTCTTTTAAATTTTCCTTATAAAAGGAAAACGGCTCACAAATCGTGAAAAAGTTTTAGATGAAATTTGTAGAAAATAACATTTTACATAAAAATATCAAGTGACTAATTTTTGTAAAGTGGCTAGTTTGCCCGCTACAAGCTTGTAAAGCTCATTGTATACATGCCGATTGTTGGCACAACGGCTATATCTCTCTGGACGGTAGGAACTCTTCCACCACTCAATTGACGTCAGGTCAAGCCAGCCTTACCAAGCTTGTAGCGGGCAAACTAGCCACTTTACAAAAATTAGTCTACAGGCATTTTTTATGTAAAATGTTATTTTCTAAAAATTTTATCGTAAACTTTTTCACGATTTGTAATCCGATGTCCTTTTATAAGGAAAATTAGAAAGAAAACCTATTTTTCCAAAGGTTATCATTTAAGAGAAAATAATTATTGCGGCTGCTTTGAATTGGGGAACTCGATGGGGATAGGCTGATCTAGATTGGGATTTCACGAGGTGATCTTCTAATAATATTGAATGTTGTTTATATTACAAACTGTGCACTAATCATAAATAAAATATGTTAATATTTTTCAGCTCGAATTAACAAAGAGTAGCATATGTATAAAACGAGTTATGCAATATTGAAATGCCTTTAATACAAATTAAAAATGTATTTACAATTAATAGTAATAATATAGTGAAACCATCAGTTAATAAATTTTAGAGCCCTTTTTATCACATCTATTATTTCAATCAAGGGTAATAAAGCCGTTGAAATGAAATTTCATTCGTTTTGTATTTGGTGGGAATTTAATTACAGAATGGTATTAATTAATTTTTTTTAAAATTCATCAAAGCATCAATGGTTAAATACTTCACTTCTGATATCAATTTAATGATTTATTTTTCGTTTTTTTTCTTTTTTTAAATTTTTTTTTCAACGTTTGTTCTTTGAAGTTTAAAAAATTAATAAACTAATTTGTTTGGAGAAATGCTTTCATTTTTTCAAGATAAACTTGATACATTTACGAAAGATTTTTTATCATCTTTACGTTGTCTTGAAGTTGACTCATTTTATGTCGTAGAAATTTTTTTTATTTCTCAAGAAAGTACGCTTACGTACGGTTTCTTTAGAAAATTTGAATTTTTCATAACGATCAATAATTTATTATACACCGAAAAAAATTTCCTTTAGCTTTTCATCGCCTTATATTCGTATATATTTCGCGAGAGAAAACGTCACTGTCATTCGATTGTGTGAACGATATGAGTTTCAGAACTCTCTAAATGTATTCAGTGTCATCTTTAAGGTGGGTCGGGGGCAGTTCAACAAACAGACAGCGTTGGCAGGCCGTTTTTTCTTTCCATCTCTTATTTCGTTTTACACTTCATATCACGAACCGCGTTTTCCCTATTTCCATCGCAGTTTGTTGCCTTGTTTTCCTGTTTTCTCACAATGTTCCTCTTATATATATATTCCCGTATTCAGCACACATAATAAACTCGTGAGAAACCAAGACACGCACCGCCAACACCGGCTTCTGTATTCATATAATATATCTAGAGGTGGGAACGAGAAGTTTAAGGGGTTGAAGCCTCATGCCTCGCACGTCTATAGAAACACTATCCATCTTTATTCGTTTCTTATACCAAATACTCAGAGCTTTCAGCTGTATAAATATTATTTTATTGCTACAACTTCGATCTCGCCTTTTAATAAGTGACCATTTCATATGAACGACGTTTTCTTTTTCTACTCAGGGATGAACGGAAAAGTTCGAGTGTTGTGGGTAGTCGTTGAACAAATATAAGGTTGATATCATTTTTTATATAAATATCGATTGCAAAATGAACATTCTCGTAACAATTTGTTCGAGAAACTGTTTACTTGAGTTTTCGGATATTTTTATTATAATATTATTACAAAATTAGATTGCCGTCTTTGTTATGGTTTTCCAAGAAAGAAAAACCAGGAAATATGATATTAATAAATTTTCATTTGTATCAATATTTGCTAAATAAATACTTGATATTACTTAAATGATAAATAGAAACGAACAATAACTGAAATTTTTCGAATAAATTTAATTTGAAACAAATTTAAATTTACTGGACAAATCTGAATAAGTTTTTATTGTCACGACACAATAAGAATGACTATAAAAACCACTTCGATAAATCGTAAAAATATTAAAATGAAATACAAATATTCGTATGCAGGTACGAAAATTTATGTAACCAATGGCAATATATCAAAACTGGAATATTATTACTGCTACAAATACTTATACGTTTCTATATAGTATATGTAACAGTGGAGACAAACCACGAAACAGGACAGGGAATATTATATAAATTTATATATTATTCCCACAGGATTTAAACTAAGAAGAACTTCTATCCCTAGAACGAAAATACTAAACAAATATTCTCTTCTTGAAATATTTTTTTTTAGTTTAAACTAAAATGATTTATTCCTGTCAATTTCATAAAAGAATATTAATGATCAAATAGTAAATTTAGATATTAAATAAAAAATATGAACATTTAGGTTAATGAATTAAGTATCCAATTGTAGAAATGTAAATTTTTTATTGTTAAAAGAATGTGAATACAATTTGTGAAATTCTTATTACGTTAATATCCAAGGGCGATCCCAAAACGTTTTCTATTAAAAAAAAACAATTTTTAACAATTGTTTTTAATACAACAAATAATCTATACCAATAATAAGATTGAAGATTTTTGCTACTTGAATACCTATATAATAAAAACGTTCCATCTTACCTGCGTGAGCGAACGAAAAACAGAATCATTTTTCCACGCTGAGATTTTTATCTAATCTAAAAAATTTAAGGTGATTTGTTGAATATTCCTTATTGCCTACTCCTACATTTTCATATATTTAATACAAAAAAATAAATGCCATTTACATTGTAATTTTCCCCAAAAAAACAGGGTAATAACAGGGTTCGTCCAGGGTAAACTCGAAAACAGCTGAGCCAATTTCAATGGAATTTTTAAAAAAAAATTATTAAATATTCTAACTTACATTATGGGCTACTTTAAATTTCGAATAGTTTTCCCTGTCTGTTTGTTTGTTCTTGGCAAACTTGAAAACGGCTGGTCCAATTGGGACAAGATTTCACATACAGGGAGTACATATTACCAAAAGTGCTATAAAATACTTTTTTTTCACAAAATTTTAATTTTCTGAGCAAAAATGTAATTTGACAATGTAATTTGTTATTCTTATAAATTAATTTTCGCAAATTTGAAAATTATAACCATTATAGAAGTATAGCGATAGGTTAAATTCCTAGAAACCATAAATCCATTGTGAATTTACGGGTAGTTAATATATTATTAATAGTTTGGCTGAGTAAACGTTCGAATTGTTGAGTGTAGAGAAGGAAATCCTCTGCAGTAAATATGATTTCATTCATAAAAAGAAATATCTTAATTCAAAAATGAGACCCGTAAGAATAAATAACAAAAACAGATAGTTCGACTTAAGTGATCCCGATTAAGAATTTGACTAAGAGAGGTAAAGCCGTTAGGCAGAGCCCTCAGAACAAAAAGAAATCCAGCCTAACTTATTTTTCAAGAGAAAATAGCAACTTAAAGGTGACCAACGCGTTGTTTTTTTACCAAAAACTATATTCTTAATTTTCAATTTATTTTAGCAAGATCTATAAGATTTCGTTGTCTAATCTTAGACATCGGGAAATAGCAGACTTGCCGATAAGACATAATGGACTTAAAATAATACTATATATCCTAGAATAGTGAACCTAAGGCAACCTAACTAATACCTCAGATCTTAAGATAACACATTAAATATTATATATCTTAAAAAGTTACACTTCCTAAAGGATAGCTACTAATCCATTCTACTAAAATTAATAAATGATTTTATATGACATTTGATGAGAAAGGTTCTCAAATTTTAACATTTTCTTAATATTTTACAATATTTTAAAAAACGTAAAGATCCTACCTATAAGATAGTTTATATCTGCAGTTCCTGGAAAAGTAGTTAAACGGATTTTCATGAACTTTCTATGAAATAAAGGTGTAGAAATACCTAATTATCTTTTTTTGTTAAAATAACTGAATTTCTTATTTTGGGTAAAGTTTTTTATTATTCAATCAGATTAATTTCGATACACTCAGCGAAGCGGGCGGGTATTAAAATATTAATAAAGACTAACGCTAGAATAATTTGTTGGTAATTATTTTTCCATCGCAATTTTATCGGTGTGCTTATATCGCGCTTTTGTCGGTGAACTTTCTTAAGGACATGGCGATAATTTTTTTATTAAAATTCTAAAGGATCCAAAAATGCTGTAATCTAAATGGATGATTACATAATAAATATCCCTCGCATAGTAACAACTCCTCCTTAGAGTTCTAATAGTACTAAAGTTCATTGAGCCTCAGGGCCATCAGAGTCACAAAAAATTCCAAGATACTGATAACGACTCAGAAAAAAATTAACATTAATTTAATTATTTTTGTTTAAATCAGTGGTTCCCAAAATGATCCCTACGGACCCCCAGGGGTCCTCAGTATCATTCAAGGGGACCGCGAGAAATTTAAAATTGATTTGGGTCCCCTGAACATCGTCAGAGGGTCCACGTATAGTTTATAATAAAATAATAAAATTGTGATCCATTTTCTTATTGTAAAAATTAAAATAAATAGCAATAAATAGAAAAGTAGTGATTTTAACGTCTTGAGTAAATGTAATTTAAGTACTGAGCATAATGGAGTACCTTTTGTGTAAATAAAGATTGACAAAACTTGACAAATCTTGTATTGAGTTTCAAATAAGCTTATAGAGACCATAACGTAACGAAAAAATTACCAGGTGAACTCCTCTTTTTTATTCTTTCTATATTCTTATATTCATTGCTTGCCACGAGTGATTGGTGAAATGAAGTGTGCCGAGTGAAAGATGTGAAACAAAAAAGCGAATAGGAGAAGTGATTCTATTGACTACTAGATGGCACGTCTGTAGACCTTACTTATCAGTTATAGAAGTTGTAAAAAAGGTTTTTCGATATTAATTTTTATGAACAAGAAAATTGAAAGAAATATTGTAACTTTTTTAGTTTTCTTTTATTGTTTAGAGTTGCAAGTGTTACGCCCGTAAAGAACTTCGTTTATTTTTCGGTTATTAAACAAATATTAAAAAGAAGAGCCCTTAACGTAGACTTATTAAAGTTTTTAGTGAATTTGTTTATAGTTTAATTTTTTACATTAAGTTTTTGGGGCCACCTTTGTGTAGTTTATTTTATAATGATTTATATTATTTTTCATCAAGATTTCAAAACACGATTAAGTTATTGAAGATATTTTCTTAAAAGCATGTTACATGGTGAACTCAAATCTCATTTCTAAATCATAAATTAATTTATTAGGGCACAAATCGCTGTCTGGGTTTCAAGACACTAGGTTTCATCCCTCGCAATTTATTAGTAATAATCCCATTTCTTACAAACTGATGAAAAATACGACCACTGTAAGGTTTTTGTTGTTTAAAAGTTAAAGCTTGAGGTATACAAAATATTAAATGACAAAGATCAGCTTTATTGTCAATATCAAAATTACAAAATTAAATGATCTATCCTTTAGAGTTTAGACACTGAGACTCAAATAAATTAAAACTTTTTGTAATTATTCAAGTTGTATAATTAAATTCATAATAAGTTTGGTCAATATTTGTTTGTTTATAATCCCTAAATTAATTTACATATTGGTGAATTTCTTCAGCTTCGCTAAAGATTTAATCAATGTTCGGTCATTAATCAAAATTAATGACGAAAATAATCAATAAATATTCGCATAATAATTTGGTTTACTTGAGGAATTTATTTATTTAGTAGAAGCGTTTAAAACAACGAAAAATTTTCTTATAATTTTCATAAAAGCAAATAAATGTTTTAAGCTTCAATATTTCCCATTAAAATTAAAATGTATTCATAATGAAATTGAGTTTATAACATTAAGGGTCATTTTATTAAGTTAGTATAATCGAATAAAACCTTTATCGTTCAAATTTTTAGGTTAATATATCGTTTTTGGTGGCACGTAATTCACCTCATGAAAACCGAGTTAGAAAATTCAGGATCGTTCCCGAAAGGCTCAGCGTTGACAATGTGATAAACTTTTCATCCCTATCACATGTCATACGGGGACGTGGCTTTTTTTCGGGCCACTGAAGCATACACCATCTCATCGCATCTCATCTTTCCGAAAATAATCGTAGAATTTCTTCCCTTCCAAAAGAACAGAAAACCTTCTAATTATGTTACATTCTAAATGTGTTTGATGTAAAAAATAAAACTTTCTTGTTTTAATTTAAATCAATACTAGATGCATGGTATTTAATAATAAAAAATATCTCATTGTTATTCAAAGCATATTTGGTTCATAAAATATTTGATCGGCCCGAGAGATATTTTTGATGACATTATCATTTTTAGATGAGATGGAAAATAAAAATGGAATACATAACAATTTTGGTTGATATATATGATAAAAAAAAATAATATAAAAATTTATTGTTTTCATTGACCTCTTAGGGGAAGAATTGGGAGGAGTGGGAAAAACCATCGAAAGCAATCTGTGCAGACAATGTTTTTCGGAAGACTGTCGAAAAACGTCATTCTGTCCCACTGGTATATCTAATAAATAACTCCTGCTCTGACTTTGACGGAAATAGAACGAAAAATTCATAATTCTCGGGCACTTAGAATTATCATCAATATTCGGTTCACGTATCCGGAATAAAAGGAATATTTCTAACGTTCGATGAAACCGTCTTTTGTTGGATAAGAAATTTTTTAAACGTTTTAATACGTTTCATAATTCAACCCATTTGTTGTACTAATAGACCAGGGTCGATAATTTTTGATCCTAAAAAAAATATAGTAAGATAAAACCCATTAGAAAAGGAAGAAAATATAACAAAAATAAAAGGAAAAATAAATTACGGTCAGGAAGTGGAAAAAAGAGAGGTTTTTAAGGAGAGAAACGGATTATCTTGATTTTCGACAAAACAACAAGTGCTATGGAAAACAGTTAAATAGAAAAGTTGTAGGTAATATAAAGATCGACAACTTTTGCACAAATAATTGTTTTAAATAACCTCAAAATTTAAATGAAAAATTCAAATAACCTAGTTTTTTGTTTTTATCTTTTCCAAATATTTTTTTTTGAAATTTGGTAAAAATTGTTCAAAATTGTATATAATACAATTGTACAAATACAACTTTGAGCAATTTATTAAAATTTACACTTTAATTATTGCATTTTCTGAGAACATTTAAAATTCGAATGTATATATTTTTATTCACCATCTGAAAGTAAAGATCTCAACGAACAAAAAGCCAACCGACTTTTTTAAAAATGAAGATATTTTGACGTGAGAATTTTCGATTGAAAATTAGGGTGCTTTTTTTTCAATATTAAGTCAAAATAGATTGAAAAATAAATGTTTTAAATCAAAAAAATTACAGTGTGTTTGGGACATTAAAAGGCAAGTTTTTCCCAAAATTCGAAAAAAGTGGGTGCGTGTACTTATGTAGGCGCGTTATACTTCTTTGGTATCATTAAAATTTAGTTTTTATTAATTGCATACAAATAATAAAATTGAAATAAAATTTAGAAAATAATATTTTAATTTATATCAATAAATAATACATACGGATAGTTAACCTCAATTAAATTGGAGCACTTGAAAAAGTATAAAGGCACAATTATTTCACTCATACTTAGGAATAGTAACTAATATTAATCAAAATAGTCAATTTAAATCACTACTGAATATAATTTATTCGTGGAGAGGGCACTTTTACGAGAGTGTGCGGTTCTTTTAAATTTTAGTACGGCGCGTTGAACAGAGATGGCGGGGCAATATCCAAAATACATTTAAGCATTACAAACTTGCGCTGTGATGATAAAATAGACCGATACTAACGCCGCTAAGAACAACGCGCCGTACTTATAACCTAAAAATAATCTGACGTTTAACACTTCTTTTCCGAGTCACCGTTTGTGTAGTAAATTTGTATTTTATGACTATTTAATGGCTCAAATACTATGAACGACTATGATTAACAATGAAAATAAATTCTAAAGAATCCTGCAAGACGTTTATTAAATTTGTCAGGAGCATTTTTCTGGTCAACAATTCATGCATATCATGAAAACGAAGTTTCATAGAAATTGCGAAATAAACTAAGTAGCTACTTTGCAAAGTAAATGTCTTAATCTTATTCATGCCTTGTTTTACTAAATTATTATTCTAAGATGGTTAAATCATTTCAGAATCCCAGATTTCGTGATAACCAAGAATATGCATGGAATGCAGACGTCATTTTCACCACTTAACTCCAAATAGTATGATAACAGCTACTACAAAATTCGAGAAAAGTAATAACTTATTTATTAATAATATGTGTCTTTTGTAGATATATATAAATATTTTCTAAATAAAATACTAAAAATATATTTTAATAATTAATTATTTTTAATTTAAGTAAATATAAATATAAATAAATAAAACAAAAATTCAAATTACGCGGGCCTAGTTAAAAAAAACGAGCGGTTTTGCAACCAACTTCATCCTGTTATTTTTGTGCCTCAATGATGCGCACGCATCTTAAAATTTCACTATCATCACATCATATAAATCACCTAAAGAAGTATAACTTCAAAAATTTTTGTAAAAGATAAGAATAAAAAACAAAAACTTGGTTATTGGAATTTTCACATAAATTTTGAGATTATGTAAAAAAAGTGTTAATACAAAAGTTGTAGATCTACTTATTATCTACAATTTGCTATTTAACTTTTTCCATAGGACTTGTAGTTTTGTCGAAAATCAAGATAAATCGTTTCTACCGTTAAAAACACCCCCTTTTTCCACTTTCCCACCTCAGATCGACCGTAATTTATATTTCCTTTCATTTTTGTTTATATTTTCTTTCTTTTCCAAAGGGTGTCATCCTACTATTATATTTTTTTCACTTTTTACCATTTTCAAAGGCTTTAGCTTTGGACTATAAATCCTTAAACCAAATACTATTTTGCCAATAATTGAAAATATTTTATTAAATGTCTAAATGGACGATCCAGAACAATAATTTAATTCATGAAAAAAAATAAAAAAACTGGGGTTGGTTGGCTCTGTTGTTATATTTCCATTTGAGTAATCAAATAAAAAATTCATATTTGTATGCATATGAAATATGCATGAGGTTTTCATATTTAAATGTATGAACATACGGAAAAAAATCGTCCCATTCCAACATTTTTTTCATTCACTATTTAAACATCTTTTACGTCATCCACCTATACATGTTATTACGTCAATGTATAAAGTAATTTCCCAAAAATGCTCAATCATTGAAAATCTTTCACATTCATTTTATTTGCACATTAACTTTCGTTACATATTCGACCTACAACTGTTTGTTTGCATTTGCAACATTCATTTTTAAATAATTGAGTTTAATGATATAAAATACGAGCACAATTGCACTTCGTTGCACGAAAACTTTGACTGTAGACATTCGAGCTTTCATTCAAATCGAATACTTAAATTTCCAATTATTTCATGCATAAATTAAATATTTGTAAGTAACAGTTTCGTTTCATCCATATTTTATACCGAGCAAAATAAATGCATGAAATTTAATGGCTTTTTTAGTGATAAAGTAAAAAATTAGAACCGAGCAAAATTTCAGAGAAAAGGCCACGTTAATTCTCGTATCAGCAAAATGGTTTGGAAATAATGTTTGTCCCTATCGTTGAAAATTACTTGTGTATGAAAATTAATTGGATCAATTTCCGTAATAGAGGTCTAAGCATATCATCCCCTTATCAATCCCACGTTGCGCGTTCCATTATATCGTAACCGCCGATCAAAACTCAGGAATATTCGCATTTATTTACAAGGGACGTTAGTGGTGCTATCGGGTATCAGTGTCCACGTACGTTTTAAAGCCTTGAGTCAGCAACTGCCCTTTCCATTTTCATTTGAGCTTCCACGACAATAAATTTAAGTGTGTTATAATTATATTGTTCTCAAGCTTTGCAGACTTGGTTGGTTCGTGTCGAGCTTAAAAACCGACAAACACACGGACTAAATGGAGTCGATTGAGAGATCAGACTGACAAGACCAAACTAACCAGCAACTATTGGGAGAGAAATTGTTAGAAAATTAAGTGTGTGGATTGGCTAAACTTAATGTTTGAGAGATATAATCTTCGGTAGGTACATACATGGTAAGTTTAATTGTATAATTTTCTAAGTTATAAGGATTGAATAGACGATTAAAGTGGTGAAGATGAGTACGTGTGGACTGTGAGGAGATGACTGGGACATGTGTTTGGAAAATTGGGAGTGTATTGATAATAGCTTTCAAGAGATAAAAGGTACAACAAAACAAATTCAAATAAACGGATTAAATCTGAAATAATGGAAACAATTACGTCAAGAACATAGACAATAAACACTTTTTAATCAACAACGAAAAATAATGATCGATAAAAAAGATTTCTTGATATTTTCAAACAAATTAAAAACCTTACTATATAGAGCAGTGCTTTTAGCCTTTGAAAATGGTTAAAAAAATTATAGTAGGATGACACCCTTTGGAAAAGGAAGAGAATATAAACAAAAATAAAAGGAAAAATAAATTACGGTCGATCTGAGGTGGGGAAGTGGAAAAGTGGGGGTGTTTTTAACGGTAGAAACAGTTTATCTAGATTTTCGACAAAACTACAAGTCCTATAAAAAAAAATTTAAATAGCAAAGTTGTAGATAATTAATAGATCTACAACTTTTATGCATACACTTTTTTTTAAAATAACCTCAAAATTTATGTGAAAAATTCCAATAACTAAGATTTTGGTTTATAATTTTTATCTTTCACAAAAATTTTTTTCACTCGAAATTTGGTGAAAACTTACTTTTTAATGTCTCAAACACACTGTATTTGTTCTATTTAATATGTTAATTTTTTCACCTTATAATGACATTACAATGTTAAATGTTCTCAGGAAATGCAATAGTTAAGGTGTAAATTTTAATAAAATGCTTAAAATTGAACATAATACAATTGTACCCTCAACCCAATACCCTCAACAAAAACCCAGTATATCTCGAGGACAATAGGAGCTCATTGAGGCGCCTGGGTGTCCTGGAGGTTGTATAAACCAACCCAGTCAACACAACATTTGTCGCTAAGTACAGAAATGTTCACGCGACATTATAGAAAAAAATTTGTCAGGATATTTTTTTTTGGTTAACAATTCATGCATGCCATGAAAGCGAAGCTCCATAAAAATTGCGAAATAAAGTAAGTAGCTACTTTTCAAAGTAAATGTCTTAATCTTATTCTTATCTTGTTTTACAAAATTATTATTCTAAGATGGTTGAAACATTTCAGAAAGCCAGATTTTGTGATAACCAAGAATATGCATGGAATGCAGACGTCATTTTCATCACTAAACTAGAAAAATGGTATAACAGCTACTGCAAAATTTGAGAAAAGTAATAACTTATTTTTTAATAATATGTGCCATTTGTATATATAATTATTTTTAACTTAAATATAAAAATAAATAAAAAAGTGATTAAATAAAACAAAAATTCAAATTACGCGCGACAAGAAGCTGAGTGGTTTTGCGGCCAACTTCGTTTTGTTAATTTTTGTCTCAAGATGGCCGCTCATCTAAAAATTCCACTCTCATCATTTTTTCTAAATGCGTCTAAAGAAGTATAACTTCAAAAATACAGTGTGTTTGGGACATTAAAAGGTATATTTTTACAAAATTTTATGAAAAAAATTTTTTTTTGTTAAAGATAAAAATAAAAAACTAATAATTTGGCTATTGGAATTTTTCACATAAATTTTTAGGTTATGTGAAAAAAGTGAGCACAAAAAGTGTAGAACTACTTATTATCTACAATTTTGCTATACAAAGACATTTTTAAGTTACAGCCGTTACAATAATCAAATTACATTTCAACACTCCCTTTTTTATTATTGCATTTATTTTTTAACCAGAAAGAGTTATCTTAGTTAGCGAAAACAATTTATTTTTAATTAAACTTTAATCCAAAAAATTGCTCCCTCAGAATACGCAATTTCTCCAAATATATATACTTATTAATTGATTAATAGTTAAAAATTTAAAAAATTTCCAACTAAAGAATTAAATTCGCTATTAAACCCAAAATAAGTTTTAATTAAAATTTTATTTTTTTTAAGTTCATTATCTGCTCTTTTCATTACACAATTAATTGATCAAATTTTTGCAGTATTTTTAATAATAAATTATTTTAAACTATTTATACAAGTTAAGTTGTACTATAACGTCATCAACTGACGTTGGATTTAATTACATGAATAGTTTAAAAATTGGATTACTAATTAACTATACACCTGGAGCAATTGCGGATCCGGAAAGACCATTTAAGGTACAATTTTTGAAAAAAAAATTTTAAAAAAACAGTGATTATTTTGGTTAATATAGCAATTATTTTTTGAATTAACAAAATTTAAAAAAAATTAATTTTTGATTAACCAATAACTATACACTTGGAGCAATAGCGGATTCTGAAGAAGCAATTTAGGAGCAATTTTTTGGCATATACTCGTAGTTAAAATGTTCTACGCTAAGTTCTTTCCGGTTATTTTTAATATATTTTTGCGTTAAATTTTTTAATTTTTTTCCTCTGTAAATTAAGTATGTTCATAACATAAAAACCTACGCAGACGACGTCGCGGGTATCAGCTAGTTTCAAATAAAATGTGTTTAAATATATTTAGTTTACCAACTATATTTGTAATAAAAAAGTAATAATAAAGTTATAAAATCTAGAGTTTATAAACTACCCATATTGTTTAAACGTTTTACTAATGTAAGATCGTAAAAAGTTTAACTTCAGATTTTTTCTGAGAGCTGAGAATGTGATGTTAAAATACATTTTTATAATGCATAGTATAAAATTTTCATCGATCTATTTGACAATCAATTATAAAAATGGTAAAATTTAACAAACATTTTTTTCCATAATATATTGATCATAGAACTTTTATACAAAGCGATTTCCATATTTTATAGTTTGAAATAATTTAATTATCCTAATTTATTCAATGGAAGCCTCTGTTGAAATAATTATACATATACAGTTACCTTTCAGCGTAATTAGACTTAAAATTGTTCGACGAGTTGTTTTGGAGCTTCTTTTGAATATATTATTTTATAAAAAAATATTTTTATGCAAATAAAATGGAAGCACTTTCAACATTTTTTAATTTAACAGGAAATACAGTTTTAATATAATTAATATGAATTTACCTGGTGAACATACTCGTATAATATGTAATATTTTGTTATATTACGATACATGTACGAATATAAAATTAAAGTTTATTAATTTTTGCGTAGGTATTAATTGAAGGGAAATATGATCCTTTGCAAAGTACATTTTTAATTAAATTGTTTTGAAATTAGCAAAATTAAATTCCATGAACTTTGTCATAATGATTTCAAAGTATTGTACTAAGGTTTTTGATAAAATTCTATTAACGATGTAAATGATTTAAACATGTTGAAAATATTTTAACTAGAGAATTCAGATTGGACTTTGGTCAATTTTAATGAAAAACTTTAATGCTTTAAATGGCTTTGATATATTTGTAGCTTTTTAATCCAATATTTCAAATCAAAGTGTTAGACAAGTCAAATAAAATACGAAACATGTTTTCTTTTGTTGCAAAATTCGAATTTCTAGATAGATTTCCAGGAGAATTAATTCTATTCTCGGAGTTTTGGACTAGAAATGAATCTGTTTTCTAGTTCACAAACTTTTTCAAATTAATTTATTGAGTGCAAGTTAGGTTATTGTGACTATTAAATTCGTTTTAATTTAAAACAACACGGAAAATTTATTTAAGCTGTGATAAAAAGAATTTTTCGTCACAAAAACTTGACTTGAACAATGCAGTAAATTAAAAAAAAGTGGTTGCGTGTATTTATGTAAGTACGTGAAAAGTTATACTTCTTTGGCATCATTTAAAAATTAGTTTTTATTAATTGCATACAAATAAACAATTTTAAAAAATTTTAAAAATTGTAATTTAATATTTAATAATAATAATAAAATATATCTAAAGATATTTTTATTAAAAAAAAAATAAGAGAATAATATTTTAATTTATATCAATAAATAATATCCAAAGAAAGCTGCAAGACGTTTATAAAATCTGTCAGGATCATTTTTCTGGTTAACAATTCATGCATGTCATGAAAACGAAGCTTCATAGAAATACCAGATATTTTAGAAATAAAACAAAAAAAATTGATCGAAATCTATCCAGTAGTTTTTGAGTTAAAGGTGAACATTTGAAAACAGCTATCATTTTATTTATATAGATATGTGCCATTTGTATATATATAATTATTTTTAATTTAAATATTAAAATAAATAAATAAGTAAATAAATAAAACAAAAGTTCAAATTACGCACGCCAAGTTAAAAAAGACCGAGTGGTTTTGCGGCCAATTTCATTCTGTTAATTTTTGTCTTAAGATGGCCGCCCATCTAAAAATTTTACTATCATCAATTTTTCATAATGCGCCTAAAAAAGTATAACTTCAAAAAATTATGATCTGATATTTTGAGTATAAAGTTAATATTTTTATCCAAGACATTTTCATTGAGTTTCAGTGATATTTATCAGTAAGGAAATCCTGTTAGAAAATTCAATTTCATCAATTGTTCTAGTTTATCTCACTTATCTTTAACGGCTTGCTTGACGTTTCAATTAGATAATTTCTACAACTTTGCAAATTTCCCTGTACATAGACATAATATATAGGTATATGTAATAGAAAATAACGTCAATTACATTTCTGTGACATGCTAAATGTCACGAATTTCGCTGTGGAAATTTAACTAGCTTATCTACTTAAATGAGTTCTGTAGATTTGTTCAAAATAGACGGATCGTAGAATTAGAAACGTGTGAAAGAGGTATGTTAAGTTAACAGAGTTGAGTTTAGTGTGGTATTTCCAGGTTAAATATTTAACAGAAAGAGACTTTAATGCTTTTACACTATATAATTTTGCATTTTTTTTAAGTCTTATTATTTGTATATTATCCATTGTAAAAGTTCCATGAACACATTTCCACTCTTCTTTTCAATAGCTTGATTTTTTTTACATTGGAAAATGGCCAATTTTTTTTTTTTTTAGTAAAGCACTGTAGATACGATTTTAAGCTTCTTATTAAATTAAGTAACTCATTAAATTGAAATTCTTAATCTTTTGAAAAATTCAAACATGAATTTGGTCAGCATAAAAGATTATTTTGTTTGAAGATTTTAAAGAAATTACCAAACAGTTGTGGTAAGAAACTTGATAAGATTTCTTCCGCATGAGAACAAAGAAATTTATAAAAGATTATCATTGTCAATTCGAGTTATTGAGATGTTACTCATATAATCATTTATGAATAATTCTATATTAACAAGTCATTTTGAATCCTATATTTCTGGTAAAGTAATAAATTCAATACTTGTTACATTTACAATTTGGTAACTGGAGCTTTTAAATGAATATCTCGTACCTTGAGTTTATTTAGGTACACGAATAAAAAGTAATAAAGATTCAAGAAGATCGATAGCACTTAACTTACATCTATCAAATATGAAATTACCAACATAATAGGTACTTATAAAGAATCAATTTTATTTTATACTATAAATAATCTATAATAATATAATAGAAACTAAAGTGTTAATACTATTTTTAATATGTATGTATTATATATTTTTTTAATCAGATTTTGTATGCACCACATACAATCATATTTAAAAAATATCTGCTGCGACATGTCACAAACTTTTTTTTACATGAACCCCGCTGTTGAAAGAACATTAACAAAATACACGATAAAATTTCATAATTTTCACGGTAGGCTTTGCTAGTGAGTGTAAATTGAGTTCAGATTTACCTTTATCCTAACCACCACGCTTTTTCTCAGAATTATATGAATTTTTCAGATAAAAGTTTCAAATAAAAGTTAAAGGCGTTGATGCGTCTAAAAACCATAGCAAGTTTTAAAAAAAATCGTTGGAGACGTTTTCGAAAAAAAATAATTGAAAAAACGCACGCTTATAATAGAGTGGGATTTTCTGCTAGCCGATTACAACTAAGAGCTTCACGACATACACACATACAGACATTTTCCTAAATGCCACTTTTTTAGACTCAAGGAACTTTAAAACCTGTGTTTGTCGTTTTGACTCGGAAAAAAAATTTTGATTTGATAACAATACTCCATTAACTATAATATAGCAGTAAAAAGAGGGTAGAACGACGTTTTCTTATCAGTTAAAGTTTAAAAACTGTGCTTATTTGAAAAATTGACACTGTCATATTCCACATACAAAGGTGGCCCATTGGATGTTTGTTTTGAAGTTTAAGGATATTTTTCTTACAAAAAAATCTTTGGAAAATACCAAAATGTTCACTAATAAGCGCTTTTAAATTTGAAAATCCCGTTATTGATCATTTTGGTGACCCTACTGAATTTAAATTGAGATTTTTACACCATTGAACTTTTTGTTTTGTGAGGTATCATTCATCTTTTATTCCAAACCATCGACAAAATAATGCAATATTAGGTTGGCAAAAATAAGAAATTATTAAGCTGGCTGTGGTAGCTAGTTTAAAATAAATTTCGTTCGATTGAACGAAATTTTTTTTCACAACAAATCAAAAGATTAACTCCTTCTAGTTTAAAAAAAATAGTGTAGGTATACGCGTTAAACGTTGAATTTTCTGTAACTCTAGAAAAACACCTTAAAAACATTTTCTATCCTAAAAATTGATAATTCGATTGATCATTTATGAAATTCGTTGTTAGTTAAAAAAACTTTACGCACTATATAACTATAATATATAAACAGAACTAAATGCATACAGCCTCAGGGGGTATTCTAGTGTAGAAATTTGAAAAATCGATTTTTCTTTTCTTTCATATTGTCAAAGTTTAAACCTTTAAGAATATGCCCTTAAGAAGATTTTTCAAAATTTTAATTATTTTTGCACCAGGAATCCCTTGTTAAAAAATTTATAATAAATATAAGCTACAATTGTATAGCCACTGGATGTAACTTTACCCGAAACTTTAAACGCGTTTTTCTCGAAACTACTTTGTTCAATGCGGTAGCCACAATATCTCAATTTTTAATCAGCCGATTTACTTGAAATTTGGCATGAATATTTTTTTAAATATCTCTCTATCGCATGAACCAACAAAAAATGAAAATTTAAAATATTTTAAAAAAATTCGACAAAGTTAAAAAATTAGTCAAAAAATCAACTTTCATTTTTGAGTAGCCGCCATTTTATAAAAAAAATTTTTTTCAGTTTTGCAGGTTCATGAGATAGCGATATTTGTCCAATCAAGAATCTATCAATGTTTTATTTTTTAGATGACCACAAGGATAGAAATAATAGCGACGAGGACACGGCCTTTCCCCCCCCCCCACTATTCTACAAAGACGCATAATTCAATGAAAAAAAAAATTTATATTAGTTTTGTGTACTCTTTGAATATAATAAAACAAATGATAAAAACATGGGTGGTAAAAATTTAAAATGCTTTCTTTTTATCAATTGCCAAAAAACGCTCAAAATTCGGGCCTCTAAACTAGAATACCCCCTTAACCCCAGAACCCTCCTTATTTGAATTTTTCCAGAAAAAAATTTCAAATAAAAGTTGTAGGCATCAATAAGTCTAAGATGTGTAGCAAGTTTAAAGAAAATCGTTAAAGCCGTTTTCGAAAAAAATTGAAAATGCTCAAAAGCTCCTAGAATAAAGTGGAGCCACCGGTAAACCGATTTTAACCAAACGCTTCACAGCACTACTAGGTATAATATGAAGGCAAAATTTCAAGTTTGGTAAAATTCGTATAAAGAACACACAGCTTTCACACACACACACAGAGATATATTTCTAAAAACCACTTTTTTGGACTCAGGAGACCTCAAAACATCTATTTCCGGTGAAAGCTCGAATTCGAAAATTCAACCCGATTATAATACTCCCTTTACAAGAAAGTAAAAATAATAATTTTTATATTATTCATATAGAGATCACGTCTTTTGCATACTTATTGGAACTAGAGGTCGCCCAGTGGTCGAAATTCGACCATAATTCGTTACAATTTTTACATATCTAAGGGTACACTTTACTTGTAACTGCCTCAAAAACTTTAGTTACTAAGCGAACTACAGCAGATAATGAATTGCATTTGCGAATGTTTGGAAAATAATTTCTTGACTAATTTTTTCATCAAGGTTCATTTAAAGAAAGTGCATCATATTATGATTGAAAATATTTATTTTAAGTTAAGGAAGGAAATAGGTGTAGAGGTTTCAAAATATTTATTTTTTTTTCTTCCATAAATCTTTTACAAAATTAATTTCAGAATATTCTCTAAAAATTTCAAAACTAAATATCAATTCGTTGTATCATACATGTTTTGAGGTCTCCTAAGTCCAAAAAAGGTAGTTTTTAGAAACATGTCTGTGTGTGACAGCCATATCGTATCGAACGATTTTCCGAATTTCACCAAACTTGGAAATTTTTCTTCATATTATATCTTGTTTTGCCGTGAAGCTTTTGGTTTAAATCGGTTAACCGAAAGCTCCACTTTATTCTTGGAGTTTTTGAGTTTTTCAATTTTTTTCGAAAACGGCTGCAAAGTTTTTCTTTAAGCTTATGATAGTTCTTAGACTTATTAATGGCTACAACTTTTATTGAAAACTTTTTTCTGGAAAAATTCGATTAAGGACGGTTCTGGGGTGAAAGTTGGGAATTCATAAATACATATATGTTGTATACTTGTATGCATATAGTTCTGCTATGTATAGTTACAAGGTGCTTATATATTTCTTTTAACCAACAGCGAGTTTCATAAATGAAAGTAAGTAAAAGAAAGTACTGTGACGCCACGCAGCAGATATTTTTCTTTTTATAATGTTGTATGTCAATTCAAATTACAGTATTCTGAAATATGTTTTAGACAAACAAAAAAAAATATGACTATGAAACATCAGAAGTAATTTTAAGTGAGTTTCCTACGTTCAAAAGTAAAACCAAAGTACTTTTATGCTTAGATATTTTCATTTAAAAGCCAAAGATAAAAAAATGGAAATAGGCTGCATAAGTCCTGTTTAAAACTTTGAATTAAGCTAAGCTTTTTTTTCACATAGTACCTACCTACCTAAATTAATTTTTTATGTAATTTATTTGAATGATTTTGCCAAAAGAATATAGTATGAATTATTTATACGTTATAGAATAATCAAGAAACACCTGATGAAGATCAAATAAAATGGTTGAAACGTTGTGTATTTGAAGTTATACATATCTTTTAATAAATTTTTAATAATGTTACTCAGTAATCAAATAATCGGTTAAATTTGTTTCCTTCAATTTCAACAATTACAATTTCAAAATTTAAATTCTTCTCACTATATTTTGTTTAAATAATGACATTTGGAATGTGGTTGATGTCTGTGGTCAAACTGAACAACTGAGATTTAAAAATCTACATATTTGTGTGTATTGTGTGTCTGTGTGTGTCAAACGCGTGGTAGTGTGTGTGACGTCTTTTTTCATTAATTTAAGGTATTTTGAAGCATTATTATAAAAAAATATTATCTCAATACGCAACTTCCTCATATAAACTTTAATTGTGCCAAATTTTATACTCCTCCGTTCGTGCAATATTCGGTAAAAAGAGATCACAAATTTTTGCTTCACGTATTAATATAGATACCTGATATAAGTAATTGAAAATACCTAGTTTCAGTACCTGTTAGTAAATGTGTGCTTTTACATTAATTTTATTGGTAGTCTTTTTTAATAAACTTAAGCGGTATTAATTACTAACTCCATTATGTTAATTTTAGTGTCACCATTTGCGTACATCGTAAAAAACTGGTCCATATAATATTTTTTCTTAGCGCATTCAAAAAAATAAACTTAAAAAAAATGATAAATATTTTATGGTTTCCATGTTATCGTAGCCTTCAAAAAGAACCAGTTGATATTCCATAAGGAAGATCAAAAGTTTTAAAAATAATATAGTAAAAGTTAAGATAAGGTTAAGTAATTTTAATTATATCAGCGGGTTAAAGATTGATAAAAAGGGCGAAATATGGTTGTTGTAAAAAGAATGTAGAAAATGCTTCCTGTATGAATAAACTTACTTTTTGTAATTTTTTTGTGCTTCCATTAATTTTACTCAAAGTATTTTCAATACAACTTGACGAATCGTTTTAATGGATTTTCATTAATTTGTTCAGTACAATTTCATAACGC
Source organism: Sisyra nigra (assembly GCA_958496155.1). Lineage (NCBI taxonomy): Eukaryota > Metazoa > Arthropoda > Insecta > Neuroptera > Sisyridae > Sisyra > Sisyra nigra. The sequence continues at coordinate 36,255,609 of OY292318.1, forward strand.
ATTCAACTTTCTAAGCTTTAAATTCTGACAAAACATTTTCTTACATCAACTTCATCTGCTGAAATTACAACATGTTTATGTATTTTAAATCATTTTCAAAATATGTTTAAAACATGGTTTTGATAATCAAAACTTTTCCTTGTTTTATTAAATACTTCATGAATATATTTGAACTACTAGATCACAATAAAATACAAGGATATGTTTTGAAACTTTAAGTTATATGAAAGTTAGTTTTTAAATGATCTAGAATGGGTCTACTTAGTGGCGTAGCGATTGGATCTGTTAGATATCCGCTCTATGCGTTAGTGGTACTTGGTTTAAATTCTTGTTGATTCCTCAATATTTCTACATTTATAGGCTACCGATTTTTTTAATATTAAACCGGCTTGAAAATCAAAATAAGAAGTAAGAACTTTCATCATATTGATTTCAAAGGAAGACCCTTATTTTATCTTAGAAGGGAAGAAAAATTTAAATATTTTAAATTAAATAGATTATTAAGCGATTCACTATTAAGAAATTCCTTTATACTGAGATCAAATGTATAACGTTTTTCGTTTCTGATCGTTTTAATATCGAGTGATCAAACGGTTTTTAAGTGAATAAAATATATGCGTAATAAAAATGGCGAGCAATCAAATGAAATATGGATAACGAACCGAATGAAATATTTTTATTTGCCTTTTATCTGTCTCATTCCACGCTCTCAATACTTTCTCATACTTTCCATTTTAGTTACTTCATGCAGGTATAATTCTATCTTTTTTTAAGGTAGGAAATCTTCCCAGTGCTTACATACTCAAATCATTTTGATTGCATTCAATTTCCAGTCAATCCCATTGATTTATTTATTCGGAAAAGATTTTGGGGGTGCAAATCAAATTTTAACGACTTATAAATTTTGGGTGTATTTTTTTCCTTCGATACAATGCATTATTAAATTTAATAATCGCAAATTGAAGCGGGTTTTATGGGGGTTAATGATAAATAAATAACGAAGGGGTTTCATTTAGCAAAAATTTCTAGTTATCGATTTGAATAACTTTCTTTCAACAAATAGACTTATCAGTAATACAGATCATACATTCAACGCTACGAACCTGACTAAAATATATAATTCATATATATTTATAAAAACAGGGGTTGTAAAAAATGAGACGGTGATAAAAATGTAAGGGGTTGAATACACGAATGTTTAAGTAACAGGTGAAAATATTTTCTTTTCATTTGAGAAAGCTACGTGAAAGGAAAGAAGAAAATCGAATGATGATATACAAAATGAAAAATTTGTTTTTGTATAATAAATGGAAAATTTTTGGAAAAAAATTCGAAAGAAAGGAAAAGTTCAAGTCGAGATTAACTTACCGGCACTAATGAATCCGAAAAACGCAATGTTATACATTTTGTTGTTTGAGATGATAATGGAATTAAACAAATTTTGATTTTTTCAAAGTTTAAAGTTCAAATTTGATTTAACACATGATCTTAATTTCTTCCAATTTTTGAAAATTTTAGAAAAAAGTTTTTCGAGTATTAAAATTTTTAGAGCCAGTAAAGTTTAAATTTTCTTATACATTTTTCCACATTTTTCACATTTGTCAACACACCGGAAAACACAAAAAGAAAATTTTATTAGACTTAAATGATAAAAGCACGAAATATTTTAATCAATATTTTGATCGTCGATAAATTCACATTTTAAATATCAAATTAATTTTTTGAGTGAAATTCAACGTTCGTGCGAAGAACTTGTACGAGAGTTTGACAAATCGAGCGAAGCTTTCCGTAGCGGCAGAGCTTTGCTTGACGTCTGTATTCCAAGTGTCGGAACGAACGACTGTTTTCGTCAGCGTTGGGGTTGTAAAGCTCGTGTGTAATCACAACGTCGTCTCAAACCGAAACACATATAAACCGAAAATTTTCTCGTTCGAACGTAAAACGAACGGGAAAATCGTGCGCATGTGCCATTGCTCTTAAAACTTTCCGTGTGAATGATTAGCGATACATTGGAGAGGTTCCATTCTGCCGCCATGCAACCCCATCCCCATCCCCACGCCTTTTCCATTCATTACACATTAAAAAAAAAACTCACCCCCTTAAACATACTCACGATATATCCATGGCATTGTGCCAATATACTGCGGCATTGCCTCCACCATTGATTCAGATAGTTATAATAATTTTCGGGCCTGAGAAAACGGGTGGTGGAAACGACGGAAACCTCATCCATAAGACGTAGCAAAAGGGAAAATATACGGAAATATCAGCCCATGGTGCATAATTTCATTGTCTCAAGAAAAATATTTATTTTAGACCCACCATTATATGAGAAAAATTGCGGTGGAAAAATTCATTTCCTCACGTCAACCCCAAAATTTCCATCTCTTTCTCGTACGTTAAGAGTTAAGATTTATTTTTCTTTTATCAAATTTTCTTTCTTTTCTTAAACGTATAGAAATTACATTTTTTTTTTCTTGCTATATTTGCCCACACATTCTTTGAGTTAGTCTTAAAAATCATTAAGAATTCATTTTTTATTCAAAGCAAATAAAAATTGTGATTTACTTGTGTATTATACGCATACTTATATAATAGAATAAAAGGAAATATCATATAGAAATTGTATAAGACCTCATTAACACATATTTATTTCAACCTTTCAAAGTAAGCTTTATTATCAGACATATAATAATTAGAAGTAAATATAGATACAATACATAACCAAGGCTTTATGTTAATTTGTTCTCGAAATTTGACACCTTAATATAAAATAAACCACTCGTTTTATCAAAATCTATAAAAATTTATAATTTATTGAGTTGGTTCAAATTTGTAATTTTGTTTAATTAAGTAGGTATACTAAAATTTGTTTTTCATGTTATACCTGTTTAATAAGTATTTTTTTTGAAGTTATACTTCTTTAGGCGCGTTATGAAAAAATGATGAGAGTAAAATTTTAAGATGCGTGCGTATCAGGGTGACATATAATTAACAGGATGAAGTTGGCCGCAAAACCACTTGGTTTTTTTTAACTAGGCGCGCGTAATTTTAATTTTTGTTTTATTTATTTACTTATTTATTTATTTTTATATTTAAATTAAAATTAATTAATTCCTTAAAAATATTTTTAATATTTTATTTAGAAAATATTTATATAAACCAATGACACTTATTATTAATAAATAAGTTATTACTTTTCTCGAATTTTGCAGTAGCTGTTATCATACTATTTGGAGTTTGGTGATGAAAATGACGTCTGCACTCCATGCATTTTCTTGGTTATCTCAAAATCTGGGATTCTGAAATGATTCAACCATCTTAAAATTATAATTTAGTAAGACAAGATAAGAACAAGATTAAGACATTTACTTTGAAAAGTAGCTACTTACTTTATTTTGCAATTTCTTTGGAGCTTCGTTTGCATGGCATGCATGAATTGTTAACCAGAAAAATGATCCTGACAAATTTTTTAAACGTCTTGCAGGTTTCTTTGGATTTTATTTTTGTTGTAAACGATAGTTTTTCACAGTATTTTAGCCCTTAAATAGTCATAAAATACAAATTTACTACACAAACGGTGACTCGGAAAAAACGTGTTAAACGTCAAATTACTTTTAGGCTATTAAGATGATGAGATGAGATTAAGATACTTGATTAAGTAATATAATTTACTATTCGTAAGTATTAGTGAAACAAATTGTGCTTATAAAAAATAAATAAACTTTTATACCTACAACAATATACTTGTATTGTGACAATATCTAGCGATCTTGAAACTACAAAATACCAATAACTAATTAAATATTTTTACAAATGAACATTAATATTTATTTTCAAAGAAGACTAACCTGTGGAATCTCTTCTAGTGGCTTAAGTGATAAATGAATAAACGTGATAGACAGCTAGTGTATTAATCAATAATCAAAATAAAAAATAAAAAACTATTTAAATCTTCTCAGTGCTTATAGCCATTGTCTTAGTAGTTGCTAATAACCAAATAGTTAATATGACAATTAATAAACTTAATATTAAAAATAATGCTATATATTCTGGAATATTTTTCTGATGCCAATAGAAACGCTAGATTTAACCTGATCGATGAGCACACTGACAGATAGAGTGTGGATTATATTTATATGAATATAGATAAAGATTTATAAATTAAAGAAATCATGGAGTTAAATGTCGTTTTTACATGCCTAGATTTCAAGTTTTCCCGCTATTTGCTTTTAATGTCTGCTATTCCGCCTCATTTCAAAAGATTAATACATTTAATGCATGTAATTTGCATTTGAAATACAGTCAATTCTCACGAATGAAATGACTCTAGGTTTGTTCGCGGTGGTGATTCTGAACTGAATCAATCCAAGTGGATCGGATAATCGCCAAACGCATACACGCTTATGAACTGATTAAGGCTTATTTTACCATGAACGAGTTTGAAATTGTTCGGAAGTAAGACGAGTATTAACGAGAACCCACAAAAATTGTTATATGAATTGAACGTTGATGCTTCGTTCACACGAGCCAACTTTAGTTAACCGATTTTAGTTAATCGATCAAAAGTGGAATAAAAAACCTAGTGTGATGACTTGTTCAAACTTTTTTTGATCCACTAAAAAGTTGATTACGGTTCTCACACGAGGTTTTTCAATCAACTTTTTTTGATCAACTAAAAACGGGCTACTAAAGTTGACTCGTGTGAACGCAGCATGACAGCGAAACTGGATTTTGAATTAGCCACAATTTAGAAAACTGCGCATGAGTAAGAGAATCGAAGTTTTCATCCTAACAAAAAACTGAGGATCGCTAGAACCAATTATGAATCGGTAACGAACGCATTTCGTGTGAACCGCGAATATCGGACCGTAACTCGGCTCATAAACTTGCATGCGCTTGGCGATGATCCTAAATCGGTCTTGAACTGATCCGTTACCGATTCATTATCACATCCGCGAACGAACCTTATGTAACTTGATGAAATGGTTTAACTGTTCGGTAGACCAGCATTTATGATCACTGATACATATAATATACGAAAGATGTTACCCTGAAAATGTTTATTAATAATCCTTTTTTTTTCTGACACTGCTTGTGTGTTGTGATGACATTTTCCATCAAAAAGGTTTTTTTGTCATTTCCATGACCTAGTTTTACTATATAATTAACAATAACCGTTAATTAAAATAAAATATAAGGTCATAATTGAGTAAATTATGTTTGCAACTGAAGAAAATATCCTGTTAAAAATTGCGTCAGACCAATTCAAAATACTGTTAGTCGTAGTTTGCACGTTTGCCATCAGAGGATTGGATCGGCAGAATTACAAAAACTTAGCTTTATAAAAGGTGTGATTCAAACAACGCACTTCAATTTTGAATAGTTTTCAATTTTTTAGTGTCAATATTATCATCTCACAATAAATTTATTGGACAACAGTGAGATGATAAGAAGGTTACAAAAATGGAAATAATAGATTTGCTTGATAGATTTTGTAACTAAACAAATATTCCTATTAACAACTTATCGTCAAATTATTATTTCTTATTACAATATAAAGCTCTATTTTTATATATCACTTATATATTTATTTCACATTATTATTAGCATTGTTATTGTTATTATTGATTATTATTATTATTCTTATTGCTACTATTGATAGTTTTTATAATTGTTGTTATTACTATAAGAATTACTATTATTGTTATTGTTGCTATTGATTGTTAAAAATCTATTTTGTACTTATACAGCACTAATCTACTGGGGCTAGTGCTTACATATGTTGTCTATGGATTGAATGCACTTATTGCAACCCTATGCAGATTGTGCAATTTATTTGATTATAAAAATATTTATAACAGAACTTTTTCATATTTTATACTATTGAAATATTCGTTTGTGAAGCGGACTATCATATTGATGGTTCATTTTAATAGGCAAAAGTCTAAATAGGATTACTGTTGGTAGGTACTACTTAAGAAACATGTCTCAGTAAAAAATGTCTGCAGAAAATACAAAGGTCGAAAATAATTTATAATAATATTTTACCTTTTGCACTAGTCAATCAAATGTTAAGCTAGTTTATAAAATTTTCAATATTATTGATATTGATATAATAATATGATATTATTGAAATTAATATCATATCTACTCAGGTGATGGCAGGTTAACAAATACACGTCAAAATATAGTAATGAGTTAATAATAATCAACCGGGTAATTCAAGTATGATGCTCATTAATAATACAAATTGCAATAACTGCAGTGTTATTTCACTGCACACATCAATAAAGAAAGTTTTCATGAACGTACATATACGAAACTTTTATGTGATCTTGAAGTTTTAACTATTTTATGATACATACACGTACAAGTAGTATGACACTAACCCAATGCAAGCTTCTACATTTTCGTTCATTTTTCTCTTCTCTTCTGACAACGTTTATTTTTTAATTAAATTTTTGCTTTTATATAAAACCTGCACAAGGATAGCTTTTTACTGAAAACACTTGTAAACAAGTTTATGACTTAATATACGATTTCATGTTTAAATCTTTTGGTATAACATAATTTTAGTTTTAATTTTGTTTTAAGGCTTTTAATTCTTGATAATAACGTTGCCCTTTTGACTATATGGTATTTTAAAATTTTTATATTATACATAATATGGTAAGATTATAAACAATCTGCATGTTTAGAGGAATATTTTAAGTATATTTGAATATAAGGACATTAACTTAATTTTGACATTGACATGTCCCTACAAGAAAAACTTTTATTTATTATATGGAATGTCCATAAATGACACTCTAATTTGTCCTAATTTGTCCATTTATGAAAATTGTTTTTGGTGAAAAAGTATAAATTTTTAAAATTTAATGTCATTTTGTAATATGTAAAAAATAAAAATGGTTCCTGTGGATCATCCTTACGAGATAGACATGTACCATCGCAGAATTTTTTATCAATCTTTTTAAGATACACAAGTTTGCTGCATATAACCCGAGTCGAAATTTCAGACCTCTTTTGGCCCTAAAATGGTACTTTAACCCTCTTTTGAACCTCCAAAGAGTAAAATGAACCTCTTATAAACCTAAACGATTCCATCGTCTTCATTTTAACCTACATGAAATTTTTATTATATTTTGTGAACATATCGTCTCGTCCTAAAAAAAGGTTTATGATCATAAATCATAAAATATGGTTGCAAATTTACTTTTTTTTACAATACCTATTGCAAATATTCTTTACTAATAACCCAAATTTTTGATCTCTCTCTTTCTTATACTTAGATGCTTAGTATAAAATTGTGTATTCTTGTATCCATTACTGGTTTGATCCTTAATTCTGTTCACTCTTGTTAATATTTACTCAGTCTCTTGTTAACCGTTCGAGTGCTACACGAGTTATTATACAACAATTGAATAAATTTATTTCACTATTTGATTATAGTTCAATATTGTCTATATCAAAAGGCCTAAAAGTGTAAATGTAAAAAATTTAAAAGTGAAAAAACCGAGTTTTAAAGTAAAAGTGTGAAGAAATTTGTTTTAATTTATTATCTTGAAAGTAATCAGAGAGATGTTATACATTTTAACACATGGTTGGGTATATTGTGGATTATAATAAAAGGAAATCCTGGAAAAAAATAATGGCAATGGCGACAATAAAGGAGCTGGTAAACAAGGACAAAAAAATTAAGAATTAAGAACTGATATTTGTAATATTCTTATTAATTTTAAATTTATCGCTAATATTAATGAAACTTGTATATTTAATGAATTAAAAAAAAACAAAATATTAAAATAAAAATGTTATTCTTTTTGAAAAAAAAAACCTACAAATAAAACAATAAAAGAGAGTGACAAAGAAAGAGCGGAGAAAGAGAGAGAGAGAGAGAGAGAGAGAAGGTTAAAAAAAAATTTGTGGGCAGGTTGAAAGAAGTCCATTGGAGGGTTTCTCTTTAGACCTCTTTTGAGCCTAAACATGGTATTTTTTCCGATAAATGCCACTTGTAGGTTCAAAAGAGGTCTAAAATTCAAATGCAAATGGTCATGTTTCAATCTATTTGAATCATAGCCCAGATTTTGAGGTCGAAAAGAAGTCTAAAATTTCGACTAGGGAAGTTTGATCTATCTTGTAAGGTTTAGCCAGCGTTTGGAATGTAAGTGCAGAAAAATATTGTCATATATCATTGTTATGACATCACATTAAAAATCTTTGAATTTACCGACTATTTTCTACTATAATATACATGTTTTATACTTGAAAACCGTTCTCTTGAATCACTCTATCAATTGCTGAAAACTGCATTAAAATCCGTTTTGTAGTTTAAAAGATCTAAGGGAACAGACAGCGGGAGAGACTTTGTTTTATATCATGTAAATATGTCCATGTTAATGTTTTTGAATCTAGTATAAATAACACTCTTTACTTATTTCTATTTAATCTTATGATACTATTTATAGTTTAAAATTATTTAATGTCAACTTGAGTTGGTTAATTGTCATTTTGATTTTGATTAGTGCCAATTTGAACTTGAAAAACTATAAATGGACGAAGAAATCTTAAAGAAACGACTAAAAAGAAAACAGAAACGTCTCAGTTTTTTAAATTAATATTTTCATATTTTTATTATTATTTTAATCATTTTATTGTATCTAATTATCCTAATTTTTTTGGTTGGCAAAAAGCTGTTAGACCATTCACAAGATTTTAGTTTGTAGAGAAAGCTTTAGACTGGAATTTATAGCTAGTTTATGAATGTGTAACACGTAAATTCCATTTGAATGAACTTGAAACTAATATGTCTATAAGGCGAAATGAATAGACTGATCTATGTTTGTACTTAAATACTTGTTATTATATGTACGAGTATATGCTGTTCTACAGATAAAAAAAAGCGTATTTCTACAGGGCTCAGTGAGTGGCTTTCAGCGAAACGTATTCAATATGTCTAGAATATGCTTTGAAAAATAAAATGGATTGAGAAGTGTACCTATGTTATTTAATTTTCCAAGGAAATTTTTATTCATTGGCAGTTATTAGCACTGGACAGCTTGCAAACATAATGTGAAGTCAGTGTATTGAGATTTTGCGCGTATAAAACATTTTAAATTATAATTCCCCCCTCTCATAATTAAAAAAAAGGATGCGTGTACTTATGTACGCGCGTGAGAAGTTATACTTCTTTGGCATCATTAAAAATTTGTTTTTATTAATTGCATACAAATAATTAATAAAAATAAAATTTAGAAAATAACATTTTAAATTACATCAATAAATAATACATACATATAGTAGGTATTTACGAATGGTAAATAAGATTAATCAATATTGTCAATTTAAATCACTACTGAATATAATTTATTCGTGGAGCGGACACTTTTACGAGATGTGCGGTTTTTTCAATTTAAGTACGGCGCGTTGAACAGAGATGGCGGGACAATGTCCAAAATGCATTTAAGCATTATAGACTTGCGCTGAAATGATGAAATATAACGGAACTAACGCCTCTAAGAACAACGCGTCGTATTAATAGCCTAAAAGTAATTTGACGTTTAACACGTTTTTTCCGAGTCACCGTTTGTGTAATAAATTTGTATTTTTATGACTATTTAATAGCTGAAATACTGTGAAAATAAAATCCAAAGAAAGTTGCAAGACGTTTATAAAATTTGTCAGGTTAATTTTTCAGGTTAACAATTCATGCATGCCATGAAACCGAAGCGCAATAGAAATTGTGAAAAAAAGTAAGTTGCTACTTTTCAAAGTAAATGTCTTAATCTTATTTATGCCTTGTTTTACGAATATGCATGGAGTGCAGACGTCATTTTCATCACTAAACTCCAAATAGTATGATAACAGCTACTGCAAAATTTGAGAAAAGTAATAACTTATTTATTAATAATAAGTGCCATTTGTATATATACATTTTTTTAATTTAAATATAAAAATAAATAAATAAGTAAATAAATAAAACAAAAATTAGCCCAATTTCATCTTGTTAATTTTTCGTCAACCTGATGCGCGCGCATTTTAAAATTTCACTCTCATCATTTTTTCATAACATGCCGAAGGAAATATAACTTCGAAAACTTTCAAAAGATTGTTTTAAAGCGTACGTAAATTAATGAATTGAAAAACGAAAAGTTTTAAAAAAAAATGGTTGCGTGTACTTATGTACGCGCGTGAGAAGTTATACTTCTTTGGTATCATTAAACATTAGTTTTTATTAATTTTATGCAAATAATCAATTTAAAAAACTGTAATAAAATATTTAATTATAATAATAATATATATATATTTAAAGATTTTATTATTGTTAAAAATAAAATTAATAGAATAATATTTTAATTTGTATCAATAAATAATATCCAAAGAAAGCTGCAAGACATTTAATAAATTTGTGAGGATCATTTTTCTGGTTAACAATTCATGCATGTCATGAAAACGAAGCTTCATAGAAATTGCGAAATAAAGTAAGTAGCTACTTGTCAAAGTAATTGTCTTAATCTTATTCATATCTTGTGTTACTAAATTATTTTTCTAAGATGGTTAAATCATTTTAGAATCCCCGATTTTGAGATAACCAAGAAAATGCATGGATTGCAGACGTCATTTTCATCATTAAATTTCAAATAGTATAATAGCTACTGCAAAATTTGAGAAAAGTAATAACTTAATTTTTAATAATATGTGTCATTTGTATATATAAATATTTTCTAAATAAAATATAAAAAATATATTTAAAGAATTAGTTATTTTTAAATTAAATATAAAAAAAGTAAATAAATAAAAAAAAATTTAAACTACGCGCGCCTAGTTAAAAATACCGAGCCGTTTTGCGGGAAACTTCATCTTGTTAATTTGTAATGATAAAATAGAACGCTACTAATGCTTCTAAGATCGCCGCGATGCAGACGTCATTTTCATCATTAAATTTCAAATAGTATAACAGCTACTGCAAAATTTGAGAAAAACAATATCTTATTTATTAATAATATGTGTCATTTGTATATATAATTATTTTTAATTTAAATATAAAAATAAATAAATAAGTAAATAATACAACAAAAACTCAATTTACGCGCGCCAAGAAACCCAGTGTTTTTGCGGCTAACTTCCTTTTGTTAATTTTTGTCTCAAAATGGCCGCCCATCTAAAAATTTCACTCTCATCATTTTTTAATAACGCACCTAAAGAAGTATAACTTCATAAAAATAATACTAATAAACGAGTCAGTGAAGGCATATCTTTGGGGATTTTCTTTAAAATTTCAAAAAAATTGTTTACAAGCTTTAATTATTGAAGGAATTGAGAAATTAAAAAGCAGAGCAGAGGTTATTCACATGAATATTTCAACCTTTCAACCTCTTATGTAAACTACTTAGGGGTAGAATTTTTACTTCCTCAGTTGTTATCACACTCCACTCAGGATTAACAAAATTAAAAATTCAGGTTGTGGTCTTCAATGGTTTAGCCTCCAGCCTGTCTGGCAGCCAATCATTTACCTGTTGTACATATGAGATTAATATACCAGTTGTTGAAATAAAAGAGAATTGAAAACAAACATTGAGTTATTTATCAACAGTAAAATTTTCTATTAAAATCAATCCAAACCAGCACAATGGAGGCTTTGTTCAACTTTAGTTTTATCCTGTTGTCCGAGAAACTGGCCAAAAACCACATCTCACTTCTCCTTATCTTAACACCAGTCACTTTTCCATTCCCACTTCCGATCCCTTTCGGTGAATCGGCATTTACGGTATTTACTATTTAGGCAAGTTCAAATCCCGGTAGCATGAAAAGGTAAACACAAGATAGACGATTCCGCAGGTACAAAGGTGGACGGAAAGTTTGCCTTTCGAAACCCACAATGTATGTTGTTCGTTTAAGATTACAAAATACTTGAAATTCAATAAACCAACATAAGTTAGGGCCTAAAATTTCAAATCAATTTTTAATGACTTAGTTTAAAAGCGATGTCATTTTATTTTTGACCTTTGAGAATATCTTGTCGTTGTAGACGAAGCGTATAGTTAAATGTTATTTAAAGGGTAGTTAATATTTAAAACGAGCCGTTCCAGGTTGATAGGAACAGAACAGAAAATATAATACAATATCAAACTGAAAATCGATTATAAAATATATTACGAAACATGAGGAAAATATCAAATATGAAGCTAAATACATTTTCAAAAAAAAAAAATTGAACTAGAGTTCATATCCAATTAATTGGCCATTTAAAATAGATATCACAATATAAAACCAGTGCTTAACAAAAAATCCAATGTAACCAATTTTTTCTACTCAAACCCAATTAATATATTTAAAACTGCCAGTAGCATTTTAAATATACCTACACATTACACATACCAACACACAAAAATGGTTTCACAAAAAGAGCTTTTTTTATTTTCCTCGCTTTTCCTTTCTATATTCGCGTTAAACAGCAATAATGATGACAATAAACATATTTTTGGTCTCAATTTTATTCGCGTCCAATTTTTATGAACGTTAAAGTTTGTAAACGAGAAATGGGTTATGGGGTACGAGTAAAAGAGCAAAAATTCACAAGACTTTGTATTTTATGGGACAATATTCGGTAAAATTTATGGGAAAATAGTTTATTTTATTGCATTATTGATTCGAGAATGATGAGTGGTTTATATAAAAATAAGGGTACGAGACGTGGAGACTATAAATCTGAAACGGGGTTAGGAATTGTGTAGAACTTTAGAGGTTGTATAAAAGGGTTGAATTGTCATATAAGTTAAATAAATTTTTTCGTGTGATAACTGAAGGATAAATAAATAGAAATGTATTACGCACAAAAAAAAGATTATAAACTGGTCAACAGTAGTTTTGTTACCCTTGATATAAGATTGATTTCTGATATATTTATGCTCACAATTCTTGAAACTATCAATGATTTTGGACGATTTGCTCATTTTTTTGAAGTTATACTTCTTTAGGCGCGTTATGAAAAAATGATGAGAGTAAAATTTTAAGATGCGCGCGCATCTTAAAACAAAAATTAACAAAACGAAGTTAGTCGCAAAACCACTGGGTTTCCTGGCGCGCGTAATTTGAATTTTTGTTGTATTTATTTATTAATTTATTAATTTTTATATTTAAATTAAAAATAATTATATATACAAATGACACATATTATAAATAAATAAGTTATTACTTTTCTTGAATTTTGCAGTAGCTGTTATAAGTACTTTTTGAAGTTTAGTGATGAAAATGACGTCTGCATCTCGGCGCGGTTTCAGAAGCATTAGTAGCGTTCTATTTTATCATCACAAATTAACAAGATGAAGTTGCCCGCAAAACGGCTCGGTATTTTTAAGTAGGCGCGCGTTATTTGATTTTTTGTTGTATTTATTTATTAATTTTTATATTTAAATTAAAAATAATTATATATACAAATGACACATATTATTAATAAATAAATTATTAATTTTCTCGAATTTTGCAGTAGCTGTTATACTATTTGAAATTTAATGATAAAAATGACGTCTGCATTCCATGAATATTCTTAGTTATCACGAAATCTGGGATTCTGAAATGATTTAACCATCTTAGAATAATAATTTAGTAACACAAGATATGAATAAGATTAAGACATTTACTTTGACAAGTAGCTACTTACTTTATTTCGCAATTTCTATGAAGCTTCGTTTTCATGACATGCATGAATTGTTAACCAGAAAAATGATCCTGACAAATTTTATAAACGTCTTGCAGCTTTTTTTGAATATTATTTATTGATAAAAATTAACATATTACTCTCTTAATTTTATTTTTAATAATTATATTTTTAAATATATATATTATTATTATCATTAAATATTAAATTACAGTTTTTTAAAATTGATTATTTGAATAAAATTAATAAAAACTAATTTTTAATGATGCCAAAGAAGTATAACTTCTCACGCGCGTACATAAGTACACACAACCACGTTTTTTTTTAATTTTTAAAATTCTTTGTTTTTATTTTACACTTCAGGAATAGAAAAATATGAAAAAAATAATAACAGATATACTTATAATGTTAATTTTTTTTTAAATTAATATGCATCGAAGTAAAGAGACAGGAAAATATTGAGAAGCCATGCTATACTTCCTGAAACGCCTTTTCTAAGATTTTCTTCTATAATTTTTTAGTGGACAATCTCTTTTTAATGACCAGCAGTAATCTGCCATTATGTGGCGGTCCCATCTACCCTGATACCTTTCCTCCATTACCTTAAGATCCTAGTGGAAGCGCTCTCCCTGCCCCTCGCTATAATTTCCAAAATTATCAGAAAATCTATCCAGATGACTGTGGAGAAAGTGCAACTTTATATTTATACTTTCAATTTGCTCCTAAGTTCTTGAAGCTTATCAACATTTTTGCACAATTTCTTTATAATTTGGTGCTTCAGACTTACCTAGAAAGTTTTCTACTAAACCAATATAAAATCTTTCCAAGCTTCACTTTCTGGAACTGTCATAACTTTGATAAAATTTATATATTTCATTGATTGCCGAGTTTGAGGACCCTAAAATATCCCGCCTTTTAATTTTTCCATGCTGAACTAAGGAAATTTTCTGAAATTTTACTTAAAACAATCTCCTTCCTTGTCTAACGGTTTTACAAATTATTTTATCATCCCTAATTTAATTTGGCCACATAATCGTTGAAGTATAATTTCATCTGTTTGATAACGGCTTCTTTACTATGTTAGTTCCACCAACAGTTAAGGACTTTCTCAAAAGCCTCAAATCTTGTTCCCAATAAAGTTGTTTTGCTCTACTATCCTACAGATAAATAAAGCAAGGGTATTTCGTGAATCTACTTTGTTCACCAATTAAAAATTTAACCATTTTCAATTCTACACAATGCTCCGAGTAATTAATTTTTTCCAAAACTAATTATAATTAGATATGCTGAAATCATAAAAACTAAAAAAAACATACAAATCGTTAACACTAAAAACGTACATTCAATACTTTTATAAGTAGAATTCGTAAACTGTGCACTTGAAAACATAAAAAATCGCAGGTATATCCAGGGCAACAGATTTTTTTTTTTTTTTGTAAAGTTGTGTTAAGTATACCTATAAGGAAATGAAAAGTTTATTTTTGATAATATTTATAAGCTACTTTAAACTTTTGATAGTTTAATTATTAACTTTTACAAAAAAAAAAAAATTACACGAAATTTGGTAAAAATTTACCTTTTAATGTTCCAAATACACTGTATTTTTTCTATTTAAAATACTAATTTTTTCACCTTATAATGACTAAATATCGAAAAAGCACCCTAATTTTCAATCGAAAATTATCACGTCAAAACATTTGATTTTTTTAAAAAATTGGTGAGTTTTTTGTTCGTTAAAACCTCTACTTTCTGATGGTGCAAAAAATATAAACATTACAATTGTAATGTAAGTTTTTGTAATTATTTTTTTGCATCATCAGAAAGTAGAGGTTTCAACAAACTGTGTGTTTGGGACATTAAAAGTAAGTTTTCACCAAACATGAATAATTTTTTTTTAAAGATAATAATTAAAAACTAAAAACTTGGTTATTGGAATATTTCACATAAATTTTGAGGTTATGTGAAAAAAGTGTTAGTACAAAAGTTGTAGATCTACTTATTATCTACAACTTTGTAGTTTAACTTTTTTCCATAGGACTTGTAGTTTTGTCGAAAATCGAGATAAACCGTTCTTACCCTCACCCCCTCCACTTTTCCAAATCAGATTGGCCGTAATTTATTTTTCCTTTCATTTTTGTTATATTCTCTTCCTTTTCCAATGGGTTTCATTCTATTATAATTTTGTTCACTTTTTACCATTTTCAAAGGCTAAAAGCTCTGGTCTAATAGTAGGTATAAAAATGACAAAAAAAAAATGTTTGAAGAAGTATATTTCAGATCTTTGATTTAGGCTGAATAAATAGCTCTTAAGGTTAACAGTATAAGCAAGCAAATATTCATCCCTATTTGCAATTTTGAAAAATTTGAAAACTCAGAACGTTTTCTTTTTTCTATGTTTGTTTGTGGACAAAAAGTTTTGCAACAAGCGCAGATTTTAAGCTTATTTTCATTAAATTTTTGACACCTTGTAGTTCCAGATTAGGTTTGTAAAATAAAAAGTAATAACGTAAATGATTATTTGATCTTTGCGTACTGCTTCTTTTATTTTTGTTTTTGGAGGATTATCACGGTTTTTAAATATTATTTCGTTATTATTTTGCTGTCATATTGATACTAGCCTGTTGATGGAAATTAAAAGCTTAAACTTGAAGTAAATTGAACAATTACTTAGTTTTAGTAATACTATTAAAATAAGTTACCACTGTTACTTCAAGTGACAAGTTCAGTAAAAACAAGTTTTGCCAGTGTTCATTCGCACAAAAGGTACTCCATAAAGTTAAGTAACTAAATTACATGCCGTATTTTAAGCACCTTCCTACATTTGTATTTTACTCAAGACATAAAAATTGCTTTTATTCTATTTATTACTATTTATTTTAATTTTTATAATAATAAAAATGGATCATATGCGGGCCCCCTGAATAATATCGAAGACCCCTAGGTGTCCGTAGGGACCATTTTCGAAACCACTGCTCTAGAGATTGAAAAAGACAACCAAATTATCTTAAGGGTACTAAAAAAAAGAGGTAAAATTCCAATTAATTTTCTCAAGATTCTGCACTTAAAAGTGATAAAAAGCTATAAGATTATTTTTAAGTTTATAGGTGAGTACATAACATGCATTCAGTATGTGGGCGTAACCATCAGCCGGCCAATGAGAAGGTGGTCTTGTTATCAGATTAGGGGTGGCGAGGGACCCCTATGGAGAGGGCGTACGGAAAAGGATTACTGGATGAATTAAGAAGGAGTAAAAATTCTGGAATGATCGATCATTTTACGAATTCTAGAAAGTGGTGTCAACAAAATAGATTTCGAGAAAACTAGAAAGTCCAGGAACAATGAGTTGAACATTCGAGAAATATTCCGAAACCCTATATAAGCCGGGACAAGCATAAGGCGAGAAAGTATTCAAATAAATCTTCGACAGTGAATCGCGAGTGTAAATAAATTGTGATTATTGTGACAGTGAACAAAGTGAACATTGTTAAAATAAATAGTGGAAGTGCTTAGTGTTAAAGTGCTTAAATAAAGTGAATAGTGTAATTGTGAATAAGTGACTGTAAAAACGAACTAATTGTTAACGTGTAGTGTATAAGCAACAATAATGTAAGATAAATAAATAAACAATTGTTAAGAAATAAATTCGTAGTCATTAAACACAAACCATCGAACTCGTAAAAACGTGACAATACAAATCCATTAGCTTGCAGACTGTTTTGATTGAATGCAATTTTTAGTATGCATTTATATTAGCTACGTCTAATTGATTGAGTACAAATCAATTGAAATAATGGCTGGTGGTTAATATTATAACCTAAGTAATTGTTCCAATTATAAGATGTTCATTGTTTGGTGAACCTATCGATTGAATGGTATATTCCCTGCGGTACATATACCCTACTCTAAGGATTACTAATATATTTTGTGATGCATTGATACGAGCCACATTCTAAAGTGCACCATGAAATTGAAATTAATTGCCCCTAAAGTGTTTCAACTATTGTTATAAATAAGATTGAAGAATACAAAAAGAATTAAAAAAATATCTTTTGTAGTTCTCCAAAGATAGAAGTAAAGAAACATTTTAACTTCGATGTGTACGTCCCTATTTAATTACGATTGACCGAATCACGTTTGTAGGCCGGCTATCGTTATCAAATTTTCATCAACGATCATCGAAATCGTTTCTTGAAATTCGATTTGCGTCTTTTGATAAACCAAAAGAAAAGGTGAAGACATTTAATAAAGCAAAGGTTAACGAGAACCAAAACATTTCCTTTCTACTTCATTCATCTTAAAAACACTAAAATGAAAATAAAAGAAACGGGACGTAAGAAAGATAAGAAAATTTCATCCACAACAAGTTGGTGAAAGAAAAACGAAGACACTCGTCCGAATTGAGCTGTTTGTAGTACGGGAATACGAGAATATGGGAATGAAAAGAATCTGATCCCAAGTGGATTTGATCGTTGTATAAAGATATCCTTCCTGGTACGACAGTGCTATGAAGCCGGTAGGTAAGTTAGCGGACCCATATTATCACCGACCACGTCCTTCCTAATTCACCCCCTGATTCCCATCCTCTTGTTATAGGACTCGTAAAACTTACATCAACACGCGGCGACAACTGATTGCATTATCCAATGTCTCTGCGGGCCATCCACGATACCGAAACGAACGAGGATGGAATTATTTCAAGAATCATAAGGATACAAGCGAGAGACGCTTTGTGAGGTCGTAATCTATACTGAAATACACCTCGAGACAAATGTACAACGGAAAACTTTGTCTCTGTATAGTCAATAACATAATTGCATTTGAAAAAGTTTTCCTTTCAAAAACGGAAACTTTGTCCTTGTGTTTATTCTTATCATAAAAAAAAATGTATCTCGCAAACTGGGACACATCCTAACTTAGTTGTAATAATCTGGAAAATTTTTAACTCAAAAATTTGTGACTAGCAATTAAATTTGTAAGCTTCACATATAAATTGCGACCTTTTTTTAAGAACCTATTTTTTTTTACTATCTTAAGAAAATATTTTTCTTTAATTTTTTAAGTTCATGTTTCTATTTTACAATCATAAAAATCCTATTTAAGAAAAACTACATTTTCAAACTTTAAATACTTCATTTTACTAACAACAAACAATAATTATAGAAATAATTAAGTAATTTAACCAATTAGATTTTTTTTTAACCGACTTCAAAAAAAGGAGGAGGTTCTCAATTCGACTGTATTTTTTTTTTATGTTTGTTACACCAGCATTTCCGATTGGGTAAAGCGATGTAGATGATTCTTTTTTTATTTGAAAGCTGGTGCTTTCAGAATGGTCTCATTTTAATTTGAAGTAAATTGTTCACTTCTAAGGGGTTGAAAACTAAGGGATGAAATACTAACTTTTTATTGGATAGCTCGATTTTGAAAATTCTTTTTTTATTTGAAAGCTAGTGCTTCTCGTGTGGTCCCATTTTAATTTAAGGAAAATTTTTTACTTCTAAAGGGTTAAAAACTAAGGGATAAAATTTTAACTTCTTATTGAATAGCTCGATTTTGATAATTATTTTTTTATTTGTAGAACACAATTTTAAATTAATCTCCTATCCATTTTTTATAAAAAAAAAACTCTACTCATAAGAGGTTAAAAATTAGAGATGAAATAACATTATAAATTTTTCCTGGCTAACCCGATTTTGATAATTTTGTTTCTATTACGTACAACGTACCTTTAAATTGTTCACATTTCAATTTGAAGAAAAAAATCCACCCCTTAAGGATGAAAATAGGGGATGAAATAGTGACATTTAACTGAATCATTGAATTTTGATAATTTTTTTTTCTGTTGGAAAGAGTAATCTACTTAGTTTTGTTATTATATTTAAAAGCAAAAAATGTCAACCCTTTAGGGCAAAAAGGGATGATGTAGTAACTTTTAATATTAAACAGCGCTGCCTCATATGGGCAGCGCGTTTGGAAGGTTAACCATTTTCAAGAAAATAATATCAGTTATCAAACTTCAGATCACTAAAACGCGAGAAATAAATAAATATTATAAAAAAATGAAAAACCGACTTCAAAATATATAAAAATTCTTAAACAAGAAATGCACTAAAAAGTAACAAAATAATGACGTATCCTTGCAGTATCTACAACTTACAAATTATTAGGATGATACAATGTACAACTATTGTTATTTTTGGAGTTGGTGTCAGTCAAGAAAATAAATATTAATGGTAATTTGTAAAAATTTAAAAAGGTTTAGTTGGTAATTGGTATTTTGTAGTTTAAAGGTCACTAGAGATTGTTACAGTTCGAGTATATTGTTCATGTATAAAAGTTCATTTGAAAAATAATTTTCATAAGGTATTCTCGTTTTTTGCTAAGTATCAATATAGTCGTATTACCTTGGCTGACACCAACTCCAAAAATAACAATAGTTGTACATTGTATCATCCTAATAATTTGTAAGTTGTAGATACTGCAAGGATACGCCATTATTTTGTTACTTTTTAGTGCATTTCTTGTTTAAGAATTTTTATATATTTTGAAGTCGGTTTTTCATTTTTTTATAATATTTATTTTTTTAATAATCTTTGTGTTTTGAAACTAATTGCTATTTTGCCACCCCCGAATTTATAACGCTCCGGGCTGTAGTTTCCGTTGTCTCAGACGTTATTCATTACACTAAGTTAACATAATAATTATTTTATATTTTATTATAAAAATTTTACAGTTATTTTTACAAAGTAAAATATCTATTACGTAAAATATAGATCTAAGCAAAAATATCTACTGCGGGGCGTCACAGTACTTTTTTTTACATTCTTTTATGAAACTCGCTGTTGGTTAAAAGAACTATAACCACTTTATAACTATATAAACAGAACTATATGTATACATAATCTATGTATATAGGAACTCCTACCCTTAATCCTAAAATTCCTTCCTTATTTGAATTTTCCCAGAAAAAAGTTTCCATTAAAAGTTGTAAGAATTAATGCGTCTAAGAACTATAGCAAGTTTTAAAAAAATCGTTGGTGCCGTTTTCGAAAAAAATTCCAAGTTGGTGAAATTTGGATAAAGCTATCAAAATGATATGACTGTCACAATATACACACACACACACACACATACAAGCATGTTTCTAAAAACTCCTTTTTTGGGCTCAAAGGACCTCAAAACATGTATTTCCGGTGAAAGCTCAAATTCCAAAATTCAACCCGATAACAATACTTCCTATACCATATAGTAATAAAGAAAGTTAAAAATAATGTACATGCAAAGCAGAAAAATCACAAAATAAAGAATGGCCATAATTATGGTATCGATCGGGTTACCCGATCAATCTAAAAAGCGGGGTGCTTAAATTATTCAATGTACACCTGGACCTCGTATGACACGGTTTTATATAACACTATTGTCATAAGTCTAAGAAAATGTCGCCATTTTATGACTCTGGGTGTGGTTTCACCCGCTGTCAGCTTGGGGGGGATTAACCAATCACCAATAAAAGGAGGAGCATTGTTTTAAAGGATGAGGAGGAACGTTATGTTAATTCCTGGAAATTCGAGAATGTTTTCTTTCTAAGAACTTCGTTTTCGAGACCACCTAGCGATGAGAATTGTACAAAAGAATGGAAATTTCTAGCAAGTAAATGGAAGGAGAGAACATTCTCGAAACTGAAAAAATTAGTATAAAGGGAGGTTCGTTTGAACAAAGTTTTTAGTATTGAAACAGTGTACGCGAAAAGTCTGAATATAAATCGTCAACGTCAACTATCTCGTGGAAGTGATCAGTGACCAGTGTTAAAGTATAAACAGTGCAAGTGAACAGTGTTAAAATAAATTGTGAACATTGTAAATAAAGTGAACAATGCAATAGTGGGTGATAATTAGTGAATAAGTGACTGTGAAAACTAACTAATTATTAACGTGTAGTGTATTTTAGCGACCATAGTGTAAGATAAGTCAATAAACGATTGTTAAAAATAAATTGTTGTCATTAAACACAAATCCTCGAACCCGTAAAAACGTAACACTATTTTATATAACATGTATTAATTGTGGCATATTTTTTGCACCACCCGTTTTTTATAACACGATTTTAGAAAAATTTAATGCATTATATAATTAGTTCAATAATTAGCAGTAGGTATTTTTTTGTAATTCATAAATTTTTTGGCTTATTGTTTGTATGTATGCAATTTACATGTTCCATATTATTAATTACGTTTAATAGTCCCTTAGTATTCCAGAGACATTATGTACATTCTCTAATAGATTCCATTAGCCTTGCCAAGTCCTTGGTTATTTGAAATATATTTTAAGTTATGCACTCAAATCATATTTTAAATACTTATATAGTAGAAGACATCGATCAAAGTTAAAATTTAACACTTCCACAAACATAGGAATTTTTTTTTTATTCGAAATTGAATAAAACAATTAACTTTAAATTCTTATTGGAAAAAGATAGTGACTAGAAGTAGTCTACGGAGAAAAAGTTTTTGTCACCAATAGAAGATGAATACCAAAGAACAATAAATATTTGTCGTGATACTGTAGGAAAAGGTTTTATGTGTGTGTGTGACAGCCATATCGTATTGAAAGCTTTTTCCGAATTTAACCAAACTAGGAATTTGACCTCCTAAGTAAAAGCTCCACTTTATTCTAGAAGTTTTTGGGCTTTATCAATTTTTTTCGAAAACGGCTCCAACAATTTTTTTAAAACTTACTATAGTTCTTAGACTCGTTAGGTAGTGGCTACAACTTTTATTTGAAAATTTTTCTTGGGAAAATTCGAATAAGGACGGTTCTGGGGTGAAGGTTGGGAATTTTTATATGTTACATGTACATATAAGTTGAATGCATATATAGCTCTGTTTATATGTATTAAAGTGCTTATATTTCATATATTATATACAACTTATACCAACAACGAGTTTCATAATTGATAAAAGAAAGTACTGTGATGTTTCGCAGCAGATATTTTAATAGGTGAAACTTTTTGCCTAATTGGCATTATAGTTGGGCAGACACAGAGCGAAAGCAGACTCAGAGATTTAGGTCCTATCACATGATTAAAGTCGCCATCCCTTGATGGTCTTTAAAAAGGGTTTTTTTGTTATTAATATAACTGTGGAGGTTAGATAATCCTCCACTAAATCAGCATGCCTCTTTCTCTTGAGACGTTTTACCGTACAGTTAGGTTTGGGTTAGATAAAAATGTTACGCTTAGCTTTCGATAATTGCTTTGAATAACAGCCTTTACTTCTGGTGTTTCTAAATCGTATAGTAAGGTGCCATCTGTAACGTACCATTAGGCATTAGTCAAAAGTCTCAAATCCGTGTTCTGTTCACTTGTACTCGTGTTATTTGGCTTTTGGATGCTGTACCTCAGAGCTCACACCCCTGCATCCAAACAGGTCTCACGACTTGAAGGATATAAGAGTCACTTCAGATGTACCGTAAAGCCGAAAATGTGCTTTTCCCCCGATTTTCAGGTTGATCAAGTAACTCGAATGTTACTTATGGTAATACTCGTATTTATTTTTTGGGTGTTGTAGGAGATAAAAATAATTAAGTGATAACAAATATAATAAGTTCCCTTTGTGTCTTTAACTCCTCGGCTCGAAATTAGTACAAAGTTCATTGCACTTGAACTACTTCAGCATAATATTAATACGGTATCTCTAAATTAATTTTAAAACCCGCATAATTCTATTCGTTTGATCTAGAAAATTTTATCAAAATATATAATAATTAATATTTCTTCAAACCCTAGTTATTTTGAATTGAAAGATATAGTTAGAGGAGCAATGGATCGGGATTTTACAATGAATGATGTATAGATTAATCGTGAGTGTCAAATTTGTTTTTAAAATAGAAAAAAATATATAAATTGTTATACACAAGGAAACAGAAAAGCAAGAATGCTGAGCATGCATCAGAGAGCCGTTTCGCCTTATTATTATAGCTTCATCAGGCTCTCTGATGCATACTCAGCATTCTTGTCTTTCTGTAGTTTTGCATATGCCAATTATATACTATTTTATTGCATCAGAGAGCCTGATGAAGTTATAATATAGAGCAAAACGTCGCGATCTGGCACTTTTGTTGCCATCATTCTAAAATCCCGACCCATTGCCCCTCTAACTATACCTATATATTAAAAATGTATTATAATTTTTCAAAGTTTTTAAGTTACAGTGATAGTAAAATTAATATCTAAAGGTTTTTTAAATAAAATTTATTTCCTTGCAAATTTATTCAATTAACAAAAACTTATTGAGGATTTTAAAAAATTTTTAAAAGCTTTTAAGATAAAGAATAGGGCTTTTGAGGTTATGAACATAATATTTTTTTTAATGAAAACATCCAAAAGCTTTCCTTTTAATTATTTTTGATAAAACAATTTTATATGGTTTTTATGTAAATGAAGAAAATTTTTATAGTTTTTATTTTAAACACTTATTTTAATATTATTAAATATTATTTATTTTATTTAATATTCAATATTATATTTAATTTACAGTTACAGTTACTAGTTGCATGTCACCTGCGCGAGGAAACATAAACGGAATTATTTTTCTCAGCTGAAATGTTTATCTAATCTAAAAAATGTAAGGCGTTTTGTTGAATACTCTTTATTACCTACATTTTCATATGTTTATACTAAAAAATAAATGCCATTTTCATTGCATTTTTACCCAAAAAAAAAAAAAAAAACATTGTTTGTCCAGGGTAAACTTAAACATGGCTGAGCCGATTTCAATATAATTTTTAAAATAATTATTATATATTCTAACTTACATTATAGGCTACTTTTTATTTCAAATAGTTTTCCCTGTCTGTTTGTTTGTTCTTTGCAAACTTGAAAACGGCTGGTCCAATTTAGACGAGATTTTCACTACAAGTAGTAAATATAACAAAAAGTACTATAAAATTTTTTTTTTCCGAAAAAATGTTGATTTTCTGAGCAAAAAATAATAAAAACTATTAAAACTGCGCAACGAAAAACATACATCGGCAGGCAGTTGTGATACAATGTACATATACATATCATATCGTAGAGACGACATGATTTTAAGCTATGTAATTTGTTATTCTTATAAATTAATGTTCGCAACATTGAAAATTATAATGATCATAGAAGTACCTATAGCGATAGGTTCAATTCTTAGAAACCATAAATCCCTAGTTAATTTACAGGTAGTTAATATCTTATCTATAGTTCGGCTGAGTAAAAATTCGAATTATCGAGGAAAAAGAAGGAAATTCTCTGCAGTAAATATGATTTCATTTATAAAAATAAATATCTTAGTTCCAAGTGACACTCGTAAGAATAAATAACCAAAACAGACAGTTCGACTTAAG
Source organism: Sisyra nigra (assembly GCA_958496155.1). NCBI lineage: Eukaryota > Metazoa > Arthropoda > Insecta > Neuroptera > Sisyridae > Sisyra > Sisyra nigra. The sequence goes on from OY292318.1 coordinate 36,280,644, forward strand.
TGATCCCGATTAGGAATTTGACTAATTGTTAGAGAGGTGAACCCGTTAGGAAGAGCCTAATTTATTTTTCAAGAGAAAATAGTAAGTTAGATGTAACCATCGCGTTTTTTTTCCAAATAGTATATTATTAATTTTCAGTTTATTTTAGCAAGATCTATAAGAATCCGTTGTCTAATCTTGGAGCCCGGGAAATAGCAGACTTGTCGATAAGACATAATGGACTTAAAATAATACTATATCCTAGAATAGTGAACCAAAGGCCACCGAATCTAATACTTCAGATCTTAAGATAGTACATTGAATATCATTTATTCATTCTTCTAAAAAAAAAAAATGATTTCATATGACATTTGGTGTAAAAGATTCTCAAGTCTTAAAGAAACATAAGTGTAGGTATTATACAATATTCAAAAAAACGTAAAGCACCTACTAGATATAAGATAGTATATATCTATTCCTGAAAAAGTAGTTTAACGGATTTTCATGAACTTTCAATGAAACAAAGGTCTAGAAATATCTAATTATCTTTTTTTGTTAAAATATCTTAACTTCTTATTTTCGGTAAAGGTTTTTATTATTTAATCAGATTTATTTAGATACGCTCAGCGAAGCGGGCGGGTATCAGCTAGTATTAATATTATTCTATGTGATTAATCGAAGGAAACTATACCTTGAGTTTGATGCGAGTAGAAAGATATAAAACAGCATTGTTGATTCGATTATAATTTCTAGAGCTGTCTTATTTTTCAAATAAAGTTTTTAATAATAAAACGGTACAATGTTCAGAGGAGCAAACGCCCCAGAAAAATACATTGGATGAGTGAAAAATGAAATGTTTTTCATGTGATTGTAACACTTTTCCGATAACAAAACAATTTCAGTATTGGTTACCTTTTTCAATTCGTTGCACGAGCTTTTTGAAAGACCTTTTTTTCCTTTTTAGCAACAACGTACGAACTGAATCCAATAAAATGAAATACTCTCGTTCGATGTCTGTCCAACTTCATCTCAAATTCTTTGAATCGAAACATATAAAACGAACAAAATTGAAAACCGAGCCAATACTTTGACGAAACATATGAAAAAATAATACGGGAAGGTATCAAAAATTAAAATAAATATGATAGTGGATGGAGTTAGTTAAAATTTAATAACGGGCTTTGGGTGGAGAAAAATAATTAATTGTTCAGTGACACGAAGAGTCAATAATAATGTCGAGAGATAAAGCTCTCGAGCTCTTGTGCTCGAGAACAAACTGAACAGATATTTAATATTCATGCAGTAAATGTAGCGACATATTGAACTTCAACGTACCAGCCCCCTTATCCTATTTTCCTGCGCCTTATTTTCCTACCCTACTACTCTTTCCTATATCACTCGTCTAAGGCTCACGATAGTTGTTATACGCCCGCACTATAAAATTATGCCAGATATTCAAATTGTGTCGCCAAGTTTTGAAATACTAAATCTAGCCCATTCCCACTTTTGTGTTGCCTGCTAAAACTTAACGATTCAACTCATCCCAAAATGATAACGGCACTCATATGAATGTTTGTTGTATATTAAACAATCTATATCCTTGATATTAAATGCATCGCAATTCACTTTTCTCTTACTACAAATACCATAATTCCAGAACCGTTTCTCAACAATGCCTAAATCACCCTTTGAACTTTGCGGTTTTAACATAATCACTTTTGATGAAGACTTACATCTATCCATAACGCTCTTATGAAGGTTGATCTTTATACAATTTGATAACACTTTGTTAAACTTTCTTTTTGTTCACCAACTGTCTCAAAAAAAAGTGGTTGCGTGTTCTTTGGTATCATTAAAAATTAGTTTTTATTAATTTTATTGAAATAATCAATTTTAAAAAAACTGTAATTTAATATTTAATAATATTAATATATAGATTTAAAAATATAATTATTAAAAATAAAATTTAGAGAATAATATTTTAATTTGTATTAATAAATAATATCCAAAGAAAGCTGCAAGACGTTTATAAAATTTGTCAGGATCATCTTTCTGGTTAACAATTCATGCATGTCATGAAACAAAGCTTCATAGAAAGTGCAAAATAAAGTAAGTAACTACTTTTCAAAGTAAATGTCTTAATCTTATTCAAATTTTGTGTTACTAAATTATTATTCTAAGATGGTTGAATCATTTCAGAATCCCAGATTTCGTGATAACTAAGAATATCCATGGAATGCAGACGTCATTTTCATCATTAAATTTTAAATAGTATAACAGCAACTGCAAAATTCGAAAAAAATAATATCTTATTTTTTAATAATATGTGTCATTTGTATATATATAAATATTTTTTAAATAAAATATAAAAAATATATTCAAAGAATTAATTATTTTTAATTTAAATATAAAAAAAGTAAATAAATAATACAAAAAATTCAAATTACGCGCGCCTAGTTAAAAATACCGAGCCGTTTTGCGAGCAACTTCATCTTGTTAATTCTTCTATAAAGATTTCTTTATTTTAAGGTAAATTTTATATTTTAATATATTTAAAAATAATTGTATTTTAATATTTAACTAAATAAAAACTTTATTTTAAAAAACTCGATAAAAATCAATAAGAATATTAATTTAACCACATTAAATATTTAAAATAATTACGATCTTTGTAGATTTGCAGTATTTACTCAAGTATCAATGTAAATTTTTTATATTCAGTAGATTATGGCTGAGCCATTCTTTCATTTTTGTTATGAAATTTTCAAAAGTGTTCCCGTTTTTTCAGTAGGGCGATGCATGTAATTCACCTATTCCTCTATCTTCATATATAGACAAAATATTATTTTTTTAAAAATTTAAAACAGGGTTTTGTTTTTTTTTTTTAATTTTAAGAGAACAAAGTCACGGGTAACCACAAATAGTATTGTATTATGAAATATTACTTAATTATATTTTACCCGCAATAATGGGATCAAGTTGACAAAATAAAAACTTTTTTGAAGTTATACTTCTTTAGGTGCGTTATGAAAAAATGATGAGAGTGAAATTTTTAGATGGGCGGCCATCTTGAGACAAAAATTAACAAAATGAAGTTAGCCGCAAAACCACTGGGTTTCTTGGCGCGCGTAATTTGAATTTTTGTTGTATTTATTTACTTATTTATTTATTTTTATATTTAAATTAAAAATAATTATATATACAAATGACACATATTATTAATAAATAAGTTATTACTTTTCTTGAATTTTGCAGTATCTGTTATACTATTTTGAGGCTAGTAATGAAAATGACGTCTGCATTCAATGCATATTCTTAGTTATCACGAAATCTGAGATTCCGAAATAATTCAACCATCTTCGAATAATAATTAAGTAACACAAGATATGAATAAGATTAAGACATTTACTTTGACAAGTAGCTACTTACTTTATTTCGCAATTTCTATGAAGCTTCGTTTTCATGATATGCATGAATTGTTAACCAGAAAAATGATCCTGACAAATTTTATAAACGTCTTGCAGCTTTTTTGGGTATTATTTATTGATACAAATTAAAATATTATTCTCTTAATTTTATTTTTAATAATTATTTATTTAAATATATATATATATATATTATTATTATTATTATTAAATATTAATTTACAATTTTTTAAAATTGATTATTTGAATAAAATTAATAAAAACTAATGTTTAATGATACCAAAGAAGTATAACTTCTCACGCGCGTACATAAGTACACGCAACCACTTTTTTTTTATTTATTTAAGGTTGCATCAACTACTATGGTCATTAGCGATCTTCGAATCCAAAAACCTGGAAAAAAATCTTAGGCTTTCATTGGGGATTCGAACCTAGGACCACTGGCGTATAGGGGAACCATCTAGTCAACCACGCCACTAATTGACCTATAGAAACTTAATTTTATCAAATATATGAACCTGTAACCTATTGTAATAAAATAATAAATCGGTTTTTACTTCTACTTCACAATTTTATTATTTAAACAATCAATACAAAATTACTTAATCTTTATAAACTGAATATAACCGACTGACACGAAGTCTACGCCTCTCATCCTTGTTTTGTATAGACAACCTTCCGTCTTATTTGATCAATAACATTTCTAAAAATCTTATTAATTATTATTTCGAGGAAGTTTTAGTCTCAACTTTCTGTCAACATTTTCTTACCGAATTCTAATTATATACCTGATTTGTTTAATTATTAATTCACACCTGTTTTAAGTCGTATTTATAACGGATGACTTTTTGATAATAGACACTAATTGGATACTGCTTGTAAATGTTACGATTAATCATTTCAAAGCATAATTAATGTACCTATTGATGTCGTTTATAATGATAAATATATATGTTTGGTAGTGCCATATTCATTAAATTTTATGCAAAATACGAGTATATAATGATATTTTAATAAATAAAATATATCGGTATTTAATAACTTATGTATGTATTGATTTGGTTTGTCGAGTTTCGTGGAAAAGGAAGATATATTTTATGAATATGTGCCTATACTTATAGTATGGTAAATACATAAATTATTAATGTAAAATTAAAAAAAGAACTCATACAAAATTATGTAAGATATTTTAACTGAAAGCCAGAGGGGATCAATCCACAAAAACTCAGAAAACGGTTTTTTAAATATTTCAGTAGAATCTTGCGTTATCTATTGATTAAAATTAGAAATTAAAAACATTTTCTCTATATCATGAATAAAATAAAAAAAAAAAATAAATTTTAAGCCTTTACAACAAATAGTTAAAATTTTAATTTTGAAAAGCGTATATAAATTCTCGATGCAGCTGGCGAGGGTGGTCCTCTCTGGTTCTCAGCTCCTCATTTAGTAGTTTAAAATTGTTAGGCTTATTATTATTTTCGGATTAACAACATGAAAATATTTACAGAAAATTTGAATTTATATTATTTCATTTACATTCAGATAGGTAAAGAATAAATACAATTTACATTTAAAGAGATCTATATTATTACACTATATATACTTATCTACTACAAAATAAACTATCTATGTTAATGTATAAAAGGTACGTTTTTCTAAAACCGCAGCAATACAAATATTAATTTACTTTGCAGAGAAAATTCAGAGAATAAAATGAAATGATATCTTTATAAAACTACAATTTTTTTTAATCAAATAAAACTAATAACTATACAAATAATCTAAACAACTTTCAACTAAATCAGAAAATTGAAATTCATTTAATTTAGTACCTTATGGCGTATTCTTACATTAAAACTAAATTCTGATTCAATATTATCGTATGAATTCGTCCTATTTATTTCTTTGTAAGATACAGTTATTTAAACAAAGAAAGGTTTGTTGTTTCAATACTAATAATAGACTAGGGTAAATAATTTTTGAAGAGAAGAACTGATTTTCCATGACATATGTTTGTTAATATTATAAACTTCATTTCTTAAATATTACAATTTCGACTTAAATGTTAAAGCAGGATTTAAAACTTTTATAAGTAGGACTTAGGTTCTGAATGCTCTGCTTTGGTTGATATAGTAAGAAAAAGGAACTCGTTTGACTTTTCCTCAGAATCATACATTTAAATAAATTATAAGTACCAATATTCGAAATAAAATTTGGATTAAAAATCGATTTATTAAAAAATTATCGGAGAATTATGATAAAAAATCTCCTTTTTTATTGTTATGGCTTCATTAAATTTTTATTAAAAAACAAATAATTTGTGAACAATTTATCAAACTTATCTCTTAAATTAATTCTACTAAAATAATCAATTTTGGTTTAACTTTTAAATAAACTTTTCTTACTTATCTGAAACACTTCCTTTGAACAATTGCACGATTTTGTGCTTATCTTAAGTACTATTTTATCTCCATTATGCAGCTAATAATTTTTTTTTTCCAATTACAATAAACATGCTTGTTAGTAGTATTAAATAATTTATAAATGGCATAAAATAAGTGCACTGTTTATAGCTGCATAAAACGTTGGAATAAAGTTAACCTGTTCCTAGCTCACATAATATGCTTATCAAATCTTTTCAAATGCTAAGAGCTTTAATAATAAATCAACTGTTATTCAACTAAGGTTTAGGTATCATTAAAAATGTACTTAACATACGACTACTATTGTGTAAAAATATTTTCATAAAATAATTCATTCTTCTCGAATCAAAGATAAAAGAATCATATGGCTTATATGAATGTTTGCTTAAGAACATTCAAGAAAGATTACCATGTCGCTGTACTTTATTTATAAATTGAAGAAATAAAATTTCAAACAAGAAAGTTTTAGTTAAAAAACATTTAAAACCACAATTTAACTCATTATGAGCTTAATCTATGTATATATATAATAAAACTGTAGATGATATTTGTCTTTTTGTTTGTTGTTCCTCTTTCACGCAAAAACTACAAAACGGATTTTAATGAAACTTTTTTTGTTATATAGCTATTAGTCTTCGGTAACATAATGGCTATAACTTATACATAATTTAGTAGAGAAAAGTCGGGAAATTCAAAGATTTGTAATGTGATGTCATAACAAACATATTTTTGTGCACTTACATTGCAATCGCTGGGTAAATCTTACGAAATAGATCAAACGTATATGCGGCGAAATTGTGTATCTTAAAAAAATTGATAAGAAAGTCCGCGACGGTATATGTCTATCTCCTAAGAATAACCCACAGGAACCATTTTTATCTCTTACAAATAACAAAAATATATGTTGAAATAGCGGCTGGCTATTATACGACTTACGTATTGCCTGTTTTATTGGTATCTTCTTCTATATTATAAAAATGTTATGTTAGTCCTTATTCTGTACGAATTGGGTTCAAATTTTTATACATTAAACAATCGGGCTCCAGATGGTTTTTATCTATATTTCGCGTCAGTAATATATCGTGAAAAACACATGAATCCCATAGGATAGCATAAGAGTTGTATCCTACAGGAACCGTGTATTTAAAAAAAGTTTCGTTAATGTTCGCGAAATAGCATTTTAACGCATTTTTCTCAAGAAGGCCTCACCATTTTTAACAGTAGCAAAAGAAATTCTCTACAAAGTTTAAATTAATGAATTGACAAAATTTTACTGATAAATAAATAAGAATTTCAATTCAACACTCGATAAAATTAAAAATGAAATTTTTTAAATATTTGAATTTCTGTATTGTTCATTGTCGAAGAAATTAATTAGAAATAGGTAAACGTATTAAAATAATATAATTATTTAATAAATTTTTAAATAATTCACAATTACTGAACGGAACGAATTTTAATGAAGTTTTGTTTAAGATGCCTCAGATCTTAACATATTATTGAATATCATTGATTCTAAAAAAAGACGGTTCCTGTAGGATAGCTCCTAATCTTTTCTACTAAAATAGCTGAACTGTTTTAAATGACATTCGAGAAAACTATATAGAACCTGTAAGATAGCTAATATATCTTTCTAGAAAAGTTGTTTAAAGGATTTCGATGAACTATCTTAGGATCTAAAATTTGGAAGCATCTATCATCTTTTTCTGTCAAAATAATATAGATTAATTTTTATATTTAGCTATGAAAGTTGGGAATCTATTAATCAATCAGTAACATTTAGATACTCTCAGCAAAGCGAGTGGGTATCAGCTAGTTTTTTTTTATAAAATAAAAGATTTTTTTCAAACCATATTTTTTAGTTAAAATTAATTTTTAATATTTTTACAAGCTGTATTATAAAGTAGCTACTATATGTTCTTGAGTTACACTATAAAAGTTCTTTATTTAAGAAAATTTTTATTAATAAATAAAGAACTGGAGGTATGTCAATACCGAAATGGTTACATATTGATTTTGTGCCAACGTAGACAGTAGAAGGATCAATAATAGGTTCGACATTAAATGTACGATAGCCAAAAATAGAATAAAATATTTTTAACTTAACGGATTTCGTTATGCCTTCAATCACCCTTATTAGACGAAAAGTTTCTCATAACACAAACCTTGAAGTTGTTTCGAATTCAGAATGAAATGTCAAGCTTTAATTATACATGTATCCAAATATCTCGTACCTCTGGCTTATCAATATTAAATAGTATTGAAAAAAATGTTTCATTCAAGTATTGAGTTTACTATGTATAAATAATAAGGTTTTTGAACTTGATCCATCAATAATTAATGTTTAAGGGAATTTTTATATTTCATAGATAAAGGTTTTAAATCCACCTACACATATTTGTATTATATCAAGTTTTTTTTTAACATGCTATCATTTTTTATTATTTATGTCAACCCTTTATTACATTTTTACCTCCCACGAATATGTCCTATAAAAATAAGCTCACCAAGTTGGCAATGCATTTTTTATTATTGCAGGGTTGATAAAATTTCAAACATGTAATTAAGGATTACGTCTAAAAGGTAAGGTATTGTCACAAATCCAAGACACCCAATTGTGTCTGGCGCCTGAGGGCGGGATTAAACAATCACCAGTGATAAGAATTGCACAAAAGGATGGACCCCCTGAAGTATGTAGTTTTATGACCACGGATTAACATTACAAAGGATGAGACGAAGAACGAGTGTTCTAGTATTTTCTACATTGATTTACCAATGGAGGAGAGAAGGACAGGCGCTAAGATTACCAATAGAAAAATCTAGAAACGGATGATTTATGGTTTCGAAAGTTCTAGGCTAATGATCGCTTACTATAAATAATCCGAAAGATGAGCCAACAGTTCAGTATTCAAATAAATGTTCGACGAGTATAAAATAAACCACCGAGTGTGTATTCAAATAAATTCATCGAAGTGCTTAGTGTTAAAGTGAACCTTGTTAATAAAGTGTACACTGTGTATATAGTGAAATATAAACAGTACTGTGACTATTGTTGACAGTGAACATTGTTGTAGTGTATAATTGTTAGATAAATAAATAAACAATTGTTTAAAATAAATTTGTAGTCATTATACGCAAACCATCGAACCCGTAAAAACGTTACAGTATCATAAAATTATTTTAAAAAATAATTTATTTATTTATTTAAAAGCCCCATATAAGAAAAAAAATTTACAACCCTTATGCATCCTTATTATTTATTATTATAAAAACAAAAGTAAGTTTGTTTGTTGTTTGTAACGCTTTCACGCCAGAACGCCGAAAAAAGATGTGCATGAAAGTTGGCATAGATATAGATTATAATCCGATGTAGAGTATAATTTTTATCCGAGAAAATGTACCGTTTCCGTGAGATTAATGTCGGAATAATGAACGGTTCTCATGGGATAGCAAAACTATTGTGTCCTACAGAAACCGTGTGTCTAAAAGGAGTTTCGTTAAAGTTCGTGGCATTGAGCTTAGCGTATTTTCCTCAAGATGGCCTGATTTAATTTTTATCCAGGAAAAATGTTCAATTTTGTGAGATAAATGTTTTTGTTTCTCCCAGAGTAAAAGATTGGAATGATTTTTATTACTGTGGTAGTTAACAGGTCAGAGAATGATATTGATTGCTTCTTATGGCGGAATAATCCACAATTCTGATAAGAATTGTATCCCACAGAAACCATGTATTTAAAAAAAAATTTGTAAAAGTTCGTGAAATAGCATTTTAACACATTTTCTTCAAAAAAAGGAGCCAATTTGACACAGTTACGCAAGAAATTCTCTACAAAGTTTAAATTTAAAAATTGACAATTTTTACTGGAAATTACATAGGAATTTCAATTTAACACGCGATAAAATTACCTAATAACGAAATTGTTTAAAAAATATTTTAATTTCTTTATTGTTGATGGTCGAAGATATTATTTATTTAATTATTTTTATCAATTATTAAGTACTTGACGGAACAAATTTTAATGAAGTTTTGTTAAAGATCCCTCAGATCAGAGATGTTTTCTTGGGGGTTCGTACGATCCCTTTGAAGTAAATAAATAATAATAAAATATAGGGGTTCGTACGAACCCCCTATTAAGTAGACAAAAGTCAGTTATAAACATTGCTTAAAACAAGTAGCAATTTGCAAGTATTTTAAATAATTGAACCATATGCTTTATAATAATATCTATTAAGATATGAAAATAGTTTTCTAATTAGGAAACAAAATTAAATATTAATTAAATATTGTCCAAATACCTAAGATTTTTAATAACTATAATTTTGGGTTATATAGCAATTTTTATTTTTGAATTTACAAATTTAGTGATAAATTAATTTTTAATAACTTTACACTTTGAGCAGAAGCAGATTCTGCAGGAGCAATTTAGGAGCAATTTTTTGGCATATAGTTAAAAATGTTCTACGCTTAATTCTTTCCGTTTTTAAAATATATTTTTGCTTTTCATTTTTTAAATGTTTTCCTCTATAAATTAAATATGTTCTTAACATAATAACCTACGCAGACGACGTCGCGGGTATCAGCTATTAATTCTATAAAATAAAAAAATTGTGACTGTTAATATTTTCAATGTTTGGAATGACCAAACTTAGAACCGTAACTATATTCTTGAATTTAAGAATTTATTAATTGCTTATTATTTAATTAATAACAAGTTAAATATCCGCTTTATTTTAATCTTGACCAAGATTTGATAAGATTTAATACAAATATGCCAGAAACCCCTTTTAAAGACCATTTTTATTAAATGGAATAATCCAAGTAGGTATAAATTGTTTGAAATTTGGAACAAAACTCATTTCTTCGATGAAGATTTGACCAAGGTCGAAAAACAAGTTCATTTTAGTCGGATTAAAAATGACATTGACGACAAATGCAAAAATTACATATTTATAATTTAAAATTGTATTAAAAAATTTCAAGGTATATAAACTTGTAGAAAAGACCAAAAAAATGTTTGGGGCTGTATCCTTTCTCATTCAAATTATAAACGAATATTTAACGACTTCGTTTAATCTAACAATGCAAGAAAAATCCTGATTTCTTATAGGCCTCAAATTAAGATACAGTTCTTAAAAAATCAAGTTCTAACCATGATTTTTAAAGAGTTCATCTGTGCTTAAAGTATTCAATCATAAGAATATCATATTTGTTGGTATTTATATATGTACCTATATTAAATCAAATCTTTAACTTGAAGATAATCATTTCTTTGATTTCATATTTTCTTCACAAATTCCTAAAAGGCAACATTTTTAAAATTAGATAATAGTAATTTTCATTTTATGTAATGAAAAATATTTCTGCCTTAAAAATTTTAGAGAATTAGGATACTATTTTAAAAATCTTTTTTAAGAGGTTATTTTAATTAAATGGAATGATCCAAGTAATAACTTTTTTTCAACATTGAGTGGAATTCATAACAAAAAATTTCTCATTTCTTTGATGAAGATTGGCTAAGGCTTAAAACCAAGATCATTTTAATCGGATTAAAAATGAAATTGACGGCAAATGTAGACATTTGTCAAACAAGTTTTATTTTAAGAAAATCCATTTTATTTTTTTATTTTTCATCTCACAAACTATAGGATAGATAATAATTTTCCGAAAATCAATTAAAATAGTTAACGTTTCAATATTTAAAAAAAAATCAAAAAGTGGTTCCTAAAAATGGTCTGTGTAGGCATGTGTTTCTGTGTGACAGCGATATCGTATCGAAAGCTTTATCCGAATTTCACTAAGCTTGTAATTTATCCTGCCTATTATATATAGTTGTGCTACAAAGCTTTTGGAGGAAATTGGTTAACCAAAAGTTCCACTTTATTCTAGGAGGTCTGGAGCTTTTCCAAATATTTTCAAAAACGGCTCCCACGATTTTTTTTAAACTTGCTATATTTCTAAGACGCATTCATACTCACAACTTTAATAGAAACTTTCCCTTAGGAAAATTCAAATATGGAGGGTTCTGGGGTAAGAAGTGGGAGTTTGCATATACAGCCTTGGGCAGAAGTATTATATTTTATGGATTTTTCAAATAATGTTTAAAGAAGGATAAAATAAAGTAATACTAGATTGTAAGTGACTACAAAATATATAAATATTTTATATTTTGTTGCAATCTTACAATCTACTATTACTTACTTTATATTATCCTTTTTTTGATAGAGTGGGGCAAAAGATCTAATGCACATAGGGACTGGAGAGAATATGTTTCTCCTTCCACTGCCTACTGATTATTTCATATTTGAAGGTAGACTTAATGCAGCTCAGCGAGCTTTGAGTAATAAGGACTTTTTGAATTCTATATTCTAATTTTTTGGGAGTATTTAAAATATTTTTTGTAGCTTTTTTTAAAATTCTCTCTAAGCATTTTTTATATTTCCGTATAAATATAAATTAAAATTACACTGTTAAGTTACAACCGTTACAATAATCAAACTACATTTCAACACTCCCTTTTATTATTGCATATATTTTTTAACCAGAAAGAGTTAAGTTAGCGAGACATTTTTTTTTTTAATAAAACTATATGCCAAAAAATTGCTCCCTCAAAATCCGTAACCAAAAACTAAAATTGCCGTAAAATACAAAAAGTCACTTTTTTAAGTTTTTTTTTTTTAAATTGCTCCTTAAATGCTCTTCCAGACTTGCAATTGCTCCAGGTGTATAGTTAATAGTTAATTAATAATTAAATTTTTTAAAAATATTTTTAAACTCAAAAATTAAAATCGCTATAAGCCCCAAAATAATTTTTAATTAATTTTTTTTTTTATTTCTCTATATGCTCTTTTCATTACGCAAATATAATTGGTCAAATTTTTGCAAGATTTTTAATAATTAATTATTTTTAACTATTTTTACATGTATTGTTGAACTTTGACGGCATCAACTGCCGTTGGATCTTATAATCATGAACAGTTTAAAAATTGAATTACTAATTAACTATACACCTGGAGCAATTGCTGATCCGGACAGAGTATTTAAAGAACGATTTTAAAAAAATAAAACTCATTATTTTGAATTATAAAGAAATTTTTATTTTTGAATTTACAAATTTTTGAAAAATTAATTATTGATTAACTAATAACTATATACTTGGAGCAATAGCGGATTTTTAAGTAACAATTTAGGAGCAATTTTTCAGCATATAGTTAAAAACGCTAAGTTCTACGCTAAGTTCTTTTCGGTTATTTTTAATAAATTTTTGCTTTTAATTTTTTAAATGTTTTTCCTCTGTAAATTAAATATGTTCTTAACATAATAACCTACGCAGACGACGTCGCGGGTATCAGCTAGTATAGCTATAAAGTGGTTATAATTCCTTTAACCAGCAGCGAGTTTCATAAAAAAAAGTTAAAATGTATGAAATTACAAACAAAAAAGTTTTCAACCATCATTTCCATACGACCAAAGAATAATTATATTGTAAAAGAATCAATTAATTTTGAGTATACCTACTTAAGTGTACACTCAACAAAACGCATCGATATCCCCTACTTAGTTTAACATAATATAAAAGGAAAGTTATTTTTTTGGCGTTTCCAAACTTTAATCTTATTTTTTTTTTCACGTTATATTCAACACAACAAATTCAAAGGAAAAATGTGAAAGTTTAGATGATTTAGAATTAAATTATTTTATTTTGGAAGTGTGAAATAACTTCTAGAAATGAATAACTCAAAAACTAAAAACTACCCCAAAACTTTGTACCCATATATTCGATTACAAAGTTACATACATACATAAGTTTATTCTACTCGTAACAGTTTGTACTTTGGTCATGTTATTTTTCGGACTAACTTTAAATGGATAAAAAAAGTTACACAATAAATATTTTTCGTAATAAAAACGACATTATTTCAGTTTCAAACTGACAATTTTGAACTAGACGAGAAAATAATCAATCATTTCTTGAAAAGAAATTGAAAATGAGCCTAGTTTTTTAAGTGGAATAAAATCAACAAGTGATACAATTATTTTTTGTTATTTTTTTTAAATTTATATAAACGGAAAAACCACTTTAAATTGTTAAGTGAAAATTATATTTGTTAAGACTTATGAATAATTAATAGTAGATTTAAAAAAAAATTTTGGTTGCGAGAAGTAAGAAAAGATAATTGAAATTCAAGAACATTAAAAAAATATTAATAAAGTTAAATGGGAAAATTTAATTGCATGTTGTAAGAAACTTAATGAGGCTTTAAAAATTAACAGTCTGTTTTAAATAGTGGTTGAGAGAATTTTTTTTTCTGATAACCGTGGTCGTGAGAATAATTTTATTTGCACGTTCGTAAAATAGTCTATCTAGCAAAAATCTTTTGTCATTATCATCTCTTTCGATGTCGGATAATAAATTATAAAATAGATTCTAATGGTTTCAGATCTACAACAGTATGCGGCTTCACTCGTTTCCCGAACGAATTTTGAGGTTTTACATACTTTACAATCAACCTGACTATCTACTTACAAAATGATGTTGAGTTACATGGAGCTATGAAAAGGAGCTTGGGACGTTACATGAAACGTTACATGAAATTTAACATAGCTCGTAGCAAATTGTAGAAAATGTCACTCACCTGAATATCATATAATTTTAATTATCTATCCCGACGGGAGACCTCGATCCAGATTACATGGATCACACGTAGCTACGTGTCTTTTCCAGTCTGGAAAATTTCCAAACATGAAGTCTCAAAAAAAATCAACCCCTTGCTCGGGAGACAAATGATCTTAACCTTCTATTTAAATTGAATAAAGCACGAAAGTTCTCTTGTACAATAACAAATTATACACATTTTTTCTAATTATAGTAAAAAAATAAAGCTCCTGTTCTCGTTTTCAACTTGTGCACACAAAGCGCACGAAATAATTTTTTTTTTCGTTTTACTCAGAGAAAATAATTATCATTTTCTCAGTTAAATTCATTATACATGTCTTAAATGGAAACTAATTAGACAATTAAATATAAAAGTATAATACAATGCTGAAGAACACAAACCGGGAACGCTACAAATAGAAACGGAACAGGATAAATGAACTCAGATGGGCGGGCTCTTTTGTTTATTTCATATCATTTTTTTGAAGTTACACTTCTTTAGGCGCGTTATGAAATAATGATGAGAGTGAAATTTTTAGATTGGCGGCAATCTTGAGACAAAAATTAACAAAATGAAGTTAGCCACAAAACCACTAGCTTTCTTGGCGCGCGTAATTTGAATTTTTGTTGTATTTATTAACTTATTTATTTATTTTTATATTTAAATTAAAAATAATGATATATACAAATGACACATATAAGTAATAAATAAGTTATTACTTTTCTCGAATTTTGCAGTAGCAGTTATACTATTTGACATTTAATGATGAAAATGACGTCTGCATTCCATGCATATTCTTAGTTATCACGAAATCTGGGATTCTGAAATGATTCAACCATCTTAGAATAATAATTTAGTAACACAAAATTTGAATAAGATTAAGACATTTACTTTGAAAAGTAGTTATTTACTTATTTCGCAATTTCTATGAAGCTTGGGATAGATATAGATTATAATCTGGTATAACATATATTATATTTTTTATCCAGAAAAAATGTACGGTTTCCGTGAGATAAATAATTTTTCTGTTTATTACAAGCAAAAGATAAACTTTCTTTTTTTTAATGTGGTTGTTTAGGGATCAGAGAATGATAAAGGTTACTTTTTATACCGGAATAATGAACGGTTCCCATGGGATAGCAAAACAAGTATGTATTCTATAAGAACCGTGTATTTAAGAACAGATCATTAAAATCCACGAAATAGAGTCTTAACTCATTTTCCTTAAGAAGACTTGATCTACTTTTTACTCAGGAGAGATGTACTATTCCCGTAGGATAGATATTTTTTTTTATGACAGAGTTAAAGATAGATATAATTTTTTCAATGTGGTAGTTTGGAGGGGAGAATTAAATAGCTTACTTTTAACTTTTAAGGCTAGAATAATGCATGGGTCCCATGGAATGGCAAAACAATTATATCCTACAGGAACCGTGCATTTAAAAAATTTCGATAAAGTTTGTGAAGTAGAATTTTACCGCATTTTCCTCCAATTTTACTAATAACAAAAGAAATCTCTACAAAGTTAAATTTAAAAAATGACAATTTTTACTGGAAAATAAATATGAATTTCAATTTAATACCCGATAAAATTAATAATGAAATTTTATAAAATATTTTAATTGGTTTCACTGTTCATTGTCGAAGATATTAATTAGAAATAAACGTATTAAAATAATAAACTAAAAATGTCAAAAAATTAGCAATTACTTAACGTAACTAATTTTAATAAAGTTTTGTTAAAGATACTGTAGGATAGCTTCTAATCTGTTCTTTTAAGGGAACATCCATTAATTACGTTGGGCGTTCATGGGCCGATGGGGTCGAGCTGAATCTCATCTATTCTTACCTTAGGCAAAGAGAAGGTCTCGCAAATATCACTGTTTTAAAGTTATACTTCTTTAGGCTCGTTATGAAAAAATGATGAGAGTGAAATTTTTAGATGGGCGGCCATCTAAAGACAAAAATTAACAGAATGAAGTTGGCCGCAAATCCACTCGGTTTCTTTTAACTTGGGACGCGTAATTTGAATTTTTGTTTTATTTATTTACTTATTTATACTTAGTTATAAATAAGTTGTTACTTTTCTCGAATTTTGCAGTAGCTGTTATACTATTTTTAGTTAAGTGATGAAAATGACGTCTGCATTTCATGCATATTCTTAGTTATCACGAAATCTGGGATTCTAAAATAATTCAACCATCTTAGAATAATAATTTAGTAAAACGAGATAAGAATAAGATTAAGACATTTACTTTGAAAAGTAGCTACTTACTTTATTTTGCAATTTCTATGAAGCGTCGTTTTCATGACATGCATGAATTGTTAACCAGAAAAATGATCCTGACAAATTTTATAAACGTCTTGCCGCTTTCTTTGGATATTATTTATTGATATAAATTAAAATATTATTCTCTTAATTTTATTTTTAATAATTATATCTTTAAATATATATATTATTATTATTAAATATTAAATTACAGTTTTTAAAAAATTGATTATTTGAATAAAATTAATAAAAACTAATTTTTAATGATACCAAAGAAGTATAACTTCTCACGCGCGTACATAAGTAAACGCAATTACTTTGTTTTGAATCCTTTTTCTCTTATTTATGCAAGCGTAGTTTGCATAAGGCGGAACAACACGAAACAGATGATCTTAATTTGTAAATTTACCAGTAAAAAATGGCAGGATCTAATTAGTGAAGACGAGAAAGAAAAAAAGCAATTTAGAAATATTAACGATGGGTTATTTGTAAAACTGGACATTTGGCCTTCACTTTCTTTTCTATTCTACGAAAACTTTGATAGACAAAGTGGGCATAAACGAACAAAACGAGAATTGTACATTATTTGCTCGTTGCACGGTTACAAATTCATTTCGATAAAAGCTTTGAGAAAAGCTAAGAAAATCATTAGGAAAATACATGAGACAGCCAGACAATTTACTCAAAAGGTCATATATTAAATAATAATGACCACATCCCACCCCCACGGAGCGGGTGTTTCTTACATTTAAATAAGTTGGCATTTTTGAGTAGTTTTCTTGCACGAAATCGTTTTTGGTGTCAGTCGGATATTGTATAAAGGTCTGATAAAATTGTCGGGCGACGACAAGCGGTGGATGAGGGTTGAATTTGGGGGATGTTTGGGGTTTGAATGGGGCCCGGCTGGTTTTCACGTGGTTGGTTACGTGAAAAATTATATGGTCTGAATTATTTATGGCAACAAATTTATTTTTCATTAGAATCGAAATGGGGGATTGAAAGAAAATGATTTTGGATTTGATTTTCGGCGACAAACGGGTAGGCTTATTACAGCAGTGATTTATCTGCTAAATTCTTTTTTAAATCTATATTTAAAACTTTTTTTTTCAAATAAAAAATTATCTTTGTTCATTGGAGTGATTGTTTTGAAAATTCGTTTGATATACAAAAATAATTTTTTTCTCATTAAATTAAAAATTATCGTTTGCCAATTTATTGGGATAAAGAGAAAATGATAACTGTTAAAAATTGATAGTACAATAACTAAGTTGGAAAAATTTTAATTAATTTTTATTTGTTATCTCGGTGAAATTTCGTTATAAATAGAATAAATTTCACAAAGTATTTCATTCAATTAATAGCTGTATCGTAACTTGGAACTTATTCGAATATAATTTAACTAAAAGATTTTTAACGATGTCTCGTTTTTTGATGTATTTTCGTATTTTCATTCTGTGTGCTGTTTGTTTCATAACAATGTAAGTAAGAATTTATACTAAATTATATAAAATAAATTTAAAAAAATGGCGCAGCGGTTAGAGCGACTGCTCTCTCCGATACATGCGACAGTTGTACTGGGTTCGATCCCCGTCGAATCCCTAGATATAATTTTAAGATTTAAGACCTACAGAAATTTTTTATGTGTAAAACAGTCGTGATATGACCATAGATGTTAAAGCGACTTACAACAGAGCAAGATCAAGTCAAGTGGACCCCTCTATTTTCCACTTGATCATAAAAACAAATTCCATGTTTTTTTCCATAAGTAGTTACCATAAAAAAATTGATTCCCCAAAAGATTTTTGAAAATTTAATTTTTAATAACAATTTTTTAAACAATGAAAAACTTGGTATTTTAAATTAAAAAAAAATAGATTTTAAATCAACCGTTAGAGATAAGATAGAAATAAAAAAAAGATAACGATAATTCACAAATTCTTCATATTTAATTACTAGTTTGTTTAATAATTATAATAATAATAATAAAAAAAATAATAATGATAGTAAAATTAGTTTAATAAATACATTTTTAATTGTAATTTGAAATAATAATAATAAACCAAAGTTGTAATGTAGTCTGACTGTTATAAATAAATTCATATTGTTTAAATTAATCGCGAACAGCGAAATTTTATTCCGGAATCTTAAACTTAAATCAATAACGCACTTAACTGATAAAAAAACTTCATATTTTTACCGAGAAAATAATAACATCTTCATTTGTTAACTTAAAAGTTAATAAACAATATGATAATAAACAAATAAATTTTAGTTTTTAATATTTACTAAGATATATGTAAATAACGAGCTGATACCCGCTCGCTTCGCTGAGTATATCTAAATTTCACTGATTGATTAAAAGATTTCTAACGTTCATAGCGAAATAAAAAAATTATAATCTATTTTGCCAGAAAAAAATGATAGATACTTTCAGACCTTAGATCCAAAGAAAGTTCATCAAAATTCGTAAAACTACTTTTCAAGAAAGATATGTTAGCTGTCTCACATCTGCTTCTATACGATTTTTATCAAAAAAAGTACCTGTATTCCTTTAGGATTTGAAAATCTTTCATACCAAATGTCATTTAATACCGTACAGCTATTTTAGGGGGCATCCATTAAGTGCGCGAGGCGTTTTTTGCAATTTTTGAAATCCCACCCCCTCCCTTCTGGTAAGATGTCATGAAATTTGGCATAACCCTTTCCCTAACCCACAATCCAATGTGATATTTTTCATAACCTGTGTTTTCTTAAAAAAATATGTGATATTTCCGAGACGTTCCCTTTCCCCAAAGTAAGATTAGATGAGATTCGGCTCGATTCTATAGGCCCCTGAATGCCTCACGTCATTAATGGATGTTCTCTTAAAAGAATAGATTAGTAGCTATCCTACAGGATCTTTAACCAAAACTTCATTGAAATTCTTTCTGTCAGGTAATTGTTAATTTTTTGAAATTTTTAGTTTATTATTTTTAATACGTTTTTTTCTAATTAATATCTTCGACAATAAAAATTTAAAAAATTTCAATAGTAATTTTATCGGATGTTAAA
Organism: Sisyra nigra; assembly: GCA_958496155.1. Lineage (NCBI taxonomy): Eukaryota > Metazoa > Arthropoda > Insecta > Neuroptera > Sisyridae > Sisyra > Sisyra nigra. Next base: position 36,300,446 of record OY292318.1, read on the forward strand.
TTGAAATTCATAATTATTTTCCACTAAAAATTGTCAATTTTTTAATTTCAACTTTGTAGATTTCTTTCGTTATTGTGTAAAACTGGTCAAGCTTTCTTGAGGAAAATGCGTTAAAACTCTAATTCACGAACTTTACTGAAACTTTTTAAATATACGGTTCCTGTAGAATATAGTTATTTTGCCATCCCATGGGAACCATGCATTATTCTAGCCTCAAAAGTAAGCTATATCATTCTCTCCCAAACTACCACATTGTAAATATCATATCAACCTTTAACTCTGTGATAAACAAAAAACATATCTATCCCACGGAAACCGTATTGTTTTCGGATATAAAGTATACTATATATTACACCGGATTATAATCTATATCTATGCCAACTTTGATCCAGATCCATTCAGTACTTTTTGAGTGAAAGAGCAACAAACACCCATTCTTACAAACTTTCACGTTTAAAATATTAGTAAGGATTGACTTTAAATTCTGATAATTTCATTAATCTATCTCTAACGGTTGATTTAAAATCAATTTTTTAATTAAACGTATGAAAATTTTTTTTTGTTAAAAAAATTGTTGTTAAAAATAAAATTTTCAAAAATCGTTTGGATGATCAATTTTTCATGGTAACTACTTATGGAAAAAAAAAAACATGGAATTTATTTTTATGCTCAAATGGAAAATAGGGGGGTTTACTTGGCATGATCTTGCTCAACACCAAAAAAAAATAAATAAATAAATAAAATTTTAAGGATTTTCACAATTACAGAATGGCGGACTACGATTATATTAAATTCGAAAAACCATACACATGCGAGTGTGGCGTTTTCCAGAAACAATATCCAAAAAGTATTTTTACTTCCGATAAGCCATTATTAAGCTTATTTTCAAATGCAAGCGAATGTTTCTCTCGAAATGAATATCAATGTCGTAAAGAATGTATATATATTGCACGCCGTCATTTGAGTGCACTTGGAATATGTGAAAAATTGGGAAACGTTGACAAATTAATGGTAATACATAATTGCTTTGTAAAATTAAATTCGTATTTAAAAACCATAACGGCTTAATTTCTTATAGATTTCAGTCAAATACAAGAATTGCGCTGTGTCTTGGACCAAGACGGGTTATGCGACCAATACCTATTTATGCTGTAAAAATAACTATCCTGTTTATTGTATGGGATATATAAATAGTTATACTCCGGAGTTTTCTTTAGAAGGAACAGATCGTGATGATTACTTTTGAATATTTTCATAATTAATATGTTTAAAATTAATTTTTAGTGATCATAAATATACATTACTTAAGCATAAAAAAGTATTTATTTATCTAATGTTACTTATTGAAGAATATCTAATATACCTAACATTTTTTTGGGGTAGTGTTAAATTGGGCGTTCCAATCTAAAGAAAAAGATCTTTTGGATGCTGGCCAACTAAATAAGTTTTTGCTTTTCGTACTCACAGAAAACCTTGAAAACCGTTGAGTGATAACAAATAGAATCTACAATATTTTAATTTTCTTTCCACAAGTATGAAATAATTAAAATATATCTTTCCATGTTCAAATTGGTACTAATCAAAATCAAAATAACGATTAACAAATTCAAGTTGACATTAAATAATTTTAAATAAGCAGTATCATACGAATTCATGTTGTCATATCCCATATTTGTCGATGCCCAATGATACATCACCAACAAGGACCATAATCCATAAGGACCTGGGTATGGCTACCGTCAGGGAGAGGGCAGCCATGTTCAGTTCTAAATACCTAAGGCGCATAAGCGAACACCTTAGCCTCTTGGCTATTAACCTCATCGACAAAAGTGAGGATTCCGCCAGACTGAAACGCGTGTCTTATCTGGAACTGCCCTACAGGTAGCAGTACAGCAGTCACCCCACCCGGGGTGACCCATCCCGTCCATACGCTCACCAGGTTCACTTATTTTCTTGGGACAGATTCCAACATTTAAAAACATAATTAATATATTTTTCAACGTGAAAGTCAACAACCCAAACACAACAAAACACAAAAAGCAACAAAAGAGGTAAGTGCTAGGTATTGTCTCACAAGGAATCAAAATCACGTAGCTTATCGACAGAATAGATGCGAAAAAACAACCTAGTTTAAACGGTGGAAAAGTTCTAACATATTCGTGCGTGTTCTGAAGAAGTAGTTGCCTCTAGAGTAACCACTTCCATTGCCACTGCACAGTTTGATTGTTTTGACGGATATGTCAAATCTTTGTTCCTCAGAATTCGCTTCCAGTGTAACCGTAGCTTAGTGCTAAACAATACTCAAATTTAACAAAGTTTGTCAAAATCTATCTTTCAGCACCTTTCAAAGCGAAAGACGTTTTTCTGGGGCTGACCCTATTTACGAAGACAAGTGAAACCGCTAGCTTCCTCTTAATGCAGAGAAATTTTGTTTTAATTTTCCGATGAATAAGCCGGAAAGTGTTTAGATCGCCGGGTAGGCCAGATACCGGATAGTTTTCAGATATCCGTTTCATCTCTAGTTGAGATACTACTACCTATATTCATTTGATCTTCTGCCACTATCTCTTCATAATAGGGGAGACTGGGGATGGTTGACTAACTTTTGACTTAACCTCGTATATCTCTGATGTTTAACTTAATATAACAAAAACAACAATTGATTCAGATAGAATAATTATTCAGGTACCTAAAATACTAATCTTTAACCTAAAAATTTATCATTATAATACTTATTTAGTCGATTTTCTAAAGCAAAAAAACTTAGTCAACCTACCCCATATCTGGGGTAGGTTGACTATAAGTATGGGGTAGGTTGACCTAGGCAGTAATTAGTGTAAATAAAGAGGTTTAGTATAAAATAAAACATTAAAATTTACTAAATAATAGGAAGTTTTTATTTAATTATAAACAAACTAAAATTTGAGATCCATTCTTGGTTAATAAAGGACTTTTACAAAGGTAAAAGTCTCTTTGAACTATTTAAAAAAAAACCTAAACAAACAATAAGTAAGATTAATGTTTGTACTTTTTTTTGGCGTTTAAAGTCGCTTTAACATCTAAGGTCATATCACGACTGTCTAAACACAGAGAATTTCTGTTGGGGAATTATATCTTAGTTCTAGGATCTTAAGTCTTGAGGTTTGTTCGCGGATCTAATACTGAACCTATAAAACGAATCAGTCCAAGTGGATTTAGGATAATGGCCAAGCCCATTCACGCTTATGACGAGTTTGAAAATGTTCGGAAGTAAGATGAAGATTAACGAAAACCCACGAAAATTGTTAATTAAATTAAACGTTGATACATAAGGATAGAAAAACTAACCACAATTTATCAAACTGCGCATGAGTAAGAGAATCGAATTTTTCGTCCAAAAAAAACCGAGTATCACTAGAACCAAAGTCCCGTTTTGCTGTCCTCTATCAACGTTAAATTCAATTAATAATTTTCGTGGGTTCTCGTTAATCCTCGTCTTACTTCCGAACATTTTCAAACTCGTCATAAGCGTGTATGGGCTTGGCCATTATTCTAAATCCACTTGGACTGGTTCGTTATATAGGTTCAGTATTAGATCCGCGAACGAACCTTAGAATTCAACGGGGATTGAACCCAGAATTATACCCAGTTATTTTCGCTTAGTCTACCTGCCCCTATAGCCAACTATCTCCGGTCTCCCCTACTACGGAATATAGGCCTATCCAGAAGGTCCATTTATTGTCAGTAGCTTTGATCTCAAGAACTTTTGAAAATGTAGAGCAACTGTTAACTATTATTATTGAGTGGCCAAATTAGCACATGAAATAAGTCTCATGAAAGTGCAATACCTTTTTCGCTACAATACAGAAATGAGCCGAAGTACATTAAGTACTACTGCAATCATAAAAATACAAATACACCAAGATTGTAGCCGTTTCTTTATATGTACTTACTGCAGTTGCACCAGTACCAGAATTGACGATTAAGGAATGATTTGGATATAAATATCCAGATTTTTGGATTTGTTTATTTTATATTGTTTGCATTGCTTTGGAAATCATCAACCTATCTCATTATCGATTTCGTTATTTTGTTAATATGGGAGCTTAAAGGTCATTTTCGTCACAATTTAACTCAGCATTCAGGCTTTTGGGTTGAAACCCCACAAAGTTTTTTACTTTTCTAGCTGATTACAAGAAAAGCATTATGATACTAGATTCTAGAAGTATTGTTAAAATTTTTTTGACATCATCAACTCTTAAAAAGCGTTTAATACTCCTTGCATATTTAATACCACTCGCTGTAACCACAGTCACGCTTTCTTGTTACAAGGTTTGGGATTACTTCCAATATAAATACATGAATAATACATGCATTTCATGGAAACTTCGATTATTTTCTCGGAACCATTCGTTGTACATGATTTTTTATTGTAAATATTTTCTGAAGAAATTTTTGAATAGTATTGCCAAGTATTTGGCCAAAAGTTTCTAATATAAAATATGCTAATTGTTTGGATACTAGTTTTTTTCACCCCATATCTTGTTAAACGTGCATCCTAGAGAGCAGATGTATACATTTTCTTTTCTAAGAGATTTAATTTACTTTGATTTAGTTTACATTATTTGGAATTAATTCATAGCAGTTTTTGAAATAAAAATAACGATTTATTTTAAATGAAAATAAAAATTACATTATCGAAAGTACTGTCCATCGGTTGCCACTATTATTTCTCATTTTTCAGGCAGGAGTCGGATATCCTGTCGAAAAAAACGTTTTGTCTTTGGAGGCTATGAATTGATCCAATTTTTATAACCTTAAAAAGATGTTAAATTTTCCCCTGACAAACTATGAGCCATTGATCGAAACAGGTGGTAGTCCAAAGTGGCAATATCTGGAGAATACGGCGGATGGGTTAAGACCACCCAATTCAATGTTTGCAGTTATGTTTTCACTAACTTTACCACGTGAGATCGAGCATTAGTCATGTAGCAAAATAACTTTGTCGTGCCTTAATATATGTTAATAAACAGGATAATGGAAAAAAATAAATGGAAATGAAAACCAAATAGGATAAATTTGTTTCTGAAGGTTAAAATAAAATACTGATATAACCACACCATCTTTCATCAAACGGTACGAACTAATTCCAACACCTTTTTTCCCCAAAAGCTGTCAATATTTTCATGATTAGCTGAAAGCGGGTACTTTTCAACCCCTCCCCTATCTATTGGTCACACTATCGATAGAGACTTTAAAAAGACTTAGGACTATGAAAGTCTACCGTTTCCAAAACAGCATTTTTGGTTTCAAAGACTATAGCATACAGTAGCTTCTTTAAAAAAGTTTAAAAACGTGAAAGATTTTTTTTAAAATGTCTCCCAATTACGAAAGAGAGGAAAATTGTGCGAAACAATACCCGAGACGAAAATTAAGCACTATTTCAAACTGCTCAAACTAAATTGAACATGAAACTAGACTGCCTACGCTGAACTGGACCTTACTTAAAACTGACTACGCTGAATTGAACCTTAAATTGAACTACTCACCAAATTAAATTTAAATCATATTTAAAGCCGCGTTCACACGAGTCAACTCTAGTTGACCGATTTTAGTTGACCGACAAAAGTTGAATGCGACTTCGAAATCAGTTTTGGTTCAGACGTTTTAACTGAAATTGATCAAACCGTTTCAACTGTTAGAATAGTGAATAAAAAAAAGTTTGAGGATGAAGATGCGCCTCCGAATATTCGACTCTAAACCATGAGACTCATCCACACCATGTATAGCGATTGCAAGAATCGCTGATCTGGTGAATCGTCCATAAAATCATCAAAAAAAAAAAACTGTTATAATGGTTTTGGGGGTAGCGGTGCAAGAAGTGGTCAATACTATAACAGTTATGAATACAAGAACAACTGCAAACAACTTTCTATATTTTAAAACCTTATTCAAATAAAACATAGACCACACGGAAAAAATGTGTTGTAGATTTAACAACATTCCTTGTTAATTTTACAACATTAACTAGTATTATATAAAATGACACCACGTGTGGTAACGTTTACCAGTTAAGTGTAATTAAAAAACTGTAGTATTATTTACAACACGAACTAGTAAAAATGACTTCATGATAATATAATGTAGTTAAATTTTTGACACTTGCATTTATTTGTCAAAATTATTGGTTATGTTGTACGCCGCATGCGCACCATTAAAAATCTTAAAAATATAATTATAGAAAAAAGTAAAGATGGCTCTGATGTTCTTTTCTCAGCCATTTTACAAGGTTTTACAACATATTGGAGTAAATTGTACATTGTATACACCAAAAATGGTAAAGATTACAAATTTGTTAAAATTCGTGACGTAACCAAAATGAAAAAATTTGTTAATAGTACAACACTCAGCAGTTGTAACAGCTACATATATTTACTACACTATAGTAGTAAAAAATACTATGCGTTAGAGCTGAATACAACACAGTGGGTTATCTGCTATTTGTGGTTATAGTGAACACAAAGTGCAGTAAAAATATTACTAGTTTTGTGTTGTAAATTTTACACCACTATTTTTTTCCGTGCACAATCCAGAATATCCAATAATACCAACATAGTTGAAAGCAAGCTTGCCGGCCAATTCAATCTGAAAGGTTCGCACATATCAATATCTGGTAAAACTCGACTCATCACTCGAACGACAAAAAAGTTTGACTCGTTCAAACTTTTGTCGATCCCCTAAAAAGTTGAGCAACTTAATTTAAACAGAGGTTCACACGAGGTTTTTCATTCAACTTTTGTCGATCAACTAAAACCGGTCAACTAAACTTGACTCGTGTGAACGCGCCATAACATTTGCAACCTGAATAGAAACTGAACAACCTTAAACCTGTTTTATAATACAATTTTCAGCCTTAATAGAAACTGTAGAGCCTCAAACATGCTATATAATTTTTACATAAGAAGGCGATGTCTTGTAAAAGGAAAAAAAATAATTTACTTAAATGTAACAATTTTTTAATTTTTCAGGGATGAAAACTCGTTCTGTGTCCTATTTTTAAAACGAAACCAAATTTGCAATACGGATTAATCAAATGCATTCAATAGTGCAAATGGGATTTATTTGTTGTTACTGTTATTGTTAAGGATATTAGTTGAAATTGATTCCCTCTTAAACTACAATAAATTGGACAAATTCATAAATAGAATGAGTTCGAATCTCCTCCATCAAAGCAGACGTTCGAGCAAAATATCGATGAACCTATCCCTTTTCTATGGGAATGTAACGTCGATTATGACGATCCTCTAATATTTATGTGCTACAATAATTAATAATATAAATTGCGAGAGCTGATGGGCAATAATCTGATGCAATTCTGCCATTCAGAAACGGGAGAAGAATGGAACGCGTACAAGTCCATTTGATCCTATGTGAGCTCATCTCATCCCTACATCCCGTTCCTCCGATGATCATAATTTCGTCATTCGCAAAATATTTCTTTCTCACACCAATGCACACTCGCCCTATATATTCATGCGTCTATGTCGTGATGGTGAGTTTGGATGAGGGCTAATGTTCATATTTCTGTACAGGAAATGCATTTTGCACGTCATATATGAAACCCGACACGAGGTTAGTTAATAATTGTCATAATATACCGCCCTAACCATCATTAATTTTACATACAACAATGAACAATGACAATAATGATAATAACAATAACAATAACAATAATTGTGATGTTATTTCACAATATGAAATCTCACATCTGGAATTGACTCCCCTTTTCTCCCACTCTTATCTCTTAACTACTACATTTTGTTCTATGTTTTATCCTGTTTTGCGAAATCAACCAAATAATATCGATGTATACCCTTAAAAATAATATATATATTTTTTTATTTTATAATAATAATTGTTTTTTTGTCATTTTTTGTTTGTGAAATGTAAATTTTTCAGATGTGAGTTGGGAGAATTCATTTTTGCTTTGTCAGAGGCCATTATTTTGTTAATTAGTTTATAAAACACAATATAATTGCAAGTTGAGTGTGTTATTAAACATGTGGATTCAAAAGGGTTGTGGTGCTGTTTGTGATTCTATACGACGAAAAACAGAAAGGGTGGAACACAAAAAAGTAGTTGTGATGAGTCCGTCATCTAAAGGCATTGTTTAATTTTTTTTTCACAAAGTTAATTAATTTTAAGCAAGTTAATTTTTATTTTAAAGGGATGAATATTTTATTGATGTCTTCATTACGTAGGTGAAGCTTAAAAAATTCATTTTTTTTTTGTATAAATGAAGTTATATTTAATTTGTTGTTTAATGAACTTGAAAAAAACCTTTCAAATATTTTGTATGTTTATTAAATATAAAAAGCTTTATTTAAAATATTTGCAAGCAAAATCTAATTGACTATATGAAAAAAATCTTTTTGTTACATACTTCACAAAATTTTCATTTTCATTCAAAGGTCTTGTATAGAAAAATGAAATGAATTTCATTTAAAATTAAAAATGATTCGCTTGATATGTAAGATAATTTTCATTATCTTGTTAAAAATTAAACACGTATTGTATGACAGAGCTTTCCCGAAATGTAATTTAATTCGCCTTTTTCAACGGAGAAAAGCATCTGTGTCAAACATATCTCATATGTTGAAAGAATGCAGTGTAATGATAAGTTTTTAACGTAGTACTCTTTGTGATATGGAGTAAAGCTTTGTACACATAAGGCTCTAGTTATTTATTTGTTTGAAGTGGTGAGATCAAATAGATTTGATAAAACAGAGGTTATATTGTGTTGCTTTTTACGAGAAAATCATGAAAAAGTTTAATATCACATGGTCACACGATTTAAGTGATACAGTATGAAAGTGTGACCGAAGTATCCTTATGAAAATATGTCTTGTATCTAGCGCAATACGGTAGTAATCGAGTCAGTGGTGGATTACCATCAGGATACCATCAGGCTGAGTAGGCTGGAGCCAGAGCGGCACATTTGGGCCAAAATTTCAAATATAAACTATAAAATTACAAGTTCGTTTACAAAAAAACTGAAATTTCATATAATTTTGAACTACACGGAAAAAATAGTAGTGTAAGATTTAAAACATTAAATTTGTAATATTTTTACTGCACTTTGTGTTCACTATAACCACAAATGTAACATTAGATAACACAATGTGTTGTATTCAGCTCTAACGTATAGTATTTTTAACTACCATAGTTTAGAAAATATATGTAGCTGTTACAACTTCTGAGTGTTGTACAGTTAACAAATTTTGACATTTGCGCATGCGGTGCGTACAACATAACCAATAATTTTGACAAATAAATGCAAGTGTCAAAAATTCAACTACATTTTTACTAGTTGGTGTTGTTAATAATACTACAGTTTTTTAATTACACTTGACTGGTAAACGTTACCACACGTGGTGTCATGATATATAATATTAGTTAATATAGTAAAATTAACAAGGAATTTTGTTAAAACTACAACACATTTTTTTTCCGTGTAGGGCATGGGTCGGCAATCAGCAGCCCGCGAGTTGTTTTGGTGCGGCTCGCAAGATATTTGGCAATTCAAATTTGCGAGTATATTTCTCTATGTAGACCAGTCTTAATTTGCGTGGAGGTCGTTAAATTGCGGGATTCCGAAGCAAAAATGGCGGGAATTGTAAAATATGAGATTATTTTTGGGGTAGAATTAAAAGTGAAAAAAATTTGGTGGTAATATTTTCATTGGTAGTTCGTACGTCGATTTTTTAATGTTCACGATGCATGACCCACAAGGGTTTTCCAGGGAGCGCAACCGGGAGGTTGGGTGGGATGTTTCTAGTTAGCAGAAATGCTTACCATTAGATCCGCCATTGCCCAAGTGCGGCCCGCACCAAACCCCACGTAAAATATTTGGCCCTTTAACAACCAAAGGTTGCCGACCCCTGAACAAGGGTATGAAATTGTATAAGTCGGTAGGGGCGGCAGAATTTGAATAGCTTCCTGGCAGCGAATGTGTAAATCTGTCACTGAATCAAGTCAATGAACATTTTTTCTTCGAAGTCCTCAGAGACAGCTCTCCGATTGTGATGATTTTTGAAGTTATACTTCTTTAGGCGCGTTATGAACAATTGATGAGAATGAAATTTTTAGATGGGCGGCCATCTTGAGACAAAAATTAATAAAATGAAGTTAACCGCAAAACTTCTCGGTTTCTTGGCGCGCGTAATTTGAATTTTTGTTTTATTTATTTACTTATTTATTTTTTATATATTTAAATTAAAAATAATTATATACACAAATGACACATATTATTAAAAAATAAGTTATTACTTTTCTCGAATTTTGCAGTAGCTGTGATGAAAATGACGACTGCGTTTCATGCATATTCTTAGTTATCACGAAATCTGGGATTCTGAAATGATTCAACACTCTTAGAATAATAATTTAGTAACACAAGATATGAATAAGATTAAAACATTTACTTGGAAAAGTAGCTACTTACTTTATTTCGCACTTTCTATGAAGGTTCGTTTTCATGACATACATGAATTGTTAACCAGAAAAATGATCCTGATAAATTTTATAAACGTCTTGCAGCTTCCTTTGGATATTTTTTATTGATATAAATTAAAATATTATTCTTTTAAATATATTTTTAATAATTATATTTTTAAATATAAATATTTATTATTATTATTATTAAATATTAAATTACATTCTTTTAAAATTGATTATTTGAATGCAATTAATAAAAACTATTTTTTAATGATGCCAAAGAAGTATAACTTCTCACGCGCGTACATTAGTACACGCAACCACTTTTTTCAAATGTTTGTTATTTTAGGTATATTAGTTGGAATCAGAAACATATAAAAGTGCGCAATTCACTATTTAAATTGCTTAAACCAATGGTTCCGAAACTTTTTTGGTCTACGGACCCTTTTTTATAGTCAAAACTTACCCACGCATTCCAAGTGAACAAGCTACATAATAGCATATAAAATCTACAAAAATTTTCTTGAAGAAGTATTATAAATCTTTGATTCAGGATTGATTGAATAGCCTTTAAGGTTACCGGTAAGCAAGCAAATATTTATCTCTATTTTGCAATTTTGAAAGATTTGGAAACTCAGAACGTTTTCTTCTTTCCAAGTTTGTTTGCACAGAAAAAGTTTTGTAACAAGCGCAGATATTAAGCTTTTGATTTCCATTAAATGTAATTTGACAACTTGTAGTTTAAAATCAGTTTCGTTAAATTTGGAAAATAAATTAGTCACATAAGCAAAATCATATTTTGAGTTCCTTCTTAAAAGAAATCATTGTCTTTGCTTTCCAGGAATTCCAATACTGAATCAAAAAGAGCATTAAATCAATTTTAATATGTACCTACATACACTTAAATAACCACCGTATTTTTGTGCAAAGTAGTATGGTAAAAAATGACTAATGTCTTTGTGTACTTGTCATATTAATGCTGTTAATGGAAATTAAAAGCTTAAATTTATTGAAGTAAATTAAACAATTAGATACTTAGTTTTAGTAATAACATTAAAATAAGTTACCACTGTTACTACAAGCGACAAGTTCAGTGAAAATGAGTTTTGTCAATATTCATTCACACAAAAGGTACTCTATAACTATCAGACTCTATAACTATATTTTACTCAAGACATAAACATCACTGCTTTTCAATTTATTGCTATTTATTTAAATTTTTGTAATAATAAAATGGATCACCATTTTATATTTTTTTATTAAATTATGTGCGAACCCCCTAACGTTATTCAGGGATCTTCAAATCAATTTAAATTTTCCGCGGACCCCCTGAATAATGCCGGGTTCCCCCTGGGGGTCCGTAGGAACCACTTGGAGATCACTGGGTTAATCTGTTTTATCTTGGTTTATCACTGGTTTATCTTGTTTATGTTACAATTATTAAAAGCTTTATATCGTATGAAAATTAAAAAAAGATATAAACAACAAATAATAGTCCAGTAAGTCTGTCTAAAAATAGTTCGAATTTTTGGGTAAGTTGTTACTGTTACGTCTGAACTTTGATATGAAACTTTGCATTATTTGCGCAGCCGTTCACTGTGGAGTTTGACTTTTACTAAAAAATAATTCAATAACTCCTAAAAAGTTTAATTTATAGAATAATTTATTCTTCCTTAATCCAAAAAAAAAGTAAATTCCTTATTTTTGAAGCAAAAATGAGTATTATAGGAAAATTAGTCACTGAGGTATGGGTCTTTAAATTTTAGGTAACATAACAACATACCCAAAAACTAGAACTACCCGACCTTTTGAGCGGCAAAGCCTTTTTTAAGACAAATTAACTGGACTTTTATTCAATTTTCTTAAATTTTCATCTAATTTACAGTTTTTTATAAATAACTCTTAATTATTAAAAACGAATAAATACCGTGAAAAAGTTAATTTTTAAACAAATTTTTTTCACATTTTTTAAGAATATAAACAGTACATTGCGCACTTTCATTTTGTAACGAACAGCGATAGAAAAGGATAGAAAATTCCAGATTGTTCGATCTTAACTTCAATAATAGACATTTAAACAATTTCGTTATACAAACGGTCAACGGTCTTAGGAAAAATCGTATCAAACAATAGAGAACAATCGTGCACTTTGGGTTGCCTATATATAAGTAAATACATGGCCTCTGCTAGATTGAGTCAGTCTGAACAATTCAGCCAGCGAGTAAGACAGTGAAAAGTGACTTTCAGGGCCTTAGTGCAAAAAGTGATTGAAAAAGTGATTTCTTGTAATAAACTGTTAATAAGCGAATGATATTAAATACATTGCTTGGTTATTGAAACTTGGTTAGAAAAACCCGTATTAGAACCCAGAACCCAGAATTAGAAGAACCCGTAATGTGAACTTCAATACAGTTTTGAAAAATCCCGTAACATTATGTTTCTGATTTCCAATAATAAGGAACAAACTTTTTAAAAAAAATCATCAAATTCGGAGCTCTTTCTGGGGACTACAAATAAGAAATTTGATTTTAACAATTTATTTTCTTTTTACACAAGGTTTCGTCGGTGTTATTCCGACTTTAACAGGTATAAACTAACAAAACAGACAATTTATAAAAATTAAATTAAACACCGACGAAACGTTGCGTAAAAAGAAAATAAATTCTTTAAATAAAAAACTGGTCTTTTCCCCTGATAATTGCTTAAAAAAAGAAATTTGATGTTTTATTGATTCGACTGTGGCTACCATAAGCTAAACTAAAATTGATTCTAAATTTGAACAACTGTAATATAAATTATTTCTTCAATTAGATAGAAAATTGTAATTAATCGTTTCAAGACGTTTTAAAAATAATTAAAGTATATACTTACGGTTTTACATCGTGGTCAAAACAGTTTTCAGGATGGTCAGCGAATTATGTGAATACCAACAGTATTTTATAGCCGAAAGCAGTCTAAAACAAAACAAAAAATATGTTATATAAAATTTTTGTACACATAATATTATATTAAATATAACATTCATATTATAATTTATTATTCATAAAACAAGAAAGACCAACAAAACTAAAATTAAAATTTTTCCCATTGTGCTCATATTTTCAATTATCTTTTATTTTTCTAAGTTTGTATAGAGTTTCACATTAAAACATTTTTAAATTCTATCTAATTTATTTTTGAAATTACATCAAATTTCAAAGAAATTTATTTTATGAGGCAAAAAGCGTAAAAAAATATTTACTTTACATACAGCGTATAATATTAAATTAAATTATTTTTTTTAAGTTTATCATTAAATGACGTTTTAAATATCAACCTTATTAAAAGCCTACAGTTCCATTTGTTATATATACTTATTCTATTTGTTTTTATGATAAATAAAAAATATGACCTGAAAATAGAAAATTGAATTTAAGCTTCTTTAAAAGACTCTTCATCATTTTTTCAACTAATTTCAAAAGATTGTTCCTTAAGACTTACACTTAAGTATTTTACAAGTTATAAATTTTATGGTTCAAGTATTAGGAATGGGTGTTAAAATTATGTTAAGTATACATGGGAAAGGAATATTATCGTTAAAAATCGACAAAGATGGATGTTGTCTTATATGACGAAGACACCATCCCTGTTCAAGCTCAAATGTGTCGCTTTACAAAAGCTCTCACGAAGCTTCATGGAAGATGCTGCAGAAACCGTTGTTGATGATGACGAACACTTTGCGCAGTAATCTTCTGCAGATGTTACATCATAATGACGTTGCAATGTCGCCGTGGCGTCCTCAATACTTACATGACCATATGGTTAGATATACAGTACATAGATACTCAGACGGACACATTGTCCAATTTCACATTTCGAGCAGGGATGAGACAAGTGCTTAGGTGGACGACGGATGGTTCAAGAATAGACACAACAGTGCAGAAATGTAGACCAAATTGAACTGAGAGGAGGTTGATATGAATGAATAAATAAATGAATGGACCCAACATCAAAACCCACTACACGTGACACAACAAAGAATGATAGTCAAAATGAACAAATGGGCAGAATAATAAACGAACGTACAAATGCATCTTTAGTGTTGTTGCATCCACTAAAACCTCAACATTTCTATCCCTAGCTCTACGTAAACTTAAAAAAATTGTAACTTTTAATATAAAAATAATTATAACAAAATGAAAAACCGACTTCAAATAAATAAAAAATCTTAAAGAAAAAATGCACTAAAAAGCAAAAAAAATAATTGCGTATCCTTGCAGTGTCAACAACTTATAAATTATTTGGATGATATTATGAACAATTACTGTATTTTTTGGAGTTGGTGTCAGCCAAGGAAATACGACAATATTGGTACTGGGCAGTTAACGAGAAAACCTTATGAAATTTATTTTTCAAATGAACTTTTATAGAATATACTAGTACTGTGAAAATATAAGGCGACATTTAAACTACAAAATACCAATAACTCATAAAACCTTTTTACAAATGAACATTAATACTAAATTCCTTGTTAGACACCAACTCCAAAAATTACAATAGTTGTACATTAAATCATCCTAATAATTTGTAAGTTTTAAACACTGCAAGGATACGCAATTATTTCTTTACTTTTAAGTGCATTTTTTCTTTAAGATTTTTAAAGTTATACTTTTTTAAGCGCGTTATGAAAAAATGATGAGAGTGAAATTTTAAGATGCGCGCGCATTTTAAGATAAAAATTAACAAAATGAAGTTGCCCGCAAAACGGCTCGGTATTTTTAACTAGACGCGCGTAGTTTGAATTTTTGTTGTATTTATTTTCTAATTTATTTATTTTTATATTTAAATTAAAAATAATTATATATACAAATGACACATATTATTAATAAATAAGTTATTACTTTTCTCGAATTTTGCAGTAGCTGTTATACTATTTGAATTTTAATGATGAAAATAACGTCTGCATTCCATGCATATTCTTAGTTATCACAAAATCTGGGATTCGGAAATGATTCAACCATCTTCGAATAATAATTTAGTAACACAAGATATGAATAAGATTAAGACATTTACTTTGACAAGTAGCTACTTACTTTATTTCGCAATTGCTATGAAGCTTTGTTTTCATGACATGCATGGATTGTTAACCAGAAAAATGATCCTGACAAATTTTATAAACGTTTTGCAGCTATCTTTGGGTATTATTTTTTGATACAAATTAAAATATTATTCTCTTCATTCTATTTTTAATAATTATATATTTAAATATTGTATATATATATTATTATTATTAAATATTAAATTGAAGTTTTTTAAAATTGATTATTTGAATAAAATTAAAAAACTACTTTTTAATTATACCAAAGAAGTATAACTTCTCACGCGCGTACATAAGTACTTTTTTTATTTATTTTGAAGTGGGTTTTTTATTTTGTTATAATTTTTATTTATTTCTCGATCTGAAGTTTGATAACAGATTTTATTTCTTTGAATATGGATAAACCTTCTAAACGCGCTGCTCATATAAGACAGCGCCGTTTAAATGTTAAAAGTTACTACTTCATCCCCTTTTGCTCTTCAGGGTTGAAATTTTTTGTTTTTTAATGTAATGAAAGAACTAAGTGGAAATCTCTTCCTAATAGAAAAAAACCATCATAATTCGAGGATTCAGTTAAACGTCACTATTTCATCCCCTATTTTTATTCTTAGGGGGTAAAAATTTTTCTTCAAATTGAAATGTGAACAATTTGAAGACGTACGATGTACGTAATAGAAAAAAAATTATCGAAATCAGGTTAGTCAGGAAAAATGTATAGTTCCTAATTTTTAACCTTTTATGAGTGGATTTTTTTATAAAATGAAAATGAGTTTAATTAAAATTAATGTTCTACCAAAAAAAAAAGAAAAAAAGTGGTTGCGTGTACTTCTGTACGCGCATGAGAAGTTATACTTCTTTGGCGTCATTAATATTAGTTTTTATTAATTGCATTCAAATAATCAATTTTAAAAAATTGTAAATTAATATTTAAAATAATTTTAATATATATATATTTAAAGATATAATTATTAAAAATAAAATTAAGAGAATTATATTTTAATTTATATCAATCAAAAATATATAAAGGAAGTTGCCAGACGTTTAAAAAATTTGTCAGGATCATTTTTCTGGTTAACAATTTATGCATATCATGAAAACTAAGCTTCATAGAAATTGCAAAATAAAGTAAGTAGCTACTTGTCAAAGTAAATGTCTTAATCTTATTTATATCTTGTTTTACATTATTACTTATTATTTTATATATTACATTATTATTCTAAGATGGTTGAATCATTTCAGAATCCCAGATTTCATGTTAACTAAGATTATGCATGAAATGCAGACGTCATTTTCATTACTAACCTCAAAATAGTTTAACGGCTACTGCAAAATTCGAGAAAATTAATAACTTATTTTTTTAAATAATATGTGACATTTGTATATATAATTATTTTTAATTTAAATATAAAAATAAATAAACAAGTAAATAAATAAAACAAAAATTCCAATTACGCACGCCAAGAAACCGAGTGGTTTTGCGGCAGACTTCATTTTGTTAATTTTTGTCTCAAGATGACCGCCCATCTAAAAATGTCACTCTCATCATTTTTTCAAAATCTAGCTATCCAATAAGGAGTTAATATTTCTTCCCTTAATTTTCAACCCTTTAAAAGTAAACGATTTTCATCAAATTAAAATGGAACCACACGAGAAGCACCAGCTGTCAAATAAAAAAAGAATCATCAAAATCGGCTCACCCAATCGAAAGTTCTGAGGTAACAAACATAAAAAAATACAGTCAAATTGATAACCTACTCTTTTTTTTGAAGTCGGTTAAAAAATTAATACTCCTACCAATGAAATCTCAACCATGAAACATCATTTGTAATTCTAATTTTCTTTCTCTATTCATTTGTCTTCGCTCGTTTCCACGGGCAAAGAAAATGTATTTTGCCTATATTTACATTTCACTTACACATTTTCTTTTTGAAACAACCCATTTTAATTCCCATCAATCTTCCCCATCTTTCGTCTATTTGTTCAAGAATTCGAGCTTTAAATATTATAATAATGTTTGTTCGACTATCTCTTTTCCCATTTTCTTCCATTTTCATTCATTTAAAACAAATATTTCTCGTTTTCAATTATCAAAACTCGTTTACCCCATTTTCTTTCTGTGGAGTAACTACCATTGAAACACAAAGCATTAAGTAAATTCAATCTTTGAAATTTTTTTAGTGGAGATGTTTTTGAATAATGCAAATTCTAAGTTAGTCGAGAGGCTTTGTGTTAGTGTGCCAAAAATGTTTTCAGAAAATTTGTTGGTTTGAAATGAAATTTTTATCATATTTAATTTATGTAACGAATGTTAGTTGATTCTATTTTATGGCGGCTTTCTTTGAACCACATTCGGATAACGTAATAAGGTGTTATTAAGAAATATATTATACGTATCTATGTATGTATAGAAAACGAAGAGCGAAAGCTTCATCTCATATTCTAGTTCATTTTGGTCAAGAACATTCCACCAAATGTGTTCTTTTATCGTTTCAACTAATTTTCAAAAGGAGAATTACCTCCATTGGTTTTAATAGGAATCAAAGTCTTAAGGTAGTTTTTACTTTCTTTTACTACTACAGTAGAATCTCACTAAAACAGCAACTCAGTAGTCCGGTACGTCCAATAATCCGATACACCTTCGTCTTAAATAGTGCCGGATCTTATTATATTATATTACCTCACTAATAAAAAAACTCACAAATATATAAAGTAAGGTGGGGCTTCCTGTCAATCGATTTAAACAAAAAGCTTCGAGGCATAACTAAATGTTATATAATAATAATAATTTTAATTATAATTCTATACCTAGCTGATACCCGCTCGCTTCGCTGAGTGTATCTAAATTTAACTGATTGATTAAAAGATTTCCTACGTTCATAGCGAAACATAAAAATTAATCTATTTTGACAGAAAAAAATGGTAGATACTTTCAGACTTAAGCTCCAAAGAAAGTTTATCAAAATTCGTAAAACTACTTTTCAAGAAAGAGATGTTAGCTGTCTCACATCAACTTCTATACGATTTTTAGTAAAAAAGTACCTGTATTCCTTCCTTTAGGACTTGAAAATCTTTCAGACCAAATGTCTTTTAAGACCGTACAGCTATTTTAGGGGGCATTTATTAAATGCGCGAGGCGTTTTTTTGCAATTTTGAAATCCCATCGCCCCCCTTCTGGTAAGAAGTCATGAGATTTGGCATATATCATTCCCCCAACTCACAATCTAATGTGATATTTTTCAAAATAAAAAAAATACGTGATATTTGGGAGACGTTCCCTTTCCCCAAAGTAAGATTAGGTAAGTTTAAGCTCCAACCCATCGGCCCCTGAACGGCTCACGTAATTAATAGATGTTCACATAAAAGAATAAATTAGAAGCTATCCTACAGGATCTTTAGCAAAACTTCAATAAAATTCATTCCGTTAAGTAATTGTTAAATTTTGAAATTTTTAGTTTATTATTTTAATACGTTTTTTTCTAATTAAAAAATTCAAATATTTTAAACAATTTCAATATTAATTTTATCAGGTGTTAAATTAAAATTCATATTTATTTTCCAGTAAAAATTGTCAATTTTTTTATTTCAACATTGTAGAGATTTCTTTCGCTATTGTGTGAAATTGGAAGAAAATGTGTCAAAAATCTATTTCACGTACTTTACCAAAACTTTTTAAACGTACGGTTCCTGTAGGATATAATTGTTTTGCCATCCCATGGGAACTATGCATTATTCTAGCCTTAAAAGTAAGCTATATCATTCTCCCTCAAACTACCACATTGCAAAAATCCTATCAATCTTTAACTCTGTGATAAACAAAAAACATATCTATCCCACGAAAACCGTACATTTTTTCTGGATAAAAAGTACACTATATGTTACACCAAATTATAATCTATATCTATGTCAAATTTCATCCCAGATCCATTTAGTACTTTTTGAGTGAAAGAGCAATAAACATTCATTCTTACAAACTTTCACGTTTATAATATACTAGCTAATACCCGCTCGCTTTGCTGAGGGTAACTAAATTTAACTGATTGATTAAAAGATTCCCTACGTTCATAGCGAAACATAAAAATTAATCTATTTTGACAGAAAAAAATGGTAGATACTTTCAGACTTAAGCTCCAAAGAAAGTTTATCAAAATTCGTAAAACTACTTTTTAAGAAAGAGATGTTAGCTGTCTCACATCAACTTCTATACGATTTTTAGTAAAAAAGTACCTGTATTCCTTCCTTTAGGACTTGAAAATCTTTCAGACCAAATGTCTTTTAAGACCGTACAGCTATTTTAGGGGGCATTTATTAAATGCGCGAAGCGTTTTTTGCAATTTTGAAATCCCATCGCCCCCCTTCTGGTAAGATGTCATGAGATTTGGCATATATCATTCCCCCAACTCACAATCTAATGTGATATTTTTCAAAACAAAAAAATACGTGATATTTGCGAGACCTTCCCTTTCCCCAAAGTAAGATTAAATGAGATTCGGCTCGACCCAATCGGCCCCTGAACGCCTCACGTAATTAATGGATGTTCCCTTAAAAGAATAGACTAGTAGCTATCCAACAGGATCTTTAGCAAAACTTCATTAAAATTCGTTCCCTTAAGTAATTGTTGAATTCTGAAATTTTTAGTTTATTATTTTAATACATTTATTTGTAATTATTATCTTCGACAATGAACAATGAAAAAATCAAATATTTTAAAAAATTTCACTATTTATTTTATCGGGTATTAAATTGAAATTTATCTTTATTTTCCAGTAAAAATTGTCAATTTTTTAATTTCAACTTTGTAGAGATTTCTTTCGTTATTGTGTAAAATTGGAAGAAAATGCGTTTAAATTCTATTTCAGGAACTTTACCGAAACTTTTTAAATGTACGGTTCCTGTAGGATCTAATTGTTTTACCATTCCATGGAAACCATGCATTATTCTAGCCTTTAAAGTAAGCTATATCATTCTCCCTCAAACTAACACATTGCAAAAATCATATCAATCTTTAACTCTGTGATAAACAAAAAACATATCTATCCCACGGGAATAGTATACATCTCTCCTGAGTAAAAAGGAAATCAAATCTTCTTAAGGAAAATGAGTTAAGACTCTATTTCGTGGATTTTAATGAAACTGCTTTTAAATACCCGATTCTTATAGAATAAATACTTGTTTTGCTATCTAATGAGAACCGTTTATTATTCCGGTATGAGAAGTAATCTATTTCATTTTCTGACCCTTAAACTACCACATTACAAAAAAGGAAGTTAATCTTTTGCTCCGTAAGAAACAAAAAAAATTCTTTCCCACGGGAACCGTACTTTTTCTAGATATAAAGTATACTATATGTTAAACCGGATTATAATCTATATCCATGCCATATTTCATATAAATCCATTCAGTACTTTTTGAGTGAAAGAGCAACAAACATTCATTCTTACAAACTTTCACGTTTATAATATAAGTAAGATAGTCTGTCTAGGAATTTTTAGCCAACCCATTTTTAATATATTTTCTAATAAACTAATATTTCTAATATACTAAATTCATGATAAAATATGTTTCACTCTATTATCAACTTGGTGAAAGTCGATGTAGGTTCGGATCTTAGACTACTAGGACGCTATTACTCTAACCAAGTTTTCAAGTGTATACAAATATTTTTTTTGTAAAATAGTTTGGAATTGTAATTATTTTTCATAGCAATAGAGACACTAATATCGAATTCCATATTGTCGGAGGCCCAAATATTTTCATTAGCATGCAACTTGTTACGATTCCCTTAAGGGTATAAATCTATATTTTGTTTTATTTTGATTGTGATACTTAAGTTAATAAACTATGCAAGCAGACTCAGATAATTAATTTCAGATTCCTTCAAGGTAATAACAATTTCATATTTTATAACAAGAAAAGTAAACATGAAAACTACATCTACCAATATTCATATAAAATTTATAACTTTAGTAATAATACATAGTCAAAATAAAGTATAAAAGTAGTAATTGATATTAAAAACAAATGGGTAGTTTAAAATTTTTAGGTCAGCTATGAAAAAGCATTGTTTTTTAGTGCTTATGTTAATGTTATTTTTATGTAAAAATATTTACAAAGAAATAAAAGTAATAAATCGATCATAGTTTACAGGTAACGCGCTATATGTGGTTATACTGGCTCATACTTTTCATGACCGCCGGTTAATATATTTTGGTTTTATACTCTAAAAAATGTTTTTTTGTGGGAAACGATAAGCTTTCAAAATATCGTAAAAGTGGTAATGACGGCAATTTTTGATAATAGCTTTAACACGTTATGGAGTCCATAATATGAAAACGGCTTGATGAAAGAATAAAATTTATTTGTGTTTAATTTTTTAGAACGTCACGCATGATCACGATTTTTTTTTTTTTTGGTTGGTTGGAAAAAGGAAATATTGTGTGTGATCGGAACTGAACAAGAACAAAAAGGAAACGAAATCCCATAAAACTATTTATTAAACTGAAGTAAATATAAAAATTATAGGCGTTTGTATCTGAATTTCGGCAGTTTTTTCTGTTTTTTTTTAAAGAAAATTTTTTTCGTTTAGAATCTTATTTACGACATTTATTTCTTGCCGAAAACTGTCTAGGTCTAGACTTAACGGCTGAAAGCCTTGTTTCTTTTATCTGTGAACGTTCGTGAATCTCTTCACAATTCGTTCGTATATTTTCATTCTTTTCATGAAACACATCAGAAATTTACATAAAAATTAATCTCAAAATATATGCACCCTCCGAGTTTTCGTCATGTTTTCCTCGCCCTTTCTTATTCG
Organism: Sisyra nigra; assembly: GCA_958496155.1. Taxonomy (NCBI): domain Eukaryota; kingdom Metazoa; phylum Arthropoda; class Insecta; order Neuroptera; family Sisyridae; genus Sisyra; species Sisyra nigra. Next base: position 36,322,804 of record OY292318.1, read on the forward strand.
AAAAATCATATTTGAATTTTCATTTCAAATATTCACCCACTATTCACATTTTTCGGCTCGTATTAATTTAGACGAATTAAATTATAATTTAATCCATTTGAGTGGAGGTTTTTCACTAAAACCTTAAACAATTTATTTTTATGTGTTTATAATCTCAAACGTTCTTAATTGTAAACATTGTGCTTCTTTAAATAAAATACGTGCAAATCATCGTGTGCAAAATCCTTAAAATTTAAAGCGAAAAACAACCCTAAGGCAATGGCAAAAGGGGAGCGCGGCACTGTCGACAACAAAACGACACCGTCGTAATCACGAAAACCCCGACGCTGATATCAAATTTGGTTACATTTGTAAACTGTAATTGAATCGTAAATTGACACATTTATTCTCCCATCTTGATTTTACTTCAATTGCTTGACGATTTTTCCGTTTTGACACGGAGAACGAATTCAGTTGTCATCAAAAAGGGAGCTCGTGGAAAGGATGAGGCATAAATTATTTGAATAATAATCGCAATAATAATGGGGGGTTGATTCTTTGACATTGATAAAACCGCAACCCTATTAGATACTAAATTTGTTAAAGTTAGTTCGTTGATTTAACCGGGAACGTTCATGCATTTTTAATCTGCTTTTAAGCCTCAGTCTCGATACCAAAAACTGGTACCTATGGGAAAAATTTTATTTAATAATTTTACTAAAAATAAATAAAACAAACAACTTTCAAATTTAAAATAGTAATGTAAAATTATTTTACTCTAATTAATTTAATGAATTATTCAATCTTGATCTCAAATTAATTTGATGTTAATTTAGGTTCTATAATTGGATATACCAAGGATGTCTGTATTTACCAAGAATTAAAATAAATTAGCCAGATTTACCTATATTTGGTGTTAACAACCCAACCCAACAACCCAGTTTTATCCTTAATCAATCATTTAATCTACTGACGATGCAAAAATTTATTTAGAAAATATCGATTAGGGAATATTTTTAAACTAATTGAAAATGAAATCAATTTTCTAAAGAAGTAATAGGATTTTATAGCTGTTATATGTTTTATTTTACATTAATTTCTAAAAATTTACTTCAAGAAATATTAAACGTTTGTATGTGAACGATTTTAAAGTGAAACTTTTTATTAATTGTCTCAAATTTTTTGGCCTGTCTTCAGCATGTCGCTAAATGTAACACATTCTCGGCGGGGGATCGGCAAGTGTTCGGCAGAGCTCATATATACATTATTAGCTATATACCATGTCGTTTAACCAGGACTATTGCGCGAGCTATTACTGAATGTAATGAGCTATTTTCCTCTCCATGACAACGTTTTAGTATATTATAAGTTGTCATTAATTGTCAATCATATTTGTATTGGTATTTGTATTTTGACCAGTGTATTGATTTAAATGTTATTGTTCACTTGATCGTGATAGACAAAGATACAGCTAGTGAGAATAGTGCGAAAATATCCGACGGTGATGTTACAATACTCGTAGATAACAACAGGCAGATGATTGATTTAACAATAATCAACAAATTCAATAATGAAAATAACATTCGAGTATTAACACCAATAATGGAAATTCAAAATTAGTAACAACGGTGCGCGTCAAGTCAGACAGCGAATTCGTGCCACATCCCTTTCTTCGAATAATTTTCCCAAAATTTGCAGTTACTTAGGTGCCTAAAACTTGAAAAAAAATTTTACTTGCATCGTGGTTTCGTAAAACCACACAATAATTTTTTTTTGTTGGTTTGTGACAGAACTTTTTTTTACATGAATGAAACCTGTTGTTGGTTAAAAGAACATAAATCAAATCTATAATAATTGGGCAACGTCGCTTATGTTAATTGTTACTAGATCAGAGACTCAGCCTTTTCTCTCATTCTCGTTTTCTCATCTCTTCTTTCTTGAATATGAGCTTTATATACTTAGTAAAGCCATAAGATTTGTCAGTAATTACCATTTTAAAAATAATATATTAAAACCTCACCGATATGCTTAGTTTTGTAGTCTTATATAAAAACTAGCTGATACCCACTCGCTTTGCTGAGAGTATCTAAATGTAATTGATTGATTAATTGCTATTTGATTCCTTACCAGCACAACGAAATTTAAAAGTTAATCTATTTTGACAGAAAAATATAAAAAATACTTTCACATTTTAGATCCAATGTAAGTTTATCAAAATCCTTAAAACTACTTTTCTAGGATGACACATTAGCTATCTTACAGGTTCACTACAATTTTAAATATAAAATGTTCCTTTAGACTTGAAAATTTTTCATATCAAATGTCATTTATAACCGTACAGCTATTTTAATGGAATAGATTCGTAGCTATCTTACAAGAACCGTACCTTTTTTAGGACAAATAGTATTCAATACGTTAAAATCTGAGGTATCTTTAACAAAAATTCATTAAATTTAGTTCCGTTAAATAATTGTAAGTTATATAAAAATCTAGTAAATTATTTTAATACGTTTATTTCTTATTATCATCTTCGACAGTAAACAATAAATAAATTCAAATATTTAAAAAAATTTCATTATTAATACTGTCGGGTGTTTTAATTGAAATTCATATTTATTTTCCAAAAAAATTGTCAAATTATTAATTTAAACTTTGTATGAATTTCTTTCGTTACTGTATAAAATTGGTCTGGCCTTCTCGAAGAAAATGCCTTAAAATGCTATTTCACGAACTTTAAGAAAACTTACCGAAAATACACGTTTCCTGTAGGATTCAATTGTTTTTTTTTTTGCTTTATTTAAGGTCGCATCAACTACTATGGTCATTAGCGACCGTCAAACCCGAAAACCCAGAAAAAAATTTTGGGTTTTCATTGGGATTCGAACCTAGGACCACTGGCGTTTAAGGCAACTATCTAGTCCACAACACCACTAAGTGACCTATTTAATTGTTATGCTGTCCTATTTAGGGTGACCAACCGTAATTTTTTAAGAGTACATGTACCTTACATAAAGTTAATTGGTGTAGAATTTTTCTCCTAAATAAGGACCAACATAACATTTTTATATTTATAAGAATCAGATAGCAATAAAACAGCCACTACGTACAATAACCAGTCGCTTTGCCAACGCTTTTTAAATTTTTGATATCTTCTAAGATATTCATTTTTATGATATACTAAAAAAGACAATTTTGATCTACATGAATTGCACACCGTATCTAATGTATTTAATTGGATGAGGAATAATACTGTATCGTTTAAAATAGCTTGGTAAATAACCAATAATTTTTTTGTAATATATATATATAAGATAAAAATGGTTCCTGTGGGTTATCCTTAGGAGATAGCCATATACCGTCGTGGACTTTTTTATTAATCTTTTTGAGATTTACCATTAGTTTGATCTATCTTGTAAGGTTTAGCCAGCGTTTGCAATGTAAGTGCAGAAAAATATGTTTGTTATAATATCACTTTATAAATCTTTGAATTTACCGACTTTTCTCTACTATATATTCATGTTTTATACCTGAAAACCTTCCTCTTCAATCACTCTATCAATTACTAAAAACTAGATTAAAATCTGTTTTGTAGTTTAAAAGGTCTAAGGGAACAGACAGCGGGAGCGACTTTGTTTTATACTATTGTCACAAATCAAACGCACAAATTAGACGTAATTTTTATGACTTTGGGGGTGGTCTCACCCACTGTCAGCTTGGGTGGGATTAACCAATCACCAGCGAAAGGAGGAGCATTGTTTTAAAAGATGAGGAACAACGTTAATTCCTGGAATTTCGAAAATATCCTCTCCCTAAGAACTCCTGTTGTGCGGATTAATATAACAATAGAGGAGCAGGAATAGCATTAGATAATCGTGTTTCTAGCAATTTCTCCAATGATTTATGAATAGATGAGAAAAAGACAGACACCAAAACAATGAATCGAAGATTCTAGTAATGGAGAATTTATCGTTTGGAAAATTCTAGAACGATGATTGGTTTGGCATAAATAAGCCAGAAGAAGGGCCAGCCAGTTTGGTTGTGAATAAGCCGAAATTACTAGTGATAGCCTTGCAGTATTCAAGTAAATCTTCGATGAGTGTTAAAGTGTAAACAGTGAAAAGTGATCAGTGCTTAGATAAAATAAAAAGTGAACAGTGTTACATAAATTGTAAACATTGTAAATTAACTGAATACTTAAATCGTAAGTGACAATAATTAGCAAACAAGTGACTGTGAAAACTAACTAATTGTTAGCGTGTAGTTTATAAGCAACAATAGTGCAAGATAAATAAATAAACAATTGTTTAAAATTACATTCGTAATCATTAAACACAAATTCTCGAACCCGTAAAAACTTTACACTATGTATAAAGATACTGTAACGTTTTTACGGGTTTGATGATTTGTGTTTAAATGACTACGAATTTATTTTTAACAATTGCCTATTTATTTATCTTACGTTATTGTTGCTTATATACTACTACACTGTTATTTACAATGTTCACTATTACAATAGTCACAGTCACTGTTTATATTTCACTATATACACTGCACAGACACACTTTACTTAACAATGCACTGATAATTTATTTAAGCACTAATTACTTTGAACACTGTCGAATATTTATTTGAATACTCTCGATGCTTTAATTGAATACTGTCGATGAGTTATTTGAATACTGGCTCGTGTTATGCTTGTCCGGGCTTATATAGGGTTTCGGAACTTTTTCTGGAATTTTCGCCATTGTCTCTCAACTTTCTATTTTTCTCGGAATCTATTTTTGTCGACACCATTTTCTAGAATTCGCTGAATTATCGATCATTCCAGAATCTTTACTCCTTCTTAATTCATCCAGTACTCCTTTTGGGCCCACCCTCTCTGTATGGGATTTCTCACTACTACTAATCTGATAACAGACCGCCTTCTCATTGGCCGGCTGATGGTGACACCCTTTTCCGCTGGGCCGGGTAGGTGTAGGCGTTAAAATGGCCCCGTCTTCATCTTGGGATTGTGACAATACATTTCAATCAGTGCATCGCTAAGTATTTTATGTAAGTACTATTAAATATAAAACACGAGTGTTATGAAATTCTGATAAAAAAAAATGTTTAGTTGATTTTACCAGAAATTAAATCAGCTATAATGATTCTTTTTTGAACAGCTTTAACTATGAATAGAAAATCGAAATTAAAGCTGGTTTTTCATCATTGTTTTATAGTAATTATATCGAAATATTCACACAGTTAAGATTAAATTTTTTCTCGTTGAAATTTGAATACCAATGTTATGTTTATATAAGAATTATACTTTCTAACTTTATTCCATAGTTTAAAAAAAAGCAAACACGTAAAAATCATGTTATGACAAGAATTTCATAAATTCAACAAAAAAAAGTTGCAATAAAACGATTATTATTTTTGCACACACCTTTTCTATGTGGAAAATGCATGACCTAAATCCTCCACAAAATACATAAATGGAATTATTTGCAGTGCAAAACTCTCACATTTAAACTGTAATTTAAATGTTTCGCGCGACTTAATTACGAAGGGGGTTCTAAATGGGACGGTTTGATGATGAGACCATTCGAAGAAGGTTAAGTATATATATGCGAGTGTAAATTGCTGAGAATATGTCCAAAATGGCTTGTGTCGTCGCCATCTTTTCAACAACAACAATAACAACTAAACAAAGTTATGGACAAATGAACATCGTTGTTGTCGTAGCCAACTTTGAATTGAATTCCAGCATTCCAACGGGAGAGAGATTGGAACGCTTGAATTCTATGTTTAGAGAAAATGGGCCATTGGTGCTGAGACTCACAACACGGGAGGATGAAGAGGATGAAATTCAGGAAGTACATTTGGTCAAAACTTTGGCGGGAACTATTTAATCATTATCACATGACTCTTTGTTTATTTGTTACGTTAGTTTTGTAATCATGTGATGTAAATAATTAAATACGCCCTCTTTTACCCTCTTTTACGTTAATAAAATATAGTCGAATAGAGGGAAGATAAATGCTTGACATTCACCTAACCATAAATTCTTAGTACACCCACACCAAAACCTGAATAACAGTGAACATCGGTATCTACTACTAGGAAATGTAAAATATTCATACAAAACACTAATACACTGAAATCACGAGAATCATTCCTTTGTCAATTGAGTATTAAAAGCTCCTTATAATTGGATACTATTATAATAAGTAATACGTTTAAAAGTAAAGAACAAAAAGCGAAAATAGAAGAATAATAATGAATAGAAATACAAAATGATGAAAGAATAACAAGTAGAAATAATACGGTCAAATGCCTGTATATACAATAGTATATAATAAAAATTTGCTAGAACTAAACGCAGGGGTAGTATCTATATTGAAATATGTAAAAACAATACAAGAATAACACAAAGGAGATACATTTTTAAACAAAGTAGATATTTGAATAGACATTTTCAAGACAATCGGTTCTTAAAATTCAATATAGTGAATAAAGTATTCAAACGCTAAATAATAAAAATAATTAAGCCATGAAAAAATTAATATGGTTGAAATACTCGTATTTAAAACATTTGTTTTACCAGTAATTGCGAAAATAGTTGAAAATGAATATATAAGCTTTACTCGTCATCATGATTGAAAGTGGAGTGTTGATTTCATACAGGGTGGGATCTTGAGGCAAGATCGACTTACGTACAATGGGTAAAAGAAGGTCCACATAAGATATCTAAGAGATACATTATTGAAACTAAAAGATATTTCAAATTGCGCGGTTATATTTTATGAATAAATCATCTAACTTCTATTCATTTTCAAAAACTTTTCAAAGGTAATTGAAGAATCAATTATGACATTCATATATACGAAAAATAGTGTCTGCCAAATGGTCTCCATTTGCAGCTCCACAGACGTCCACTCTATAATTTGGGTGTCCGACCAATTTTTCGAATCACAATTCTTCGAAACGCAATTTTTCGAATCACAATTCTTCGAAACACAATTTTTCGAATCACAATTCTTCGAAACACAATTTTTCGAAATAATGCAGTCTAAATCAACTTCTACAGGTAGAGTTGGTGTTCTTGAACAAAAATCAGTGTTAATCAACCTCGACGGGTAGGGTAAATGAAATAGGTACATAAATGTGTCAGTACATATAACTTTTTTTTTCACTTTTTACAATTTCTGTATCTCTTTTTGTTCTGGAAATAGTGATAATGTAGTACTTAAAATGAAGGGGAGAGTAAGGTTAGCGTGGCACCATGAATTGAAGACGGTTTCTGATAAAACAAGTCAAAAGAAAACTAAAATGAAGAGTGCTAATTTGCGAGTTTTCGCTTTGTTTTCAATAATAACCGGATTTCAAGACGCATTTTTCTTATAGGAAATGATTTTGATAAATCTGTCAACTAAGACGTAACTATGGGAACTGTCATTCATTTTAAGTTAATTCATATAAATTCATTCAACAATTTCCTACTACAAATGCCAAAGGGGTCCAGGGGGGCCCTCTGGCGGGGGTTTGGCGGAGCCCCCAACAAGAGAAATTGAAGTCATCCGAATTTCATTATTTGACTGAATGTGCACTTCCTGACACCACGAAGTTTTACACAAAATTAAATGTTTTAACATAAAAATTATGCTGCAAATATCTATGAGTTTTCAGAATTCATTGAAAATCTTTATAAATACAGATCCTGCATTATTCGAGCATTTTAAATTTATAGAATATTTTTAAAATCTACTTGAGTTCAAACTCGTTAGAATTTCATTAATTTTATGGTGTTTTCTGAGTTTTATTCCTGAAATTTTGTGTTATTTGTGATGTTTATAAAATATGTGTCCTTTGAATTGCAAAAAAATGAAAATTATTATCACTCAATGGAAGTTTAATATTGAAAACGTGTTCGCAAATAAAAAATATTGAGTGTTCAAATTGGACCATCTAAGTTCCCATGGTTACTCATATAATTTTATATAGTATAATTTGAGTGTCCGACCAGTTTTTCGAATCACAATTCTTCGAAACGCAATTTTTCGAATCACAATTCTTCGAAACACAATTTTTCGAATCACAATTCTTCGAAACACAATTTTTTGAAATAATGCAGTCTAAATCAACTCCTACAGGTAGAGTTGGTGTTTTTGAACAAATCTAAAAATAAAACAAGCCAAAATAAAACTAAAATGAAAAGTGCTAATTTGCGAGTTTTTTTTAACGCTATTTAAAATTAAAAATTTACCAACAAATGTCGAGCCGCCTTGGACAGTCTTGCTAAAACAGGTTGGCACCTGTCACTACAATGGATTCCCAGTCATGTTGGTATCTTGGGAAATAAAAAAGCAGATGAGCTCGCAAAGTCTGCCACTGCTCTAAATCAACCGCCAACACTTACATATGTCTTTAACACAAGCTCAGAGCCTCATCGCAAGCACTGTCAACTGGCATACCTACAATATTCAAAAAAATGAAGCGCAAGGAAAAAAATGGGAATCCTTACTGGAATCTCCTATCTCACGACTTCTCCCCCGTCAAGTGTCAGTCGCAGTTTTCCGAACTACCACGGGGCACGACTACCTATGCGAACACTTGCACCGCATTGGAATCCTACCGACTCCAATCTGTCCCCTCTGCAATGGGGAACCCATGAATGCCATGCATCTTGGCAATTGTCCTGCACTTACAGACGTCAGAGAGAACAACGAAAACGACCAAAACCAACTAATCTCCAACCTCTATTGGACGGCGCGGCACCGAATGACAGAAATGTCAAGCGTGGGTGTTGGATAAGAAGAAGAAAGAAGAAGAAGATCATTTCAAATGTCAACAATCAAGCCATATCTGAAGTTTGGGCTATCTGTTCCTCAAAATTTATATTCAATATATATTCATTTTTAAAATAGAAAAATATATATATATATATAATTGGTAGGTATATTCAAGGCTACAAAAAGACACGAATGCTGAGCATGCATCGGAGAGCCTGATAAAGCTATAATATATGGCAAAGCATCGCGATCTGATACTTTTGCTGCATTCATTGTAAAATCCCAATCTATTACCCCTCTAACAGCTAACTATATCTATCAATTCAAAATACCAAGGATCTGAAGAAATATTAACTAGTCAAGTTTAAGTTAAGCAACATGAAAACCAAGTTCAGTTCTCAGTAGCTTAAAAATCAAGCGAAGCAATGACCTCCTAAATACATGCTATACAATTTTAGGCGTTTTATAAGGATGTGAAAAAAAAATCATAACTTTACTATTTGAAATTGACAACGCATCAAGTCAATTTTGAGTTAATATATGAAAGTTATCGAAAGTGTTTAGTTGAAGCTTCATTAATTTCCTTTATATAATCATTGTCAGTCATTGTTGCGTGAGATTTAGGTATGTGTTAATGAAACGCCATAATATGCTATGACGATGGAAGAAAGGTTGATTAACATTGTTTTCTATTGAAAGCTTGAGTGAAGTAATTTCAATAGTTTACAATGCAGACTACTAAATTGAAAATTTTAGGTTCTATATGTTGAAACCAACAAAAGATTTCTGAATTTTCATATTGTTGTTCTTAATAGAAAATAGTCTTACGTTTTATAGTTTTCATTAAGTTATCTACATACCTCCGTATCAACAACCAACTTACAATATGAAGACATTGGATATATTACATTATAATGGAATTAAACTTCTTTTTATTAACAAGCTAGATGATACCCGCGACGTCGTCTGCGTAGGTTATTTTGTTAATAACATAATTAATTTACAAAGAAAAAGAAATTAAAAAATTTAAAACAAAAATATATTAAAAATAACCGGAAAGAACTTAGCGTAGAACATTTTTAACTATATGCCAAAAAATTGCTCCTTAATTTTTACTTCAGAATCCGCTATTGCTCCAAGTGTAAAGTTATTAGTTCAATTATCAAGAATTAATTTATCAAAAAGTTGTAAATTCAATAAAAAAATGCTATATAAGTAATCCAAAAGAATCACTGTTTTTATTTTTTTTTTTCAAAAAATTATTCCTTAAATACTCTTTCCGGATCCGCAATTGCTCCAGTTGTATAGTTAATTAACAATTCAATTTTTAAACTGTTCATGTTTATAAGATCCAACGGCAGTTGATGACGTCATAATACAACAATACATGTATAAATAGTTAAGAATAATTAATTATAAAAAATATTGCAAAAATTTGATCCATTATTTGCGTAATGAAAAGAGCAGATAGAGAGTTAAAAAAAAAAAAACAAAAATTTCAATTAAAAATTATTTTGGGTTTTATAAGTAGCGATTTTAATTCTTGGAATTGAAATTTTTTTAAAAATTAAATTTTTATTTTTGGTTTATTTTAAGATTGCATTAACTACTATGGTCATTAGCGACCGTCGAATCCGAAAACTTAGAAAAAACATCTTAAGCTTTCATTGGGATTCGAACCCAGGACCATTGGCGTAAAAGGCAACTATCTAGTCCACCACGCCACTAAGTGACCTTAAAATTTAATTTAATTATTAATTAATTATTTATTAACTATACACCTGGAGCAATTACGAATCCGGCAAGAGCATTTAAGGAGCAATTAAAAAAAACTTTAAAAAAGCAACATTTTTTTATTTTACAGCAATTTTAAATTTTAGTTTGAAATTTTTTGAACAATTAATTATTATTAATCAATTAATAATTATGCACTTGGAGAAATTGCGTATTCTGAGGGAGCAATTTTTTGGCATATACTTTAAGTAAAAAAAAAAGTTTTTCGCTAACTTAACTCTTTCTGGTTAAAAGCTATATGCATTAATAAAAGGGAGTGTTGAAGGGGGTTGAAATTTAAAAATGTATTTTGAATCTACATTTACAGTAAAATATAAACAATGCTAAAAGAGAATTTAAAAAAAAAAAGCTACAAAAATATTTTAAAACTGCTAAATATATAGAAAATAGAATTCAAAAAATCTTTATTAATCTAATATCTCGCGGAGCTGCATTAAGTCTACGCTCAAATATGAAATAATAAGTAGGCAGTGAAAGGAAAACCATATTCTCTCCAGCCCATGCGCATTAGATCGTTTGCCCCACTCTATCAAAGCGACGAAAAATTCACCGCTTAACACGTTTTGTTAGTAAAAATTACATTTTTTTAAACTTAAATTACTTTGCTTTTGATGAAGATATTGTAGTAATTATTTTTTTAGATAAGAACCAAGTATATAAGATGTAAAAAACAAATTGATGTGTGGTTTTACGAAACCACGATGCAAGTGAAACTTTTTTTCGGATTTTAGGCACTTAAGTAGCTGAAAATTTTCGAAAAATTATTCGATTTAGGGTATGAAAATAGAATAGAAAGAAAGGGATGTAGCACGATTTCACTGTCTGACGTGACGCGCACCGTTGCAATTATTTTTGAATTTCCATTATTGATGTTAATACTCGAATGTTGTTTTCATTATTGAATTTGTTGATTATTGTTAAATCGATCATCTGCCTGTTGTTATCTATTGTAACATCACCGTCGGATATTTTTGCACTATTCTCACTAGCTGTATCTTTGTCTATCATGATCAAGCGAACAATAAGATTTATATCAATACACTGATCAAAATACAAATACCAATACAAATATGATTGACAATTAATGACAACTTATACTATAATAAAACGTTGTCATGGGGAGGAAAATTGCTCGTTACATTCAGTAATAGCTCGCGCAACAGGCCTGAGAAAACGACATTGCATATAGCTAACAATGTGTATACGAGTTCTGCCGAAGGCTTGCCGATTCCCTGCCGATATGTGTTACATTTAGCGACATGCTAAAGACAGGCCAAAAAATTTGAAATAATGTATAAAAAGTTTCACTTTAAAAATGGTCGAAATCTATCTAAGGTAAAGTACCCAGTACTTGAACAGATTTTTAAACTTGTTCTAAAACAAAATCCGAAGATTCATTATAAGTAATATGTGTATGTAATGATTATTTATTGGTTCAGTTATTGATTTTAGCGATATTTTTTCTTTATAAATTGAAATAATAATATTTTTGTCACATTGAAAGTTGACACATAAAGAATAGCCGATAGTGGCTCCTTTTTTCATGAAAAAGTTACTCAACCCTAAACTGATCAATCAGTAAAAAAACCTGTTTATTATTATTGTAAGTAAAAAAATTAGTGCCACCAAATGAAATAATCCTTCCTAAGCATCCTAGAATTTTTGCAAAGCTAAAAAATATAATTTTTATATTTAATTTTTTTCGTCTAACTATACCTCCCAATGTTTAAAGCGGTACCCAAAATTTGAACAAGATATTCAAGCATTAGGTATATGTAATTCTAATGGAAGCTGTAGATGAACAGCGTGACAGATATTCTAATGCAGTAATAAAAAATTCCATTTAATTGTTTTCTTTTTATAAAAAGTATAAAAATATACATATATAGTGATTATATTATTAAAAACTGCAGTAATTCCAAAAAATTTTCAGTGCAAACTTATTTATTTGACCGAAATAAAATATTATTAAATTCAAACCAATAAACGTTGATACCAAAGTTAAGATAAACATTGTGACTAATATTTACTTGTTATTCAACAATATAATCCGATAAAATTAATAAAATTATGGTAAAGTTCTAGTTTAGACACCCCGAGATTTACATTGTTGGTGTACATTATTGACACCGCGAAGTTTTACAGAAAACCAAATATCTTGAATGTGTAAAACTTTGCGATGTCACTATTATTATATATTTTTATATAAAACATAATATAATATAACATTTACATGAAATAAAATTGAAAATTTCAATGTAGGTAGAGGTGCATAAAAAATGTAAGGTTATGTCTAAATCTTGGGGTGTCTATAACGGAATTTTATCCATAACCCAAATAACAGTTTATATTTTTATTTTTTTATGGGTTAAATTAAACAATGTGTTGATAATAATCGTTTACAACAATGAAAAACTAATTTTTCGAATGTATTTCATACTTGTTCAAGTATTACTCCCGGGCCGTTCAACTACTGCGGCGAGTCAAAATAGATTGTTCAACTACTGGTGCATTTGATGTATATTTTCAAAACCTTGTAAAAATATGATAATTTCATAATTTATTATTTTCTGTTTGGTTTTATCTTAAAAAATATCTATATTTTCATAAACAACTTTTCTTTGACCAATTTATTCGTATTTTGTTTGTTTAAACTAGGGGTAAATAGGTTTTGTTTTGAAACCCGTTCAACTACTGGGTACTTTACCTTAGTAGTTTATGAGTTAAAAGCGAACATTGTAAAACAGCTATCATTTTATTTATATAGATTTTTAAATAGTATAATTAACCTTAATTGGTGTATTCGAGGCAATTGAAAATATGATATAATTTTGCTCTAATTAATATCTTGTAAGTTTTTGTTTGATAGACCGTATAAAAATAAAAAACAAGAATAGAAGTGCAAATACAATACGCTACAGTTACGTAACAACAGTAAAGATTAAATTAGATAGCTAGAAGAGTCTCTTTACTCCTTTATTACGACCCCTTCATTACTCTTTATTATGACACATATCTACAAATCGCTCGTTCATTCACCAACCAACAAAACAAACCCCCAGCGTTTTGTCAATTTTATGAGACAGGGTGGGAATATAGAGCTGAAGTGAATCAGATGTGAAAATAAACGAGGCAATTCACACATTGATATCAATGCGATGCATATAATTCGTTTAACGAATTTACGATTTTGTTCAAATTGCATTTATAATTTTATTTTGTGTGATAAAACAGTGACGAAAATGATATTGGTTGTAATTTGCGTTAATTATTTACAATGTTTGTGGGTTAATTTATTTTATTTTTTTGGGCTTAATCATTGAAATTGGAGTTTGACCCGCCCGTTTTATTGGTCAATACAAAAGCGACTAGCACTTCACTTTGTTAAACACAGAAATAATACAAAAGAATTGTGTTTACAATTCATCAGTTCGTTAAATATTTAATTATTTATCGGCTGATTGGAAATTATTTTTAGTAGTCCGATCATCAAATTAATTTGTGTCGATCCGATTTAAAATTATTTATTATTCATTTACAAAACTAACAGAATTTATACACACATTTACATAATATAGGCACCATAATTATATTATTTAAAAGTCTTTGAAAATCCGAAAAAAAATTTAATTTCAAAACGTATTTTTTGGAAATTGTGCTTTTTAAAAAGACGAGCTCAGGAATGAAAAGTGATGGAAGTGTAGAAAAAAAAACAAGCCACAAAAGTGACGTCTTTCCATTACTACATTACATGTCCTTCAAGTCAACGAAAAGTTCAAAAGCTTTCTGTTTGTCTTGTCTTTGTGATGGTGATGATGATCGTCGTGTGCATTCTCTACATACATACGATATATCTAAAGCCATGTGAGCAGCAACCAAGTTTAAAAGCTTCAACGACTCGTTTTTCGTTGGCGTCATTTTTTGAATCGCGTGCGTTTTTCTATCGCCTTTCGTATATTTTCGCCCATATCTTTCACATATGCCCACTTATTCAAAGAACTGATTATTATGCACACGGAGTATGATATTGTCAGATGTCTGTGATATGCCATCATCACTGACAAATGTAACAGAACGTGCTTGTTGAAAAGAAAGAACGATAGAGTTGACGCGCGACCGACGTCGTCAACGCGACCCTTTTGTAAGGATAAGAAAACGAGGAGCATCATCTTTCGATTCTCTCTCATATAAAGTTTAATATCACATATCTTATGTAGCCAGCTTTGAGAGTGGTGCAATGTGCATGTTACACAAAATGCATACGTGGTTCCGAAAAAGGAAATATTTGATTTGAATTTTCTGGGTAAATTTGCATAGTCTTAAACAGACTCGTTTCACAATATTACTTAGCTTTTGAATATTTTTTTATGTAAGCTTACATCTATTATGCTGTAATGGGAATCAATGACTAAAATTTTGATAACGCTGTCGCGGCTGGAAATTCAAATATGCAGTGTTTGTCACTCGCAGCTGCGTTGGTGGAAATACATTATAAAACTCAAACAATTCGATTTGTTCGGGGCCAGTGCTGGCCTATGTAATCTATACCAATAATAAGATTAAAAATTTTTACTACTTGAATACCTATATAATAAAAACGTTCCATCTCTCCTGCGCAAGAGAACGGAAAACGGAATCATTTTTCCCAGCTAAGTTTTTTATGTAATCTAAAAAATTTAAGGTGTTTTGTTGAATACTCTTTATTGCCTACAGTTTCATATATTTAATACAAAAACATAAATGCTTATTACATTGTAATTTTCCCCAAAAAAACAGGGTAGTAACAGGGTTTGTCCAGGGTAAACTTGAAAACAGCTGAGCCGATTTCAATGGAATTTTCACATAAAGTTATTAAATATTGTAACTTACATTATAGGCTACTTTAAATTTCGAATACTTTTCCCTGTCTGTTTGTTTGTTCTTGGTAAACTTAAAAACAGCTGGTCCGATTTGGACGAGATTTTTACTACAAGTAGTAAATATTACAAAAAGTGTTGATCTTCTGACCAAAAAAATAAAAACTATAAAAACTGCGCAACGAAAAACATACATCGGCAGGAAATTGTGATACAATGTACATATACCATATCATATCGTAAAGACGACATGATTTTAAAATATTTAATTTGTTATTCTTATAAATAAATGTTCACAAATTTTAAAATTATAATCATGATAAAAGTATAGCGATAGGTTAAATTCCTAGAAACTATAACTTCATTGTGAATTTACGGGTAGTTAATATATTATTAATAGTTCGGCTGAGTAAACGGTCGAATTGTTGAGTGTAGAGAAGGAAATCTTCTGCAGTAAATATGATTTCATTCATAAAAAGAAATATCTTAGTTCAAAAATGAGACCCGTAAGAATAAATAACAAAAACAAACAGTTCGACTTAAGTGATCCCGATTAGGAGTTTGATTAAGAGAGTTGAAGCCGTTAGGCAGAGCCCCCAGAACGAAATAAATCCCCTTATTTTTCAAGAGAAAATAGCAACTTAAATGTGACCATCGCGTTGTTTTTTTACCAAAAAACTATATTATTAATTTTCAATTTATTTTAGCAAGATATATAAGAATTCATTGTCTAATCTTGGACCTCGGGAAACAGCAGACTTGCCGATAAGACATAATGGACTTAATACTATATCCTAGAATAATGAACCTAAGGCAACCGAACCTAATACCTCAGATCTTAAAATAACACATTAAATGTTAGTGATCCTTAAAAAGGTACACGTCCTAAAGGATAGCTACTAATCCATTCTACTATAATTAATAAATGATTTCATATGACATTTGGTGTGAAAGGTTATCAAGGCTTAAAATTTTCTTAATATTTTACAGTATTCAAAAAAACGTAAGGATCCTACCTGTAAGATAGCTTATATCTGTTCCTGAAAAAGTAGTTGAACGGATTTTCATGAACTTTCTATGAAATAACGGACTAAAAATATCTAATTATCCTTTTTTGTAAAAGTAGCTTAATTTCTTATTTTGGGTAAAATTTTCTATTATTCACAGATTAATTTAGATACGCTCTGCGAAGCGGGTAGGTATCAGCAAGTTGTATATATATATATATATATATATATATATATATATATATATATATATATATATATATATTAATATATATGTGTGTGTAAATAAATGTGGGTAACCACCCTCACCATTACATTCTGGTGACCCCGACGTGATCCTAGCATGCAACGCAGCGGCGAGGAACGGCCATTTCGCTCAAACCGGCATGTTCGCTTGATATTTTGGACGCCACACCGGACAGTCGCCACATACAGCGGACCCCCTCACCAGGGAACTCAACTATGGAGTAGCGGCATCCTGGCCTTCGGTTGAGCTACTCCATTCTTGTCCCGCGTCGTTTTCGGACGCGAGCCCAGGAGCTCGTCCCAGCGGCCTCTGCTCCACGACGGTTCCAGCGCCCAGAGTCTCACGGCCCAACGACAATCGTGACCAAGTCACTAGGAGGGGAATGATGTGGTGGCTGCAAATTTGAACATGCAGTGTTTGTCATTCGCAGCTGCGTTGGTGGAAATACATTATAAAACCTAAACAATTCGATTTGTTCGGGGCTAGTGCTAGCCTATGTAATTGTATATATAGTATTAATCGTTTATAACGACACCGAATATAATGAACAACCGGTTGTAACGTACAAAACCTTCGGGCCCCGTGATATGTCTTAGCTAAGACGATACATGCGATACATATCGGTTATAGTGAATATCGCTTATAACGAACGAAATTTGACGATCCCCTGAAGTTCGTTATATGCGATTTCTACTTTATATGTAAATAGATGGGGGTAACTATCCCCACCATTACAACGCTTAGGAAAATATTTTTTTGTTTTTGTTTTCCAACTGTCTAAAAATAATTTTAGTTGTTTTTTGGTTATTTATAATAATGTGTATCAATATATCAGACTGTTCAAAAGCTGTGTACACAAGATACACATATTATACGAACCATTTGGTTCGCATATTGTATTTACAGAGCTAAACGTATAAGGGGTATTCTAAACTGGAAATTTGAAAAATCGATTTTTCTTTTGTTTTATATTTTCAAAACTTAAACTTTTCAGAATATGTCCTTATGAGGATTTTTCAAAATTGCAATTATTTTTGGAGCAGGAATCGCCGATTAAAATATGTAAGTATTAACTACCATTGTATGACCACTGCTAGGGCTTGCATTACCGGTAAATGGAAAATCGATTTACCGGTTTTACCGTTCAATTTTATTTACCGAATTACTGATAAAAAGTTAAATATTTACCGATAAATTTCAGTCAAACTGTTTTAAAAAAAAATAAAATAAATAGTAAAATTTATTTTCAGCTTTAAAATAGTTTTAAGATTATGTATTAACTCGTGGATGTAAAAAATCAGGATAAAACAAAAAAAGTTAAACACTCAATCGAAATTATTTTAGAAATTTAAACTGATGATTCACTACAGGGTGTAATTTTAAGAATGGTGCCAAAGATGGTTCACCATTCGTAAAATGTTGTGCCTCTCATGATTTAAGGGTGTTAAAAATTGGATAACCACATTGTTTTAAGTTGTTGGTTGGAAACTACGAGCCAAAAGTTCGCGGAATAGAGGGGTTGTAAATTAAATAAAACAAAGAGACTAATTTTCTTTTTCAATATAATTCCCCTTAAGCTTAATACATTTTTCAGATCTTGCGATTAGCTTCTCTAAACCATCAAAAAAATATTTTTCCTCTTTGTCCTCAAAATGAGCCGATATCGCCTCCTTTACTTCTTCATCGCTGTTAAATTTTTTTCCCCTTAAATCTTTTTTTAAATTTGGGAACAAATAATAATCGCTGGGGGCCAAGTCTGGGCTGTAGGGTGGATGGACCAGCGATTCAAACCCACACCTGTGTAGGGAAGCCATCGCAACATTGCTCGTGTGAACCGGTGCGTTGTCTTGCAAAAGCAGCACACCCTTGGTCCATTTTCCTCGCCTTTTTTCTTTAATGGCTTCCATTAGTCTCTCCAGCAATGATGCATAATATTGTCCGGTAATGTGGACACCCTTTTCCTTGTAGTCGATCAACAAAATTCCTTTGCAATCCCAAAAAACCGTAGCCATTAACTTTCCGGCCGATTGCGATACCTTAAACTTCTTAGGGGGTGGGGTACCCTTTTTATGCCATTGCATTGATTCTTGTTTGGACTCAGGTTCAAAGTGATGAACCCAAGTTTTATCCCCAGTCACAATCCGCTGCAAAACTGGGGTATAATCTGCGCCACACAACTTCAAAAAGTGCTTTGACGCTTCGACTTGTTGTTGCTTTTGAGGCGGCGTGAGCATTCTTGACACCCATCTTGCACTAACTTTTGTCATGCCAAGGTGATCGTGTAGAATCCTCAAAATGGTGGTGTCTGATACTCCAACTAATGCAGAAAGCTGTTTCTTCTTTAGACGAGTATCTTCTGATATAAATTTTTCCACTTTTTCGATGATGTCTGCCGTAGTGGCCTCAAGCGGCCGCCCTGGGCGGGGATCGTCTTCAATGGACTCTCTGCCATGTTTGAAAAGACCATGCCACTTGTAAATCATGGTTTTACCAGGGCATCGGTCCCCATAAACGGCACCCATCTCACTCATTATGTTTTGAGCGGTTTTTCCTTGCTTTGTAAGGAACTTTATAACGGCACGAAATTCGATTTGCTCCATAATTGTAATTCAATTCGGGTTTGACTTGATTGTTGGGTGATATCTCGTAGATGACTGAAGTCATATGGTTGACACTTGACACATATATTTCAAATGAGTCCCTAATTAGTAGAATTCTAAGCGAGCGTTTCCTCCCCCCTCCCTTCCCTTCCATTCCGCGGACTTTTGGACCTCCCCTCGTATGTTGAATATGCATTTAAAAGCATTTGATTTACTGGTAACTCGAGCGAATTTTTATAACTTACCGGTAAATTTGCAACCCCTAGCCACTACACGTAACTTTACCTGAAACTTTAAACTCGTTTTTCTCAAAACTATTTTTTTTTTTTTTTTTTTTTTTTTTAGGAGGTGGTAGAAATGTTTTAGTAATCATCTAAATGTATTAGTAAAGTTAGAGGATGTAACGACAAGCCTCAAAAGATAATATAGCTAAAAATAATGCTAACAA
Source organism: Sisyra nigra (assembly GCA_958496155.1). Lineage (NCBI taxonomy): Eukaryota > Metazoa > Arthropoda > Insecta > Neuroptera > Sisyridae > Sisyra > Sisyra nigra. Next base: position 36,342,509 of record OY292318.1, read on the forward strand.
AATCATGATATAGCGACAGGTGGTTCGCTGAACTGATTAAATGTACCAAAATGGTTAAAAAAAAAAAAAAAAAAAAAACAATTTTTTATATATAAACGACTGACGTGAACTAAGTTTGCACCTCTCAACTTCGGACCTTCCGTTGATACTTTTACCTACCTCCAACATTTACACAAATAAAAATTAGATATTGTTCAAAAGTTTGCTAACAAAATGTAACATACAATTTGATATTTTAATCTTTATGAAAATAAAAAGGGCTCATGTTTTGTTTACTTTTATTTATAATATTAAAATTAAAATCGTATTAAACGTTAATTGCACGATATTTTTACCGTAATTATAGTATAAAGCAAAAAATTAAATATAACAGTACGACATGCAACCAATAAGATATACTTCATATCTTATTAAAATTATAATTAGGAAAAAAAATTAAAGAACTATTTAACCGACGAAAGCTTTTAGTTATAGACTCAAGTTTGTACACGATGAAAGTGAAAAAATCTTTTCTGCTATTTTGGTATCAAATCATAGTAGTTATTCCTCAAGAATCGTAACTTTTCTTGAGTAACAAATATCTTGGTAAAAAAGGTAAGTTTCATAATTAGTTCATTAAAATCCTTGAAACTATTTATTAAAATTATTTTTTATATTTATATTTTTTCTATTGTAGTTTTATAAAATTTATCAAATGTTCAAATAATCGATCCATTCGAATGAGTTTCAATGTTATTTTAATCCGATTAAGGGATTAACTTATTTTTCAACCTTGACATATTGAATTTTGCATTTGATTGATATTTGTCCCATTAACTACAGAACATTGCATAAAAATCATTGTCTTGGATAAATATTAAATGTTCTCTGGTCTTGAAGAATTTCAATAAAGTTTCTCAAAAAAATATTGCATTTTTTTCCTTGTGATATTGTAATCGTTTCTTTTTTCTTGATGCCTTTTATTAATTACTAACTTATACTCGCCCGCTTGGCTAACCGCACCTAAATCAAGCTGTCTGATTAACGGAAATCTTCGAAGCAAAATATAAAAAAAAATCCTAGCCATTTTTACTAAAAATATAGCAGCTATCTCTCAGAGACCGTGGATTTTCGAGGACAATTAATTGGTACAACTTTCAAACCTTAGATCCATAGTAAAGGTTAGATTTCATATATCATCAAAATTCTTAAAAATACTTTTCTACGGAGAGTTAAAGCTATCTCGCATACTTTCTATGTTTTTGAGGATAAAAATGGCTATGGCACTTTAAAAACTGAAAACTTTTTAAATCAAATATTTTTAAATAATTTCTACTATGGAATAGATAAGTAATCATCCTACACAGGATCCGTATAATTTTTGGATACATAATTCATTCTACTTGTTATCATAAAATCTGGGATATATTTGATCGACTTTTTGATTGTTATCATTTTAAATAAATAATAACTTAAACCATTTTCAAAGAAAATAACTCATATTAGCGGATTGCCACCTTTTTCTCCCCCAATTTCTTATTTACCCAGTTCAGTGTCAAAACCACAACAAAATTTTACAATAAAACTTGTTTATTATTGATTAAATCAGGTTAAATTTATAACTAATTGATTTTTTTTCAGATCCTTGTTATATTGAATTGATAGATATAGTTAGAGGGGGGAAATGGATTGGGATTTCACAATAAATGCAACAAAAGTATCAGATCACGACATTTCGCCATATATTATGGTTTCATCAGGCTCTCTGATGCATTAAAATTATATATAATTGGTATATGGAAGGCTATAGAAAGACAAGAATGCTGAGTATGCACCAGAGAGCCTGATGAAGCTATTATATAAGACGAAACGTCGCGACGTGATACTCTTTTAAATGCTTTGAAAATCCCGATCCATTGCCCCTCTAACCATATCTATCAATTGAAAACTAATTGGTTTACTTATCAATAAAAAGCGCCGCATAACAACAAGGTTCCCACCAAATATGGTGGAAAGCTAAAAATATCTATGAATGTTTGAAGATTTTACGACTAATTTTTATTGAGTTGGTATTGTTTCAGAACTAATAGAGCAAATAAGCTCCCTATCCTTTAGCATTGAGCGGCAACCCACTGACTTATATATTCATTGCAATCGCGTCACTGTTTGTTTCCTTTGGGAATGCATTTTAAATTCAGTCGATTTGGTTTATAGACAAGGGTAGATAGCTTTTGAACCAAAAAAAAAAAAATTTAGTAGGATGAAACCCAGTAGAACAGGAAGAGAATATAACAAAAATGAAAGGACAAATAAATTACGGTCAATTTTAGGTGGGCAAGTAGAAAAAAGAGGGGGGTATGGGTAGAAACGGTTTATCTCGATTTCCGACAAAACTACAAGTCCTATGGAAAAAAATTAAATGGGAAAGTTGTAGATAGTAAGAAGATCTACAACTTTTGTACTAACACTTTTTTCACATAACCTCAAAATTTATGTGAAAAATTTCAATTACCAAGTTATTTGTTCTTTATTTTTATCTTTTACAAAAAAAAAAAATTTTTTCTAAAATTGCTCAAAATTGTACATAATACAATTGTACAAATACAACTTTGAGCAATTTATTAAAATTTACACTTTAATTATTGCATTTTCTGGAAACATTTAACATTGTAACGTATATATTTTTTGCATCATCAAAAAGTAGAAGTTTCAACAAACAAAAAGCTCACCGACTTTTAAAAAAAATCAGATGTTCTGACGTGAGAATTTTCGATTGAAAATTAGGGTGCTTTTTCTAATATTAGGTCAAAATAAGGTGAAAAAATTAATATTTTAAATCAAAAAAATTATTTTATATTTGGGACATTGAAAGGTAACTTTTTAACAAATTTCATAATTTTTTTTTTTTTGTAAGAGTTAAAAATAAAAACCAAAAACTTGGTTATTGGAACTTTTCACATAGATTTTGAAGTTATGTGAAAAAAATGTTTGTACAAAAGTTGTATCTTTATTAGTATCTTATTACTTACAACTTTGATATTTAATTTTTTCCATAGAACTTGTAGTTTTGTCGGAAATCGAGATAAACCGTTTCTATCTTTAAACCCCTCCCCCTTTTCCACTTCCCCGCCTCAGATCGATCGTCATTTATTTTTCCTTTCATTTTTGTTATATTATCTTCCTTTTCTAATGGTTTTCACCACACTATAATTTTGTTTTACTTTTTACCATTTTCAAAGGCTTTAGCTCTTGTATATTAAGCAAACCTTAGTGGTGGCTATTTTTTGGTTACCATGGAAAAACTCTCACTCGTTAAAATAATCATCACATTCTATGTGTGTTAATTTTCTGTATAATATTTTTCGTCAATTTTACCGATATTTTAATAGTTATTCGGGGCGAAGACGAATCCAACAAATCAGAGATCATTTAAATCGATGCAGCCGTTCTTGACTTGTAAATGGTGTAACTAACCCGACTTTGTTTAAATATTGATTTCAATTTTTTTTTTTCATATTGGATAGGTAACTATTTTAATTAAAAAAATAAACTATTATTTATATTGGAAAATATAGTTCTTCGTTGATAAATTTAACTCAACGGTTGTTTATTATTGCGTCACACTTTCCTGAGTTTCCCTGGTTTGTCTACCGTAAACACAATATCATGTGCATCAGAATTCAGATCACATCCATTTCATATCATATTCGCTTGTTGCATTGTTCGTAGACAGATTCCGAGTGACAAAAAGAAAAATATCATGAATGCAGAGCCGATAACAAATAGATTTTTGAATTTTTTTTTCACTGCAAAAACGTGAGTGCAAAGTTAATTGCGATTGCTTCCAATCATTCACAAAACCCTTTTATGTGCTAATTTGAAAGTTATTGCATTCTATTGGAGGTAGTTACATCCTGATCGTATCAGTTGCAAAGAAAGGATCGTCTTCAAACAAAATTTAAGACGAGCTACTATCAAAATTGTTTTCAAGAACTTCTCAAATAAGTTTCAGTTTCGACTTTGGCCAATAATAAAATAGAATAATTTACTAGAAATATCTCAATTTAAAGATTTTCCAATTGTGAAATTGCAAAGTATAAATTTAAAAAATATAAACGCTAGACTTGAGAAGAATGCAATATTTGATAATGTCGGTGTAAATGGCCCAAAACTAAATTATTTAATGATTCAAAAACAAGAAAAAATTCCAATTGAAATGTAAATTTTTTTTATTTTCGCCCCCCTATGGTAAAAACCATTTAAAAGCTTGCGTCTGTCTATTAAAATCTAGCGACATTAAATTTAAATAATAACAATAATAACACCAACAACCCCTTGTACATAATGTATGTACGTATATAATTTACACCATCTACCTTCAGTCTCATTGCTGTAAATTCCTCCCAACCATCACTCATCCACTTACTCGCTGCATCCGACCAAAGCCAAAAGCCTCCCTTTTCCAAGCCATCTGTACACATAGTGTGGTTTATTGGAAGGCGATTTGGTTTGAGTTTGAGGTTTGTAGATATTAGGAAAGGGGTTGAGCGGCTTAGGGGTTGAATAGGATGCAAAAGGCGAGAACGCGAAGGTTTGAGAGTTGGAGGATTGATAACATCGTTGTAGATGTCACTTATAATGTATATAATATTATACTTAACACTGTTGTTTGAATATTAGTAATTCATGTTTGTATTTATATATGCATGTATATGTATGTGTGCGCACGAGAAAATGAGTTGGGTGATGGCAACATGCGGGGTATGGAGAGGTTTTCACATGTATATATATATATATATGTAATATTAAAATCAATAAATTTAATTAAATTCAAGCAACCGCTTGAATTTTCCGATAAACTCACAGCTATAAACGCCGTCAGCGTTTACGTCAGTTATAATGAGTTTAATTTATATTTAGACATTATATTTTGCTGTTTGAGGGCATGTGTGAATGAAATGAGGATACAGGTGGTAAATGAAGCTTACCTGTAACAATGATCCCGAAAGAATTTCAATTAAACACATTTTAAGCAAATGAAAATTTTAATTTTTTTCCATATATGATTCAATATCGAATTGACCATACCTTCATAAAATATTACAATATAACCGAAATAATTCAAAATTTAAATTATTCGTTTAGTATTAAATGGATTGGGAAAATTGTTATTTTATTATTAAAAAAAATTAAGTTGCATGTTAAATTTATATACGGTGCCAAAAGAGTTCTCCATTTTTTATGTGAATCGTTCACAATCCTACAAAGCCTGATCTTAATCGAAAAGAGAGGACTAAATAAATGTATCATCTGCACAGAGTCAGAAGCTACGATACGATAAACGCACTTTTACGCACATAAAACCCTTTCAGTTCAGATGATTTTATCCAAAACTAGCTGTTCCCCGCCCGCTTTGCTAGACATAGCTAAATTGAACTAATTAATTAATTAAATCTATTATTGCAAAGTATAAAGCAAGTTATTTTAGCTATCTTGCAATAAAAATATAATAGTTATATGTCAGAAATCGTAAATTTTCTATAGTAACAAATATCTTCTTACTTTTACCTGCCTTGAAATCTCACTATTTGCAGTCAGTCATCGTTCAATGGATTTTTACCCTTAATTTACATTAGACATACTTTGATCTCCCTATAAATTACACCCGTAAATAAGTTTTTTTTTTCAATTCCAGTTCATTCCTCTGTAACTCTGTATTTTCCTCTCCACAAATCGAACTCCTAACGGCTTCACCTCTCTTAGTCATAATCCTAATCGGGATCACTTAAGTCGAACTGCTTGCTTTGGTAATGTATTCTTTAAAATTAGCATCACTATTTAAATTAAAATTTGATTAGCAGATGTTAACAATTGATTGAGGCTGCGAAACTACCAATGGCACCTTCTCTTAAGATTAAGACACTGAGAATGGCACATTTTCGTTACTTTTTGGCACACTATTATATCTAACATAAACATTATCGCTGTACGTTTATACGCCAAATTCAATCAAAGCATCATAAAGACCCTGGCCAAAATTTCCCGTAAACCGTAGTCTTTCCACACCTTGTGTTGGTTTTTCAATAGAATTTTTAATACTTTAAATTTATAAGGAAATAAATCTGCAGCTGGCATAACTTCACTAATTGATCCGTGCCATATTATGTGCCATGCTTAGACATTTCAGCGCGATAGACTTCTTTAGTGCTGTAAAGAGCGTCGGATGGTGAATGAGTCTAGCATCCGAACCAATTCCAGTTTTTAAATACATGTACAACCATTTTTTTCAGTTGGAAATTTTTTTTCGTTCCTCCCCATGTAAAACGTTTACAGCTTCACTGCTAAAGTAACAAATAACAATCAATGTAAAAATAAATAATAAAAAAAAACAAAACTTGAGGTCGTAAGTGAACAATTTTTTTTATTAAGGAAAGAGATTTTATTTTAAGAGCCTGGCAATGGCGTGTAATCAATTCGAAATATTGTTGCTATAAAAACATAAAACAACAAACTGGCGTCATATTTATATTAAATTTTTTATTCAATGTTTGTTGCATCATGTCCCACAGGAATGGGATAAAAAGTATCCAATGTCCTTCCCCTAAATCTAAGCTACCTCCCCACCAATTTTCAGCCAAATCGGTTCAGCCGTTCTTGAGTTATAATTAGTGTAACTAACACGACATTCTTTTATATATATATTATCAAGAAAAGATCAAAAATCAGCTTCCATATCACCATCGCCATCACCTTCACCATGGCCTTGTAAGGTGGAAGTGGTTACCCACATTTATTTATATTTATTATATACAATTGCATTGGCCAGCACTGGTCCCGAACAAATTGAATTGCTTAAGGTTTATAATGCTGTTCCGTCAGGGCAGCTGCAAGAGTTATCACTGCATGTTCGAATTTCTAGGCGCCACAGCCTCAAGGAATCACCGGAAATGAGACAACTGACTTAAATGTAAAAAGTCTCAACATATCCCCCAACGACCTCAAGAAAGTGTTAGTAAAGTTTTCACCATCAAATAGGAATTTAAAAAAACACAATATCTCATTCGTTTGTCTACATTTGTCTAGGAAAAATTTTCATCCAGCAAAACTTGTTCACAAAAGGAAAAAAATATTAATTTGGCAACTTTAACTACGAATTTTTAAAAAAAGAATGCATCCATCAATTGTCTACGTTTGTGCAGGAAAAATTTTACTTGCCCATCCACCAAAATTGTCTTACCTCAAAAAAAAACAAATAAATTTTTTTTTTAATATTGATTTGTTAAATTTTTAAGGTGTTTTAAATTGTTGATAATTTTCAGAAATGGACCCTTCACCTCCGAATATTTGAAAAATAAATGCACCAGTCGTTTATCCATGTTAGACCACAAAAAATTTTTCCTTGTCTACCCACCAGAATTTTCTTTTTCAACAAACATATTTTTAATTTTTCTTTGTTAAATATACACGATGCTATCGTGGATGGCTAAGCGTGGATAATTTGAAGATATGCACTTCAATAAACTAATACAAATCTGTCACTATACAAAGAGTTTTTTGAAGTAATACTTCTTTGTGCGCGTTATGAAAAAATGATGAGAGTGAAATTTTAAGATGCGCGCGCATTTTCAGCTAAAAATTAACCAAATGAAGTTAGTCGCAAAACCATTGGGTTTCCTGGCGCGCGTAACTTGAATTTTTGTTGTATGTATTTTCTAATTTATTTATTTTTATATTTAAATTAAAAATAATTATATATACAAATGACACATATTATTAATAAATAAGTTATTCTTTTCTCGAATTTTGCAATAGCTGTTATACTATTTGAAATTTAATGATGAAAATGACGTCTGCAATCCATGCATATTCTTAGTTATCACGAAATCTGGGATTCTGAAATGATTCAAATATCTTCGAATAATAATTTAGCAACACAAGATAATAATAAAATTATGACATTTACTTTGACAAGTAGCTACTTACTTTATTTCGCAATTTTTATGAAGCTTCGTTTTTATGATATGCTTGAATTGTTAACCAGAAAAATGATCCTGACAAATTTTATAAACGTCTTGCAGCTTTCTTTGGATATTATTTATTGATACAAATTAAAAGATTATTCTCTTAATTTTATTTTTAATAATTATATCTTTAAATATATTTATTATTAAATATTAAATTACAGTTTTTTAAAATTGATTATTTGAATAAAATTAATAAAAACTAATTTTTAATGATACCAAAGAAGTATAACTTCTCACGCGCGTACATAAGTACACGCAACCACTTTTTTTTTGGTGTTTTAAGTTGCTTTAACATCTAAGGTCATATCACGACTGTCTAAACACAGAGATTTTCTGTTAGTCAATTACATCTTTAGGGTCTAGGATCATAAATCTAGGATTCAACGGAAATCAAACCCAGTGCCACTTGACACATGAAACGGAGAGAGCAATTGCAATCCGGTATCCGGCCGGATAGTATTTATACCGCCGGATAGGCCACATAGTGGCCGGATATCTGTTTTATCTCTAATTCGGTTATGTTTGTTTGCTCTCTGTTTGGATATTTCTAAAGGCTTGGCTGCTTATATCTTTGTCATTTCTAGACCGATTTGTGATTTTGATACCTCATTTGAAAGGTATTGAAACGTAGATGTTTTTTAATTATTTTGAACGAAAAATTTGTAGGTAACTTTTCCTAGTAAATTGAAGTTTTTGAGATGAACAAAGATTTTTTTTATAAAATTTAAAGTATTTGGAAGCCTGCCGCATGAGATAACGCTAATAATGTATTATTTAGTATCAATTTTCATTTTTTAAAATATCTTTATTGTACAACTAAAAAAATCACATAAAACAACCAGTATTTAAGTTTTTATGACTTGTTTAACGTATGAAAGGCGTTATTTTTATAAAATCCTAAAAACTGGTATAACTCGAATACGGCTAATTTTTGGACAGTAGTTCTCATAGTAAAATCGACTCCGATTTGCCTGTACTATCTCCCTATACCGGCTCCGCATCTAATTACCAGCCACCCTGTATAAAAGATAAGCCATTTTGGCATATTGTTGAGAAGTAAGAAAACTGATTGACTGACAGACACGTTGACAGCTGAACCATTGAATATAAGAATTTAAACTTTTAGAGTGTCATTTCTGAGTGAGCTGTGGTCCTCGCGTAGAAAATATTTTTCGAAATATTCCACCCCTGAGTAGCTCGAAAAAGGGGTTGATGGTCTTGAATTTTTCTAAGCCTTTCACTTTAAACGTCAATTTTTGCACATTCCATTCTTGCAATTGACAATCTACATTTAAAGAACCTCTGTTTTTGTTGTTTCTTGATTCTTTCATTTAAGGGTTGATAACAATTTTATACAAATTTATCAAAATCTTTTTTGTTTGATTTTTATAATAAGTCTCATGGAGTATCACGCTTCATACTCACAGAGCTTTATTTTTTGAGTCTACTAAAGTTATATAATTGTACATATTTTGTTAAATTTTACGTGAACGAAGTCCTGGGCTGTCGTTAGTCACTTATAAAGGAACATATTTAAACTACTTATTAAAATTTTGTTTAACTAAAATTCTATTAAAATTATGATTTTTAAAAGCAATTTTAATTTAAACCTTCAAATCAAAATATTATTGAAGCTATGCAGCTATACAAAATTCAAATCTACTAGCAGTGATTAATAACTTTTGAAATAATAAATTGCGTATAAATTGTTGTTTTAATCGTTAATTATGTGAATAGAAAAGCGTTTTGAAAAAAAAAATGTCAATATTCACTATTTATTAATTTTCAATTCAAAACTAAAATAACATGTTCATTAAATTTAATATTTTAATAGTTAAATTAAATTATTATTAATTATTATGGTTCTAAAACAAATGAACAAACAAACAAACATACGAGTGCACCGTCCACCCAATCACACCGTCCCAATTAAATATTTCAGTTTCAATACCAATCACTTTTGGAAAACTGCAAATATCCCAACGCTCATTCTTTCTCCCCAATACTCCCGATATTTTATGATTGGACGTGCGATGGTGCTATTAATATTCGCACACTTTTCGCGTGTAATATTAAACTAACCAAATTAGCCATTTACGAAAAGCAATTATTGTGTTTGTGTGTGTCGATTTTCCACGATTTTCGATACATGGAGTGATATACAATAACGTTATAAATTTCGATTTAATTATTAATTATTATTATTAATATTATACTTTGAGGTAGATTGAAATATTGTACATTATGAGCAAACATGTTTTTCAGTTAAATGGAGGATTTGAATGGGAATGAGGAAGTATGAGAAATATGAAATTGAGGGCAGTAATTGTACGCGGGAGAATAAAATAATGCTTACATTCATATACATATATAAATGTTATATGTACATATACGGATGCGTAGTGAGAGATAAAGAAGAATTGTGGCCCAAAACGAAGGTATGGGAAATGAAAAATTAAGGTTATTAAGTCATAGAATTAAATTAATTGAAATATAAGCGAAATAAAGAAAAAAAAAAGCACAAAATGTTTAGTGGGTAGAGTAAAAACAATTTCATTAAAATTTTGAGCTTTTATATACTTCAAAGCAAATAAAATTAATAATTCATTTGCCGAATTATTATTCACGAATTGCAAAATTTAACGTTGTTAATGTTTAAATTTGACATTGAAAAAAATATAATTTTTGTAATAAATATCCGACATTTTCTGGAAGCTTTTAGGAAATAACGTAAGGTAAAATTTCACAGAAAATGACTTACCATTTACCAGTGTCAAGTGCGCCCGATGATGGCGGAAGCAGTGCAAATAACGCATCCCATTGAGACCTTCGCGTAAGAGATATGGAGGGTTGTTATGGCACTTTGCCGAAATTCCGTTCCAGATATCTAAATTCAAAAATTATTTATAAGTTTTTGAGGAATTTTTCCGTAAAAATAATGTTCGCGATATCTAGCTACTCGAATAACTCAACATTTTTAAAGATTTAATATAAACGTAAAACATTGCCAAGTCCACGAGAAGATTTAAAAAATTTTAAGAGTAGTTCTCTACTTTATCAAGTTGACATTTTTGAAAAGTTACCCAAAAAGTCATCATTAACTTTTTGAATATAAAAAAAAAATTGTTTAAAATATTTTACTTATTTGTTATTTTAAAGTGAAAGACTCGGGTAGATCTTAGTATATTAAAAGAATTGCATTAATTTAAGACGCTTAAAGGTACTATATATTTACGATACATAAGTCATATCAAAACTACTCTAAGTATGACTCATCTTCTCTATATAAAAAAGAAGAAGCCGATTGACTGATAAACACAGTGATGGCTAAACTTGAATATAAAAACATAAATTGTGAAAATGTTATTCATGAGTGGATCCCACTAAGGAAATTTTTTTGAAAATTCCTTCCCCCCAAATAATTCAAAAAGGGGATTGAAGGTTTTGTGTTATTCAAATCTTTCTTTCTATTCTTACAAAATATATTAAATCGAAAAGTAGCGCCATTCTCTGGCCCCTAAACTATCACTTTCCAAAAAAGTAAATCGAAATCATGCTCTACAAATAAAAATCAATTCCTACGAAAACCGTAAAATTTTTTCAAGATTAAAAGAAGCCATTGCCATTTACTGATTCCACAATTTAATGCCGATCCTTTGCTATGTAAAAAAGCAAAAATTTATCTTTCTCAAGAGAACCTTACATGTTTCCTAGATAAAAAGTAGACCATGTGCTACTCCAAACTAAAATCTATCAAAATGCCAAATTTCATTTAAATCCGTTGAGCCATTCCGACTTGATTAAGTAACAAACATCCATCCATACATACTCACATTTATAATATTAGTAAGTACAAGTTCATGGAAGAAACCATCCAAAAACCTGAATTTATCAACATTTTGCACAAATCGTGCAAGCTTAGTACAAGGACTGCTTTTGTTAGACAGAATGCTGATTCTGGAATAAGCAAGGATTCTTGCACAATAGGGATACGTAAGCAGAAGTAAAGTACAATAAGCCTAAGACTGCAGTGCGGGGGAAAGAGCCCTAACCTGGCTTTCTGCTAACGGAAAAAAAAATACGCTCCGATTCCAAAGCCGTTATCGATGCACTAGCAAATCCAAACATTAAAAACGAGATGATTCAGGAAGCACAAATGAATCAAGTCCACCTATCAGGAAACATCAAATCAGACGAGGTTGAAAAAAGTGATACTTCTTATGGGAAAGACCAGCCAAGCGTAAATATCACTTTCAACGGGTTCAGAAAGACGATCCGGAAATGTGTTCAAAACTGATGGAACGAGAAATGGAAAATAACACCCATAAGGTTACAGAGGGTTCGCGATAGATTGGACACATGATCTTCTCTCATCGACCCATCTTAGAAAAGACAACCCCAAAAAAGTACCCTAAGTGTGAAATTGAACTTACAGTGACACATGCAATTAGTGAGTGTCCCTTTTAAAGTGCACACCTCAGCGAACTAAAAAAGACCTTGAACAAAAAGACAATGGATCTCGAGGACATTAAGAGCTCCTTGAGGCTCCTGGGTGTCCTGGAGAATATAAAAGCTAACCCAGTCAACACAACAATTGTCTCTAAAGACAGAAATGTTGACGCGACATTAAAGAAGCAGTGAAAAAAAAAACGTTTACGTGAAAACATCATAAAGAAACATTGATGAAAAATTGCATATTTTTATGAATTGAATTGAATTATTATCACTGCATTATCAATTTTTTGTATAATACAAAAAAGGAGTTAATTGAAAATTACAATTTTTCTAAAATGAAGACTGAAATTAATGAAGGAAATCAAATTAAATCTTATTAAGTAAGTAAATTGTAAAAAAAAACACACAAAACTTGTTGTCTAGGATTTAACAATTATTGAATACGAGACAAAGCTTATTGTAGAAGTTCTCGAAGAAGCTCGCGTGGCGGCGTTACAGTGACGTTATCACATCAAAAAAATATTTGTCGGATATAAGTAGTAATAATACTATATTATTTTCTATTGAAAATTTGAAAGCTCATAGGAAAGACAACTTTAAATTGACTCAAGGGGATCTTTTGAAACACGGCGTAATTACGGCTGTAGCTTTATGTAAATAATTAATTAAAGACAGCAATTAATTTATTTGTTTTCCTCCCTTTCTTAATTTTTAAGAAAAGCTCTTTTCATTGACGGAAATACAATTATTGTGATGTGAGATTCGCTAATAAAGTGACCTAAGTGACGCTCTTTCAACCAAAATTCATAACAATGAATCCATGATTCTAAAGTAAAAATTTAGATTAAAATTTAAATTATATTAGTGTCATTTTAGTCAATTTAAATGTTGTAAAGTTCACCAAACACCACCACGGCATGCTTATACCGTATATTCAGAGAAATATTATTCAACATTTCAGATTTCAATGATGATTTTACTTAATACGTATTACAGTAATGAAGAAATATTTATCTTATTTTCTTCTGTACGATGCATTTCCATAATTATACCATACAATTCTGAAACACATTGTATAATAGAACAGTACAGTAAAAGTCTCGCGACATATAATATTCTGTCTTCTTTACACGGTTAAGACTATGGTAATATTTAATTCTTTCGTCTATGCTCTACGGAAATGTATAATTCTAGATCAAGTTACAGAAGTATAATACTTAGACTTATATTTTAAATATAAAAAGAAAAAAAAACGCGTAGGTATCTAAGTTATAAAGGTACGGGCTTTTAAATAATTTAATAGAATAAATAATGGGTTGGTAGTATACTTGTATCCATTGGCATGGCTATACGTAGATAGCAGTGGCGTGCGGTCCATACATGCGGTAGATGCGGCGCATGCCTTGGGATTGTAAGAAGATTTTAAAAATTGAATATTTTTTATGATTTATGTAAAATGATTCTAAAAATGATATAGGTATTTTTATCATTTATAAATTTTTTAATTTACGTAATTATTAAAGATATCGCTCATAAAATTGGCATAGACTATCACAACAAATGAACGGCAAAAGCCGAATGAATGCGCAGGCGACCGCAGCATGCAACCGTTTGCTTCGAATTGATCGGGCATGCGCACTAGTATGGTCGAATAATTTCTCTCGGCGTTTCACATTGCCGATTGACGGTTTGCAGATGCGTTTGGCGTTTTTAATCTGCAGTAAATTTAATTGTTACTGATAATTTTCGTGACTTATTTTGATTTATTTACCCAGAAGCCATACAAATGTACTATTCTTTAAGATAAGAACTATTTTCGTGGTTTTTAAAAACATTATATGATGCATTTATTGGTGATTTTTGTAAGAAAGAGCGTCGAATAAGGCTAATTTTTAAAAATAAATACACCATGTTTATCAAATAAAAAAAATAATTTTTAAAAAAATGGTTTTTCTACCCCCTCCCCCACTTCTAACTGCATGTCCTGTTTCAAAAGTCACCGCACGCCATTGGTAGGAAGGTAACATAAAAAAGCTGTAGCTATTTTTATTTATATCATGCACCAAAATATTTCATCTTTCACCATGGTCAGTAAAAAGTCTTTTAAATTTTTAATATAAGTCTTACGTATTCAGTGTGATGCAACGTAGGACGTAGAAGAAAGTAGCTTGTGTACATCTACTTTTAAAAAAATTTTATTATTAAAATTTCCTCACCTTTCTCATACATTTATCAACACGTGCAATCCCTCTTTCATTTACTCCGCATTTTACCATTGTTAAAAATTTAAAACCAAATCTAACCTCAATCTCCCTCGAATGTTTCATATGCTTCGGTATGTGTGAAGTGTATTTTCCTGTGAAAGTTTTTTTTTCCGTTTTCCCAAACTCATTCTGTGCTTCACGTTTATCTCTTATAGGCTTCGGTTTCATTTTTCATTTATAAATGACCGTATAATCCCTTGTTCAATATTGATATACCTACATTTCCATGTGGTCGATATATACATAACTTCTTAGTTGTCGCTGATTTCGTTTCGAGCGCGTTTCAAATAAACCAATCTCGTGTCTAATATTTAATTCATTAAATCTACCACAAAACGCAAAGCGTTCAAACCGAATAAAACGTTTACGAATTGGGTCAGATAAACACCGTTATGTAAGTAGATTTGTTTTTTCGAAAATTATTTTCATGTCTCATTGTTTTCTTTGTGTAGTTTTTATTTGGGAAGTGCAAAATGGCGTTAAAGTTAATATTCTATTTAGCATACCAATAAATTTTATGCACAGACATATAACTGTGTTCCCCAGCCAAACACAAATCATTTTTATAGCACGTTTAAAATCGTTTAAAAAGTTTGAAGTCCTACCTTATCATACGACAGTAACTAAAATACGATGAGCTCTTACACATAAACCTAGCACACAGAGGACGTCAAGTTATCATTCAAACCTCACACTCAAAGTTCTACCAACTTTACTTCTCATAAAAATTATGTATTACAAAATAAAATATTTAACAAAAAAAAACCAAATCAAATAGCGTGAGAAAATAAAAGCTTCAATTCTTTTCATTAAATGACCAAAACTAAATCAATATTTAGTTTCTTAAGTTAACAATTTTTCTTGAAATATAAATTACGAACTCCCACCCTTAACCCCACAACCATCCTTATTTGAATTTTCTCATGAAGAAGTTTCAAATAAAAGTTATATAGAAATTAATATGTCTGAGAACTATAGCAAATTTAAAGAAAATCGTTGAAACCGTTTTCGAAAAAAAATTTAACAAACTCAAAAACCCATAGAATAAATCGGGGTTTCTTGTTAACCGATTTCAACCAAAAGCCTCCCAACTAGATATAATATGAAGGCATAATTCAAAGTTAGGTGAAATTTGGATAAAGCTTTCGATACGCTATTGCTGTTACTTGCTGACATTTTTCGGAAAACCACTTTTTTTTGGATTCAGGGACCTCAAAACGTGTATTTCCCGGTGAAAGCTCGAAATAAAAATTTCGACCCGAATACAATAATTTTTTTTATATAGAAGTAAAAGAAAGTAAAAAATTAACGAAACATAATACTCCTACAAAATTAACGTCACACTTTTCTGCCTTAGCCCATAAAGTAAGAATCAATGCTATGCTAGCTTACTCCCCCTTGTAATATGTGAAATAGGAGATTAAATTTAAGCTATTCAAATTAAAGGACCGTTACCACGTAGTTTAATGACCATGGCCTGATTCTCTTACTATAGATTCGGGCCATTAAAACCTAAAAATAATTGCGTATACTTGCAGTGTCTATAACTTACAAATTATAAGGATGATTTAATGTACAACTATTGTTATTTTTGAAATTGGTGTCAACCAAGGAAATGCGATTATAATGGTACTAAGCAAAAAATAAGAATACCTTTTGAAATTTATTTTTCAAATGAACTTTTATACAATATACTAGTACTGTGACAATATCTAGCGACCTTTAAACTACAAAATACCAATAATTTATTAACCCTTTTTTATAAATGAACATTAATACTAAATTCCTTGTTAGACACCAACTCCAAAAATTACAATAGTTGTACATTAAATCATCCAAATAATTTGTAAGTTATAAACACTCTAAGGATACGCAATAATTTTTTTACTCTTTGGTGGGTTTTTTGTTTAAGATTTTTTATTTATTTCTCGATTTTTAGTGATCTGAAATTTGATAACAGATTTTATTTTTTTGAATATGGATAAACCTTCTAAACGCGCTGCTCATATAAGACAGCGCCGTTTAAATGGTAAAAGTCACTACTTCTCCCTCTTTTTCCCTTAAGGGTTAAAATTTTTGGTTTTTAAGTGAAATGAAAAAAAGTAAGAGGAATACTTTTTTAAATAGAAACAAAATCATCAAAACTCGATGATTCAGTTAAACGTCACTATTTCATTCCCTATTTTCATCCTTAGAGGGTGGCTTTTTTTCTTCAAAATGAACAATTTTAGGATACGATGTACGCAATGGAAAAAAAATTATCGAAATCGGGTTACTCAGGAAAAATTTATGATTTCATCCCTAATTTTTAACCCCTTATGAGTTGAGTTTTTTATAAAAATAGAAATGAGATTAATTTAAATTTGTTCAACCAAAAAAAAAAAAAAAAATATCAAAATCGAGCTATTCAATAAGAAGTTAACATTTCAACCCTTTAAAAGTGAACAATTTCCTTCAAATTAAAATAAAACAACACGGAAAACACCAACTTTCAAATAAAGAAAGAATCATAAAAATCGGTTCACCCAGTCGGAAGTTTTGAGGTAACAAACATAAAAAATACAGTATAATTGAAAATCTGCTCTTTTTTTTGAAGTCGGTTAGAAAAGTCCGAAACATACCTTTTATTTTTAACCCAGGCAAAAATAAAAAAGGTTCTCAATTCCACGTGATGATTTTTTTTTATTAAGTAGAAAATATTTCCAATTGGGTCCTATTTTCGTTTGAAGGAAAACATTCACCTCAAATTTAAGGTGTTTTGTTGAATACTTCTTATTGCCTACATTTTCATATATTTAATACAAAAAAAAATGCCATGTAATTTTCCCCAAAAAACAGGGTACTAACAGGGTTTGTCGAGGGTAAACTTAAAAACAGCTGAGCCGATTTCAATGGAATTTTCACAAAAAGCTATTAAATATTGTAAATAACATTATAGGCTACTTTAAATTTCGAATACTTTTTCCTGTCTGTTTTTTTTTGTTCTTGGCAAACTTAAAATCAGCTGGTCCGATTTGAAGATTTTCACTACAAGTAGTAAATATTACAAAAAGTGCTTTAAAATACTTTTTATTCCGAAAAAATGTTGATTTTCTGAAAAAAAAAATAAAAACTGCGCAACGGAAAACATACATCGGCAGGCAGCTGTGATACAATGTACATATACCATATCATATCGTAAAGACGATATGATTTTAAACCATGTAATTTGTTATTCTTATAAATTAATGTTCGCCAATTTGAAAATTATAACAATTATAGAAGTATAGCGATAGGTGAAATTCCTAGAAACCATAAATCTATTGTGAATTTACGGGTAGTTAATATATTATTAATAGTTCGGCTGAGTAAACGTACGAATTGTCGAGGGAAGAGAAGAAAATCCTATGCAGTAAATATGATTTCATTCAGAAAAATAAATATCTTTGTTCAAAAATGAGACCCGTAAGAATAAATAACAAAAACAAACAGTTCGACTTAAGTGATCCCATTAAGGAGTTTGACTAAGAGAGGGGAAGAACAAAAAGAAATCCAGCCCAACTTATTTTTTAAGAGAAATTAGCAACTTAGATGTGACAATCGCGTTGTTTTTTTTTTTTTATTAAAACACTATATTCTTAATTTTCAATTTATGTTAGCAAGATCTATAAGAATTCATTGTCTAATCTTGGACCCCGGGAAATAGCAGACTTGCCGATAAGACATAATGGCCTTAATACTATATCCTAGAATTATGAATCTAAGGCAACCAAACCTTATACCTCAGATCTTAAGATAACACATTAAATATTATTAATCTTAAAAAAGGTACACTTCCTAAAGGATAGCTACTAATCCATTTTACTAAAATTAATAAATTATTTCATATGACATTTGGTGTGAAATGTTCTCAAGGCTTAAAATTTTCTTAATATTTTACAATATTCAAAAAAACGTAAAGATCCTACATATAAGATAGCTTATATCTGTTCCTGGAAAAGTAGTTTAACGAATTTACATGAACTTTTTATGAAATAAAGGTCTAGAAATACCTAATTATCTTTTTTTGTTAAAATAGCTGAATTTCTTATTTTGGGTAAAGTTTTCTATTATTCAATCAGATTAATTTAGATACGCTCAGCGTAGCGGGCGGGTATCAGCTAGTGCATTAATAAATATAAATTATTTGAATAAGTATGTACCTACATAAGTAGATATTACTTTTAAAAAAAACTGTTAAACATTAAAATACTGATTTTGTGAAATCCGTAAATTTCTTATATCCCAATTCACCATTAACAAATCACCGAACCATTACCGTATACAAATACAGGAAGACAAGTGTATTTGTTCACTGACTACCCGACACCAACACCATAATCCTAGCGTCCCTCCCACTATATGCACACTCCAAACTTGACTCCCGACAACGAAACTTGTGTGTTTCATTTTCATCAAATTCCATTAGAGAGAGCTTGAAGGAAGTCTGCCGCGTTTATACGGGCGCCGGATAACACCTTCTTCCGTAATTCCTGTTTGGTTATCTGCACGCCACCACCCACCGTCATCATCTTCATCATCCGCCTTCATCTTCTATCTACATAACCCACTCGATCCCGAGGCGCTTTACGCCACGAAAAACTTAAGGGTTACACTTTCAACGAGTTAAAGATTGTTTCACAACATCCATTTACTTCTCACCCTAACTCCGTCGTTTCAAACCCTAAACATATTTATAACGTAATCGAGTATAAAAATTTTTGGTTAAATTTTTTTATATTAAAATCGATCAGTATAAACGCTCGAGCCCTATTTGTTCCGAAAAACCAAACCAAACAAATGTGGCAAAGTATATTTTCTTACTACCCCTTTTGTCCCATTCCCGCGCTTTCTCAATTTCGTTTTCTCACGTCGTAAAAACGTGTGATCGTTTTTTTTTTATCTTTTTCTTTTCGTCTTATGTTTAAGTTTGTTCAATATCTCTGTCTTATGGCTATGTTCATTGCACGTTTCGTCGTTGCGTCTCGTCTGCTTTTTTTTATTTTCACCACTTCTTTGCCCACATTTTCCTCCCTTGTCGCTGATGTTATTTAAACACATTTGGACAATGTCTTAAGTGAGCAACACAGTAATCGTAGTAGGGCTTCGTCTCGACGCCACAAAGCGTGCTTCGGTCACATCACACGTCTAACTGAAATTGCATTAGCCAAAAAAAAAGCTTCGTGGCTAAAAAACTTAAAAAAAGGTTTCTTGACGAAAATATACTATCTTGAGTATAAAATAATCCCCATAAAAAAAACGATTAAATTGGTTTGAATGGCTGTGTACTATAATTGAAGAATGGTACCAAATATGAGACAAACAGAAAGTTGATAATCTGAAGAGACGTGATCGTGATATAGAAAACGTAGCCACCGGCCTCGAACAAGTTAAATTAAACTGACCAAATGGACATTCGGGCAAGGTAAATCAGGAACTGAGATGCTCATAAACGTAGCTATAGATATAGCGAGATTGAAATGACCATAGCTACGCCAATGGATGTAGGGATGAAATAAAGAGAATCCAGTATAGCTTCGCTTCAAAACTATCGTCTACTTATTCAATATATTAAATAGAAAAGGATTGGACTATTACGACTAACTGGGAGCGACAAAGGTACGGTTGGAACACAACGCGTAACAAATGAGAGGAACAAAAGGATATAACTTCGGGCTGTATATGAAATCATTTGGCCACGTCAATGATTAGAACGTTATTAGATGAGTCGAAACAATGTTAACGAAATATACATACACGGACATATTATATTCCCAGATTGGACGCTTTTAATTCGATAAATAAACTCGACGATTTTATTCGATGTAACGCTCGATGTGAGTCCAGAGGGATATTAAGGAAACGATTGATATAAATAACGTTTATAATTGTTTATTTTTCAAACAAGATTATTACTATCGTAGTTTCACTTTGAAATAATGAGGTAGATGAAATGCATACTAAACAAATCGAAAGATCAATAATAATAATTATTTATATAACTTTGAGCCACCTACATTTACCTTTTATAAAAAAAAAATAATTTTTATTATATGGAGAAGTTAATATTTTTCTCGATTTAAATCTCTTTGATATTTAAAAATATGTTAAAATATTTACATACTACCCACTTTGTTAGTAATTGAAATAAATTTATTTTTAATTTCTAAAAAAAAAATAATCAATAAAAATATATAAATGTTTCATAAGATAAAAGTTAGGTAGGTATATTTACCTACATAAGTATCTTAATATACTAGAGGTCGCCCAGTGGTCGAAATTCGACCATAATTCGTTACAATTTTTACATATCTAAGGGTACACTTCACTTGTATCTGCCTCAAAAACTTTAGTTACTAAGCTAACTACAGCAGATAATGAATTGCATTTGCGAATGTTTGGAAAATAATTTCTTGACTAATTTTTTCTTCAAGGTTCATTTAAAGAAAGTGCATCATATTACGATTGAAAATATTTATTTTAAGTTAAGGAAAAAAATAGGTGTAGAGGTTTCAAAATATTTATTTTTTTTCTTCTATAAATCTTTTACAAAATTATTTCAGAAAATTCTCTAAAAATTTCAAAACTAAATATCAATTCGTTCATACCATACATGTTTTGAGGTCTCCTGAGTCCAAAAAAGTAGTTTTTAGAAACATGTCTGTGTGTGACAGCCATATCGTATCGAACGCTTTTCCGAAAAAAAAAAATAGGCTGCATAAGTCCTGTTTAAAACTTTGAATTAAGCTAAGCTTTTTTTTTCAAATAGTACCTACCTACCTAAATTAATTTTTTGTGCAATTTATTTGAATGATTTTGCCAAAAGAATATAGTATGAATTATTTATACGTTATATAATAATCAAGAAACACCTGATGAAGACCAAATAAAATGGTTGAAACGTTGTGTTTTTGAAGTTATACGTATCTTTTAAAAATATTTTTAATAATATAACTCAATAATCAAATAATCGGTTAAATTTGTTTCCTTCAATTTCAATAATTACAATTTCAAAATTTAAATTTCTCTCACAATATTTTGTTTAAATAATGACATTTGGAATATGGTTGAAGTCTGTGGTCAAACTGAACAACTGAGATTTAAAAATCTACATATTTGTGTGTATTGTGTGTCTGTGTGTGTCAAACGCGTGGTAGTGTGTGTGGCGTCTTTTTTTATTAATTTAAGGTATTTTGAAGCATTATTATAAAAAAATATTACCTCAAAACGCAACTTTCTTATATAAACTTCAATTGTGCCAAATTTCATACTCCTCCGTTCGTATAATATTCGGTAAAAGGGGTTTAAAATTTTTGCTTCACGTATTAATATATAGATAAATACTCTAACAGGGTTTTTGTGACGGACCAGGCGTCTACATCTTTCAACCAATTTTCAGTCGAAAAGCACAAATCAAAAGCATTTGGCCCTGTGGCGGCTGGAAATTCGAGCATGCAGTGTTTGCCACTCGCAGCTAAGTTGGTGGAAATACATGATAAAACCTAAACCATTTGATTTGTTCGGGGCCAGTGTTGGCCTATGTAACTAAGCCCCAAATATTATAATATAATATAATTATTGCCCCAAAGAGATTTCGCTAAAAGAAAAATTATAAAAATTGCTTGGAAAATGTTTTTAAGCACTGAAATAATATATGTACTGACCAAACTAAAGGAAGAAATAGCAAAGGATATTGACCAAAGCTTTTATATTTTGACGAATAATGGTAATCTAAGATCCGGCCACATGATTGTTACACTCAGAATGTAGCTTAATCATTTATATATCAAATTAATTTTTTTCTGTACATGTTGATATAAGGGTGCCAATTTAAAAGTGCCCAAAATAAGCAAAAATAGCTGTTAAAAGTAAAGTGAGGGAGAGTTAACGCGTTGTGTCATTTGTTAGACGAGAACAGCGAGTGTTTGCACTACAAGTTTTATCTCGATGGCGTGTCTTGATCTATTGAGGCACGCAAAGGGTTTAAAAACTCGCAAGACTGGTACCTATTCACTATTTTTGTCTGAAATATTGTCGCGCATAATTTATAAAGTTTTCGAAAGGTTGTTATTGATGAAAATGAATCAATTTGGCTTCAGGGATGAAGATTCATCCATCCAACAATGTCACCGTGTGGTAGCAAAAATCAATACAGCAGTTGTTCTTTCGAACAAAAACAGTACTGTTATTCTTTGTTCATCCATATAAGTCAGGCCTTTGACAAAGTAAGGTACGATGGTATATTATATAAAATAAAAAAATATCTATTACACCTCTGGAAACTTTTAAAATCGTACGTGGAAGACCGAAAATTTAAAGCACGAGTCAACACATCACACTCTGATATTTATGATATAAAATCTGGAGTACCTCAAGCGAGTGTTTTGGGTCCCCTCTTGTACCTGTCGTTTAACTCGGATTTGCCCACAAGCGACGACACCCTGACCCGGACTTTCGCGGACGTTACGGTGATCATGGCAACTCATACTGATGCTTCCATTGCCTCTCAGTATATTCAGCAACACCTGGATCTGCTGAGCACGTGGGCTAACAGTTGGAAAATCACTATAAATGTAGCCAAATCAGTGCAGGTCACCTTAGCACTCAAAAAGGGAATATTCTCTCCGGTCACCCTAAATTCTGTCGAGATACCATCATCAGACCCTCTTAAGTAACTTGGAATCTATCCAGACC
Organism: Sisyra nigra; assembly: GCA_958496155.1. Taxonomy (NCBI): domain Eukaryota; kingdom Metazoa; phylum Arthropoda; class Insecta; order Neuroptera; family Sisyridae; genus Sisyra; species Sisyra nigra. Next base: position 36,365,943 of record OY292318.1, read on the forward strand.
GAAGGCTTAGTTGGAAAAACCACATTACCCAAAAAAAGAAAATGATGTGCAACAGGTTTAAGAATCTACACTGGCCTTTTTGGAAATCGCTCCAAACTTTCCCTTGAGAACAAAATATTTTTGTACAAAACAATAATAGTCCCAATCTGGACGTACGGGATTGAGCTATGGAGCTCTGCCAGCAAGTTCAACATTAATATATTAGAAAGAGCTCAATCAAAAATGCTCAGAGAGCTGACAGACGCCCCATGATACATGCCCAATGAAGCCCTGCGTACGGACTTAACATATCGGTAGTTAGTAAGATTGAGACTTGTGTCACCAATTACTATGAAAAGCTCCACCAACACACGAACCCACTAATCTTACCAGCCCTGGAGCCTCAAAATAGTAGGCGATTAAAGGGGTAAAGAGATTGGATAAAAGGACCATTGTCCTGATGGCCAATAAAACATATAAAAAAATAAATGTTGTTGCGTGCTCTCTCACTTTATCTTTAATTTACGGGCACTTTTAAATTGGCACCCTTATATCATCATGTACAGAAAAAAAATTATTGTGTGGTTTTACGAAACCACGATACAAGTGAAACTTTTTTTCGGATTTTAGGCACTTAAGTAACTGAAAATTTTTGAAAAATTATTCGATTTAGGGTATAAAAATAGAATAGAAAGAAAGGGATGTGGCACGAATTCACTGTCTGACGTTCGTGAGATCTGACGTCTGACGATCATCTGCCTGTTGTTATCTATTGTAACATCACCGTCGGATATTTTTGCACTATTCTCACTAGCTGTATCTTTGTCTATCATGATCAAGTGAAGAATAACATTTATATGAATACACTGATCAAAATACAAATATCAATACAAATATGATTGACAATTAATGAAAACTTATAATATAATAAACGTTGTCATGAAGAGGAAAATAGCTCATTACATTCAGTAATAGCTCGCGCAACAGGCCTGGGAAAAAGACATGGTATATGGTATAGCTAACAATGTGTATACGAGCTCTACCGAGAATGTGTTAAATTTAGCGACATGCTAAAGACAGGCCAACAAATTTTAGACGATGTATAAAAAGTTTCACTTTAAAAACTTTGATTTGATATAAATTTATAAATGATTAAGCTACATTATGGGGATTTTGAATAAGCCTTCGATCGACGAGCTCCAATTCAATTTAGAATTTGGTGTTTTAGTATAGAAAAAAATTGCTTTTACCGTTTATGTTTAGGTTTTTTTTGAGTATAATTATAATTATTAATTACATTTTTAAAAAATCAAGATATTGAGACCGATCAAAAAGAAAGATAGAAACAATTAGGTAAACCAGGACTAGTAAAGTCAAAAAAACTTTTTTTGTCCTGAATGGTAACCTTAATATGAGAAACAGTTGTCCAAATATAATCTCTTTTCATGGTAATTAGTAGACAAATATAATTAACCAATTGAACTTCAACGTTTCAAAAATTTTTTTGTTAAAATACTTATCTAGGTATAATAATTAAATTTCATAAAAATATCGAAGCAGGTAAAACATTTCACAAAAACCTAACATTTTTGTATGGAGATAAACAAACTAAACGCAGTTTATCGTACCTTTAAACGTTTACGTTTCAAAAAGGTTTTGAGTTTTGTTAGCAGGGTGACCACACCACAAAAACCTCAAGTATGTACGTTAACATTTTCGTATTCATTTAGTAATTTGTGTCCGAACGAAACAAGATAATGGTAAATAAAACCCAAAAATGGTCAATTAAAATAAACCACAAAAAGTTTATCATCCGAAATAACTGCGTTCCATCTGGAAGTTTAGACGCTGCAAAATTTATTTTTGCATTTAGAAGGAAAATTTAAATCAACTTTTAACTCAATTCTCACTTTTGCTTCTTCGTTGCCCTTTTTTAAAAATATTATACCTAGGGTTGAAGTTTTAAAATGGTTTACTAAAAGACACATTGAATATATTATAAAATTAGCGTGCCCTTATTTAAATATGTACGTGCGACACAACCCTTTTCAGGACTAAGAAGAAAATCTATAAAATTCCAAAATCAGTACATTGCATCCCTGTTTAGTTTATATATGAAACGAGGATAAATAATAACAGTAGCAATAATAACAATAATATATAAAGACTTTGAACAGCATATACAACCATGAACCATAAATTAATATTCCACTGACACAATTATGGGGCGCCTCCTATTCAATTTATGGGGGTGTTGGATGGTAGCTGTCACAGTGTGAGCGTATAGAGGTTGACTTCAGGGATTCCTGACCTCCTATAGCGATCCTGAGAGTGATCTCGCCGAACTATGTCCCATATCGAGCAAAATGCGCCCATTACGTTCCTACTAACATATTATAAAGCACATTAAATATAGTCCCTGTTTCAGTTTTACTCGTGAAACATCGCTCATATACAATATTACGTAATTAACTTTTGGCGTGAGACGTTTTGCTCTATTGGAGCAAAAAAATTTTTTTCAACGTCACATCGTTATGTATTATCAAAACACGGATGCTTCATTTTAATGAATCAAGATTGTAGCACTCTGCCAGCTTTTAATGTAAATTTACGTTATCGTCATTAGAGAATAAAGAAAAGTGAAAGAAATTAAAATGAAAGCTTTGATATAAATAAAATTATCTATGATTAATATTGGGATAATTAGAATCAATTATTTTCTGTCATCGGATGGCTCATTGAAATACGAGTAGTTTCCGTGATATGGTGTAGTTTATAATCAAAACAATGATTTATGCTACAGTGATTCAATTAACTGTACTAAACTTAAGGTAAATACGGTTGAAGCCTTTCATAACAAAAATAGCTAAAGCAAAAATTAAAATTTTGAAGAGCTTAAAATCGTGAAACATTTAAATGAAGCAGGAAAAAAATTCCAAAAAGTGTTTATATTTCTACTAGTACATACCCCCCCCCCCTCTTTATTTACGATACAATAAATACACAAATTTTGGATTAAGTTATCAGCAGAAAATAAAGAAATAATTTTCAAGAATTTCATTATAAAAATTAAACATATCATAGAATATCTGCTGTGATAAGGCACAGAACTTTCTTTTTCATAAAACTCGCTGTTAGTTACAAGAAAATAAATACAGTGCAGCCTCGATATAACAAATCGGAAAAAAACAAGTGAATATTCGTTATATCGAGTCATTCGTTAAACTTAGGTTTGTTATATTGAGGTTAGGTTGGTCTAAAATTTGTTATGAAGAGGTAAAAACACCTTTACATTACGTACTCATCTTGTTATAACGAACAACTATTACTAATAAATTATTACACATTTTTATCAAATTACTGTATGTATTTTCTATTTAAAAACAATTAGGTAGGTAGCAAAATTTTTTCCTTAGATTTTAGATTAATAATCAAAACCAAATGCAGTGAAATTCTGTAAAACCTGACGCGACATAAATCACAAACTATGGGATTACGGATCATACATTGGTGGCAATGTTATATAAAGGTTTTGGGTTGATAAAATTCGTTAATTAGAGGTTCTTACACTTTTTTTTTATAGTTGACATTTCGTTATAGAGAGGTTGCTCACAAAAAATGTTCGCAATGTAAAGATATATTTTATATTAGCTCTTATGGACAATTCAAGGAGATTACGAAGAATTTGTTAAATCGAGGAAGTCGTTATATTGAGGTACGTTATATTAAGGTTGCACTGTGTTGCTCTTGGTTGGTTAAATAATTATAAATAGAATTATATTCAAAGATCTTTTTAAACAAAACAATGTGTATACAATCCTCATGTATATGAACCCTTACCCTCTACCCTTTTGTTGAATTTTTCCAGAAAAAATTTCAAATAAATGTCACAAGCTTTGCTAAGTTTAATAACCACAACAAATTAAATAAAAAACCGTTTAAACTGTTTTAAAAAAAAAGTGGTTGCGTGTACTTATGTACGCGCGTGAGAAGTTATACTTCTTTGGTATCATTAAAAATTAGTTTTTATTAATTTTATTCAAATAATCAATTTTAAAAAACTGTAATTTAATATTAAATAATAATAATATATACATTTATAATGTAATTATTAAAAATAAAATTAAAAGAATAATATTTTAGTTTGTATCAATAAATAATATCCGAAGAAAGCTGCAAAACGTTTATAAAATTTGTCAGGATCATTTTTCTGGTTAACAATTCATGCATGTCATGAAAACGAAGCTTCATAAAAATTGCGAAATAAAGTAAGTAGCTACTTGTCTAAGTAAATGTCTTAATCTTATTCATATCTTGTGTTACAAAATTATTATTCTTAAATGGTTGAATCATTTCAGAATCCCAGATTTCGTGATAACTAAGAATATGTATGGAATGCAGACGTCATTTTCATCATTAAATTTCAAATAGTATAACAGCTACTACAAAATTCGAGAAAAGTAATAACGTATTTATTAATAATATGTGTCATTTGTATATATAATTATTTTTAATTTAAATATACAAATAAATAAATTAGTAAATAGATACAACAAAAATTCAAATTACGCGCGTCTAGTTAAAAATAACGAGCCGTTTTGCGGGCAACTTCATCTAGTTTATTTAAGATGATGAATGAAATAGAAGACTATTAATGCTTCTGAAACCGCGCCGCGATGCAGACGTCATTTTCATCACTAAGCTTCAAAAAGTACCTATACAGCTAGTGCAAAATTCGAGAAAAGTAAAAACTTATTTATTTATAATATGTATCATTTGTATATATTGTAACGTTTTTACGGGTTCGTTGGTTTGTGTATAATGACTACAAATTTATTTTAAACAATTGTTTATTTATTTATCTAAGACTTATACACTACAACAATGTTCACTGTCAACAATAGTCACAGTACTGTTTATATTTCACTATTACACTGTTAACTCTATTTACAATGTTTACAATAATCACAATTTATTTATACTCGCGATTCACTATTCACTTTATTTAACAATGCACTGATCACTTTTCACGATATTGAAGATTACTCTCGACGATTTATTTGAATACTCTTCGACATTTATTTGAATACTGAACTGTTGGATCACCCTTCGGGATATTTATAGTAGGCGATCACCCGTTTCTAGATTTTTCGATTGGTAATCTTAGCGCCTGTCTTTCTCTCCTCCATTGATTTACCAATGGAGAGAGTTCTAGAACAACACGTTCCTCGTCTCATCTTTTGTACTGTTAATCCGTGGTCATAAAAGCCGCTTCAGGGGGTCCATCCTTTTGTGCAATTCTTATTGTTGGTTATTGGTTAATCCTCGACTTTCAGGCGCCAGACACAAATGGGTGTCTTGGATTTGTGACAATATAATTATTTTTAATTTAAATATAAAAATTAATAATTAATAAATAAATACAACAAAAATTCAAATTACGCGCGCCAGGAAACCCAGTGGTTTTGCGACTAACTTCATTTTGTTAATTTTTGTTTTAAGATGCGCGCGCATCTTAAATTTTCACTCTCATCATTTTTTCATAACGCGCCTAAAGAAGTATATCTTCAAAAATTAAACACCCAAAACCTCATAGAATTTAGTAGGGCTTCAACGGGTGCTTCCTTTTAACTGATTTCAAACAAAAACTTCGCGGCGCAAATAGATGGATTAATATGAATGCAAATTTCCAACTTTGGTGAATTTTGTTTGAGCTTTCGATTCAACATTATTGAATACATGAACACAACACAGACATTTTTCTAAAAACCACTTTTTCGGACTCGGGGAACGCAAAACGTGTAGTTCCAGTGAAAACTCGAAACTGAAAGCTTGACTTAATTACAATACTCCCTTTACCATACAGTAGTAAAAGAAAGTAAAAACACGTTAAGTATAAAGTTTAACTCATTTAAGATAGTGAACGCGAAACAAATTTTTATTTTTTCGACCCTTAAAATATTGTCACATTTTAAGATCTTAAATATGGACGGATGTCGCTATTTTGAGAGTCTGGAAGTGTCTCTTGCCCAATTAGCCAAGCCAATGAGGGAATGGCGTTGTTGTGGGATGGGGGTGGCCGGGCGGAGCATTATTGGGCATCCTTCCTAAAGAAGACGGATCTTTGAGGTAACCTACCGCGAGGGTTTGACGAAAAGGATTAATCGGTGAATTAAAAAGGGATGAAGTTTCTAGTATATTCTATCGTTCCAAGAAACAAAAAGAAAGTTGTGGCGACAAATAGTTTCTAAGAAATAGAAAAAGGTTCAGTAAAAGAATAATAGAATCGAATGTACTAGAAGAATTCCGAAATCCTATATAAGCCCCGGACAAACATAGGCGAGTCAGTCTTAAATAAATCGTGAAAGGGATCAGTCTGAAATAAATCATCAACGACATCGCTAAATATTAATAGTGAGTGACAATTAGTGGTGTAATAGTGCAAGATAAAAAAAAACATTTGTTAAAAATAAATTTGTCGTCATTAAAGACAATATGAAAGAACTAAAATATTATTTAAACAAAACTTTTTTAGAGCTCAAGAGCTCAAAAAATGAAAACTTTTTAGCCCCCTCTATAAGCCACTTAAGGGTAGAATTTCAAAAAAAAATTTCCTAATTAGAATCAGAGTCCTCGCAAAGTAACACTTTCGAATTTTATGTTTTTATTTTCAGTGGCTTAGCTTTTAACGATACTGTTTTATAAATAAAGACGATATTAAAATTCAACTTGAATCTTAACGTTGGTTTATCCATAAATGGGAGATTATCTCTGTGAAAAAGGAGGGATGCTAACTTACTCAACATCGATCGTTAACTTCAAATCGATCTGTATTTTTTTTTTGTAATTTCTATTTTTCCAAGGTATGAAAGCTCTTACGTGGTTTATTTTTAATAAGTATCAATCTTTTTCTTTCAAGTTAAAGTTATTTTTGTACCTTATTTGACTGTGAATCTTTAAGGGATGAAATCTTGCCACAGTTAAACGTCTTTAAATTGATTTATTGTTACTGGATAATAAGGAAAATTGTATGCAAGTCTTATATATACACCCTCTAGCAGCTACCCGTTGCTTCGTTTACGTAAAATTTGAATAATAATTAATCAGTCAGTGAGGCCATTTCTTTGGGAATTTTCTTGATATTTTTTAGATATTTCAACATTAAAATCATCGAATCAAGAAACTACAAAAATAGAAGCACTTTATCTCATTTCCATGGAGATTGATATAATTGCAATATTAGAATTTGCAAAAAAAAATATTTAAAGAAAAACTTAGGAAATAAGTTATTACCAACCCTCTTTTTGAACCATTTAGGGGTGAAATTTCAAAAAATCCTTTTTACTAGATACCACAGTCTACTCAGAAATTCCACTTTAAAATTGGTGTTTTCGTTAATGATTCAACCTCTAGGGTGTCCGTCAGCAAATCATATTACTCTTTTATATGTTAAGATTATTATTTAAAGAAAAATAAAGGATATTTAAAAAAAGAATATCAATTGATGTTTACAAGCTGATATTGTTCAGTACAATAAAATTAAAATCACTACATAAAATGTTAGCATAGTATTGTTACATGCAAATCTTTACTTTTTAAAAGTACTTTTTTATATGTAATTACACAAAAGCCTTGTACAGTTTTACAGTCATCCAAAATAACTGGAAATAATTAAAGATATTTTAAGACAGACATAGAAAAAGTTGAGCTTTCAAAAGCGTGATATATTTCCTGTGTAGACACTTTCATGAGAAAATAATAGAGAGACGTAAATCTAGAGTGACCTCTCATATTTTAAAAGTCATACAAAAACTAGACATAGATTTCCTCAAACTTGTTCGTATATAATTATGATCAAATTAAAAGGTGACAAGTGACATTGCTTCAGTTCACCATTACTATATAATTTTGTTTGACTGTCAAAAGAAGTGAACGCGGATACCACGTTCCGGATTCTCTTGAAGTCGACATGGAAATGATTGTCGCTTTAATTTGAGTGACACTAATTAACTCATTTCATTAGACATCGAGTGAACTTTTGCAACTGAGCAAAAATTTAAATTTCATTTCCCTGAAATAAAAATATAATTTAACTTGAATCAATTGCTCCGAAATGACCGTTCCCCCTCTTATCAAATTACCATAAATTAACCTTTAATAAACTATGACGTAAATCCTAAAATGGTTTGTTAACTATTAATCAATCACTCAATCAAATTACAAATCCCCCTTGAAATATTTTCCACTAATGTCATACCCAATATTAAATTTTCCACTAAAGCTGTATAAATTCTCCCTTATCATTCCCCACAACACACTATAAGTGTATTATTATCTATTATAAAGCTTTCAATGATCATAATGATGAGATAAGGGATGAAAAACATATATCTCATAATTTCGACCGTCTATTTTTCTTCATTGTTATCTGGAACGAGAAGAAAAAATTCCCGCGATTTTTCCAGAGCTTTTTTTATAAATTTTATTTTTGTATATATAAGAAAAAAAAGATAATAATAATCGTGTGTCGTTTTATGTTATGTCGTACGATTTGAAAAGGGATGAGCTGCTGCCTAAGGGGTTGTTGAGGAAGATGATCAGTGCAACAAGGGATGGGGAATGGTGGTTGTTTGTCAAACGTTTGATTGAAGCGTTGACAGTTATTGTATTTGGTTGAATTCAGATTGGATTTTTCGTTTGTTAGTGCTTTAAGTGGGACGTTTATTCATTGGATGAGCTTGAGGGATGGATTCGATGAATTCAACATTAAACAGAATAATGACAGTTTATTTCGTTAGTTTTTCAATATATACTGCATTCAAGGGATTACTTGGTGGTGTCTGCTGAATTCAATTTGCTTCATGAGTTTTAAATGTGTATTGTATTTTTTCCAATTTTTTTTTTGTACCCCAAATTCTATGTATGTTGTACGTCAATTTTGATATTTATTTTGAAAAGCATCAATCATAGAAATAATATTTTTGATTGACATGGAAAAACACTAGGTAATAAAAACTAAGCAAATACGCAAAACATTTATATATTTTAAATATATAACTATAATTTAACGTGTTTTTTAGTTGTTCTTTTAGGTAAAATATTATCACAGCCGAGAGTAGAAAAATTGATAACACTGGTCAGCAATGAAATCCTCCTTTAAAAAAGGTTATCATTACTATGAAGGTTTTAATGTCCTAAATCTATTCCCGTTGTCCGATTTTCTCTATCACGTCTAGATTTTGTATTATGAATTTTTTTTCAAAATATTTTGCGAAAAATTTATAAATAGTGTATAAAATATGTCCTAGACATATCGTGAAATAAGTCATTTCATATACATTTTATCAAAAAAAAAAAGTGGTTGCGTGTACCTACTTATGTACGCGCGTGCGAAGTTATACTTCTTTGGCATAATTAAATATTAGTTTTTATTAATTGCATTCAAATAATCAATTTAAAAAAAATGTAAATTAATAATTAAAAGTAATAATATTATATCTATTTAAAGATATAATTATTAAAAATAAAATTAAGAGAATAATATTTTAATTTGTATCAATAAACAATATCCAAAGAAAGCTGCAAGACGTTTATAAAATTTGTCAGGATCATTTTTCTGGTTAACAATTCATGCATGTCATAAAAACAAGGCTTCATAGAAATTGCGAAATAAAGTAAGTAGTTACTTTTCAAAGTAAATGTCTTAATCTTATTCTTATCTTGTTTAACTAAATTATTATTCTAAGATGGTTGAATCATTTCAGAATTCCAGAATTTGTGATAACTAAAAATATGCATGAAATGCAGACGTCATTTTCATCACTTAACTAGAAAAATGGTATAACAGCTACTGAAAAATTCGAGAAAAGTAATAACTTATTTTTTAATAATATGTGTCATTTGTATATATAATCATTTTTAATTTAAATATAAAAATAAGTAAATAAAACAAAAATTCAAATTACGCGCGCCAAGAAACCGAGTGGTTTTGCGGCCAACTTCATTTTGTTAATTTTTGTCTCAAGATGGCCGCCCATCTAAAAATTCCACTCTCATCATTTTTTCATAACGCGCCTATGGAAGTATAACTTCAAAAAAAAACACTTCTTCACTCTCAACCAACACCCACCCTTCCCCCTAGTTTTACACAAAAAACACTCTTATCTTCTTCCAAACCCACACCCACTCATCAGTTCTATATGCAGTTCGTGAAATGTCTATGAAGTTCACGATGTGTCTACTACCACGAATTTCATACAGTTTACGAACTGCAAATAATTAACAGAGAAGTGTTTAACTCACTGCTATAAAGTCACAGCAAAAACTGCGCATGCGCAGGTGTACTACTATAAAAGCTACTTACGACTCTTCTCTTCTTTCTTTTCCTGCTCGCTAAAATCCATTTTGTATATGCCGTAAACAAATCGTAAAATTAGTCATTTCACCAAAACACCACGTTTCTTCCCTCTCAATCAACACCCACCCACCCTCGTAGTCTTACACAAAAACTCTCTTCTCACTTTCCAATTCAACACCCACCCTCCAGGTCTACATGCTTGTACTACTCGCTAAAACTCATTTTGTATATGTATGTCGTAAACACATCGTGAAATTAGGCATATCGTGAACTTAGTCATTTCACCAAAAAACCACGCGTCTCTCCTCACAACCAACACCCAACCACCCCCGTAGTTTTACACAAAAACACTCTTCTCACTTTCCAATTCCCCACCTACCCTCCAGGTCTATATGCAGTTCGTGAAATATCTATAAAGTGCACGATGTATCTATACTATCACAAATTTCATACAGTTTAGGAACTGCATGTTTTGGTGAAACGCCTAATTTCACGATATGACTAATTCACGATGTGTTTATGACATATTCAAAACGGGTGTTAGCGAGTAGTAAAAGAAAAAAGAGTCGTAAGTAGCTTCTATTGTAGTAAACATGCGCATCCGCAATTTTCGCAGTGACTTTATAGCAGTTAGTTAAATACTTCTCTGTTTATTGTTTACGTTTTATATAAACTATTTTGATAAGTCTTACACAAAATCTACATACACCCCCTATATAATCCATATATATGTTGTCTATGTATTTAAGTGTGTTTTTATATGTAGTTTATACATTTTCCTAAGAGCAGAGCCAATTAACAAAAAATCGAAATTTCATAATTGATCTTAAAATAATAGACCAGGGTAGATGATTTTTTACAGAAAAAAATTTATAGTAGAATGAAACCCTTTAGAAAAGGAAGAGAATATAACAATAATGAAAGAAAAAATAAATTACGTTCGATCTGAAGTGGGGAGGTGAAAAAGGAGGAGGGGGTGGTTTAAGGGTAGAAACGGTTTATCTCAATTTGCGACAAAACTATAAGTCCTATGGAAAAAAAGTTAAATAGCAAAGTTGTAGATAATAAGTAGATCTACACTTTTTGTACTAACACCTTTTTCACATAACCTCAAAATTTATGTGAAAATTTCCAATAAAAAATTTAGAGATAAAAATTAAAAACCAAAAACTTGGTTATTGGAATTTTTCACATAAATTTTGAGGTTATGTGAAAAAAATGTAAGTACAAAAGTTGTAGATCTACTTATTATCTACAACTTTGCAATTTAATTTTTTCCATAGAGCTTCGTAGTTTTGTTGGAAATCGAGATAAACCGTTTCTACCCATCCCCCCTCTCTTTTCCACTACCCCGCCATAGATCGACCGTAATTTATTTTTCCTTTCATTTTTGTTATGTTCTCTTCCTTTTCCAATGGGTTTCATCCTACTATAATTTTTTTCACTTCTTACCATTTTCAAAGGCTAAAAGCACTGGTCTACAAGCTTAACATTTGGAGTTAAAAATAAATCTCACAAAACTTTAATATTAGGTGTATTATTTATTCAATTATTTATTTTTCAATAAATAATTGTTAAAAGCTATGATGCAGATAATGACGGTCCAAGCTTTTAGTATCTTAAAACTTAATTTTCCCAAATCAATGACGCGAAGTTAAAAAAACGAAGTACACTTATAATTCGAAATTAAAAAGAGCAGAACAAAGAGCTTGGGCAGTTTTAATAAGTGTGTGATAGTTTCCTTCCCAATACAAAATCTAACAACTACCAAAAATTATTTGAAAACGCCTTTCAGCTTATAAAGCTCTGGGATGCAATATGTCCCTCAAAATGAATTTTTTAGACTCACACTTAGAATATTTTCCTGAAAATCTAGGTGCCATATCCGATGAGCATGATAAAAATTTTTACAAGGATATATTGCACATTGAAAGACTCTACAATGGAAAATGGTCAGCAGCAATGCTTGCCGATTTCTGTTGGTCAATTCACCGAAAAACTCCTATTGAAACAATGAATGAAATAAAACTACAATATTGGATTTTATTCTCATAATGAAATAGATTTCTGAGATAGATCAGTTTTTTTCTGACAAACTTAAACGTAGCACTTTATAATAGGTTTGTTCGCGGATGTAATAATGAATCGATAACGAATCAGTTCAAGACTACTAAAATTGGTCAATTAAAGTTGGCTCGTGTGAACGAAGCATCAACGTCTGTCAACGTTCAATTTAATTAACAATTTTCGTGGGTTCTCGTTAATCCTCGTCTTACTTCCGAACATTTTCAAATGTGTTTTACATGCGTTTGGCGATTATCCTATCCACTTGGATTGATTCTTTACCAGTTCCGAATCACCACCGCGAACAAACCTAATTTTTTGTAGTACCTAGTTCTTACTCTTATAATAAATTTTTTTAATTAAATGAACATAAGATTAAAAATATATAGGCTGTATTTATTTCAATGTTAAATTCCGCATTTAAAGCATCAATAATTATGCTATCAAGCATAAAAACAATATGGAGAATTTTTTTTTGCAGAGAAATGTAATAATGTTTTTCTGCGATCTTAACAGACCGACACACAATTGATCAACACATAGCTATCCTAAACAGGATCCATTATTTCTTTTAGATCCTTAAAAAAGGATCTTCATCATAACCTTTAACTATTGGTTTTTTAATTCTTTTTGAATAATGTTGAAGATAATCCGATAAATTTTACTTGGTATTATTTTTTTTAGTTTTAAAAAAAGTACCCCTAAGTATATCACCTAGTTAGATTTTTTTTTGTCAATCAAAATAACAACGCCTGCAAGTTTTAATTCAGTTCACATCAATATAATTGAATTTTGTTGAAAATTTTAATTTGCATTTTTTTTTTCTCAACAAAAAGACAAACTACAAAGAGATTTGACAGTTGGGATAGTCGATTGAAAAAGGCAATATATAATATGATAAATTTATGACAGATAATAAACCTATATCAATAATATTGAGAGGCTTTTGAATGAACCCAACTGAATTTCTTTCTCAAAATTTTCATCTACCTTTGTAAACCGAAATTCAATATCTCTTGTCAGCAAACAACAAAGCTAAGCGCTTAGTAAAAATTGAAAGACATTTATTCAAAATTAGCAAACTCAGCATAAATGTAAAAAGAATTCATTATATTTCACATAGGTACAGAAAAATTAAAATTCAATAAAAATATAATTTAAAAAGGAAATTTTTCATTGACTTTTAATTTCTAAATTTTCCCTAATGAAGCTGTTTGTAAAGGGTCTTTCAAATAGAGCGGGTCGATGTTGATAGTTTGTGGCGTCCATGTTGTTTTGGCGGCATCTATGAAATGCGTTGTTATTTCTTCAGTTACTGATGCCAAATCACCACGGCAAGTTACACGATTCAGCAACACGTCCAAATGATACAATTTTATTATCAAAATAAGTGTTCGTTAGTGCAAATGTTACGCGCATTACGTCTATTTTACGGCAGACGCGGTGGCCCTTCAAAGTCGACTCTCCAACGTTTGGTGACCAAATTCGAGGCGACTGGTTCGGTAAACAACCAACCAACATCCTTACGTCAAAGGAACGCCAGATCAGCCGAGAACATCGCTACGGTCCGTGAGAGTGTGCAGAAGACTCCAAGGCAGTCGGTTTCTCGCCGTGCACAAAAACTCAGCCTTTCGCAGACTTCAACTTGGCGAATTTTGCGTCGGGACTTGGGCCTACACCCGTACAAGATCCAACTGACCCAGGACCTGAAATTTAATGACCATAGAAAACGCCGTTTGTTTGCTGACTGGGCTACAGAACGTTTGAAAGAGGATCTCAATTTTGGCCGAAAAATCATTTTTAGCGACTAGGCGCATTTTTGGATGAATGGTCTTGTAAATAAGCAAAATTGCCATATATGGGACGACTACAACCCACATGAGGTTCACCAAGTGGTAATGCATCCACAAAAAGTAACTGTTTGGTGCGAAGTGTGGTCCGGCGGCATCATTGGTCCGTACTTCTTCGAAAACGATGATGGCGAGGCCATTACTGTCAACGGCGTGCGCTACAGATCAATGATCAACAATTTTTTTTGGCCTGAATTGAACGATATGGACGTGGACAACTTGTGGTTTCAACAAGACGGCCCTACGTGCCACACAGCGAGCGACACAATGGACATTCTGCATGAACGGTTCGAGGGTAGGGTTATCTCTCACAGAGTTGACGTGAATTGGCCACCAAGATCATGCGATTTGACCCCGCTAGACTTTTTTTTGTGGGGTTTTCTCAAGTCACAGGTCTATGCCAATAATCCGCAATCAACCGATGCCCTGAAAGTCAACATAACGCAGGCCATCGCTCAGATTCAGCCGGATCTATGCAGTAGAGTAATTGAAAATTGGTTATCTCGGATCCGTGCCACCGTTCGAAGCCGCGGTGGACATTTAAACGATGTAATATTTCATAAATAATGGCATAAATGGGCCTTTCAAATAAAAAAAAAAATTTATAATATCTCACATACAGCTTATTTTATTTAATTTCAACATCGACCCGTCCTTGTTGAAAGACCCTTTAGATAAAATATAAAAAGTTTAACCTAGTTTCCAGTTTGAAATGTTATGACGTCAAATAAAACCAAAATGAAGAGAATTATAATTTACATAAGGATACTTTTCATCGGTGTATTCAATTTTCAAAAACCTTCCAAGGTAATCCTATAACTTGAGCACAAGAAGTTTTTTGAGCTTCTTTTGATATTTTAAATAAAACAAACAGAACATAAACTTTGTGGCGAGTTCTGAAAAATACACTGAATTATTGAAAATTTAAAGTCAATAACTTTGGGGTTGCTTACGGGAATTTCATCAATGAAACAAAACAAAATTGTATTTGCTCAAACAGAATATGCGTCGTTTTACTTGGGAAGAATTGGAATAGGGATTCTAGATCAAATCCCCTTAAGGCAGTCTATTTGTTTAAATATTATAATTTTATTTATTTCAATAAAAAATAGATAAATATTGCTGTTAAAAGACATAGAAATAATATTTTACTTTAAACGTATACTCTGAGCTTTTCCTCATTTTATTGTAAGTTGGTTAATTCGAGCTACGTTCTTTTTAAAGGTTTTATCAATTGCATTTATTTATCTTTTGATATTCATAGTTCCTTGGGGATAAGACAAAGAATTTAAAAATCAACTTACAGGTACAAGTTTATATACGTACATTAAAACAAACGTGGATTTATAAAAGAAAAGTGGGTGCGTGTACCTATGTAAGCACGTGAGAAGTTGTACTTCTTTGGCATCATTAAAATTAGTTTTTATTAATTGCATACAAATATATAATTAAAATGAAATTTAGAGAATAATATTTTAATTTATATTAATAAATAATACATTATATAGGATAGTTAACCTCAATTATATTGGAGCACTTGAAAAATTATATAAGCATAATTTTTTGTCACTAATACTTACGAATAGAAAATTATATTAATCAAAATATTCACTTTAAATCACTACTGTTCACTTAAATCACTTTTACGAGAGGTGCGGTTTTTTTGAATTTTAGTACGGCGCGTTGAACAGAGATGGCGAGGCAATGTCCAAAATGTATTTAAGCATTACGGACTTGCGCTGTGATGATAAAATAGACCGATACTAACGCCTCTGAGAATAACGCGCCGTACTAATAGCCTAAAAGTAATCTGACGTTAAACACGTTTTTTTCCGAGTCACCGTTTGTGTAGTAAATTTGTATTTTTATGACTATTTAATGGCTGAAATACTGTGAAAAACTATGGCTTATAATAAAAATGAAATCCAAAGAAAGCTGCCAGACGTTTGTAAAATTTGTCAGGATCATTTTTCTGGTTAACAATTCATGCATGCCATGAAAACGAAGCTCCATAGAAATTGCGAAACAAAGTAAGAAGCTACTTTTAAAAGTAAATTTTTTAATCGTATTCTTGATTTACTAACTTATTATTCTAGGATGGTTGAATCATTTCAGAATCCCAGATTTCGTGATAACCAAGAATATGCATGAAATGCAGATGTCATTTTCATCACTAAACTACAAATAATATGATAACACCTACTGCAAAATTTGTAAAAAGTAATAATTTATTTATTAATAATATGTGTCATATGTATATATAAATATTTCCTAAATAAAATATAAAAAATTTTTATTATTTTTAATTTAAATATAAAAATTAATAAGTAGGTTAATAAATAAAACAAAAATTCAAATTACGCGGGCCTAGTTAAAAAAAACCGAGCGGTTTTGCGGCCAACTTCATCCTGTTAATTCACGTCATCCTGATGCGCGCGCATCTTAAAATTTCACTATTATAATTTTTTCATAACGCGCCTAAAGAAGTATAACTTCAAAAAATTTTCAATGTTATTTATAGAAAAGAAAAGCTAAAAGATAATAAATAGAAATATCTGTGCTATGATCGTTGAGCAAATAAAACGCTCATATTTTCCTTTTTTTCCTGTAATCACAAAGAAAAACCGGTGAAAAGCTGGGAATGGGTGAAGATTTTTTAGACTGAAAGGGTTGCAACAAAGACTTCGGACGGGGTGAATAGAAGATTTCACGTTAAGCGGCACGTTGGGGGCAAATGTGAATCTTTTCCCATATGATGATCATGGGAGAATAGAAAGGGGATAGTGGTGGAGTTGGCGGGATCGGATGGGATAAGAGGACAAAACTCGACACATCCGTACGGACATACGGATAGACAGACACACATCTGGCTCACATCGTGTTCGGAATATAACGTACCAATTATCTCACTTTATTCTATACGAGGGATGAACCTAGCAGAGATACAACGTATAAAAGCACAAACTACCCTTAACAAAATTTATTGTTATTATAATAGGAATAAAAAGATGTTACAAGCGATTGATACATCTTTATATTTTCACTTGATTGGAGGTTAAGAAATCGATCAGTTAAAAAAAGTTACCATTAACAACGAACAACGAATGTCTAATGAAAATTCATCCAAGCTTAGAAACGAATTAAGTCTATTTATAAAGAAATTTTTCTACTTCGTCTTTCACGGTTCACGTACACAGAACCATTAATTTGATTTTACCTTTTTCGCCCATGTTCGTTTTCACGTAACGATAAGTTGACGCGATAATTTGATTCGAACTAGTTTGCCATTTGTATTATTACGAACAAATCGATAAGAAACGCAAAATGAGACATGCGTTTTTTTTTCTCCTTTTTTTCCCCCACAATCATTGGTGATTTTCATCATTAATTTCCAAATAGATGAGAATAGCGAAGACCTTTACAGATTGTAACGAGAAAAATTTTATGATTCGAAAAATCGGGTAAAAATTAACTCAACATACGAGAGATAATCCTATGAGCTTAATCGTTTTTTTCGTATCACTATCAGATTAAAAGCTTGAACTTTTCGAACATGGAACGTTAAGCTCTTTAGTTTAGATCTATTTCAAATTTAATCTCATACCAAAAGGGTTTTTATTTGAAAAAAAAAATATCTTTTGATTTTTATCAAATGAAACAGTAATTTTATAATGTACTAGCTAGTCCCCGCCCGCTTCGCTGAGCGTATCTAAATTATACTGATTGAATAATGGAAACGTTCATCCCATCAATAAAAAAGACAGATAGATATTTCTAGATCTTTGATTCATAGAAAGTTCATGGAAATCAGATAAACTACTTTTCCAGAAAGATATTTTATATAGCTATCTAGAAGAGCTATCTTATTGGTTCTATACGTTTTTATGAATATTATAAAATACCTATACTTGTGTTCCTTAAGTAGCAATACAATTCGAAAATGTTGAATGTATAACATATTTAACTGAGTTTTTCACCAAGTTCAATTTTTTCAATAGTAATTTAACACGTTTATTTCTAAACATTATAAGCATTCAAAAATTAACAATGAAAGAAGTTTCAATGTTTCAAAATTTTCATTGTTAATTTATCGATGTTATCGGATGTTAAATTAAAAATCATATTTTGCTGTAGAAATTGTAATTTTTATTTAAACTTTTTTGGAGTGATTGTGTTAAAACGCTATTTCACAAACTTTAGGGAAAGCTTTTTTAAAAACACGATTTCTGCAGGATAAGTGCAATTGTTATGCTATCTTTTGAGAATCGTGCATTATTCTAACATAGAGAGATCAGGTCTTCTTGAGGATAATGCGCTAGAACTCTATTTCACGTACTTTAACGAAACTTCTATTAAATACACGGTTCCTGTAAAATACAATTGTCTTGTTATCCCACGGGAAGAGTACAATTATGTCAATTTTTTGCTCTATGAAAAATAAAAACGTATCTACCCCACGGGCCTGTACATTTTTCCTGGATAAAGAGTAGACCAATCTTTCTTGAGGAAAATTCCTTAAAACGCGTATCAATGAACTTTTACGAAACTCCTTTTAAATACTCCTATCCTTTTATCCTATCCTACGGGAACCGTGCCATATTCTGACATAAAAGGTAGCCTATATGTATTTATTCTCTGACTCTCAATTAACCAGCTCATTGTAAGAAATTATGGTAATCTTTTGCTCTGTGAAAATAAAAAGTAAAAACATATCTATCCTACGGGATCCGCACATTTTTTCTGCATAAAAATAAGACTGTAGGATAAGAAAATTGTTTTTTGCCTTGAGAACATTATGAGTTATAACTATTAATATACTCTATTATAATCAGCTAAAAACGTTTAGTTTCAGCATGTTTTTTCTTTAAACCAGTTTTTCTATTTTTCCGTTGAGATGATAAATTTTTCCGAAATAAAACGTATTGTAGATAATTATTCACATATTTAGCTATCATCATACTTAAATATCACCAATATTAATTTTCAAATAAAAATGTATAGTTTATGCATAATTTTTGTTCTAACCCGTTTTTCAATTTCCCGGGTAAATGAGATATTTTCCGCAATAAAAAGTATTCTTTTTAATGACTCTGATTGTCATTTATCATCATACCAAATTTCATTAAAACCCGTATTTAATTGGATAAGAATTAATAATATGTTTCTAAAAACAATTTCGCTAATAATGAATTGTTTTTGAAACAATTTTAATAACCATTAAAAAGGTTATAGCGGGCCAACTTTAAAAGATAGATATATGTTGTCGGGGACTTTTTTTTAGAACTTTATAAGAGGAACAATTTTGATACACAAGATTTTTGCGTAACTTAATCATTTACGCAGGGCATACAACAAACGCTCTCAAAAGGAAAACATTTTCCTGTTTTTTGCAACATTTTCCATTGATGCTCTGCTGCTATTGGTCGTAGAGTGATGTTGTATAGCCTAAAGCTTTTGTCGATAATTAAGCTATTTAACACAAAAAGAATTTTTCAATTCAAACCAGTAGTTCCTGAGATTAGCGCGTTTAACCAAACAATCAAACAAACAAACAAACTCTTCAATTTTATATATTACTAAGTATAGATACAGTTTGTTAGCGATTATTGATTGAATAATTTCTAATAGAAAATGTCATAAATGCGACTAAAAGGATATTTTTGATTTTAATGGGATTTCAATAAAAATGGGATGAATATAATAAAAAACGTCTCGTGATCGACTCAATAAAAATTTCGCTATAAAATGGAGTAAAAAAAGGTACAATTTTATTAGATGTTCTTTTTTTCATTTCTAAATAGCAAAAATAGTGTCAAAGATTTTTTCAATTGGCTTTAAAAACTGTCACCAAATAATAGCGAACATTTAAAATAAAAAAATTGCTGAAACGATATCGACAATTTTGCAACGTATCGTTGAAACTTTGAAACCATTAAAGTATAAAGTATTTCTGGGCTTTAACTATTACTGTAGTGGATTGTTTGCTTCTTCGATTGCTTTGTATATATCTACTTGAATCTAGATAATAATCATAATGATGTTATAATACTCATAAATCAAATACTATTTCAAGAATAACTTCGATTTTCCATTTTAGATGAATTATTATTTAAATTTTAAATGTTTACTAGGTTTCAGTGCTAGATAATTCGAAATTTCTATATTCTTAATATCTATTCCAATGATACACAATGTGTAGAAATATAATTTGGTTCTTTTTTAACCATATAACATTGCATGTATAAGGTACTATTACCTCACTAGTACCAACTAGTAAATACAAGAAGTATACGAAAGGATAACACAACCTGAACACAAACCAAATCGGTACAGTAATCAACCAACTTGTTGAAGATTACCCATTAAAGTTTTATGTGTTACAAATTAATTGTACAAGCACCATTATTTACTTTCCATCATTCAAACTTCTTCGTAGTTCCACTTTCTAACAAATTCTTCCCTTTTTTCAGATGTAAATTTTAGAAACCACTATTAATATTTATAACAGTGGACATAATAAAAAAATTGATTTAAGAATCAAAGAGTTTCGTACTTTCGCAGAAAATATAAAAAAATCCTTTTCTCCTTATGCCAATGAAAATATTATCTTAGAAAATATCCAATCTCCACTTTCCCTAGAACTTTCGGTCAAAAACTTTCGCCCTTCTGAAATAAAATTTTTATTAATGAATCTCCCTTAAAAAAAAGACTCCTGTCCATAACTTTATATCTACAAAAATTCTTCACAATCTCCCCGGAAGGCAATAGTTTACCCCCCCCTCACAATGGAAACACTCCATTGTTATCCTTATCCCAAAACCAAATAAACCTGCTACAGATCCATCATGCTAAAGGCCAATAAGTTTGGTTCCTTTTTTTTCCCAAAATTCTCGAAAAAAATCTCTTAAAAAGAATCACTCCGTTATTCTAAAATCCCTTCCCTCCAATTTAGTTTCAGGCCGTTTCACTCCACAGTGTTTTAGGGTAGTAAGTGAAATCTCTGCGGTTCTTGAAAAAATATTTTTGCCAAGGAGCTTTTTTAGATGGCACACAGGCGTTTGATAGGATATGGCATCCAGGACTTCTAAGCTCAAGAAGTTCTTACCATCCCTATATTTTATTATTACCCTATCATACCTTTCCGAACGATCCTTCAAAGTGAGATGCAGATCTGAATTTTCTCCCTTTAAACCTATCCCAGCCGGAGATCCTCAAGGAAGCATACTGGCCCCCATCCCTTATACCATTTATACATCCGATATCCCAACCCATCCTCGCACAATGATAACTACCTACGCAGATGATACTGCGATCCTTGCCTCCGACTCAAATCCATTTCAAGCCACCAATAAAATATAGCGACACCTTAATATTATAGCCAACTGGTGCCAGAAATGGAAAGTAAAAATTAGCAAAATTAAATGCGTTAACGTAACATTTATTCTAAACAAAAATCATGCCTGGTTAGGTGTCAGTTTTTCGAATCACAATTCTTCGAAACACAATTTTTCGAATGCACAATTTTTCGAAAGAACAATTTTTCGAAAAATTAATAATAAATAATTTTAGGGACCGAAATAATTAGAATAAATTTAGTTTTATTTGCCAGTTTACACAAAACAAATGTAATTGAAAAAAAAAACTTTTATTTAGTAAATAAAATTTAATAATTTTTTGGACATTTTAACATATATTTACTAAACAAAAAAAACATTTAATTTACCTTTGTAAATAGGTACCTAAAAGTTATAGTTTACAGATTGTTCATTTTTGGTAAGATTAGCGTGGCGCTTAGAGAATTTGAAATCGCCCAACGTTATGCTTTTGTGTGCCATAGAAATCGATAAATTTTGACGTCAGCATGAGGCTTAAGCAAGCCATTTGCAAAATTCAAGGTATGAGTAACTATGGGAACTTAGATGGTCCAATTTGAACACTCAATATTTTTTATTTGCGAACACGTTTTCAATATTAAACTTCCATTGAGTGATAATAATTTTCATTTTTTTGCAATTCAAAGGACACATATTTTATAAACATCACAAATAACACAAAATTTCAGGAATAAAACACAGAAAACACCATAAAATTAATAAAATTCTAACGAGTTTGAACTCAAGTAATATAGAAAATATAATAGGCAAAATAAACAAACCTTAGATACCACGTATTTTAAAGATGACTATAGATTTTAAAAATATTCTATAAATTTAAAATGCTCTAATAATGCAGGATCTGTATTAATAAAGATTTTTAATGAATTCTGAAAACTCATAGATATTTGCAGCATAATTTTTATGTTAATACATTTAATTTTGTGTAAAACTTTGTGGTGTCAGGAAGTGCACATTCAGTCAAATAATGAAATTCGGATGACTTCAATTTCTTTTGTTGGGGGCTCCGCCAAACCCTCGCCAGAGCCCCCCCCCCCCCCCGAACCCCTTTGGCTATGAGGTTTACAATAGTAAACACATACCCGAAAACCAAGTGAAGTACGTATTACCTACTGAAATAAAAACACACATCAAGGAATTATTAAATAATAAATCTCCCGGTCCTGACCAAATATCAAATATATATCTAAAAAACTGTCCGAATAAAGTAATTTCTTTTCTATCCTCATTATTTAACCGTTGTCTTTCTATTGGATACTTTTCAATCTCCTGGAAAAAAGCTCATATCACAGTCATCGCAAAACCTTCAAAACTCAAACACAAACTAGCTAGTTACCGCCCTATCAGTCTCTTCTGCACGCTATCTAAAATAATGAAAAAAATAATCAAAACTCGCCTCCAATCGTGGATCGACGTGGAAAAAATCTTACTAAACTTCCAATTTGGATTTCGTCCAGACTACTCCACAACATATCAAGCGTAGCGACTAACCGAAATAATCGAAAAAGGTTTTGAGGAAAAAAAATACACAGTTGTTGTATTTTTGGACGCTGCTCAGGCCTTCGACTGAGTTTGGCATGAGGGTTTACTCACAAAATTAACCAAATTTAATGCGCCTGAATACCTTTACAACATTATCGCTTCATTTCTAAAAGATCGGTCTTTTCAAATCAAAATTGAAAATAACCTGTCGTCGACTAAATACTCAAGATCTGGAGTTCCCCAAGGCTCGGTGCTAGGCCCCACCTTATTGAACATCTATGTAGCCGATCTTCCTCAGAGTGAGCATTGTACTGTCGCCATGTATGCTGACGACACGGCTATTATAACCCAAGACCACAACCTCGAACTAGCAATTATGAAGGCACAGTGGTCGCTGAACATATTGAAAACGTGGCATGGTGACTGGAAGAAATTGGTAAATCCATCAAAAAGCTCTGCCAAGATATTCACTCTGCGGAGGTTTAACGAGCAACAAAATAGCCTTGCTTATGGGGAAAGTGAAATTCCTTGGTGCCCTAAAAATAAATCCGTAAAGTATCTCGGAGTGTCCTTTGACAGCAGGCTGAACTGGAGAGACCATATCATTTCAAAAATAAGGGAAACAAATACTCGTTTAATTCAGCTTTACCCCCTTTTAAATAAAAAATCAAGTCTTCGCAGCGAATGCTCTTTAATGATCTATAAGGCTATGATCAGACCCATATTGACTTATAGTTGTCCTGTTTGGTTCAACACTTCCGAAAGAAATTTTAAAAAGTTACAAATATTGCAAAATAAGGCACTGCGCATCATTTTAAAAGCACCATGGTACATTCGAAACTCTCAGATCCACAACGAACTGGGCATGACAGGCATAAAAGAGCACACAAGAAGCCTTGCAAAAAGATTCTTTAAAAATATCTTGAAAATATCTAAATCCCTCTGTTCAAGTGCCGTTAAACTCAACTTGGGTCAGTGTAGAGCCCAGAAAAGACTAAAGAGAAGACTTCCCCAGGAAATTATTTTAAAAAAAAATCTTAAACAATACAATGCCCGAGGATCAATATCATATCAGCACTATGAATAGCGACTTTTGAGGTTCGCTGAACAAGTAAAAAACTAGAAGAACAAAAAAAAAGCCCAGAAGTTCAAATTCTTTCCTCTCTCCAACACCGAAAGAATCCTCTAGGTCGTTTATAGCGACAATAGCCAAGATACCAACTTCTAATTTCTTAGAGAGTTCCAGTGCTGGCTTTTATCAACATATTTATATTCTATTTGACCTTTAATTTAAAGGTTTTTATTTTAGACCTTATAACACATTTGCTCATTGTATGAATGTGTTTACAGATTTCAAATAAATATGGAAAAGAAATTTTAAAAATATTTTAGACTTATTATTCATAACCAAAAAATTTCTCTTAAAATTTAAATTATAAGACCCTTATTACAAGATTTATTAAAACTCAAAATCGCTTGGCGTTAAATAAACAAACAAACCTTATCATGGAAGCCGTTGGATGCCGCAGCCGTTAACGCCACATGAATGCTTAACTTCAAAAAACATCCTCAAATCAAAATTGTCCTTAACAACTTATAGAATATAACTTTCACTACATATTAATCTTTTGAACTATCAACAAAATACAGTAAATTAATGTCACTTAAGTAATTTCTTGTCATAGTACACTAACACAATCAACAAAATCCACTCCACTAAGGCTGTTGCCGTGCAAAGTAATATGCTGATAGTACATAGTGTTATTTTAACAATCGATAACTTTAAAAATGTGTCAAAATGGCTCAAATTAACATAAATACATTTAAAAACCTTTTCTTAGTAATAAAATTAACGTTGACAAATGTTTTTTTATGAAATTTTAAATATTTAACGGCAACATTTTATATTTGTGACGTTTCGTGAAATGTCTACGCGTAAAACTGATTTTCTCTTGTTTTAAGATTTAAAATTCGATTAGTGACAAATTAAAGTCACTATAAAAGTTACCAAACTAGAACACTAAGCAGAAAATTAAAATTATTTTATTTTTAATTAATTAAAATTTTACTTTACTACCTGTACTATATGGCATTGTACAAATAGATTTTAATAATGCCGACTGGCGGTATTTTAACCCTCATTCCCACTCGTATTCATTTTGTAAGACAAAAATTTTCCTCCTTCTTAATGAGGAATTTGTAACATAATGTGGGCAAAGGAGTTAGTTGATTTTTTTAAATTAGGTACTTCTTGAAAAAAAATTATAATTTGTAAGTCTAAAGAAAAATTAAATAAAATCTTTTTCTTAATGACGTTATCGAGGAATGGTTTTTTCAAGATAGATTGTTAGGATAATATTGACGAAAAAACTTTATTCATTTCAATAGTGATTTAAAGTTCACGTTTGCTGAATTTCTTGTAACTTCCTGGAACAAAGGAAAATTTATATTTAATGAAGAATTTCCAATATCTTCTACTTTTCACAGTCCAACCTTGAAACTTCTTTATATTCTTGACGCACAAGTATATGAATATTTTAAAGCTCATATAAAAAGGTAGTCTTACATAAGTACAAACAAATTTTTACTACTTATTCTTAGTTAATATTAAGGTTAAAATTTAGAAAACTCGGATCTTAATTGAATATTTTTGTATAGGAAAAAATTAAAGAAAATATGAAGAAATCTTCCTTAAAACATGGAAAATTGGCATTTGAGAGAAACTTAATGGGAAATTGAAATTTGAAATTTCGTAAAAACTAAATACCTACTTTTGCCTTAGCTAAGTACATTTAGTTTTTTAAAAGAACATATTGAAATTATGGTGATTACCTGTCTTACAATTAGTTAAGTTTTTGCTCTCCCTTTAAACCATAAGTGTAGTCTCTGACTTTTGAATTAGAACCGCAAACATTCTTAGAAAATTAATTAGGTTTTTCCCTCACCTGCTATTGATATATACGCACATACCAGTGCGGTGACTTTTGAAACTGGGCATGCGGTCAGAAGGGTTAGGGGGTAATAAAATCCACATTTTTAATTTTTTAATAAACATGGTATTGTAAGTATTTATTTTTAAAAATTAGCCTTGTTCGACGCTCCTTCTAACAAAAATCATCAATAACCGCATCATATCATATATTTAAAAACCACGAAAATAGTTCTTATCTTAAAGAACAGAACATTTGTATGGCCTCTGGGAAAATAAATCAAAATAAGTCACGAACATTATCAGTACCAAGTAAATTCATGGTATAGATTTAAAACGTCAAACGCTTCTGCAAACGTCAACCGGCAATGTGAAACACTGAGAGAGAGAGTACTCGACTGTACTAGTGCGCATGCGCGACCAATTCTAACCGAGCAGTCCCATACGGTAGTTGCTGCGCATTAATTCGGCTTTTGCCGTTTATTTGATGTGGTAGTCTATGCCAATTTTATGAGCGATACTTTTTATAATTACGTATATTAAAAAATGAATAAATCTTAAGAAATATTTCATTTTTACATCCCAAGGCATGCGCCGCATCTACAGCATGTAAGGACCGCCCGCCACTGACTCATACACACCTTACTTTCGACTTCGCTTATTAATATTATTATTGTTATTATTATAATTATTTTATTATTAATATCTTACTAGATCAAAGTCCGTACTTTTTCCTTCCCACTTTTTTCTCCCCTTTTCTCTCTCATCATTAATGAACTTTATAGTATTTGAAGAACAGAAAAAAAAATTATTATTAAATACCTATATTCTTTGATGATTTTATAATTTTCTTACACACTTTTATCCATTTCTGTAAATTTCTTTTTTCTCAGTAAATATTTTTCTGCAGAATGATTGTCTTTAATTTTATCTCCGTTCAAAACTATCCTCAACCTTAGAATATTCAGGATTATGTTTTATAGCTTCATTGATTCTTCTGTTACTTTTCATTAAAATCTGTAAATAAATTTAGTTGAATTAGGAACAATAATAAAACCATGTAACTCTGAAAATGTGTTCAAGAATCATTTTAATATTAGAATACGAGTGAGATTTTTCTTTTTAATTTGAGTGAAAAAAATACATAGAAAATCCTTCTTCTTTTTCTTATCCAACGTTTACTCTTGACATTTCTGCCATTCGGTACCGCGCCGTCCAGCAGAAGTTGGAGACTGGTCGGTTTTGGTTGTTTTTGTTAATCTTCCTGAAGTCTGCAAGTGCAGGACAGTTTCCAAGATCCACGGCGTTCATGGGTACCCCATTGCAGAGGGAGTAGATTGGAGTCGATAGAATACCAATACGGTGCAAGTGCATAGGTAGTTGTGTCCCGTGATAGTTCGGACAGCTGCGATTGGCACCTGGCAAGGGAGGAGTCGTGGGATTCGAGATTCCAGTAAGGATTTCCATTTTCTTGTGCTTTATTTTTTTTTTTAATATTATAGGAATACCAGTTGATAGTGCTTACAATGTGGCTTTGAGCTGATATTAGAGACATAAGGGTTGGCGGTTGATTTAGAGAGGTGTCAGACTTAGCGAGGAGTTTGCTTTTTCATTTTCCAAGATACCAACATGACTGGGAATTCATTGTAGTGACAGGTGCCAACCTGTTTTAGCGAGACTGTTCAAGGCGGCTCGACATTTGTTGATACGAACGCAATGCGCGGGGTAATTAGAGAATAGTTCTGTTATAGCGGCTTGAGAATCAATTATGAAAACAGCTTTATGAAACGTCTTAAAGTGACGTTTAGATATAGCTAGTAAAACTGCCTCTACTTCCTCATCAAAACAGCTGAAAGGTTCTCCAACGGCTGCTCATCCTTCACATATATCACTGTAGTAACCAGTAACAGTCTTTCTGGATCCTGGGATGGATGAACCATATGTTTAGGTGTCCAGAATTTCTGACCTTGGATACTTGTAGTGGATGGTTTTTAGAAAAGCTTTCCGTAATTCGATATCTATATATGATGATGTTGATAAATTTTGACCCATTGGTCGAAGGGGGGCGGAGGGGAGTTGGCTATATATATTCTTCATTATATTGACAGTAGCTGGATCACCTAATTTTATACTATACAAGAGAAGAGGTATGCGTTTTGAAAAACCTGTCAATAGTTAATTGCAGATAGATTTGTTTATTGTTTTCCACAGTTCTAGTTATACTTTTCAACGTTAACAATTTGTGGACGTTTCTAAATTCGAGAAAATTAAATATAAATTGACTAAAAAGCAAAGTTTTGTTTGTTTATTACACCTCAATCAGGACACAATTAACAATAATTGTGATAGACACATTGTAGATTCGGTAATAAATAAATCAGATTAATCCACTTTGCAATTCTATCATAGGTATTAGCGCATGAAATAATATATGAGTGAGCGATTTTTCTCGTAAGAAAAGCACAAAACAAGGAAATAATAAGTGAAACAAATTATTTTCTGTATTTTTCACTTAAGTTTACGGTTGAAAAACTCGATCATGTTGTTTATGAAATATTAAGAAAATGAAGAAAATTTATCAGATTTCATGTGAAATACGCTGAATCATCGCTGTCGCAATTGAATATTTTTCTCATACAAGCTTCCCCATTTTCCTCATCTACGCTGTTATCGTATTTTTATGTGAAAAACATTGTACATTATTCTGTTACAAGGATGGATTTTATTATCCTTCCCAAACTTGAGATATATATATAATGTTCGTAAGTAATTCCAATTTTATTAGAAAATGTCTAAATAGCTTTTCGTTCAGCGATGATCGTTACGTTATGTTTATATTGCATATATATTTTTTAATAATATATTATGTGTATATTGTAGATACTTATGTTACTTTTTTTACATAAACACGTCGTCAAAAAGGCGACAAAGACGACGGCGACAACGCAACTTGTCGCGACATTTTCCGCTATATCACACAATTTGCACTCGACACTTTTGTGATGCAGAAATGCAATGCAATGGACCCGAAACGACAGGAAAATTCAAAGAATCCACTTTTCAATTTATCATAGAACTTTTCTGTCTCTCTCTCTCTCTCTCACACTTTTTTTTTCTTCTTCATAATATTAAAATTTCAATCACCATTCAAGAACCTCGACGCAACAACGTCTTGATTATGAACCTCATTAAAACGCCATTAGACGTCGACTTGCGAATGCATTTTCTTTTTTTTTTGCCATCATTAAACAAAGATCCACCTGCTTCGCCTCATCCTATATTCCCTATGAAAGAAATTTCATTCTTTTCACTGTCTAAGCCTACAAAACGAAACGAGTATAGAATCATATCCATTATGCAATAAAAGATTTTTACTTTTTAGAAAAAAAAATATATTTTTCTTTATAAATTTTAAATGAACATAAAAAAAGTTTTCTTTATTATCAAACGAATGCATAAGACGAAGAAATCCAGGATAATGACAAAAAAGGATCGTATTACACATGAAACAGATAGACCTGCTTATTGTAAATACAAAAAGCATTCCTTCCATGGCCCTTCCATACACCTTTATTCATCCCTTCGACATAAAGGAAGAAAATAACGAATCTAATTTTACTTCGTAATTTTCGAGCGTCCATGCACCCATTTATAAATCAATTTATTTGCAAATCTTTATAAATAAAATAATAGCTATTTTCCAATGCTCGCTTTTAACTCAAAAATTACTGGATAGATTTCGATAATTTTTTTGTTGTTTTGTTTTACTTCTTATATACTTGATCCTTATCTAAAAAAAAGAATTATCACGATATCTTCATTAAAAACTAAGTAATTAAAGTATGAAAAAATTCGACTTTTACTAGCAAAACGCGTTAAGCGGTGAAATTTTCGTCACTTTGATAGAGTAGGGCTAACGTTGTAATATGCATGGGCTGGAGAGAGGATGTTTTTCCTTCCATTCCTCCTACTGATTATTTCATAATATTTAAGCGTTGACCTAATAGTTGATGCAGCGCAGCGAGATATTAGATTAATAACAAGTCAATCGTAAAAAATACTTTTTACAGCATCTTAAGCCCTTTAAGCTTCACATCTGTGCATCATCATTAATTTTGTTTTACTTTTTTTATTACAAATTTTATTAGATCTATTGAAGTCTATTGAGATCTATTGATCTTATTGAAATTTGTGGCGACGACATACATACATTGCACATTACACATAGCGATCAGTAAGTGTAGAAAAGGCTTAAGAAAAAAGTTTTGAATTTTATTTTCTATCTGTTTAGCAGTTTTTAAATTATTTTTTGTAGCTTTTGTTTAAATTCTCTTTTAGCACTTTTTATATTTTACTGTAAATACAGATTCAAAATACGTTTTTAAGCTACAACCGTTAAAATAATCAAATTAAATTTCAACACTCCCTTTTATTATTGCATATATTTTTTCACCAGAAAGAGTAAAGTTAGCAAGAAACATTTTTTTTTTAAATTAAACTATATGCCAAAAAATTGGTCCTTCAAAATCCGTAATTTCCCCAAGTGTACCTATAGTTATTAGTTAATTTAATAATAAATTTTTCAAAAATTTGCAAACTAAAAATTAAAATTACCATGAAATACACAAAAAGTCATTTTTTAAGTTTTTTTTTAATTGCTCCTTGAATGCTCCTTTCGGATTCGCAATTGCTCCAGGTGTATAGTTAATAGTTAATTAATAATTACATTTTTTAAAAATTAAGATCGCTATAAAACCCAAAATAATTTTTAATTGAATTTTTTTAAAGGTCTCTCATCACGCAAATAAGTGATCATATTTTTGCAATATTTTAAATAAATAATTATTTTTAACAATCTATACATGTATTGTTATACTATGACGTCATCGACTGCCGTTGGATTTTATAAACATGAATATTTTAAAAATTGAATTACCATTTAACTATACAACTGGAGCAATTGCGGATCCGAAAAGAGCATTTAAGGAACAAATTAAAAACAAATTTAAAAAATGTTTATTTTGGATTATATAGTGATTTTTATCCTTTAGTTTACAAATTTTTGAAAAATTAATTATTGATTAACTTATAACTATACACTTGAAGCAATAGCGGATTCTGAAAAAGCAATTTTTGGCATACAGTTAAAAATGTTCACCGCTAAGTTCTTACCGGTTATTTTAAATATATTTTTGCTTTCAATTATTAAAATATTTTTCCTCTGTAAATTAAATATGTTCTTAACATAATAACCTACGCAGACGACGTCGTGGGTATCAGCTAGTCTATATAAATAAAATGATAGCTGTTTTCCTGTATTCGCTTTTAACTCAAAAAATACTGGATAGATTTCAATCAATTTTTTTTTGTTTTATTTCTTATATACTTGGTCCTTATCTAAAAAAATAATCACAATATCTTAATTAAAAACAAAGTAATTAAAGATTGAAAAAATGTGATTTTTACAAGCAAAACGCGTTAAGCGATGAATTTTTTGTCGCTTTGATATAGTTGGGCAAACGGTTAAATGCGCAGGAGCTGGAGAGAGGATTTTTCTCCTTTCACTGCCAAGTGATTATTTCATATTATTTGAGTGTAGATATCCGACTTAATGCAGCTCAGCGAGATATTAGATTAACAAAGTTTTTATGATTTCTATTTTTTATTTGTTTAGCAGTTTTTAAAATAGATTTGTAGTTTATTTTAAAATTCTTTTTAGCATTTTTTATATATTACTCATTTTATTGTATTCAAAAAACATTTTTAAGTTACAACTGTTACAATAACCAAATTACATTTTAACCCTCCCTTTTGTTATTGCATATATTTTTAACCAAATAAGGTAAGTTGGTAAGATTAAAGTTATTTTTAATTGCTCCTTAAATGCTCTTTCTGGATCCAAAATTACTCCAGGTATAAAATTGATAGTTAGTTAATAATAAAATTAAAAAAAAAATTCAAATTCAAGAAATATAATCGCCTTAAGACCTTAAAAATTTTTGTTTTTTTTTTTTTAAGTTCTTTATCCGGTCTTTTCATTACGCAAATAATTAATCAAATTTTTGCAATAATTTAATAATTAATTATTTGTTACTTTTTAAACATGTATTGTTGAACTATGACGTCATCAACTGCCGTTGGATCTTATAGACATGAATAGTTTAAAAATTGAATTACTAATTAACTATACACCTGAAGCAATTGCGGATCCGGAAAGTGCATTTAAGGAACAAATCTTTGAAAAAGAAAATTAAAAACGGTGATTATTTTGGATTATAGGGTATGGCAATTTTTAATTTTGAATTGACAAATTTTTGGAAAATTAGTTATTGATTACTGACTACTGAATAACTATAAATTTGGAGCAATTGCGGATTCTAAAGAAGCAATTTAGGAGCAAATTTTTGGCATATATGTAGATAAAACTGTTCTACGCTAAGTTCTTTCCGGTTATTTTTAATATTTTTTTTTTTAATTTCTTAAATGTTTTTCCTCTGTAAATTAAATATGTTCTTAACATAATAATCTACGCAGACGACGTCGCGGGTATTAGCTAGTAAAATATATAGAAGGAATATACACGCATGTCTTCTCGCAGTTTCATCATCAATTCCCGAATATTTAACTTGTAAAGAGCGAGAGTAATGAGAGCAAGTTATAAGTTAACCATCGCTTTAACTATTTCGTTAATGAACGTAAACGTAAATGAAGACGATGGGTGTGTAAGATATTTCTTATGTTGTTTGAAAATTCCGCGGGATTTTCTTGACGTTGTCGATTCGAAATCTTAACGTTGTTGTGGTCGGTACCACATTCACATGTTCACAAAACTTTATTACGACATCACATACACGTTTATCTATGTACGCGTGTTAATAAACTAAGCGAGAACGGAGGGAAAAACTGGGAATATAACAGGAGCGCGCACGGGAATACTTCCACTTTCCACACGCTGCCATTCGCTTCCACCCATCCAACTTTTCCCTTGTTGGAAGAACATGTTGTCGAAATTAAAGTTGATTAAAATTATTTTAATACGATGTTTATACGATTTAACTTTAACAGAGATACGATCCTTGTAAACGCGCTCTTACAAATTGTATAACGCTTCCCGTTAAGATTTTATCTTCAACCTCAACCCTCGTCGCGTAAGCAATCCCCAACTATAAAAAGAGTTAGAAAGAGGGCGATGATCTTAATTAAATTTATATACAAATATCATGAAGATGGAAATTTTCATGATGAATTTATTTCCAACTAAAAACAACAAGGGTTGAATGTGGTTTTTTGTGGCATGTTATTCTTAAGCCTGTCTATGTGAATTTAAGAGAAAAATCTCGAGGGTTCCTGTTTGATTGAGAGGCTTCTATTTAGATAAAAGGAAACTCGAGAGTGTAAGACAAGGTTTAAAAGAACAATCTGTTAAGGCGACTTGTCAATAAAAACGACTTAAAAAAACAATTCTTACATGGAAATGACAATTTCTCGTATTGGAGGAAAATAGATTTTCCGTATATTTTTTTTTTATTGTTGAAGATTTGCGTCTTTCTTTTAGTGTCTAATGAATCAATATTTGTCTAATAGTGACAAAGCCAACGCTTGTTAAAACATTCCTAGTTAAGTGTTTAATAAAATGTTCTCGTTTTAGTTCCACGATAAAATTACACTTTAATATATAAATTTTATTTTACTCTAGTTAATTAAAACTATTAAAGATAAACCTTTTAAATATTTCATTATATTAATTAATCATTTTAATGTAAGTAGTGTATCCTAAATAGTTTTCTCAAGGAAAACCCCTTTTAAATAAGATGAACATAAAATGTATCAACGTAATTAACATTAATTCTTTAAGTCCATTAGTAAAAATTAAAAAAAAGCAAAATAAAAAATATGATTTCAATTAAGTAGGGTATGGATTTAAATTTAATTGTAATTGTCAGACATTAGAGCACCTGCAGAAGGTCATAAGGTCGTTCCTTCGCAATCGTTCACTTATAGTAATCCTATTCTAAAAAATGATCAATCTACGGAAAGTGCAATTGCGGCAGGAGTACCTCAAGGGTCGATACTGGGTTCAATCTTATTCAATACTAGCTGATACCCGCTCGCTTCACTGTGTGAATCTAAATTTAACTGATTGATTAAAAGATTCCCTACGTTCATAGCGAAATATAAAAATTAATCTATTTTGACAGAAAAAATTCGTAAAACTACTTTTCAAGAAAGAGATGGTAGCTGTCCCACATCAGCTTCTATACGATTTTTAGTAAAAAAGTACCCGTATTTCTTCCTTTAAGACTTGAAAATCTTTCATACCAAATGTCATTTAAAACCGTACATCTATTTTAGGGGGCATCCATTATTAGCGCGAGACGTTTTTTGTGATTTTTGAAATCCCATTTCGTCCCCTCTGGTATGATGTCTTGAGATTTGGCATATATCATTCCCCCAACCCGCAATCTAATGTGATATTTTTCAAAACAAAAAAATACGTGATATTTGCGAGACCTTCCGTTTCTCTAAGGTAAGATTAGATGAGATTTGGCTCGATCCCATCGGCCCCTGAACGCCTCACGTGATTAATGGATGAAGAATAGATTAGTAGCTATCCTACAGGATCTTTAGCAAAACTTTATTAAAATTCGTTCCGTTAAGTAATTGTTAAATTTTAAAATTTTTAGTTTATTATATTAAAACGTTTATTTCTAATTAATATCTTTGACTATGAACAATGAAAAAATTCAAATATTTAAAAAAAATATTATTATTAATTTTATCGGGTGTTAAATTGAAATTCATATTTATTTTCCAGTAAAAATTGTCAATTTTTTAATTCCAGCTTTATAGAGATTTCTTTTGTTATTATGTGAAAAAAAAATATATGGGGGGAAATAGGGAACCAAATGAACTAATGTGGTTCACAGATGGATCGGTTATGGACGGAGGATCTGGCGCGGGAGTAGTGGGCGGATAACCATGACGCCCAAACAAGCTCAAA
This sequence comes from Sisyra nigra, assembly GCA_958496155.1. Lineage (NCBI taxonomy): Eukaryota > Metazoa > Arthropoda > Insecta > Neuroptera > Sisyridae > Sisyra > Sisyra nigra. Next base: position 36,400,999 of record OY292318.1, read on the forward strand.
TCGCGCGAGCTTAGTACAGGGACTGCTTCTGCTAGGCAGAATGCTGAACCTGGAATAACCAAGAATCCTTGCATAGCAGGGATGAATGAACAGAACAGGAGTATAATAAGTCTTAAACTGCAGTGCGGGGGGAACGTGCCCTAACCTGGTTTTCTGCTAACGGCAAAAAAAATGTCTAAAATTGGAAGAAAATGCGTTAAAATTCTATTTCACGAATTTTACCGAAACTTTTTAAATGTAGGATTCCTGTAGGATATAATTGTTTTGCCATTCCATGGGAAATATGCATTATTCTAGCCTTAAAAGTAAGCTATATCATTCTCCCCCATATTACCACATTGCAAAAATCATATCAATCTTTAACTTTGTGATAAACAAAAAAACATATCTATCCCACGGGAATAGTACATCTCTCCTGAGTAAAAAGTAGAACAAATCTTCTTAAGGAAAATGAGTTAAGACTCTATTTCGTGGATTTTAATGAAACTGCTTTTTAATACACGGTTCTTATAGAATACATTCTTTTTTTCTATCCCATGGAAACCGTTTATTATTCCGGTATGAGAAGTAATCTATATCATTTTCTGGCTCCCTAAACTACCACATTACAAAAAAGGAAAGTTAATCTTTTGACACGTAAAAAACAAAAAAATATTTATCCCACGGGAACCGTGGGATAAATATTTGTTGAACCGTTGTGATACAAAGTATACTATGTTAAGCTGGATTATAATCTATATCTATGCCAAATTTCACCCAGATCCATTTAGTACTTTTTGAGTGAAAGAGCAACAAACATCCATACAAACTTTCACGTTTATAATAAATATAAGTAAGATACGTATGTCGTATATGTCGCCGGTAAAGCATATAATCCTATTATTTCATGGAATAACTAAGTGAAGAAAACGGAAGTTGATAGAAAAGGAAGTTTTGCACAAATCTCACCCCGCATAGAATTAGGATCCAGAACAAAGGAGTGACCCCCCTCTGGAATATTTTATCCCATATATTTCATGAATTACCTAGTTATTCCATGGAATAACGGACTACACGCCTTAAGGGTTACATATATATTATATGTATGACATTCCTGTGCTACCAAAATAGCCTTGTCGCTATTTTTGCAGAAAAAAAAACTGGTATTATAACCTAAGATCCGACCAGAAGCTCAACAAGAGAATGATGGGAGAGTTTGCTCCTCGCTCACCGCTGAGGTTTTACGGTTGGGAAGGAACCAAACAGTAACAGGACTGATAACCGGACACTGTGGACTGAGAAAGCATCTGTAACCTTTTGGGTTGTCTCAACAAGACCCCAAATGCAAAATGTGTGGGGATGGAAAGGAAAACGCGACCCATGTCATTTTTAACTGTAAAGCCCTCACAAAGTGGCGACACCTGTATGGGATAAATGACGCCTAAACAGACACAAATCGCGCAAAAAGCTAAGTATAGGGACTACACTTGCTAGAACTAGAAGAATGCTGAACCTGGAATAAGCAAATTTTGTACATTTTTGTACAGCAGAGATACATGAGCAGAACAGGAGGGCTTGTTCCTCTTGCACTGCAGCCTTAGGCTTATTGTACTCCTGTTCTGCTCATGTATCCCTGTTGTGCAAGGATTCTTGGTTATTCCCGGTTCAGCATTCTGCCTAGCAAAAGCAGTCTCTGTACTAAGCTTGCGCGATTTGTGCCTGTTTGGGTGTCACAATAAGCAATAAGCCTAAGGCTGCAGTGCGGGGGAACGAGCCCTAACCTGGTTTTCTGTTAACGGGAAAAAAATGGCGCAAGAGGAAATATTAAACAAAAGCATTGACCCGATTGAAAACCGAGATAGAGGGATGTTTTAAAAAATGGAGGCTTCAATTGAACCCACTGAAGAGCGAGGCTAAATTATTCACATTTCGGAGAATACAGGATCTAGACGTGGTAAAGGTATACGGCACCCTTGATACTATCAGATACCTGGGGGTGCATTTATACTCAAGATTGACTTGGCGTCAAAATATTAAAATAAAATTAATAGGCTATGCTATATCTTATAATGAACAGAAAGTCAACTCTCAATCTGAATTGCACTTTATTGATATATTAGACTATCTTGAGACCACTAATTGCATATGCCGCACCGATTTGGTCGCCAACATATCAATCAAACAAAGGCAAACTCCAGGTATTTCAAAATAAGGTGCTGAGGATCGGAGTAAATGCCTCATGGTACTTCAAAAATGCTCAACTCCATCGGGAACTCAACAAACAGTTTATCTCGGAGTACACCCAGAGCTATAACTGACACTTTTACCTATCGTGTCTAAAAGAACACAAAAACATTTACAAAATTGGTTTCGAAAATATTAAACATAGGTTAAACGACAGATAATAAGCCCAATAATAAATAATTGTTAAATAATAGTGAAAAGGCATTCGCCTCTAAGTGCATAAAGTGCCTGAATAATCTTGTCAAAAATCGTATGTACAGCCATGGACTGCAATCCGATAATAAAGGGAAAAATAATAAAAAAATTAACTAAAATATTATCGTCTTTGATCAAATTGTTTTGATTAGTTGTACTTTTGTGTTTTTTTAAAAGGTCATTAGTTATATTTCAAAGTTCGTTTACTTCGATACAAATCTTTATTTCAGATCGATCAAAGCTACAATATTCTGGACCGTTATTCAATTAAGGTAAACACTTCATACTTTCTTTCTGACAGTTATTAGTTATCCGTCAGACAGGTTTCGCTAGACTTCTTAAACATTAATAGAAAAATTAGAGAACTGTCAAAGTATTTTCCAACAAGTCATTGACCGTCTAACAAAAATAATAAGAAACTCTTTTCTTTTACCGTAACTTTGAGAATTAAACATTGAACAATAACAACCGAAATAGGAAAATCTTCAATCTCCACATGTGAATTACAATATATTTTTAGATAAAATTATAGCTTAATTTAAGTTTTAACATAATAACCTTTGGCTACTTACTTACTTACTACTTGTAGTAACTTACTACTATGTAGTAAAGCAAGTATTGTAATTCGGTCGAATTGTCCATTTCGAGTTTTCAACAGAAATACACGTTTTGAGATCCTCTAATTCGTAATGAAAGCTTTATCGGAATTTCACCAAACTTGGAATTTTATCTTCATATTACATCTAGTTGTGCCGCGAAGCTTTTCGTTGAGAGGAACACCTACTATGGTTTTTGAATTATTTTAAATTTTTTCGAAAACGGCTTAAATGATTTTCAGGCAATTAGAGCTGCATTTTTGAAATAATTCAGTACTGCTTTTCTAAATAAAAGTAGGTACGTACATAATCATTTTTAATGTTTGCATGTCTAAAATTTGGCATCACACTTCAAGGGTTTCATGGCACCCAAAAGTGCCGTGGCACTGTGGTTGACAATCACTGATGTGGACTATTGATATAATATAACTCTATATTGTATAGAAGATGAGTGAAACTAACAAAGACTCGAATCAAATTGAAACTAACGTTCAGCTAATGGAAATTTGAACCAATTATCTTCCTTTTAATTAGACAATAAACGGCCATTTGTAAAATACATGTGCTCAGTTTTACTACAGCAAAGAAGAATGACTCAATTTGTACATTAATAACCTATTAAATTATTTATGAGATTTTGATTCACATCTCAAGAGACACTGATACCAGGATTGTAATCTATTTAATAGTACAATTAATTCACAAAAGCTACCGAATTTTACTAACATTCTCTTTGGAATAATTTAATCTTCGGAACAGCACCAAGTTAATGATGGAAAAAAATTTTTTCTCATATTTTTGTAAGTTTTGTCAATCTTAATATAAATAATTATGGAGGTTAAAAATCGATTCATAATTTATTCTAGTTTCACTTTGCTTGCAGTTAAATTTTTAAAATATTGGCATACTACCTGATACTTGCTCGCTTCGCTGAGTGTATCTAATTGTAACTGATTAATTAAAATATTCCCTACGTTCATAGCAAAATATAAAAATTAATCTTTATGACAGAAAAAGATGATAGATACTTCCAGACTTTAAATCCAAAGAAAGTTCATCACAAATTCATAAAACTACTTTTCAAGAAAGAGATGTTAGCTGTCTCACATCAGCTTCTATACGATTTTTAGTTAAAAAGTACCTGTACTCATTCCTTTAGGACTTGAAAATCTTTCATACCAATTGTCATTTAAAACCGTTCAGCTATTTTAAGGGTCATCCATTAATTCTGCGAGGCATTTTTTGCGATTTTTGTAACCTACCCATTCCCCTCTAGTAAGATGTCATGAGATTTGGCATAACCCTTTCCCCCAATCCGCAATCCAATATGATATTTTTCAAAACGTGTGTTTTCTTTAAAACAAATACGTGATATTTGCGAGACCTTCCCTTTCCCCAAAGTAAGATTAGATGAGATTCGGCTCGACCCCATTGACACCTTAACGCCTCACATTAAGGGATGTTCCCTTTAAAGAATATATAAGTATAGTTATCCTACAGGATCTTTAGCAAAACTTCATTAAAATTCATTCCGTTAAGTAATTGTTCATTTTTTGAAATTTTTAGTTAACTTTATTAAAACGTTTATTTCTAATTAATATCTTTGACTATGAACAATGAAAAAATTCAAATATTTTAAAAAATATCATTATTAATTTTATCGGGTGTTAAATTGAAATTCATATTTATTTTCCAGTAAAACTTGATAATTTTTTAATTTCAACTTTGTAGAGATTTCTTTCGTTATTGTGTAAAATTGGACAGACCTTCTTGAGGAAAATGCGTTAAAATTCTATTTCACGAACTTTACCGAAACTTTTTAAATCTACGTTCCTTTAGGATATAATTGTTTTGCCATCCCATGGGAACCATGCATTATTCTAGCCTTATGAGTAAGCTATATCATTTTCCCCCAAACTACCACATTGCAAAAATCATATCAAATTTTAACTCTATGATAAACACAAAAAATATCTATCCCACGGAAACCGTACCTTTTTTTTGGATAAAAAGTATACTATATGTTACACCGGGTTTTAATCTACATCTATGCCAACTTTGATCCAGATCAATTTGAGTAAAAGAGCAACAAACATCCATTCTTACAAACTTTTACGTTTATAATATTAGTAAATATTGTAACAACTGTGAATAATGATGAACACTTACGTCATTTGAAAAAGAAGGATGTAAGAAGCGATAAACTAGGAAATATGTAATAATATTATTCACTCTTTGAGTCTTTCCTTCCATTAAACCATTATAGTTCATGCAATTTTAATCTAATGGCGTATCAAACTTTTTAAATGAAATTAATCGGTTTTATGTTGTTCATATTATGATTTACTATCAGCTAATAAGTATATAAATTCTGCATTGTGCATAAACCAAAAATGAAAGTTTCCTCTTGGTTTTATAGATTTAAAATTTTGAACATTTCCTTTTATCCACTTAAGAGTGTACTCGAAAGCGCAGTTATTATCAAAATCAAAGACAAGTTTATTCTATTTAGTTGCTTCGTTATTACGAAATGCATTTGAGCGTAATTAAATAACTAATAATTCCTTTTGATTCAAACTTTTCAAGTTACTTAGTCCTGAACTAAAATATACCATATGTAAGCTCTTATCCATAAGCTTATTTTATATCAGCGATATGGTGGAGTGTTATTAATGTTTAAATAGTGTTGTGAATAGCTTCCAAAGTTTATCAATACAAACTAGTGATGTAACGAATGTCCGATTCTTCACAATCGCAAATGCGAATGCGAATGCAAATATTTTTTTCCGACATTCGCGAATGCAAATGTTGACTTTCAAATAAAGTGCGCGTAAAATTCTAATTATACTAATAAAGTTAAATGTTTTGTTTTTTTTTTTGAAGTTATACTTCTTTAGGCTCGTAATGAAAAAATGATGATAATGAAATTTTAAGATGCGCGCGCATCACTAAGACACAAAATTAACAGGATGAAGTTAGCCGCAAAATCGCTTGTTTTTTTTTAATTAGGCGCGCGTAATTTAAATTTTTGGTTTATTTATTAACTAATTTATTTTTATATTTAAATTAATAATAATTAATTCTTTAAATATATTTTTAATATTTTATTTAGAAAATATTTATATATATGTATATATAAATGACACATATTATTAATAAATAAGTTATCATATTATTTGGAGTTTAGTGATAAAAATGACATCTGCATTCCAAGCATATTCTTGGTTATCACAAAAACTGAGATTCTGAGATGATTCAACCATCTTAGAATAATCATTTAGTAAAACAAGGCATGAACAAGATTAAGACATTTACTTTGAAAAGTAGCTACTTACTTTATTTCGCAATTTCTATGGAGCTTCGTTTTCATGACATGCATGAATTGTTAGCCAGGAAAATGATCCTGACAAATTTTATAAACGTCTTATAGCTTTTTTTGGTTTTTATTTTCATTGTAAACCATAGTTTTCACAGTATTTCAGCCATTAAATAGTCATAAAAATACAAAGTTATTGCACAAACGGTGACTGGGAAAAAAACGTGTTAAACGTCATATTACTTTTAGGCTATTAGTACGGCGCGTTGTTCTTAGAGGCGTATATGTCTATTTTATCATTACAGTGCAAGTCCGTAATTCTTTAATGCATTTTGACATTGCCTCGCCATCTCTGTTCAACGTGCCGTACTAAAATTCAAAAGAACCGCACCTCTTGTAAAAGTGTCCGCTCCACGAATAAATTATATTAAGTAGTGATTTAAATTGAATATTTTGATTAATATTATTTACTAGTCGTAAGTACTTATTAGTGAAAAAAGTGTGCTTATATACTTTTTCAAGTGCTTCAATATAATTGAGGTTAACTATCCGTATTAATATATTAATAATGCCAAAGAAGTATAACTTCTCACGCGCGTACATTAGTACACGCACCCACTTTTTTTTTAGTTTGTTAATTATAAAATAGAAATATATATCATAATTAGAGCGAAAGATCAACTTGGATACCTACTAAAAGTTTACCGTTGGTTACAAATTATTTTTTTTTGTTTTCTGTAAAATGATAATTAATTTTTTATTATTTATAAACCAGGGTCGATAATTTTTGAACCCAAACCAAAATTATAGTAGAATGAAACCCATAAGAAAAGGAAGAGAATATAATAAAAATGAAAGGAAAAATAAATTACAGTCGATCTGAGGTGGGGAAGTGGAAAAAAGGGAGGGGTTTAAGGGTAGAAACGGTTTATCTCGATTTCCGACAAAACTAAAAGTCCTATGGAAAAATATTAAAAGCCAAAGTTGTAGATAATACGAAGATCTACAACTTTTGTGCTGACACTTTTTTCACATAACCTCAAAAATGTGAAAAATTTCTATAAGCAGTATTTTGGTTTTTTATGTTTATCTTTAATAAATATTTTTTTTTTCATGAAATTTGACAAATACTCATCTACTTTTTAATGTCCCAAACACAGTGTAATTTTTTTAATTCAAAATAATTATTTTTTCACCTTATTTTGACTAAATATTGTAAAAGCACCCTAATTTTCAATCGAAAATTCTTACCTCAAAATATCTGCTTTTTTAAAAAAAGTCGGTGGGCATTGTTGTTAAATTCTGCCAAAAAATACAATTTTTAAAATGTAAATTTTAATAAATTGTTTAAGTTTGTATTTGTTCAATTGTATTATGTACAATTTTGAGCATATTATTAAAATTTACAATTTAGTTGTTGCATTTTCTGGGAACATTGTATTTATTTTTTTTGCACCCTCAGAAAGTATATGTATATTTCAACGAAAAAAAGACCCACCGACATTTTTAAAAAAGTGGATATTTTGACGTGAGAATTTTCGATTGAAAATTAGGGTGCTTTTTCAATATTAAGTCAAAATAAGGTCAAATATTTCAAATTAAAAAAATTACAGTGTGTTTGGGACATCAAAAGGTAAGTTTTTACCTTTGATGAAATAAAATGTTTTTTTTTTGTAAAAGATGAAATACCAAAAGTTTGATTATTAAAATTTTTCACGTAAATTTTAAGGTTATGTGAAAAAAATGTTAGTACAATAGTTGTAGATCTTCTCATTCCCTACAACTTTATTAGTTAACTTTTTTCCATAGGACTTGTAGTTTTGTTGGAAATCAAAATAAACCGTTTTTATTTTTTAAAATGTTTTAAAGATATAATAATAAAATAAATTTTATCAGTTTTTTTATCATTTCATGTATTTTCCTTTTGGTTTGTCAAATACATTCGCCAAACATACGAATACGAATATTCGTTACATCACTAATACAAACATATTTATATAAGACCATTTCTTAAATATTTTTATTTGAGAGCAGCTTTTGTTTGTTTCTTAATCAATATTGTTTTCATTGGAGTTTTTAGATTGGAAATGTTCAAGATGCAATAATAAAATAATTGCATGCGAGCAAAGTTATGGATAAAGTTTACTTTTTATATCTTTTCTAGCATACAACTACTTACCTAATCACTAGCAAATCAACACAAGAGTGAAAATAAATTTAAAAAATATAATATGATAATTTAAATCGTTCTCAATTAAATTTTTCATTCTATACTATGAGAGCAAATATTTTCTCATAAAACAAACTCTTTTAAACTTAATAACTTTTCCATCTTCTGCAATTAATTAAAAATTACAACAATCTACTTGAACTTTTTGTAAGAAAAATGTCTGTCTGAGTATTTTTTTAATAATCTAGAATTCTTTTCTTTAATTTTCATTTGTAATGGTTTGAAGATCAAACTACCACATCGTTGATAATACGACTATTTGTGTACGTACCTACGTATTTCTATATAATGAACTTTGGCGTGTGTTAAACTTTAAAAGCATTTCCGAAAACTTGAAGTTTTGGATTGAAATTTCTTTGATAAACAATAAAGGCAGTCTCATATTATGTTTCTAAAGAGGAGTTTAATATCATCGGGGTCTTATGAATGATTAAAGAGAAACACTTAGATCACTATACAAATAAAACGCAAGTCGTCAAACTAATAAATAAGAGATGAAAATCCAATCCATTTTCATCTTTAATATTGACAAAAAATATGAAATATTTCCTTCGTTGATTTAATGCCATTTCATTGTCCATTTTCATTTTCTCAATATTTTTCATTATTTTTAATTGTAAATATATAACAAACATTTTTTTTTCTTTTTTTTTGTACAGTGTGGATATGAGAGGTGACGGACATTTCATACATTTTATATTCGCCCCCAATGAATGAATCAATTCGATAGAAAGCTTTGAATGTTTTTCTCGTTCGTTTCCGATGATTCACTCCGACATTTCCCTGAACAACAATTGTGAACTGAATTGGTTTTAACACAATAAATAATCACTTTGTTACAATTGCCGTATGTTTTGGTTTTTTCCTATAATTATTTCGAATACTCATACTTTTAAAATGACCCCATCAACTTTCACCCATGATTGTTTACTCACCACCATTTTTAAATTTAAAAAAAAAAAAACCTCCCTCTTAAATTTTCTTCGTACGGTTTGTTCTCCCGTTTCTTTGAACAAATAATAATAATATTTGAAAAACTCGAATGAATTCGATGTAAACTACCCCGAACGAAATGATTCGATTTACGTTTTGTTTGTTCGGTAAAGGTGAATAATTTCAACGGTAACAGGAATTACAAATAGTTTATTCGTTGGGTAGACGAGAAAATCATTGTGGAGGGCAATGAGAGCCGTGATGAGAAAAGGGATGAAAATCAAATGGAATATTTTCCTCTCATGTTTACGTGAGGTGAAGCGCACATTGTCTACATAAACAAATGCAATGGAGGTCAATCTTTTTTGCTTTATACAACGCTGCAATGGAAATTGAAATTTATTATTTTTTTCGTCGCAAAAAAAAAACTATTTTTTCTGGAAAAATTCCGATATGTCACGTATTGTATTTATAATAGGGTTGCAGATATAATAGCGATTGGGAGGAGGGGTTTTTCAATTTATGGGTGTTTGTTCCATTGATTTTTATTACACGCTCAAGCAAAGGAAAACGTTTTAAATAGCTGGCTCACAAAATAAAATTGGCATTTTTTCAAGACAATTTACATCTGATTTCTTAGCTACGCTAAGAAAAATGATTGGAGGTCGTTGTTTGTTTGCATTCGACTGCGAAATGCTTTAAAGCATTTCTGAGATTGAATTTTTTTTAAGATATCCACATGCATTCATTTTTGTCAGTATCAATTTTTCAGTTTATTTTCTGTATAGCTCAATAACTGGGTTCATTATATGTCGACTTTATTCAGATATGGGGTTTAATTTTTTGAAACGACGTTTCTTATCGTAGATTACATACATTTACTTCGACAAATAAGAGATAGACCCAAATTAGTGTAAAATTAAGGCGATGACGATAGAAATGGAGATATGAATGCCAGAGGAAATAGCTATTTCAAATATTTCAAATTTTTTTGAGGTTTTTCCCAAGGTTTGTATTTTTTAAGCTATTTTTGAAATGCTACGAACAAAACAAAAATAAAATTCAAATCCGACAACTACTTCTTGAGATTTGTAATCACAAGCATACGGTACTTGCATTTTTATAGATGTACTAGTAAAAGCCCGGCAGTCAACAGAATTGACTGCTGTTCTTGTGCATGGTATTAGTGTATATGGCCTATTTGAATTCCGTGGCAACTTCACTCCATTGGCTGACACTCTTACGCAAGAAACCAAGAAGCTATCGGCAACAAACTGACACACACTTAAGATGCATAATGCATGGTGCGCCGAAGTATTGTCTACAGACGTTTCGTCTACTGAATAGTTTGGTCTACTCCTATAATTCTTCTACATAATAATTTTGTCTACTGGACCTTTTCGTCTACAGAAATTTGGTCTACAGACATTTCGTCTACTAAAAAATTTGGTCTACTAAATTCTTTTGTCTACTGGCAATATGTCTACTAATGAATGTAGTCTACAGTCCGTTTTTTAAAACTATGTATTTAGATGCAAGTAATAATAAGAAGCAGTAATAATAAATAAATAATATAAATAAATAAAAAAAACCGACTTTAAAATATATAAAAATTCTTAAACAAAAAATGCATTAAAAAGGAACAAAATAATGGCGTATCTTTGCAGTATCTACAACTTACAAATTATTAGGATGATACAATGTACAACTATTGTTATTTTTGGAGTTGGTGTCAGCCAAGGAAATACTAGTATATTGGTACTTATCAAAAAACGAGAATACCTTATAAAAATTATTTTTAAAATGAACTTTTAAACAATATACTCGAACTGTAACAATATCTAGCAACCTTTTAACTACAAAATACCAATACCAACTAAACCTTTTTAAAGTTTTTACAAATTATTATTAATATTTATTTTCTTGACTGACACCAACTCCAAAAATAACAATAGTTGTACATTGTATCATCCTAATAATTTGTAAGTTGTAGATACTGCAAGGATACGCCATTATTTTGTTACTTTTTAGTGCATTTTTTGTTTAAAAATTTTTATATATTTTGAAGTCGGTTTTTCATTTTTTTATAATATTTATTTATTTCTCGCGTTTTAGTGATCTAAAGTTTGATAACTGATTTTATTTCTTTGTTTCTTTGAATATGGGTAAACCTACTAAACGCGCTGCTCATATGAGGCAGCGCCGTTTAATATTAAAAGTTACTACATCATCCCGTTTTGCCCTTAAGGGTTGAAATTTTTTGCTTTTAAATTTAGTAACAAAACTAAGTGGAATTCTTTCCAACAGAAAAAAAAAATTATCAAAATTCGGTTAAATGTCACTATTTCATCCCCTATTTTCATCCTTAAGGGGTGGATTTTTTTTTCAAATTAAAATGTGAAAATTTTAAAAGTACGTTGTACGTAATAGAAAAAAAATTATCAAAATCTGGTTAGCCAGAAAAAAATTATAATATTATTTCATCACTAACTTTTAACTTCTTATGAGTGGAGTTTTTTTTTAAATGGATATGAGATTAATTTGAGGTTGTGTTCCACAAATAAAAAAAGAATTATCAAAATCGAGCTATCCAGTAAGAAGTTAATATTTCATCCCTTAGTTTTCAACCCCTTAGAAGTGAAAGATTTCCCTCAAATTAAAACTGGACCCCACGAAAAGCACCAGCTTTTAAATAAAAAAAGAATTTTAAAAATCGAGCTATCCAATAAGAAGTTAATATTTCATCCCTTAGTTTTCAACCCTTTAGAAGTGAAAGATGTTCCTCAAATTAAAATGGGAGCACACGAGAAGCACTAGCTTTCAAATAAAAAAAGAATTATTGAAATCGAGCTATCCAATAAGAAATTAGTATTTCATCCCTTAGGTTTCAACTTCTTAGAAGTGAACGATTTCCTTTAAATTAAAATGGAACCACACGAAAAGCACTGGCTTTCAAATAAAAAAATAATTTTCAAAATCGAGCCATTCAATATGAAGTTAGTATTTCATCCCTTAGTTTTCAACTCCTTAGAAGTAAACGATTTTCTTCAAATTAAAATGGGACCATTCGGAAAGCACCAGCTTTCAAATAAAAAAAAGAATTATAAAATCGGTTCACCCAGTCGGAAATGCTGAGGTAACAAACAAAAAAAACAAAAAAAAAATACAATCTTATTGAGAACCTCCTCCTTTTTTTGAAGTCGGTTAAAAACAGTGAGCCTGTAATATATGGAATGCCAAATGAATGGAATAAATATAATCAAAGTTTTTAGGAAAGTAAATTTTGTATTTAACCCACTTGATGGCGCAGTGGTTAGAGCAACTGTTCTCTCTGCTACATGTGCCAGTGGTTCTGGGTTCGATCCCCATCGAATCCCTAGATATAAGATTACAAATTAAGATTCAAGACCTACAGAATATTTCTGTGTGTAAGACAGTCGTGATATGACCATAGATGGTAAAACGACTATAAACAACCAAAAAAAAAAAAAAAAAAAAAATTTTGTATTTATTTTGTTGTAATACAAGTTTGAGGTCTGAACATTTTAATCGCCGTCTCTTCTTTCTTGAAACTGATTCTTCTTCCGGCACATCTTTCCTTCCTAATCTTTTGAAGCTTACAGCTTTTAAAAATATTGTTACTTTATTGCTCACTTTGTAAGTCTCATAATTTTAAATTATATTCTCAATTCTTTTCTGATACGCTTTATAATTTCCTTTTGCAAGCCGCCTTACCATAACATGCCCTCCGCCCAGTTGAACTTCCATAATTTCAGTTTCACCCTGATCCTTCTTTATGAAGTCGAGAAATTTCTATATAGATGAATGGTGGGTAGAGATTGATTTCTCGAATCGCGAATGCCATCCTTCTACGGCGTTTGTTGTTCTGTGAGATTTATTTAGCACTAAATCATGCACGTTCCAAGATGCGGGAGGAAATCTTAGGGCTACTGTGCGCCTTCGGCCGCGTGCCGGATGACCTCTTACATAGGTTACCTCGGCGTAGGTGCCTGGATCTTGTACAATCAATAGCGAAGTAATGAATTAAAAGTATGCCATTCAACAAGTAAAACGAAATTAATTGATTGAATAAATGTGAATGTAGTTACAAATCGGGTGCAATGTCTGAGTAGACGAAATGTCAGTGTAGACGAAATGTCGAGAGACGAAATATAGTTGTAGATGAAATGTCTGTAGACGAAATATCTGTAAACCTAATGTCTTTAGACGTAAAATCACTAGACAAAACGTCTGTAGAACAAAAAAAAGTAGACCAACAGTCCTGGCACGATAATGCATATATATACGTGGTTGCGTGTACTTATGTACGCGCGTGAGAAGTTATACTTCTTTGGTACCATTAAAAATTAGTTTTTATTAATTATATTCAAATAATCAATTTAAAAAAACTGTAATTTAATATTTAATAATAATAATAATAATAATATATATATATTAAGATATAATTATTAAAAATAAAATTAAGAGAATAATTTTTTAATTTGTATCAATAAAAAATACCCAAAGAAAGCTGCAAGACAATTATAAAATTTGCCAGGATCAATTTCTGGTTAACAATTCATGCATGTCATGAAAACCATTTTCATTTTTACTGCAAAATGTGATTTTTAATTTAACATCCGATTACATCGGTAAATTAATAATGAAAATTTTTGAAACATTGAAACTTCTTTCATTGTTAATGTTTGAATATCTATAATGTTAAGAAATAAACGTGTTCAATTACTATTGTAAAATTTGAACTTGGTGAAAAACTCAGCTAAATATATAATAAATTCAACATTTTCGAATTGTATTGCTATTTAAGGAACACAAGTACCTATAGGTATTTTGTAATATTTATAAAAACGTATAGAACCAATAAGATAGCTCTTCGAGATAGCTATATAGAATATCTTCCTGGAAAAGTAGTTTATCTGATTTTCATGAACTTTCTATGAATCAAAGATCTAGAAATATCTATCTGTCTTTTTTTGTTGATGGGATGAAAGTTTCCATTATTCAATCAGTATAATTTAGATACGCTCAGCGAAGCGGGCGGGGGCCAGCTAGTGTATGATATATGTAAGTCAATAAAAATCGAAAATATTTAATTTAATTTCTAAGCACAATGAAATCTCAAAATCATTTAATCAGTTTCTTTTCCTTGAAAAAACCTGGTTTGACAAAAAGAGTGATATTAGAAAAAGTGAAAATAGTACTTACACATTTTTCTATATTTGAGTAAACAATTTTGATTCCGTTTTATATTAAGGGAGCTGTCAGTTATATTTTGGTGGCGCTAGCTGACATGCACAAAGCGAATATATTATGCTAAATGAAAAATTAGTCTTACTAGATTCTCATAACTTAACTATCATAAGCTATTCATACTTAACTATTTGTGTACCATTTCATGATTATTTATATTACTTGTATCATTTGTACAAAAAATTAATTAAATTGTTGCTCCTTTCCACTTCTTACATATGAATCCTTGTATTGTAGAAACGTTTCATAAATGTAATTTACGTGAAAAGTTTTTCAAACATTTTTTACTTTTCTGAAAAAAATCTTATTCTTTTCTCATTTCATTCCATATACGAGTATGTGTGCATTCAGATGACAGGACTAATACGAATTTTAAACGGTCTTTTGCGCGTTTCATTTTAAAGTTACAACGCCCGTTCTTCCTTCCTTATTCATTCTCTGTTCTTTCCCGAAGTGAAATTTCCGAGTAAATCCCTATATTCAATTCATATTGGGTTTGGCGTTGATTCGATCGTGTTTGTGAACGTCTGAAGAGGTGATTAGCGTCTGTTGCATCCCTTCATGCGAAATTAAATTTATTTATCTCTTCAGAGATTATTAGCTCCATACAGCATCCTGAATCCAATATAATATTGTATAATACAGATAGACCTTCCCGTCTGTTCTTTGCGTCTGCACGTCGGTCTATCTTTGTGTGAAAACGTGGCTTTTTGTCGTTAGTACTTTAGCTCCAAACGAAGGAGTCTCCTCTCCATATCTTTCATTTCTCGTAAAATCCAACGCACGTTTTCATTCACAATATGCTTGTGTACGTGTCTGGCAAAACTACCCTTATTAAAAGCCTAGTTTACATGTATATAAGATAACGAAATTAACAAAGCTATAATAAAAAAAAAAACTTTTTACATTAATTTTTTAAACGACGAAACGAGATTTTGCCCTTTTTTGAATTAGTTTTTTAATAGAAAAGATTATTAAAATAAAAAAAAAGTTTATTAAATTCACTCATATAGCACGGACTATCTCTCAAATGTCTTTCGTGTACTCGTTATAAACTGAAAGTTAATCGATTTTAAGTGCACTTCGATGAGTTAGCATCGTCATTTCTCATTATCGTGCTTTTGCAATCATCCTCTACCTATTACCATACTCCAACAATCCTTAAAGTTACATTTTTTAGAGGGATATCTCTCTCTTCTTTTTCCCTAAACCCATATTCTATTTTTACATTAATTTTTTTCCAACTATACAATTCCAGTGGATACGTCTATCTTTGCCTCGATCTTGATGATCATCACATCAGCATGATGATTTTTTTGCGCTTTTTTCTACGTTATTATTATATGATTTTTATCTTCAGTTTCAAGACTTATTTCCCAACTATCTCATCCTATCTTTTGTCCTACAATGGCTTTCTTCCTTTTTCGTAGTTTCCTGTAATTTTTCCAGCAGTTGATTAAAGTAGAAAAATTCAATTGCTGCAGGTATATGGAAATATATAGGGTGTTCTAATATAAAAATGTTAATATTATCACACTTATCATTTTTGGACTTTCTAGAGACCGAAGCAAAACCTAGAGACTGGTAGATGTATATTAAGGAAAATATTTAAAGTGGTTAATATATTTTTAATTTGTGTGCGTGTACTTATGTACGCGCGTGAGAAGTTATACTTCTTTGGCATCATTAAAAATTAGTTTTTTTAATTGTATACAAATAATTAATAATAAATACAAATATTAACAGCTACTGCAAAATTCGAGAAAAATAATAACTAATTTATTAATAATAATATGTGTCATTTGTATATATAAATATTTTCTAAATAAAATGGGTATTAAAATTATATTTAAAGAGTTAATTATTTTTAATTTAAATAAATAAATAAAACAAAAATTCAAATTACGCGCGCCTAGATAAAAAAAAAAAAACCAAGCGGTTTTGCGGCCAACTTCATCTTGTTAATTTGTGATGGTAAAATAGACTGCTACTAACGTCTTCAATACCCGCCTCCGCATGGAATGCAGACGTTATTTTCATCACTAAACTGCAAATAGTATAACAGCTAGTGCAAAATTTGAGAAAAGTAATAACTTATTTATAAATAGTATGTGTCATTAGTATATTATATATAATTATTTTTAATTTAAATATAAAAATAATAATAAGTTAATAAATAAAAATAAACAAAAATTCAAATTTCACGCGCCAAGTTAAAAGAAACCGAGAGGTTTTGCGGCCAACTTCATTTTGTTAATTTTTGTCTCAAGATGGCCGCCCATCTAAAAATTTCACTCTCATCATTTTTTCATAACGCGCCTAAAGAAGTATAACTTCAAAAAAATATGTAAGTATATGTATATATCAATGGTACACCTCATAATTACATTCTCTTTTCTTTCTCATCAACATATTTCCAGAATAGATAAATCATAAGAGATGAGAGGTAGTGCTGATGATATTTGTGATTTTTCACTGTACGATATTCGAGCTAATTATATTAAAAATATAATTGGCTTAAGAGACTTAGTCAGTATTACCTGCAATGCAAGTTTATCTCAGCAAATTTCAGGTAAAGTCGACTTCAATGAGACCACTCCAAGTTCTATATTAAGATATGTTTTGGACTTCCTATGATTTTTTTAGCAAAGTTTTTCATAGACCTATTAAAAAATGAATAGAACATTTTTCCACTCTAGGACTTCAAGAAGCATCTTAGCGAAAGGATCAGGATCGTATGGAACACAGAATGGAAGAGCAAAACCTCCAAACTCCACTCCATCATAAAATCGACATTGACCAAACCCCCCATTGAAACCATACCCCGACCAACTCAGGTCATTATAACCCGACTGAGGATAGGACCTACAAAATTAGCTGACCCATGCTTTCTGCAAAGGACTCAATCCCAAACTGCTTGAAATGCTCATTCTCGTTCATCGTTAATCACTTATTCGAGAGTAACCTCTCGAAAGAACTGAGGAAGAAGACAGGTACGCCACACTCTATCGAGGAAGCGTTGGGAGACCCAGAACAGTAAGACAACGCTTGCTGTTTCCTCCAGAGGCTGGGAATTTAGAGCTACATTTAACGATCTAACATAACCAAGGAAGTAATCCATACCAATTACCACTGTGCTAATGACCTGGTAGTTAAAGCACGTTAAAATGGAAAAAAAAATTTCAAAGCGGACTTTGACAAATTCGTGTCAGGTAAAGTAGGCATTTTCCCAAATTCCTATAGTAAAACCATTTTCAGAGTTTAACTTATCAATGTTTGCAAAAAAAAAACCACAAAAAATATCTTTCTGTTGAACTTTGCAGGAAGTTCATATAAAGTTGACTTCAACTAAAGTCTTTTACTCACTAGTAGACATGCTGCACAATTTTTATAGAGATAGTCTATAGAAACGTTCTATAGACCGTCTAGAGACACTGTTCTTTGGCTCATCTAGCGTCCATTTTACGATGTGAATTTCTCAGTCTCACCTTCGCAGTTCACCACAGAGGACAAAATTAAATAAACAAAATAAACGGAGCTGGTCACTATTGCTTCTAGACAATAGTGACGTTCCCACTGTCAAAATATTGCCTCAAGTATTGCACCCAATCGAAGATTCTCCGAGCCATCGCCGATACACCGTGGTACGTAACAAATAACACCCTTAACAACGACCTAAAAGTAGTCCCCATAAAAGAAATGTCGAGGTTGAGAAGCCTGGTACACTACGAAAAACTGTCAAATCACACCAATCCAGCTATCCACCCTCTACTGGACACCAGAATGGACAAACGGTTAAAAAAAGCTACCATAAGAACTGGTAGAATGAGATCCTAATGCAAACTAGGAGGATGTGCCAATGGGAACACCTTCACAGGTCAAATTCGTCACCACCAGATTAGCTTATAGTATTAAATTATGGTACTGATTGCTACTATACATATATCTTATAAGAAAAAATATTGCGAAACATGTCTAGCGTTGCATGCTGTCTTCTAAAGTCTCCCATTCTAATCGAAAGACATTAGATCTAGGTTTTTCAACAGGCTCTAGACGGGAATTCGTCTATAGACATGTCTACGGAGATAACCTGAAACGTGTCTTGGAGACTAAAATCGTGCAACTTGTCTACTAGTACTACACGGAAAAAAATAGTGGTGTAAAATTTACAACAGTAAACTAGTAATATTTTTACTACACTTTGTGTTCACTATAACCACAAATGTAACATTAGATAACACACTTTGATGTATTCAGCTTTAACGTATAGTATTTTTTACTATCATAGTGTAGTTAGTATATGTAGCTGTTACAACTGCTGAGTGTTGTACAATTAACAAATTTTGGCGTTTGCGCATGCGGCGCGTACAACATAACCAATAATATTGACAAATAAATGCAAGTGTCAAAAATTCAACTACATTTTTACTAGTTCGTGTTGTAAATAATACTACAGTTTTTTAGTTACACTTGACTGGTAAACGTTACCACACGTGGTGTCATCTTTTATAGTACTAGTTAATGTAGTAAAATTAACAAGGAATGTTGTTACATCTACAACACATTTTTTTCCGTGTAGGCTTAATAACTGCTTAGACAAAGTATGCATCGCCCTAGATCAGTGGTTCTTAACCTTGTTGAAGGTACCTACTGACTCCCACCAGTTTCAGATGCATACTCACCGAATCTTTCTTAATTATAACAATAACATTTTTTCAAATTCAAAGTATAGGTATGGGACCTATATTTCCATATACCTTATATTAGGGTGTATGGCTTGACCTCCGCCGAACCCCTGGGGTTCAATCGAACCCCAGGGGGGAGAACCACTGCCTTAGAGCTTCGGCTTGTTCCCGATATATGACAATATTAAAAGTCTAAGAATACTAAAAGTACCAAATAGACTAAATATGCATTTCTAGCCATCAAAGAGGTACATAAAATGAATTTGATCAATCATTCCCATATAGGTCACTTTTGTCTGCCTCATATATCTTTGTTTTCATTTCAAAATAACTTCTATAAAATCTAACACCATAAATTCTACAATATTCAATTGCACAGCAGAATATTTCCTTAAATTATATATAAGGACACCTTGTACATAATATACAAATCTATATTTCTTCTTTATATACCTTATAATTCCTTATATTTCATCGGATAGAAGACAATATTGTTTGTCTAGCGTTGTTATATTTAATATTACAAGACTTTTATCCGCCCGTCCATTTCTCATTCTATTATTTTTTTATCGTATCATTTATCACCACTTCTCTACTCCTCTTATTACTGCTTTATATGAGATTCAGACTATAAATATATATTACATAATTATATAATAAGAGCATTAACGGTACCGGATACTTGAGAAAATTGCAATAACGACACATAAAGAAAAGATGTTTTGTATTTGGTTTTACGAAATAAACAAATAAAATAATAAGTATTACGATTTAAAAGTAAGTGAAAAAAATTTTCGAGTATGAGGAGCAATGGGGGCTATAGCCCCAGTGGCCCCCCGAGTGGCACAAATATGGGGACGGATGAAATAACTTATTCTGTCTGCAGCATTGGTAATTTGTTAAGACGAGAAAACCACTTTCGTTTATGTTTACAACGTAACAGAAGTAAGAAAAAATAATTCATGTTAAGAATATGGACTTTAAATTTTTGAATTTAAGCCTCTATAGTCTTTACTATTCTCTATAGTTGAGACTTGAGACAAAAGTAGTTTTCTTTTCCGCGCATCTTCTTCACATACTCACAAAACTCATGAATATGTTTTAAGGCGTTCTTATTAATATATACAGAACGCATTTTAATCTCTGCTGACTTATTTAATGAGTGAAAATAGTGTACATGTGTAAGACTTATCATATTCATTTATACTTATAATATTTATAATTTTATTACTATTTTCAATGCTAAAACACTAACTATTCAAAATTAACTATTAATATCAAGGTTATTTTTATTTCACCCAAGTGTTCAACATGTAAAATATAACAAATATAAATGTATCCAATAGTCTTTCAGATACACTAGAATTCGCTTATAATGGTATCGAAAAGGAGCAACAAACACGTTATACTAAACTAGTGAATCTCAACCACTGCGGCATTTTTGGGTGCCACGAAATTCTTTAAGTGTGCCACCACATTGTAGAAATGACTAACATTATTAATGTTTGTACCGTAACACTTTTTTTTTGACAAAAGTAAGGTAGGGGAAATCTTCCAAAGACACCCAGAAAAATAGGTAGTGTCGGATTTACGTATAGCGCCTATCGAATACAATCCCCACCTTACTGGTTACCAACCATTTAGGTTATAAACCAAGTAATCAATGAGGTCCAGCAGAGGATGCAGAACACGGACGCCAGTTGCGAAGCTAGAGATTTGAGGTACTTCAGGTGACCAGAAGGGTGGACCTTCTGAAACGATTGATTTTCTTGCATTTGAAGGTTACAAGATAGCTGATGGTAGGATTATGGTGGCCAGATATGGACTGCCGCAGATTTGTTGCGTAGATTCAGAAATAGAAGGAATTTTGGTTTCCCGTAGGATTTGTTCGTTACGAACAAACCAGGTAAAGTTGAAGGCGGAGCGTAGTAGCAACAAGTATGTGCCATTCAGCTTTTGGATCCTGTTGGGGGCGGCGGAGCCCCAAATTGGAATGGCATAGGTACAGATGCTTCTGATGATGGCATTGAAGACTCGCTTCTTGGTGAACTGGGACATCTTTGGGTTGTTGAAGAAGGGCTCCAAACTGACGAAGACTCCAATAGTCTTGTTGCGAGTGGCGAGTTTGGTTCAGGTGAGACGTTTGTCGAAAGATGACTCCGAGGTATTTGGAAGAATTGCTTTAGTTGATAGGGTGTCCATTCACGATGAGCTTGGGAGGTTTGCGTATTTAGCGAGACAAGAAGGTGGCTTTAGATTTGGTTGAGTTGATGTTTAATTTTCATTTCCAGCACCAGTCTAGTACCAATGGAATGTACTTAAGTCTGGAAGAGGAGATGATCCTGGAGGATTGCAGAAATCCAACGTCATCTGCATATTGAACTGTGAGGATATGGTCATTTGTGGGAATGTCATGACAATATATGTTGAAGATAGAAGGTGAAAGTTTAGAGCCATTAGGGACCCCCGAGCGGATTGGATGAGAATTGGAAAGTGATTTTCCCACCCTGGTGACGATATTTCATCGGTGAGGTATGACTTGACTATGCCGATGAGGTATTGTGGAAAGTTGAGTTTGGTCATTTTGAAGATGAGGTCATCATGCCAGACTCGGTCGAATGCTCGTTTGCAATCAAGTAACAGCATGGAGGTGTGTTGAGGTTGTCCGCCAGGTATTCGGAGACTCGTAGAAACGGATGTGCCGTGCCGTGTCTCGGGCCGAAGCCATGTTGAAAGTCTGGTATGGTGTTGTTTTCAACGACGAACTTGTCGAGAAGAGTGAGGATGACACTTTCAGCTATTTTGCTTCGAGTTCAGAGTAGGCTGATGGGGCGGTGATTTGCGACGTCGGCGTCGCTGAGCGGTTTCCCAAGTTTTGGGAGAAAAATAATATTTATTTTTTTTTATACCTCCATCTTAGTTGACAACCAATAAAAAATTCGACAAATTCGTCAGATTTTTTTTTGTTGTTGTTTGTTTATTTAAGGTCGCTTCAACTATTTTGGTCATTAGCTACCGTCGAATCCGAAAACCCAGAAAAAAATCATAGGCTTTCATGGGATTCGAACCCAGGACCACTAGCGTATAAGGCAACTGTCTAGTCCACCACGCCACTAAGTGACCTATCGTCAGATTTGTTTTCGTCAAAATTCGCATCCAGTGTAACCGTAGCCTTGTTCATTCTCGTTGTAATTTTTGATGAAATATTAAAATCATTTAAAAGCTTCTTAAAGCTATAAACACTATAAGTGGAGACACCAAAATTAAATTCTACTATAAATGGTAATATGATTGGAATTGATCAATATGAATTTGAAACATTTACAAACTATTAGGTCAATAACATTTTTTTTTAAATTAAATTAATAACAAGCGGCAAGTTTATGATTTGCACCAAATGGTAGAAATACATGGTATTCCACTGAGAATAATGCTAATTTATTTTTTAAGAGAAATTTTACAATGATAATATTAAATTTCCGTGTTGTAGTCAATATTTATTTTTATAACGATATAAATAAATAATGGGAATTGTTTTTTGTTTGATTGGGGATTATATGCGATTGTATTATAATCAAGGACATCATAGTTGTGTTTCGTAGATAGAGAGGAATATTTTGTTTATTCTACGAATCCATTCTGAATACCGGTGTGTATTTATCTTGTGAAACACACGTTTCTACATTGGATGGTAATGATAGTCTTAGACATGGTGAGGCAAAACAGAATTACATAACGGGTTTGGGTTAAGATGTATCTAAGTATGTGCAAATTTGTTTTGAGGGTTTACGAATTCCCCCCGTGACGTAGGTAAAAGCCTTATCATACAAGCAAAGCGCGCGAATATTAGGTCGAGAGAGAGAGCTTTAAGGGCTGGCAGGCCATCACCCCGAGATTAACTTCAATTGAAATTTATGGTAATGGATGCGGCGAAATTTGTGTCTTAGGCAAACGAACGAGAGACACATAGAGAGTGAGCACATTTAATACTGAGAGTTGCGTGGGAAGGGTTTCCGTTCATACTCCAAAAGGAAGATGAATGAGACGAGATATACAAAAGAGACTGACACCAGGAGGCGCTGCTCATCTTATTTTCTCTCTTCTGTTTCTATTTGTGGCTGTGCGAGTTAAAAGAGCTTTCGGTATGGAATTGGTGTTCGAGAGGATAATGTGTACAAATTTCGGCTCTAGACAACAAGAAGCTATCGGGCATGCATGGAAGAGACGATCATTTCGTAAATACTACAGCTGTTGTGACATTTACTAATTATTCTGATAAATAATTAAACCAAGTCACGATTAATATAAATAATTTGGTAGGCGTGCCTGTAATTATTTATAGATTTTAAATTCAAAAAGGATTTTAGCTGGCAGTATTAAGGGTTGCGATTATTTTGTTAAATAAATGTGACATTTTTTAGACTTTACAGTTTCAAATTAAATATTCATATTTTAAATTCAGCTTGAATATTTTTCACATGCAAAATTCATTACTAATTATGACGACATTTTGTCACACCAAACTTCAGTTATTTATTTTGTATTTTAAATTGTTTAAAATATTAATTATATAATTTATGTAATCTTAAAGTAGGGGCTGAAGATAATTTATATACCTACTATCTATTTTCAAATCCAAAAAGTATAAGGAACCTGAAAGATAATTAATATAAGATTCATAAGATTCTATGGAGATTAAGATTAACATTTAGATTTACAAATAAGAAAAATTACTGCTGCGACGCGTCACAGTACTTTCTTTTACATGAAAATCGCTTTTGGTTAAAAGAACATAAACAAAGCCCACAATTGGATGAAAAAATGATGAATCGAATAATACTTAAATATCTACGAATATATAAACATTAGGGTGTCCCTTATTTTTCAAAGTTAATATTTTTTAACGCATACGTCTTAGTTTTGTTCATGTGTTTCTCAAACACTCAAAAATAAATTTTTACCTCATTTGGAGAACGATAACCCGTGCCGACTTGCATCAAAACATGTCATACAGGTAACGCCGAACTAGCAGCGTGCACCCGTCGTATTTGTCATTTGTTCACAGTAACTCTCGTGATTAACATATTGTTTTAATGTTAAAAAAATGGCATTGGAATTAAGAAGCAATAAAAAAATTATTTTCTTAGTTGGTGACGTGAACCATCAAATAACTGGAGTAAAGTTACCATCTAATCGTCAAGTTCTTGCAGTCCTCTTTTTTAAATTTCGCAAAGTTAAATTTACTGTTAATGAAAGCGCAAATCTTGCCGTTCGAGAGTGTATTATATTCTGGGAAAAAGCGAGAATCCCTACCAGAGCTGTGCCTAACTGTGTAAAAAAAAAAAACTTGTGGATCTTCATCCTGCTAAGAGAGGGTTACAAAAAAAATTAAAAAAAAAAACAGAAGATGTTTACAAGCGCCGTGCGGAGGACTTTCAAAATAATTTAGATAATTTATTCGATATAGCACACGCAATTAATGCTTTGGAATGGATAAAAATAGAAGAAAATAAAATCTTTTTATAAAAACAAAGAGAACCAAAGCGTCCAGGATGTTTAGCGAAAGTAGCTATAAGTTAGCCGAGAAAGATAAAAGAACAAGACAGAGAAAATTAAAAGAAGATAAAAAGACAAGAGCAAATGTATTCCGAAAGTTTGTCGTCATTTTTAACTTCAGATTTTATATATTACAAGATTTTATCGAAACGCAAGAAAATCCCAACCAACTTACCAGCTCTGACGAAAGCCTTGAGGAACCCTTGCGTTCGACATCTCAAATGGTACGTTCTCTAACAACTTCAAAAAGACTAAGGAAAAACTTCAGCTCTCCTAAGTTAGTTGCCGCTTTTTTTCCGTTTTGCGGGTCCCAGGATATTTTTTCCTTTTATCACTGCGACCAAAGAGGTCTATTATGATGTGACCTTCTGTGTTCACTAGGAGAGCTCCAGGATTTTAAAGAAAGCCAGCGCCTGCTTAGGGGTTGCCGTTGCTATCTCGCACAAAATGTGTTCCGCCGTTTCTGGCACTTTCCAGCAGAGACGACATATGTTAGTGTCGGCTTTACCGATCTTGTGAAGATGGTAATTCAGGGTACAGTGGCCCGTATAGAGGTAGTTGCCGCTTTAGATAGATGTCAATTAAGCATAAGGGACTCTGTCTTTATACTTCAGGCTGTAGTAGAAGCCCTAGATCTCAGCTGTGATGAGTTCCCGATAAATATCGTCTATTCAACGCATTCGCACAGAGTAGAAAAGATAGAGCGGAAGCTATAAAATTAGATTTTCAGAATAATTTGCCTGAAACGGTGACCGTTCACTGGGATGAGAAATTATTACCTGGACTAGACTTGAGAAGTTCTAAAGAAGAACGCCAATTCTTATTTCATTTGGAGAAAAGGAACAACTTTTATCTGTGCCCAAACTGGAAAGCTCTTCCGGTCAAAATCAAGCTAAAACTGTTTTAACTGCACTTCATGCCCTCGAGGACAAAGTACAAATAATGTGTTGTGAAACAACTGCATCTAATACAGGGCGACTGAAAGGAGCCTGTGTACTTTTGGAACAAAAACTACAGGGAATTATTACTCTTTGCTTGCCGCCATCACGTTTACGGACTGGTTTTAAAATGAGAGATAAGAGCACAAATTTATTTGCGCGTTTAAACATTGATACTTTCTTGAAGCGACCCGTTTCTACATGGGAAGAAGGTGTAACCTATTTGCAAGCAAAAATAAGGGTGCTTTCTTTAAGGACCATTAATGATACAGCTGAAAGAGCTGTAAAACGTATGCAAGATTTCCATGGTTTAGTCACTGCAAAGGAAGAACATAAACAATGTTTGCTGCGCTGTGTATAAGAGCATAGAAATCTGTATCCAGACTGTAAGAAAGAGATCTTTAAAAGAAAATATCTTTCCTGATTTGTGATGTTCTTTTGATTAATAAATACCTCGTTGCTAACTTTCTCTTCGATTATTATTTTTATACAATATAAACATTTTATTTTATTTTATTATACATACACAACATTAAGCGTTAAAGACAAAGGTTTTTATAATCTTCAAGGCTCTGTCGGCACGGGTTAATGTTAACATATAAGGATAAAATTTCG
This sequence comes from Sisyra nigra, assembly GCA_958496155.1. Taxonomy (NCBI): domain Eukaryota; kingdom Metazoa; phylum Arthropoda; class Insecta; order Neuroptera; family Sisyridae; genus Sisyra; species Sisyra nigra. Next base: position 36,427,557 of record OY292318.1, read on the forward strand.
TATTTGATTAAGTTTAGGTAGTTTAAAAAGAATTAAGGGGTATGCATTTCGATATCTAAAAAAAAAAAATTTTTTCTCCCATATAAGGGACACCCTAATAAACATATTAGTTTAAGAGCTAGCGACGTTTTCGAGAGAGAATTTTAGTTCGGCCAGTTTTTATATATGTTATCTCTCCTACTATCCCGAATATCATACGGGAACTGTCGGTAGGGGTGGTTGCGTTTATTAGTGCGCATCGCACCTGTACAGGTAAAATATTGAAATTTGCAGAAAAAAGAAAAAGTATCAGATGAAATTTGCAGATTTTGCATAAAAAATGTCCAGTGACTAATGTGCCGACATGTATACAATAAGCTTTACAAGCTTGTAGCGGGCAAACCAGCAATTATAAGAAAATTAGTCACTCGACATTTTTTATGTAAAATCTTATTTTCTACAAATTTCATCTGAAACTTTTTCTTTTTCTGAAAATTTCAATATTTTACTTGTACAGGTGCGATGCGCATTAATAAACACAACCCCTCCCGACAGCCAGACCGTATAGTCCGTATGATGTCCGAAATAATGCGAGAGATAACATATATAAAAACTGGCTGACCTAAAATTTTTTTTTTCGACGTCGCTAGCTCTTGTACTATATGCACACAGCCTCTATGTATTTAAAAACTCACATCCTTAACCCCAATAGCATCATTATTTGAATTTTCATAGGAAAAAGTTTCAAATAAAAATTGTAAGCATTGATGAGTCTAAGAAATATAGTAAGTTTAATGAAAACTTTTGAAGCCGTTTTCGAAACAGTTTGAAAAAACTCAAAAACCTATGATATAAAAGGTTTGTTCCAATCATCCAGCTATGGCGATGCACAAACATTAACCAACAGACAAGGACTAAGAAAATCATAAAGCAAGGGCTTGACCCTAATTTAAAACTGGTTTTGCGGTGTTTAAACACCTCCAAATCAGTGCCTGGGCGAGCTATTGCCACAAAAATGTACGTTCATAGCTCGGCTCTCGGCCTGGGGCGGCCAAACGGCCAAGGGCTGGGGCGGCCAAACGGCCAAGGGCTGGGGCGTTTCTTCACTCACTCTTGTCTCTTGGTAAGTGTACCTTGCTTTTTGCCTTACACGGACGTGTTTTGCTTCAACGTTTGGAACAAACCTTATAATCGCTTGTTACGCCGTTGCACGAAAATGGCCGTGCATGGATGGTCGCATGGAACGAACCTACTGAAGCAGTTCTTCACTCACTCTTGTCACTTGGTCAATGTTGTCTTCCTCTTTGTCTGTTGGTCAATATTTGTGTATCGCCATGTATATTTTGACCCGATGACAATACTTCTTTAACTACGAGTATATCGAAGTAAAGGAAAGTAAAAAGATAGCAGTTTTTTACTACACTTAAATTACTAACTAACTTACTAACTTACTACTTACTAACTAAAATACTAAAGTACCTACTTAAATTGAGTGTATAGGTGAAATGTTACAACTATATCATGTCCATTTTACGATATTAAATTATTTACGATATTACATTTTGTATACACGTATTACACGTCTATTCCTAATGACAGTGTAAGTTTAATTAGAAGATTATAAGACTCATTTTCTGTTCAGTAAATTTCTTAGGCACTGTTCATAAACTACGTAGGGAATTTAGGGGGAGGGGTAGACTGAATATTATCAATTCTTTATATCGGCATGGGCGGGGTAGACATTCTGATTTTACGTATTATGTATTTTGAATTGAAAATTTTACTATTTCGCACTAAGTATCGCTCTGATTAAACGGTTATTTTATAAGTATGTTCATTTTTTACGAAAATTTCTTATGAAGGGGAAGGGGTGAGTAGTTGTATTTTTTTGATTTCTTACAATAAAGGGGGGGGGGGGTAAATAAGCCACCGAAACGTCTTACGTAATTTATGAATAGCCCCTTAGAGTTAATGTTTAATTTGGGAAATTACTTTATGTGTCTACCAAAAGATGGCGCTGGTTTTATATGAAATGTAATAGATCAGCCGGTGACTGTTTAATTCTAAAGGATAGGGTATTATTTGACCTATCATCCCAGAAAGAATACCAACTCAATTCACTTTAGTCTTAAAGATCTTCAAATATTCATAGAGGTTTTTAGTTTTCCAACACGTTTAGGAGAACCTTGTTCTTATGCAGTTTTCACGAGTGAATCATTTCAAGTTAAATTTAATCGATAATAAGCCAATTTAATTTGAAATTTTTTTGTCGTTGCTGTGGTTCTGATACTGAACTGGTGGTTAAATAAGTAAGTGAAGGCTGCAAAAAGTGACAACAAACTGTAATAGATAGTGACGATAGTAGTGGATATGATCTCGATGCTTACAGTACAGTTTTTTTTTTACTTCAAGTACAACCCTTTTCATTTGAAATAACACTGTTTTATATATCTTCCGAAATATCTGCTGCGAGGCGTCACAGTACTTTCTTTATGAAACTCACTATTACTTAAAAGAGCTAAAAAAGCTTAAGTGCTTAAAAAACACTTTATAACTTATAACTTTATAAACAGAACTAAATGCATATAGGCTTTGTAAATGTATAAACGAGCTCCCACTTTTAACCCCAGAACCTCCCTTTCACGAATTTTCCTAGGAAAACGTTTCAAATAATAAGTGTTATAGTTTTAGGCATCAATGAGCCTAAGAACTATAGAAAATTGCTGGAGGCGTTTTCAAAAAAAAAAAAAAAAAAACTGAAAAAGCTCAAAAACCCTGTAATAAAGTGGAGCTTCCGGTTAACCGATTTCAACCAAAAGCTTTGCGGCACAACTAGATATAATATAAGGGATAATTTCCGAGTTTTTTTTTTGTCTTTTAAGCCGCTTAAACATCTTAGGACATATCACGACTGTCTAAATATAGAAAATGTTTATAATTCACAGATCTGAGAATATCTAAGATTTCTTGGGAATCGAACCAAGTACCACTGACGCATGGAGCAGAACTCTAATAGATCTACCCATATTGACATCTATCACTGCACCACTTAAAGTAGATGCAGCCAACTTTATAAACATCCTCATGTAATAATCATTACAATTAAGTGACGTTGTTGTGGCAACAGATTCGTTGATGATATCTACCAAGTTTGAGTTATCTGGTAGATCTGCTTATGGCTAAATCTCTGACACATAATTTCGTTATCGAAAATAATTTTCTTATAAGATTCAACATTGTAGAATATAGCGGCACGAGTACAATGTGGTGGCTGTTGATTGTGCAATATCGCACACTTCCGGCGCGACTGACATTATCCATTGTTAACCAAGCATTTTCCAGTTTATTTTCTCCCAATATCCAATGAAAATATTAAATAACTATTATTTTAAATAAAAAAGTTGTATTAGCAGTAAAGCAACTTTACTAATAAAGATTGCGTAATTATTTTTTGGGTAGATGGAAAACACCAAGATCTATTATTTCAGTGAGACAAAAGCTTATAATCTTATTTTTTCTAAAGTACAATTAATTATTTGGCATGCTTTAGTAAAAATATTGAAGAAGTTTTCTTTAATTCAACCTAAGATGCATTTATTACTAACTTATTGATACAAGATCATAATTTAGAAGGCATTTATCATATCAATTTTAACGTTATAAGCTGCAGTTATAAGACTGAAGTCGTCTAAGACGACTGATGGTATCTTGAGTCTTGATAGCAAATACCCTGTTTTAATAGGCAAATACCTTAATGAGGCCAAGTCTTGTCTAATAAGATGGGATTAAAACTCATGTTATAGAGCTTATGTTATAGACATGTTATCTACATTCGTCGATCGTACAAATTGTTGTGGTAATTACTTTTCTGTATATTGTGAACAATAAATAAAAAGTATAACAAAATTAAAAACCGACTTCAAAATAAATAAAAAATCTTAAACAAAAATGCACTAAAAAGTGAAAAAATAAATGCGAATCCTTGCAGTGTCTACAACTTACAAATTATTAGAATGATACAATGTAAAACTATTGTTATTTTTGGAGTTGGTGTCAGCCAATGAAATACGATTACATTGGTACTTAGCAATAAGCGAGAATGCCTTATGATTTTTATTTTTCAAATTAACTTTTATGCAATATACTGAAACTGTGACTTTATTTATCGACCTTTAAACTACAAAATACAAATAACTAATAAAACATTTTTACAAATGAACATAAATATTTATTTCCTTGGCTGACAACAACTCCAAAAATACAATAGTTGTACATTATATCATCCTAATAATTAGTACGTTGTAGACACTGCAAGGATATGCAATACGGATTTTATATATAAAATTTATAATACGTGGATTTTTTTCTTCAAATTGTAATGTGAACAATTTAAAGGTATGATGTACGAAATAGAAAAAAAATTATCGAAATCGGGTTGGCCATGAAAAATATATTTCTTCCCTATTTTTGAAGTTATACTTCTTTAGGCGCGTTATGAAAAAAATATGAGAGTGAATTTTAAGATGCGCGCGCATCTTGAGCCAAAAATTAACAAAATGAAGTTAGTCGCAAAACCACTGGGTTTCCTGGCACACTTAATTTAAAATTTTTGTTGTATTTATTTTCTAATTTATTTATTTTTATATTTAAATTAAAAATAAATATATACAAATAGCGCATATTATTGATACATAAGTTATTACTTTTCTCGAATTTTGCAGTAGCTGTTATACCTACTACTTTGAGTTTTGTGATGAAAATGACGTCTGCATCGCGGCGCGGTTTCAGAAGCATTAGTAGCGTTCTATTTTATCATCACAAATTAACAAGATATAGTTGCCCACAAAACGGCTCGATATTTTTAACTAAGCGCGCGTAATTTGAATTTTTGTTGTATTTATTTATTAATTTATTAACTTTTATATTTAAATTAAAAATAATTATATATACAAATGACACATATTATTAATAAATAAGTTATTACTTTTCTCGAATTTTGCAGTAGCTTTTATACGTACTATTTGAAGTTTAATGATGAAAATAACGTCTGCATTCCATGCATAATCTTAGTTATCACGAAATCTGGGATTCTGAAATGATTCAACCATCTTAGAATAATAATTTAGTAACACAAGATATCAATAAGATTAAGATATTTTCTTTGAAAAGTAGCTACTTACTTTATTTTGCAATTTTTTTGAAGCTTCGTTTTTATGGCATGCATGAATTTTTAACCAGAAAAATGATCCTGACAAATTTTATAAACGTCTTTCAGTTTTCTTTGGATATTATTTATTGATACAAATTAAAATATTATTCTCTTAATTTTATTTTTAATAATTATATCTTTAAAATATATATATTATTATTATTATTAAATATTAAATTACAGTTTTTTAAAATTGATTATTTGAATAAAATTAATAAAAACTAATTTTTAATGGTACAAAAGAAGTATAACTTTTCATGCGCGTACATAAATACACGCAACCACTTTTTTAACTCTTTATGAATGGAATTTTTTCTCATAAAAATGAATATGAGATTAATTTAAAATTATGTTGTTACCAAAAAAAAAAAATAATAATCGCAATCGAGCTATCCAATAAGAAGTTAATATTTCATCCCATAGTTTTCAACTCTTTAGAATAAATGATTTCCTTAAAATTAAAATGAAACCACACAAAAAGCACCAGCTTTCAAATAATCAAATAATCATCAAAATTGGTCCACCCAGTCGAAAGTTCTGAGGTAACAACCATAAAAAATACTGTCAAATTGAGAACCTTCTCCTTTTTTGAAGTCGGTTAAAAACGCTTTTCGCTAATTTTGTTAATTTATAAAATCACAAATCTTTCATAGAAAAATTTTAGATAACGAAAGGAAAAATTTTTTATATCTTGTTTAAGCATTTCCTCATTTTCCATATTTTTTCAGAAAGCAATTATAATGAATGTAATAAGATTTACAAAAGAGAAAGATGGATTTACATTTCAAGTTTTCCATTTTCTTTAAATAAATTATTTGTATATTGAAGAGTTTCTTTTAGCTCTTGTTTAAAGGAATACATTTATTTATAATACAAAAGTATTGGTAGTAGAACCCTAATAACGCTCAGCTAACACGCACTTGACCAACTTTTTTTCTCGTTGCCGTCGTTTCAACTTTTTAGATACAAACTTTTTGCAGTAACTTTTCTCGGCTTTATTTTAAGATAAAACGCCGACGAAAGACATGACTAAGGTAAATTCTTATTTTACAATGTCAGTGTAATGTATAAATAAAGAATCCACCTGTTCCCGACATGTATCTTAAAAAATATATGCTGGAACGTTCCCACTTTCCCTTTACTATTCCTGGGTATTTATGGGACACGAGAATGATTAAATGAAATGAACGAGGCTATCGCGAGAAAAATACAAACTTTGATGTCACCAGTAAGACATGCGATGTGGTCGTATTGCCCACTTCAGCCTATAGAATTTTTCCTCAGCTACGTTTATGGATCTCAAAGGAATAAGTATTGCGAATATATTCACATATTCTCTCATAAAGAAAAATATCTTCAAAGACTTGAAATTTTCAAACTGGAAAACTTCTAGAGGTGTTAGTTACTTAACACTTTAAAAATTAATGTGTGGTTTTACGAAACCACGATGCAAGTGAAACTTGTTTCAAACTATAGGCATTTACGTAGGTAACTGTAAATTTTCGGAAAATTATTCGATTTAGGGTATGAAAATAAACGATATAATTGATTTTCTAGGTTTTGCATCTAACTCCATTTGCTACGCACAATTTTTCTACTACTTGCAACTAATTTTGAATTTTCTTTATTGATGTTAATAAAATTGTTTTTGGACGAAAGGGCCAGAAAGGGCTACACACTAACACAAACATCATACTAAACAACCCATCGCTCCGACATACATAAATATGCACCAGCAGCAAGTTCTAATCATTTTAATAAATTCATTATAAAAATTAAATCAACTCACCAAGAGCCTTTTTCCTGTCTCTATAAGCACGAACTCTGTCGGCAGTCTTTCTCTTACGGCGTAAAACTAATTCACCGTTGAATATTTTTGCACTATTCTCAAGTGATCAAGTGAACAAAAACATTTATATCAATATACTGATCAAAACACACAAATACCAATACAAATATGATTGACAATTAATGACAACTTATAATATACTAAAATGTTGTGATGGAGAGGAAAATAGCCATCTTACTTATATTAGAATTGTTCTAGACGTTGAAGCAAAACCGTCCACGTAAGACAAAGATCAAGGTACACTGACCAAGAAACAAGAGTGAGTGAAGAAGTGAGTGCGTTTGGCCGCACCAGGCCGAGAGCCGATCTATGATCGTACATTTTTATGACTATAGCTTGCCCTGGCACTGATTTTGAGGTGTTTAAACACCGCAAAACCAGTTTTAAATTAGGGTGAAGCCTTTGCTTCATGATTTTCACTCACTCTTGTCTCTTGGTTAATGTGTCTTACTCTTTGTCATTCGATGGACGTGTTTCAACATCATCCAATGTACAAGTGGAACAAACCTATTATAAACGTGAAAGTTTGTGAGGATGTATGTTGCTCTTTCACTCAAAAAATACTGAATGAATCTGGATGTAATTTGGCATAGATATAGATTATAATCCAGTTTAACATATAGTATACTTTATTTCCAGAAAAAATTTATGGTTTCCGTGGGATAGATATGTTTTTTTTTGTCACAGAGTCAAAGTTTGATATAATTTTTGCAATATGGTAGTTTGGGGGAGAATGATATAGCTTACTTTAAGCTCTTAAGGCTAGAATAATGCATGGTTCCCATGGGATGGCAAAACAATTATATCCTACAGGAACCGTACATTTAAAAAGTTTCGGTAAAGTTCGTGAAATATAATTTTAACGCATTTTCCTCCAATTTTACACAATAACGAAAGAAATCTCTACAAAGTTAAAATTAAAAAATTGACAAATTTTACTGGAAAATAAATATGAATTTTAATTTAACCCCTAATAAAATTAATTATGAAATTGTTTAAAATATTTGAATTTCTTCATTGTTCATTGTTGAAGATATTAATTAGAAATAAACGTATTAAAATAATAAACTAAAAATTTCAAAAAATAAACAATTATTTAACGGAAGGAATTTTATTGAAGTTTTGCTAAAGATCGTGTAGGATAGCTACTAATCTATTCTTTTAAGGGAACATCCATTAATTACGTGAGGCGTTCAGGGGCTGATGGGGTCGAGCCGAATCTCATCTAATCTTACTTTAGGCAAAGGGAAAGTCTCGCAAATATCACGTATTTTTTGTTTTGAAAAATATCACATTAGATGGCGGGTGGGGGGAAACGGTTATGCCAAATCTCATGACATACTACAAGAGGAGAGGGATGTGATTTCAAAAATTGCAAAAAAACGCCTCACGCAATTAATGGATGCCCCCTAAAATAGCTTTACGGTTTTAAATGACATTTGGTATGAACGATTTTCAAGTCCTAAAGGAAGAAATACAATTAATTTTTTAAGCTGATGTGAGACAGCTAACATCTCTTTCTTGAAAAGTATTTTTACGAATTTTGATAAAAATTCTTTGGATGTAAAGTCTGAAAGTATCTATCATTTTTTTCTGTCAAAAAGATTATTTTTTATATTTTGCTATGAACGTTGGGAATCTTTTAATCAATCAGTTAAATTTAGATACACTCAGCGAAACGAGCGGGTATCAGCTAGTTCAGCAATATAACTCGCGCAACAACCCTGGTAATACGACATGGTATAACTAACAAGCTTTTCGAACTCTGTCGAACACTTGCCGATTCTCTGGCGAGAATTTAACACAGATTTAGCGCCATGCTAAAGACAGGCCAAAATTTGAGATGATGTATGAAAAGTTTCACTTTAAAAAATAAATTTCTTATAAATTTTTATTGTGAAGCATTTACAGTAAAATAGCAGCTTAATATCAAGTTTCGAATCGTAATATTTCAGGTATCAACCAAGGTAATTAATCAAGCAGAAGCTGTATTGTCCCTCATGAATCGGATTATGTTGTACAACATGATCCTAAATTATCAAAGCTTATTTGCAGGTTATAAATGAATCCAATGCACATACAATATATTGAGTGGGGTTAGGCTTATTTCCACCCTTTGACCCAATAGACTTTGAGTTGAACAGACTTCCCGTATATGCATAGAAAATCTCAGTTCTACGATTAAACTCAATTACAAATAGATTTCAGCGATAGTGTGATTGAGTTATCGATTTAATTGGTAACGATATTGACATGGGGGGGGGTTTAAATTAAAATTGACTAGGCATTGATGTGTACCGTTTAGTAAACTTAAAATCTTTACAGCTTACCAACTATGGTGAGGATAATAACAATAAAATTGGTGGTGTTACGAGCTCGTGTCGTACGTAATGAAATTTAACAAGCGATAAATGCCCATTCGACAGCGACGCTATTTTCATCGTGTTCAAGATATCGTTTACACGTTTGCTAACTTTTCGGAATTTCTGTAAAATTTTGAAAGTTTACTTCGTAGCACGAAGAATATGTAAGGGAAATGGGTAGATTTGTGTGAATGAAGAGGATGAGAAACGAGCGTAAGAATGATTGTAGACGAGAGAACGCTTTCATCGCAGGTTTGATAGCGTTTTGTGCATTCATTCGGAAATGATCGAATGAAAACGCGCACATCGTCATACCATCTCGAATATCAAACGATTTGTTCGCAAAATAAAATATTAAATATTATCAAGAACATTTTTAAAAAAAATCAAACGGGAGTTTTTCTGAAACGAAAATAATTTAAAGTTAAAAATGAATAGTGGCATAAAGAGAGCTGCTGGAGATCAGAAGTTGGCAAACGGTAAAGAATTCAGCAAAGCAAATCTATCCAGTTAGATAACTTTCTTTTGTGGCATTTTTCAAAAGTTTGTTGATAGAAAAAGGTACAAACTGTTCAAATGTTCACACACTATATAAAATATCAGCCAAGAACATAACTACCTCGTATAGAAATTTATTAATATATTTTTTAAAATTAAATTTATCTGTTCAACGGTCGAATTTATATTTTCAAGCGGTTGAAAATACCTCCAACTCTTACAAGATTTTCTCTCAAAACTCAAACTTCAACATTCGTGAATGAAAAGAAAATTCATCTTTGGAAAATCTCGGTGCAACCAAGTTAATTTAAAACAGCTTATTGAGTTTTTCTCAAAAATAAAACAACACAATACATCATATATTATTTAATTATTGTGAGAAAATTTTATACTCAAGAACTTTATGCAACTACATTAAAATTTAAAGCCTTTTGTTTCTCAATAATCGTAAACGAAAGTAATTATAAAACATTAATTATATAAATTTTAATTATAAAAGCTTTGGTGATTGCATTGCAATAGATAGTTACGAAGACATGAGATTTCGCAGTTGTCAAAGTTTGAGGTTTGAATATTAAATTTTATAATTATAAGTTTGGCTAACTTTTTCTACTTTAATTAATAAAAAACCTATAACAAAGGGGCTTACGTAAGATAAGCTTAAGATTAAATTGTAGCCTTGGAATACAAGTTTTGGATTTAAGTTAATATTTTAGATATTAAGGTATTTAAAAAAAGAAAGATTTTCAAAGAATATAAGAAAGAATTTTTTATAAGATTGGAACCTTAAAAGATAAAAAATAGAATTTATCTTCATTTGGAAAATAAGTGATGCGTAGCCACTTGATTCAAAAATCCTGGACGAAAAGTTTTCATTATTATTTATTTGGAATGACTAACTTATCATTTATTCACTCTCCTCTTTTCCTCAGAATTATAGAAATTGAAAATGCATTGCTATTTGCATTTAAGTGTGATAATACATTTTTACAATTATAAATATTTGATAAGATAAAGAAATACTCTTGAATATTAAATTAAGAGTTTAATAAATAATACTTCTAAAAATTTGTATTGCTTAGAATTTAAACTGTCTATAAACTGTACTTAAAGTCGGATTGCTAGGCAATGGTTCAAGCTAGAGGCATCATGTTCTTGTGATTGGTTGTAAAAACGTACATAATAGCTTTCGAAGAAAAATGCATGGATTAGGAGTTATAGTATATATTTATGTATAGTTGTAAAGTAAATATAGTTTATATAACAGGTTATTTGTTGTCGCTCTTATTGCTAAATGGGTTGCTAACCATTACTCCTACGAGAAAAAATTGTATGTATGTTTGTGAGTAATTTAATTAGCTTCAACTAACGTGCAAAGCGGGGTCTGTAAGCCTCGTAGTTCTCTCAAAATCTTAAAAAAAAACCCTAAAAAATAAAATTTCATTTTCCCAGAGATGTAAATTGACACTTTTTTGTTGCATAAAGGGATTTTTAAGCATGTATGACCCCGGCTGGGCTCATCCACATTGCCAGTCGGCAAGATCCTGCCCCCGGAGAGCTAATAAAACACCTCCCTTGTAAATGCAAGAAGGGTGCTGGGTAGTGGCTGCATTTGCCTGAAAGCAGGGCTTAGATGTTCTCCCATGTGTGCTATCTGCTCTGGGGAAATGTGCAAAACTGCAATGAAGAGGACGACAGTGACAAGTCTCAAATAAATCTTGACGTTCCACCAATACTGGAGTACCCACCAAAATGCGATTTTCCCTTATATGGCTTCTCTAAAATTTTAAGAGAACTACGAGGCTTACAGGTCCCGCTTTGTACTTAATTTAACGCTAATTAGGATCAACGGTTTCGACGCAACTTCAATACAAAAAAGGTCTAAAACTAAAATTTTCACTTTTGAAAAAACTGGCCTATTACAAAGTACCGTTACTCAGTGACATAATAACGTGCAGAGCTCCGGGTGGGCTTAATTTGTAATAAATTTTATGCTCTTAAAAAACGTGAAGAATAACTTTCGTAGAAAAATGTATGAATTAGGAGATACCAAGCAGAATCTGAAACAAGTTCAACATTTTCACGGTTTTTTCTCAATAAAAATTTTTCCACAACTTTTTGGGAGTTGCAAAATTGAGAATACATAGCCCCAATGGGTCCAAACAACATATTTTTCCCAGCTGAGATTTTTATCTAATCTAAAAAATTTAAGGTGTTTTGTTGAATACTCTTTTTTGTAACATTGTAATTTTCCCCAAAAAAACAAGGTAATAACAGGGTTTGTCCAGGGTAAACTTGAAAACAGCTGAGCTGATTTCAATGGAATTTTTACATAAAGTTATTAAATATTGTAACTTTTTTTTACATTATGGGCTACTTTAAATTTCGAATACTTTTCCCTGTCTGTTTGTTTGTTCTTGGCAAACTTGAAAACGGCTGGTCCGATTTGGACGAGATTTTTACTACAAGTAGTAAATATTACAAAAATACTTTTTATTCCGAAAAAACATTGCTTTTCTGAGAAAAAAAAATTTAAACTATAAAAACTGTGCAACGAAAAACATACATCGGCAGGCAGTTGTGATACAATTTACATATACCATATCATATCGTAAAGACGATATGATTTTAATCTATGTTATTTGTTATTCTTATAAATTATTGTTCGCAAATTTGAAAATTATAACCATTATAGAAGTAAAGCGATAGGTTAAATTCTAAGAAACCATAAATCCATTGTGAATTTATGGGTAGTTAATATATTATTTATATTTCGGCTGAGTAAACGTTCAAATTATCGAGGGAGGGGAATGAAATCCTCTGCAGTCAATATGATTCCAATCATAAAATTAAATATCTTAGTTCCAAAATGACCCCCGTAAGAATAAATGACCAAATCAGACAGTTGGACTTAAGTGATCCCAATTAGGAGTTTGGCTAAGAGAGGTGAAGCCGTAAGGCAGAGCCCCCAGAACAAAAAGAAACACAGCCCAACTTATTTTTCAAGAGAAAATAGCAAGATATGTGATCACCGCGTTGTTTTTTTACTAAAAAACTATATTTTTAATTTTCAATTTATTTTAGCAAGATCTATAAGAATTTGTTGTCTAATCTTGGACCCCGGGAAATAGCAGACTTGCCGATAAGACATAATGGAGCTAATACTATATCCTAGAATTATGAATCTAAAGCAACCAAACCTAATACCTCAGATCTTAAGATAACACATTAAATATTATTTATCCTAAAAAAGGTACACTTCCTGAAGGATAGCTACTAATCCATTCTACTAAAATTAATAAATGATTGCATATGACATTTGGTGTGAAAGGTTCTCAAGGCTTAAAAATTTCTTAATATTTTACGATATTCAAAAAATCGTAAAGATCCTACCTATAAGATAGCTTATACCTGCTCTTGAAAAAGTAGTTTATCGCATTTAAATGAACTTTCTATGAAATAAAGGTCTAGAAACACCTTTTTTTGTTAAAATAGCTGAATTTCTTGTTTTGGGTAAAGTTTTCTATTCTTCAATCAGATTAATTTAGATACGCTCAGCGAAACGGGCGGGTATCAACTAGTAGAGAATAATATTGTAGCCTACGAGCTTTTATAATTTAAAAAATAATCTCAGCCAGTTTAAAAATACTAGGTACTTCATAATGGGTTGGCGTATATTAAAAAAGCTTTAAATACTAAATCGATTGATAAAGCTAGAAAAATGTCATTTCGATAAATTGAAAATGTTGAAAAATCAGAACCATCTGCTAGCTAAGTTACATTGATTTAAAATATATGGCTGCGAAATAAAAAAGTTATCGACTCCATTATGATGTGAATTGAAGATAATGGAAAGGACTCGGAAAAAGGAATGCTGTATAAGAGGAAAATGTTGTGTTGGTAGACAAGATGAAAACAGCAAAATTTGCACGCGGAAGGAGAGAAAACCACACGCTCGAATGATAAGACAACGAATCAGATACAAAGAACAAATGGGAAGTAAAAAAAAAAAAAATGGGGGAGACCTGAAAAGAGATCTGGGGCGACAGGAAAGGGGAAAATCACGACGCGTCTGAATATACGATTTTATTTCCTCGAAACAAACCAATGTTGGGTAGCAGTTTGTTGATATTGGTAAAAATCTGGATAGTGAAAAAACAACGACATTGGAAAGAGGTAACCAATGGAGTTCAAATTGGTGTAGATGAGGGTGCTGCGACTATATATAAGGTTCAACTTCTTTCCCATTTTCCGCCGTCTCCATTCCAATGAATTCTTTTTTGTTTTATACGACTTGGAAAAACTGTTTTAGTGATTTGTTCCAGCTCTGGAAAAATACATTTATATATATATCCGAGTCATTCACTGGAAAAACACATGCATTCTCCTCAGTCTCGTTTTCGCGTTTTCTTTTTTCCTTTTATTTCTGTTACAATAAACAATTGTTGCTTTATTTATCACGACACGTATGCAATAGAACACCTCAAGATAGAGGCACCAAAGCTCAATAAAACGGGATGTGTGGCGTTCACAGCGCAAAAATTCTGATGGAACGAGAAAATGCAAGGCCTCAAACAATACCTTTGCGTTTCGTCTCTTTTCAAAAGCATTTATTGTTTTTCTTCTTTGTCTACGGGGCAATAAAATATTTTTAACGGATTTTCGACACGCACGTCATTACAATTTTAAGAAAAACCCGAGTTCTGTTGTCCGTCTGGTTGCGCGGCGTAATAAATCTAAATGTGAATATAAAAAAAAGTAACACGGCACACACAATTTCGCTATATGTATAAATAAATAAAAACTTGAGTGTTATAAATGTAAATAAAAAAATAGCAGAAGCAAATCTGCTGTTTCTGTTTTACGTACGTTAGGGAAAATGGCTCTACGTATGAATAAAATATGGCAAAAGTCAATGTTTTCAGGACCGAAGTGAGTTATTTGTCTCGTATTCATTCGTGAATTTGAGCGAAACGCGGAGAAAATGGCCCAGAACGGAGCCAAGGATTTTACAACGATATGGATACATCCCCATTTCCTTGTCTCATCACTCCACTGTCTCTCCTTTCTTATTATTAGCATGCTTCTTTTTTGTTATTTCACCATATTAAAGGAAAACTTTTGAAATTTATTAGTACAATTTGTACAATTTCCGGTTCAGCCATTTTCTTTGTCAACCAAAAAAAAAAAAAAAAAACGGGGGTGGCGTGGGAAAAGAGCTAAAAACAAAAACAGAATGGCCATCTTGAGCTGACATATTCTAAATAATCAAATTAAATAAGAGAAGCAATTGTTTTTTCCTTTATATTCTCCCGTATTTCTCCACAGAGAAAACAGGAAGAGGAAAAAAAAAGGTTCTAATCTTCTGCCCTCTCAAATCCTTTTATTACGCACGCCGAGCCGTCGGTTGGGAAGACCCATTTATTTCAATATATATATACCTACATGTACGAGTAAATTTTACGCCAACATTGTTGGTGCGGTATAATGAAAATACGGCTGGCACCAACAAAGGTAAATACATCATTACTCATTCGAAATCCTATTAAATGACATCGGTAATTATATTAGAGGTTGTGATAAACGATACATATACGAGTACACATGCCGGCATTGAGTACGATGCTTACGTTTTCGAATCTGATTTTCTCTCGAATATGAAAATCGGAAAGCCACATTCAAATAATGCAATCAGCCTTTCAAGTATTATCTCATTTGATCTATTCAAACTTGCAAATGAATCAGCAAATAAGTAAATAATGCTTGCCAATCGTCACAACATGAGATATATATATAGTATATAAATATTTGATCTTAGTTTCGACAAGTCCATTAAAACCACTTAAATATTACTAAAGTGATGCCATCATTTCATTCACTTGCAGATTAGAAGCAAATTAAATTGAATCTCAATAAAAGTGATTTTGGATCGATTTTCTTGTTTACAAGTTAAAACTTTAAGAGGGTAGTCTAGTCTGGAAATTTGAAAAAATCAACTTTTATTTTCTTTCATATTCTCACGGACTTGATAAGCAGAGGGGTTGGGTCTATGTTTGTGTGAGCGTGAAGGATGGATAAAGGTGGGGCGTAGTCAATGGAACGATAAAAGTCTAAAACGTTCTTTCTCAAGGAGCTTAGTCCTTGAGACCACCTGCCGCGAGGGTTTGACCAAAAAGATTACTCGGTGAATTAGAAAGAAAACAAAACTTCCATCGTGTTCTACGTAGAATTCTTTATGGATGAGAAAGGACAGATTGTAAGACAAAAGAATCGAAAGTTCTAGTAACGGAATAAGTAGAGTAGGAATGTTTTGCAAGTACTTGAGTTCAATTACCTTGGAGTGGAAATTACAAGTGATAGGCAAACTACGAAAGAGGTAAGGAAACAAACAACAAAGGCTGCTGTTGTTTCGGGCTGCCTCCGCAATATCATCTGGTGTAACCGGCACATGAATATTGAATCAAAAGTAAAAATATATAAGACCTGTGTCCGGCCCATTATGACGTACGCTACCGAGACAAGATCAGACAGCAAAAGAACCAAATGCATGTTGCAAACAGCAGAGATGCGTATTCTGCGATGCATTACAGGTACCATCCTTCGAGATCGCATTTGAAGCGAACTAATTCGATAAAAATGAAAAACCGACTTCAAAATATATAAAAATTCTTAAACAAAAAATGCACTAAAAAGTAACAAAATAATGGCGTATCCTTACAGTATCTACAACTTACAAATTATTAGGATGATACAATGTACAACTATTGTTATTTTTGGAGTTGGTGTCAGCCAAGGAAATACGACTATATTGGTACTTAGCAAAAAACGAGAATACCTTATGAAAATTATCTTGCAAATGAACTTTTAAACAATATACTTTTACTGTAACAATATCTAGGGACCTTTAAACTACAAAATACCAATTACCAACTAAACCTTTTTACAATTTTTACAAATTATTGTTAATATTTATTTTCTTGACTGACACCAACTCTAAAAATAACAATAGTTGTACATTGTATCATCCTAATAATTTGTAAGTTGTAGATACTGCAAAAATACGCCATTATTTTGTTACTTTTTAGTGCATTTTTTGTTTAAGAATTTTTATATATTTTGAAGTCGGTTTTTCATTTTTTTATAATACTTATTTATTTCTCGCGTTTTAGTGATCTGAAGTTTGATAACTGATTTTATTTCTTTGAATATGGGTAAACCTACTAAACGCGCTGCTCATATGAGGCAGCGCCCGCATCATCCCGTTTTGCCCTTAAGGGTTGAAATTTTTTGCTTTTAAATGTAGTAACAAAACTAAGTGGAATTCTTTCCAACAGAAAAAAAAATTATCGAAATTCGGTTAAATGCCACTATTTCATCCCCTATTTTCATCCGTAAGGGGTGGATTTTTTTCTTCAAATTGAAATGTGAACAATTTAAAGGTACGTTGTACGTAATAGAAACAAAATTATCAAAATCGGGTTAGCCAGAAAAAAATTATAATATTATTTCATCTCTAATTTTTAACCTCTTATGAGTGGAGTTTTTTTTTAAATGGATAGGAGATTAATTTGAAGTTGTGTTTTACAAATAAAAAAAAAATTATCAAAATCGAGCTATCCAGTAAGAAGTTAATACTTCATCCCTTAGTTTTCAACCCTTTAGAAGTGGAAGATTTCCCTCAAATTAAAACTGGACCCCACGAAAAGCACCAGCTTTCAAATAAAAAAAGAATTATCAAAATCGAGCTATCCAATAAGAAGTTAATATTTTATCCCTTAGATTTCAACCTCTTAGAAGTGAACGATTTCCTTCAAATTAAAATAGAACCACAAGAAAAGCACTGGCTTTCAAATAAAAAAAGAATAATCAAAATCGGTTCACCCAGTCGGAAATGCTGAGGTAACAAACATTAAAAAAAAAATACAGTCGAATTGAGAACCTCTTTCTTTTTTTGAAGTCGGTTAAAAAAGTGAGGTACAAGATGTAGTAAGATGGGCACGCCAACGTAGAAGAGGCTGGAATGAGCATGTCCAGCGAATGACGGCAGACAGACTACCAAAAATGGTTAGGGACGCCAAACTGAATACCACACGACCCATCGGAAGACCACCCAAGAGATGGAAGGATAGTTGGACCTCCACTTCCCAGGAAAATTGAAAAACAGGCATAAAGCCTACTTTAAGAAGAAGAAGAAAAAGAAGAAGGAATATTCTGGAGAGATGGCCGAGTTCCTATAATATAAGGGGAAGACAAGCATAGGCAGGACAGTGATACATAAATCGTCAACGGAGAATACATAAATCGTAAGTGTTAAATAAATTGTGAACAGTGCAGTGCATATAGTGAAATATAAGCAGTTAGTGACTGTGACTATAACAGTACTGTAAAGACTGTAGACTCTAACAGTGAACTTAATCATTGTTAACGATCGTAAATAGTGTAAATAAATAAAAATTTCTTAAACATAAAAAATTAAATGTTAACATTTAAACACAAACCATAAAAACGTTACAAAATTTACAAAGCTAAACCTTTAAGAATATGTCCTTAAGAGGATTTTTAAAAATTTCAATTATTTTTGGACCAGCAATTGCCAATTAAAAAATGCAAGTATTAATTAAAAGAGAATTAAAAAAGAATTAATAAAGAGACGGCTGCCATTATAATATCTCAATTTCTACTGAACCAATTTACTTGAAAATTTGTGTGAACCTTCTCAATACATTAATCTATCACATTAAATAGAACTATAACAAAATTTTAATAATTACTATTTTTCTATTTCTTAAAAATGGGAAAAGTCAAAAAACTGGTCACAATATGTCTTTATATTGAAGACAGCCGCTTTTTTGTAGGACAATTTTTTTTTTAATTTTCCATAGTTTTTCAATTACAGCATTAATTTGGATTAAAAATTGATTTGAATTTTTGATTTCGTATACCTAGGAGGGTCGCAATTGTAACAAACATAACAAACAGGGAGCGCCAGTTTATTGAGACCGCATTGAATTTTTTCTTGGATTTTCTTTTTATGCATTCTTCCAACTTTAATAAATATTGGGTAAAATAATGGCTGGTAAAATATTATTTGTTTTTTTTTATTGCACCTGAAAAAATAACTACAGTTCATTTCTCTAGACTTGAATACACCCTTAAAAGCGTCATTTAAAATATTATTTTTTAAGGGTGAAAAAAGTGAAATTAAATTTGAAAGTTCCCCTAAAAGAGTCCTTAATAATGATAAAGACTTGAACGCTGAATAAAGCTGAATAAAAAGGAACAAAATAGATGAATAAAAAACTTTTTTCACATATTTCCTATAAATTTTAGAAAAAATGAAAAAAATATTTTTGTAAAAATTTTGTGTGAATTTTTCACTTACATCAACGATTTACAAATACAGAGCATTAAATAAGAAACGTTAGTTAATAGTGTGGAAAGAAGGTGGTACACCCTCTAGAATCGAGACTTTAGAGGATAAATTACGTAAAGCTCCCCCTATTGACTTCTGCATCTTCTTATTTTACTTCGGTTCATTTACTTATTTATTTGCCAGAGCTTTATTAAATGCATTGATTTGTTTGAAAATATTACCTTTTAGAGTTACTTTCTTGTTTTTCAGCATTTGTTACTGAAATTAGTATTGATGCATATCTGCAGTTCTTCTAAACAATAATAACTAATAATAATATCTCAATACTTCTATCTATTCCTGCCTAACAAGACATAAAAATGTAATAATCTAAGTTGCACAAAAGCATTCCAACCAATCTTAAAAGCAAATGAATTGAAAACAGAAAAAAGGTTCAAAGAAATAAAATGAAAGCCATAGAGACATTCCATAAGTTTCGAAGGAAAATAATAAATAAAAATTGATTTATATTAGGTGAATATAAATTTGATTTTATAATTACTTTCATTCATTTGATCTTAAATTTATAACCCAAGTAATAGTTAGACGGTTACTATCTTTATTAATATATTATGGTCTTAACTTCATTTATATTTAAAATCTTTCCAGCTCCCTGTCAACCAAAAACAAGTTAAATAAATTCCGAATGTATTAATCCCTTAGAAATGGTATATCTACGTGGTTTTTAACAACTTATTGGTACTTTGGCTCAAATGGTTGGTACAATTGCTAATATTAAAATACCAAGTGAAGTGTTGGATTTGCAAGTTTTTTCATTCCAAAGCTCATTTTATTGCCCAAATGTTCCAACTACTTGATTTGATGAATTCCTACCAATGAGTTGAACGAGAGGCTAAATACCTAGCCTAGGAGACCACTGCATGATTTCTACACCAATAACGTAGTCTTATCATTTATATATTAAATTAAAGCTCTTTTTTTCTGAGCATGATAATATAAGATGCCAATTTAAAATTAAAATTGCCCGGAAATAAGCGAAAATAGCTGTTAAAGATGAAATTAAAGTGAGGGAGAGTTAACACGCTGCGCCATTTGTCAGACGAGAACAACGAGTGTTTACGCTACAAGTTCTATCTCGATGGCGTGTCTCGACCGATTAAAATATGCGAAGGGTTTTAAAACTCTACAGACTCGTTTTCACCTTTGTTGTCTTAATAATATCTACTACTCAGGCACCCTTATATCATCATGTACAGAAAAAAAGAGCTTTAATTTGATATATAAATGATTAAACTACGTTTGGGAGTAGGAATCATGCAGTGGTCTCCTAGGCTAACCAACATGGTGGTAACCAATGTTCGCTTCATTGTTCAATTATTTACCGTTCTTTGGCTTTCGTTCACCTTATGTGTACGAGCTTTAACTTGAATGGTTGCATTAATATTTCTTTAGAATTTTAACATGTTTATAAGCTTAAAAAATAGACTAAAAACAACATTTTTATCTCAACGTATAGACTCTAGAGCAATTACGTGCAAAACTCTAAGACACCTAGCAT
The DNA here is from genome assembly GCA_958496155.1 of Sisyra nigra. Taxonomy (NCBI): domain Eukaryota; kingdom Metazoa; phylum Arthropoda; class Insecta; order Neuroptera; family Sisyridae; genus Sisyra; species Sisyra nigra. The sequence continues at coordinate 36,448,386 of OY292318.1, forward strand.
TTCAATACATATACGAATAGCAAACACACTGTACAATATACATACACACTTAATACAGTTTAAAACTTACTTGATAAATAAAAATTACTATTACACACGGAATAAAGAAATGAAATGCATTGTAATGAAACTGGATAGCTAAGAACAAAAAATATGTGAAAATTTCTAGTTAAAATTAAGAAATTACAAAAAATGAAGCTATTAGGTGAAGTACTTGAAGGCTTTTCTATTTTCTATGCACCTACAAGAGTCACCATTTGCTAAACCAAATTCAAAATTTTTTCATAGGAGATACAGAACCAAAATTACGTTTTTTCTAAGTCTTTAAATCAAGACTAAGCTCTAAGACGTTATATCGAATTTTGATGAAATGAAAGTTAAAACCTATTCTAAGTTAGTTAATTAGTTCATTATATAGTAGACCTGTGCGAAAATGTCGTAAGTTTTAATAAGTCGATTTTATCCAATTAATTTTATCAGATAATTAGAAATAAAAATAAATTAAAAATTATCTCAAAGCTCTCGCGTGTCTTTTATAAGAAATTGTTTACAGTGGTGACTCAAAAAACTAAAAAAAAAATTAACACAAAATTGTTTTTTTTACCACGTTTTTCTTAACTTGCTTTCTTGTTTGTCCAGGTCTAGGTTTTTAACAATCGATTTTTGAATCATTTCCCACTGTCCAAATTCTCTGAATTTTTTATATTTGCTTGCTTACCCTAACAATTCAATATTTTACCACTTGTAATATTCAATTCTACTTAATTATAGTAGAATTAAAAAGCGCTAATTTTGTATGAATAAAATAAACCAATGTCAATTATCTTAGAAAACTTTCATTAGACTTTCGTTAAATAATAACATTTGAGCAAAAATTAGTTTTGAGTATTATTTGGAATTGTAAATAAATGCATTTTAACTTTTGGGAAATTAATTCAGTAGACTGTTTATTTTATAATCAGTCAGATTAAAGCATGATCAACTTATTAAAGTCGACATATAAAGTCAACGATTGCATCTGAGTTTCGTTAAACTTTTCAATTTTTGTACGGCATTGAATATTTTGCAATTGCAACATAAAATTTAAATAAGTAGTGATTGTTTTTATTATAACAAACAAATTATTAAGTTTTCTTAATTGTTTCAATTTAAAGTTAGTTACGGTTTATAGGTGAGTTAATCTATACTGATCTATACTAATATATAAAATTGAAGAGTTTGTTTGTTTGTTTGATTGTTTGGTTAAACGCGCTAATCTCAGGAACGACTGGTTCGAATTAAAAAAATCTTTTTGTGTTGGATAGCTTAATTATCGACAAAGGCTATAGGCTATACAAAATCACTCTACAACCAATAGCAGTAGAGCATCAATGGAAAAAGTTGCATAAACCAAGAAAATTTTTTCCTTTTGAGAGCGTTTGTTGCCTGCCCTGCGTAAATGGTTAAAGTTACGCAAAAATCATGTAAAGCAAAGTTGTTCCTCTTAAAAAGTTCTAAAAAAAAGTCCGCGACGACATATGTCTATCTTTTAAGGTTGGCCCACTATTACCTTTTTAATGGTTATTAAAGTTGTTTCAAAAATAATTCATTATTAGCGAAATTGTTTATAGAAACATATTATTAATTCTTACCCAAATAAATACGGATTTAATGAAATTTTGTATGATGATAAATGATAATCTGAGTCATTAAAAATAATACTTTTTATTACGGGAAAATGTCTCATTTATCCGGGAAATTGAAAAACGAGTTGGAACAAAAATTATGCATAAACTATACATATTTATTTAAAAATATTAATAATATTTTTATTATTTAATATTATATTATATTAAATATTATAAATATTGGTGATATTTAAGTATTACGTTTTGTTTCGAAAAATTTTATCATTTCAACGGGAAAATAGAAAAACTGGTATAAAGAAAAATCATGCTGAAACTAAACGTTTTTAGCTGATTATAATGGAGTATATAAATAGTTATAACTCATAATGTCCTCAAGGAAAAAAATAATTTTCTTATCCTACAGTCTTATTTTTATGCAGGAAAAATGTGTGGTTCCCGTAGGATAGATATGTTTTTATTTTTCACAGAGCAAAAGATTACCATAATTTCTTACAATGAGGTGGTTAATTGAGAGTGAGTGAATAAATATAGACTACCTTTTATGTCAGAATATGGCACGGTTCCCGTAGGATAGGATAAGAATGGTAACCTTCAGAAACTGAGTATTTAAAAGGAGTTTCGTAAAAGTTCATGGATATTCGTTTTAATGAATTTTTCTCAAGAAAGATTGGTCTACCTTTTATCCAGGAAAAATGTACAGGCCCGTGGGCTAGATACGTTTTTATTTTTTATAGAGCAAAAAATCGACATAATTGTACTCTTCCCGTGGGATAACAAGACAATTGTATTTTACAGGAACCGTGTATTTAATAGAAGTTTCGTTAAAGTACGTGAAATAGCGTTCTAGCGCATTATCCTCAAGAAGGTCTAATTTCTTTTATATCCAGGAAAAATTTACTACTCCCATGGGATAGATATGTTTTTGTTTGTCATAGAGCAAAAGATTGACATGATTTTTTGCAATAGGGTAGTTGAAAGGTCAAAGAGAAATATAAATAATTAATTTGTATGTTAGAATAATGCACGATTCTCAAAAGATAGCGTAACAATTGTACTTATTCTGCAGGAATTGTGTTTTTAAAAAAGCTTTCCCTAAAGTTCTTGAAATAGCGTTTTAACACAATCATTCCAAAAAAGTTTTAATAAAAATTACAATTTCTACAGCAAAATATGATTTTTAATTTAACATCCGATAACATCGGTAAATTAATAATGAAAATTTTTGAAACATTGAAACTTCTTTCATTGTTAATGTTTGAATATCTATAATGTTTAGAAATAAACGTGTTAAATTACTATTGAAAATTTGAACTTGGTGAAAAACTTAGCTAAATATATAATAAATTCAACATTTTCGAATTGTATTGCTACTTAAGGAACACTAGTACCTATAGGTATTTTATAATATTCATAGAAACGTATAGTACTTTTTTTTAGTACACTTTAAACGTGGTAACTTAAAAGGTTTTTTTTAATATATTTTATTTTATAATTTTGTCAAAAGTAGGGAACATAGCCTTCAAAATGAAATTTGAATAATTAGCTTTGGATATGTATTTAAAGAGATTTTGCTACTCAAGAAAAAACCCCTTTTAGAAATAATATATATGATCATACGATACATAAGAGTTAGTAGTCAACTATTAAGAACTTTTATGAATTCGGTTCTAAAAGTATCAATTATTTGCGTTTCTCCATTAATTGAAAACTGAATAAATAACATTTTAACAAGTTATTGATGTATGTACATTGTACACTAAAGTTAATAAACTAAAAGTTTTTTATAATATATTATTTTTGTCATTGAAATGGAAACAAATAATTTATAATACATAACTCATCGATAAAAAACCTCTTCATAGTTACATGTATTTTTCTATCAAGCTCCTTTATTACAGCTTTTATGATGAAGTCATTACTTAAACTGTTCATATATACTTATATGAAAAAATCCTGTGTAAAGGTATTTTTTTTTTAGGAAAATCTCATCGGAATTAATGGACTCGAGTAGAATTACGGCGTAAAGTTCATAACGCAAAGTTTTGGAGAAACCAAGGATCGAGATGGCGTTATATAACGGGGTGGTATGTATGGGTTTATATATAGATATATATATATAGGTATATGTAATAGTGTCGTATGCAGCATCCTCATTAATCTGCGAGTTATAATTAAAGTTGAGACGCCTCATCATTTCCCCAACATTTTCGTCCCATACACACGCATTTATTCATGTATATTTTCGTACATTTATTCCAGATATATGTTAAGGCTTTTTTTTAATTTTTAACTTTGAAATCAAAGGATTGTATTTTTAATTGTTTGTGACAGTTTGAGGGAATCAAAAATTATGATAAGGATGCATTAGAATGTGGGAATGTTCGTTAATAAAAAGAAAACAGCAAAAATGTTATCCTTTTTTTATATGATTTTTTTATATGTGGCTCTGACAGAAAAAGAACATAGAAATATATTTAAAAGGATCGCAGAGGTAGTTACGTGTTATATGTGTATATGAATACGATGGGGGTGTTGTCTTGCACAGGTGAAATGATTTATGCCATATAATTTACTTGCCGGAACACATTATCATGAAAATGTGTTGGAAAACGAATTGGTTATAGAGAAAATGTACAGAGGACGCGCACGTTTGCACCCTTATCATTATTCCATGACAACCTTAGATATTTTACATAAATGATATTATTATAGATACATTCAAAGAATAGAGTCGTGTACTAAATAAGAAAAATAAAGGTAACGAAAAAATCAACCTCGTTTGGAAATCTCGCAAAGATATAACGAGACACGACTTCGTTTTGAATTGAATAAAAGTACAATCGTTTTAGAACGATTGTACAATGCATTTTTGATGTTACCTCGTCATTGTTACCGTTTCCATCCTCTCTTAACCTCCGCATATTCTCTCTAAGTAATCGGTAATTCAATATAATATGCTGAACTCACTCTTCACCCGGGTGTTTCGTTAAGTTATATCGTCAAATGTATTGAATAACAAGCATGAACCTAGCCGGGAAATGCGACTCCAATTATCCGACATGCTCGTCGTTTCCACCCCTTTCCATGAAATTTTCATTGTGATGACGTAATAAGAGACGATCACAAATTAATTTAAAATTTTAAAAATAAAATTATAACAAAATGAGAAACCGACTTTAAAATAAATAAAAAATCTTTAAAAAAAGCACTAAAAAGTAAAAAAAAATAATTGCGTATCCTTGCAGTGTCTACAACTTACAAATTTTTAGGATGATATAATGTACAACTAATGTTATTTTTGGAGTTGGTGTTAGCCAAGGAAATACGATTATATTGGTACATTATATTGGTACATTATATTGGTACATTATATTGGTACATTATATTGGTACATTATATTGGTACATTATATTGGTACATTATATCAATAACAAGAATACCCGAGTCGAAATTTTAGACCTATTTTCGCCCTCAAAATCTAGGCTATTCAGAGGTTCAAGTAAATTGAAAAGAGAACCATTTGCATTTGAATTTTGGTCCTCATTTGAACCTACAAGTGGCATTTGTCGGACAAAATACAATGTTTAGGTTCAAATTTGGTTCAAATTTTTTTCTCTCTCTCTCCCTCTCTCTCTTTTCTCCGCTCTTTCTTTGTCACTCTCCTTTATTGTTTTATTGGTAGGGTTTTTTTCAAAAAGAATAAAATTTTTATTTTAATATTTTGTTTTTTTTTTATTCATTATATATACAAGTTTCATTAATATTAGCGATAAATTTAAAAGTAATAAGAATATAACAAATATCAGTTCTTAATTCTTAATTTCCTTGTCCTTGTTTACCAGCTCCTTTATTGTCGCCATTGCCATCATTTTTTTCCAGGATTTCCTTTTATTATAATCCACAATTACCCAACCATGTGCATTTCTTTAGAAATTTTATTTAATTCTATAACATCTCTCTGATTACTTTCAAGATAATAAACTAAAGCAAATTTCTTCACACTTTTTCTTTTCAACTCGGTTTTTTTACCTTTAAATTTTTTACATTTATACTTTTAGGTCTTTTAATATTGAAAAATAAATCAAATAGGTAGTGAAATAAGTTTATTCAATTGAACAAGACTGGACAGGATTAAGGATCAAACCAGTAATGGATCATATCCAGATACACAATAAATTCTATGCTAGTAGAGGCTACACAATATTATATTAAGCATCCAAGAATAGGAAAGCGAGAGATCAAAATTTGGGTTATTAGTAAATAATATTTGCAATAGGTATTGTAAAAAAGCAAGTTTACAACCAAGTTTTATGTTTTATGATGGTAAAACTTTTTTTAGGACGAAACTAGGTTCACAAAATATAATAAAGATTTCATGTAGGTTTAAATGAGGACGATGGAATATCGTTTAGGCTGAGATGAGGTTCATTTTACTCTTTGTAGGTTAAAATGAGGGTAAAAGATCCATTTTAGAGCCAAATAGGTCTAAAATTTCGACTCGGGTACCTTATGAAATTTATTTTTCAAATGAACTTTTATATAATGTACTAGTATCTATAAATTACAAAAAATCAAAGACCAACTAAACCTTTTTACAAATGAACATTAAAATTTATATCCTTGGCTGACACCAACTCCAAAAATAACAATAGTTGTACATTATATCATCCTCATTTTTAAGTTGTAGACACTGCAAGAATACGTTATTATATCTTTACTTTTAAGTGCATTTTTTGTTTAAGAGTTTTTATTTATTTTGAAGTCATTTTTTCATGTTGTTATAATTTATTTTTATTTCTCGGTTGTTAATGATCTGAAGTTTGATAACTGATTTTATTTATTTGAATATGGGTAAACCTACTAAACGCGCTACTTATATGAGGCAGCGCCGCGTTAAATGTAAAAAGTTACTAAATCAACCCTTTTTGCCCTTAAGGGTTGTAATTTTTTGTTTTTAAATTTAATGATAGAACTAAGTAAAAATACTCTTTCCGATAAAAAAAAACAGCAAAATCCAATGATTCAGTGAAACGTCACTATTTCAACTTTTATTTTCATCCTTAGGGGGTGGCTTTTTTTCTTCAAGTTGAAATATGAATAATTTAAAGATACAATGTACATAATAGAAACAAAATTATCGAAATCGGGTAAGCTAGGAAAAATTTTTATTATTTCATCCCTAATTTTTAACCCCTTATGAGTGGAGTTTTTTTTATAAAAATGGATATGAGATTAATTTTAAATTATTTTCTATCAATAAAAAAAGAATTATCAAAACGAGCTATCCAATAAGAAGTTAATATTTCATCCCTTAATTTTCAACCCTTTAGAAGTGACCGATTTCTTTCAAATTAAAATCGGACCACACGGGAAGCATCAGCTTTCAAATAAAAAAAGAGTTATCAAAATCGAACCATCCAATATGAAGTTAATATTTCATCCCTTAGTTTTCAACCCCTTAGAAGTAAAAGATTTTCTTAAAATTAAAATAGGACTTCACGGGAAGCACCAGCTTTCAAATAAAAAAGAACTATCAAAATCGAGCTATCCAATAAGAAGTTAATATTTTAACCCTTAATTTTCAACCCCTTAGAAGTGAAAGATTTCCTTAAAATTAAAATAGGACTACACGGGAAGCATCAACTTTCAAATAAACAAAATCATCAAAATCGCTTCCCCCGGTCGAAAATTCTGAGGTAACAAACATTTTAAAAAAAGACATACAGTCGAATTGAGAACCTTTTCGTTTTTTTGAAGTCGGTTAAAAATAAAAGAAAATTTGGATCAGAAATCTTGTAAACTTCAAGGTGATGAAATATAAATTGATTTTACAAAAGTAGACTATAGGTATAAATTATTTTCAAAAAGGGTAGTGATTTGATGCCCTTGACCGAAATCAACATGAAAATATCGCATTAGTTTGGAAAATAATTGAGTCATTTACTGAGAGTCAAGTTTCTTTCACATTCATGTTCACACGAAGGGAGAAATGGGTAACTCAGGGGCAATTATCCAAACCGCAATATAGCCAAACTAAATTTCTATACTTGTTCGTGGTCAATTCTCCACCTCTTCAGCGTGTATAATTTGTCTAGTATGATGCAAATACGTTTATCTACACCGGTTATTTTTTACAACCATCTGATAAAATGAATTGTTGATTGGAAATTTATTCGAAGTTCGGGATTGTAAAGCTTTCAAAGCGATAAAAAATACATATGCAAAAAAGCACGGCACAAATAAATTAAAGGGCAATGTGAACGTTATGTGGTGCAGTCTTTTTGCTTGTTCTTCCATTCTCACTCTAAAAATCATCGTGACTCGGCTGGTTTTGGGATATATTTCGCCTGTGTTAATTGCCTGAGCAATATTCCCAACTAATTGGCTATCGGAAAAAGCTTAGCAATAATTTATAATTTTTTTTTTCTGTAAGAATGTTAAAAAAAATGTCAAAGCGATGAAAAATTTTATCGTTTGAAATTTATATTAAAAAATACCTGCACATTCCGTACACATAGATAGGTTGTATCCATCCTCTTTTTCATAGTCATAGATGAAATAATGACATTTTTGTTTACAGTTTCCCAGAAAATATTTTCAGTGATAAACACTTCATTCAATTCTCGTTCCATTTAGTTTAAGGTGGGTGGAAACCGGGGCCAAACCTGACCAGATCACGGACGAACATTTAACACGACGAGAAAAAAAATTCATTCACCAACATTAAAATGATTACTTACGCGCGTAAATTGGAAAGCTTGGCTCGTCATCAAATTTTCATGACTCGTTCTATCTTTTCTCTAAAAAAAAAACACTCTGGACCACATATGATGGAAAACTAAAAACAAGCAAGCTCTAACTCATTTTCTCGTTTTTCCAACCCTCTGGCCAGAAGTGTTAAATATGACGACAAGATAGGGATGAATTATTATTTCGAGATGAATGAGCTTCATGAAAACGTGTGGTGTACTACATTATGTTAATTATTTTTTATTTTCAAAACTTATAAAAACAGTGTCTGTGCTATTATTCGAAATGAATATTATTAACATTTTTTTCAATACGAGCAAAGTAACTTTACAACTTCTCGAAAATTCTATTTAGATTTTATATGAAATAGGTAAGTTTGAATAATAATAATCTAAAGCTTTAGATAAAAATGTAAATGAACATATTGCACATTCGTTTATAAAAGAATGTTTGAATAATTTTTGTTAATATTTTTTGATTTTTCTTAACATCGATTTTCTTAAAATATTTTTTATTACTTTTGCTCTAACAACTATTTTTAGAGTCCAAAAAAGACTTTTAAACGACTAAGCAGTACAAAAAATTAAAATTAACTTACAAGTTCACCGTTTTACACGACTTTTATAATACATATTCTAAATCATAAACATTTTAATTTTCATAATTGAACTTTTTTTAATCCAGTGAAATCTCGACAAGTTAAATTCCTAGAAACAATAAATCCATAGCTAATTTATAGGTGGTTATATCTTATCTATATTTCGGCTCAATTAACGTTCGAATTATCAAAGAAGTAATTTTATTAATTCATTGTTCGATTCATTGAGAGTAAAACTTGGAGTAATCTGGGCATTCTCTGCATTGAATAGATTGCATTCTTAAAAAAATAAATATTCAAGTACCAAAATGACACCCGTAAGAATAAATAACCAAAGTATACAGTTTGACTTAAGTGATCCCGATTAGGAGTTTGGCCTAAAGAGGTGAGGGCCTGTTAGGATTTCAATTCATAGAGGGAAAAATACACAGAGTTACAAAGGGGTGAATTGAAACAAAAAAACATTTTAACTTATACACTTATAGGGAGTTAAAAATATGTCAAACGTAAATTACGGGTAAAAATCCTTTGAAATATGACTGAACTGCAAATTGTGAGATTCCTAGGCAGGTAAAAATACGAAGATATTTATTATTCTTGAAAATTATCGATTCTTGAGGAATAACTACTATCTTTTTATATCAACATAACTGTAATGACTTTTAATATTTTGCTATGACGGTTTTTATTAATTAATCAGTTCAATTTAGCTATGTCCAGCAAAGCGGGCGGGGATCAGCAAGTTATTATTATATTATCGGACTATAAGACGCATCGGACCATAAGACTCACTCTGATTTTAGGGCAAATTTTCAGAGTAAAAAGTGCGTCTTATCGTCCGGCAAATACGGTAATTGAGGTTAACTATCCGTAGGTATTATTTGTTGATATAATTTAAATTATTATTCTCTAATTTTTATTTTAATAAGTTATATGAATGCAATTAATAAAAACAAATGTTTAATGATACCAATGAAGTATAACTTCTCACGCGCGTACATAAGTATACGCACCCACTTTTTTATAAATAAAATGTTAACCCACTCCAGCGATGTTACAATTTTTTTTCCCTAAATTATGCAAGATCTGTACAACAGTGCAATTAGTGCTTCTGGTCGTGATTTACTCGTGAAGTAAGTAGTCCGTATGGACTACTCCATATTGATGATTTCTCTAAAGCCGCGTTCACTCGGGTCAACTTTAGTTGATCAACAATTCACAATCTTTTAGACGGTAGCGGGGTAAGCGACGCGATAAGTGAAGCACAAGCTAGTTGAATTGGAAGTAAATTGGGCAGAATTGTAAGAAAACTGACCGGGGTCAACTCGATCAACTTGAACGACAAAATGTTTGACTCAGTCAAACTTTTGTTGATCGAGTCGACCCCGGTCAGTTTTCTTTCAGTTCTGCTCAATTTGCTTCCAATTCGACTCGCTTGTGATTAACTTATCACGTCACTTACCTCGCTACGGTCTAAAAGATTGTGAATTGTTGATCAACTAAAGTTGAACCGTGTGAACGCGGCCTAATGGAATCTATCAGGTAGATCAATTGGGTCCTATCTTTTTAACCGTACCACCGCTTCGTTATTATCCAGCAAGTTTAATGCTGAGTCGCTTGGATATTCATCCAATCTTTTCAAATATTTTCTCGCTAATTCGCTAATATCTCCTCTTTTACTGTTGGAAATTGTGTGTCTTGGTGTCTTTTGATGTTATTTATATAGCAGGGGGTATTAATGATTTGTCGTAAAATTTTCGCCTGGAATCTTTGGAGGGTTTCAATATTGGAGTTGGAAGCTGCTCCCCATAGTTGGATCCCGTAAATTCAAATTTGCATTGAAACTGCTTTGTACCGAGAGTTTGTCCTCGACAAATCACTGAGGTTTTTGTCTGAGAAGCCAATAAAATTGTTTAGTTTAGAGGTCAGCTAAACAAAACCTCTAATTTATTTTATGTGGTGAGCATAAATCAATCTCCTATCCAAATACATTCCCAAATATTTGACAATATCTCTCTGGGGAAGTTTTGAACTATTTAATACTACGGGGGGGGGGCATATTTTGCTACATTAAATTGAACAATAGACGCCTTCATAGTAAAATAAAAAAATCTTTTCAGGTACTTTAGAATCAAATATAATCAATATATAATCAATTAATAATAACAGCTTTTCCTCAGGAATCTAAAATTTTTTAGAGTAGCAAATGTCTTGGTAAAAGATTTAAGTTTCATAATTAGTTCATTAAAATCCTTGAAACTATGTTTTTTAATTATATTTTATATTCATATTTTTTCTATTTTAGTTTTATAAAATTTATCAAATGTTCAAATAATCGATGCATTCGACTGAGTTTCAATGTTATTTTTAATCCGATTAACGGATTAACTTATTTTTCAACCTTGACATATTACATTTTGCATTTGATCGATTTTCTTCTCATTAATAACAGAACATTGCATAAAACTCATTGCCTCGGATAAATATAAAATGTTCTCTGATCTTCAAGAATTTCAATATGATTTCTCAAAAACTATTACACATCCGCTCCATGCGTCAGTGGTGCTCGGTTCGATTCTCATTGAACCTCATATATGTTAACATCAAAATGTTAAAAATAAATTTTTTTGTGTTTAGCTAGTTGTGATATAATTTTATGGTAGGTAATAGCTTAGGAATCTTTTTTTTTATTAAAGTTGTGCTTATGTATATGAATAAAATTAAAAATGACAGGTGTTTAGAAGAATAATGCAGTAGAAAACCTTACAGAATTGGACTACTGCTTATAAGGTGATGACTGATGATGTACGATCTGAATGCTATCTCCTTTTAAGTTTGTGATTTTCTCGAGCTGGAGGTGGGGATGTTAAAAAATAATCGATTTTTATTTAAATCGATTATTATTTTCTTATAATCGATTTTCATAGTAATATTAATCGATTTTTAAATAATCGATTATATAAATTACGCGTTTAAATCGATTTTCATAAACAGCGCAAACTTAAATGCAAACTAGCTGTAACGGTTTTTTTTTATTCTTGTTATTCGAATGTAATTTCAAAAATTTGATTGTTAAATTTAAAATTCATTATTAAAAGATTGAAATCGAAAATATTTATTTCAATTCAATCTAAGCACATAGTAGTAGGGATGTGAGATTAATGGAAAAAAATCTATTAAATAAAAATCGATTTTTCTTTATTCAATATTAATCGATTTGTCAGAAATCGATTTTAATTTAAAAAAATCGATTTATGCAAAAAAATCGATTTTTTTTTAATTTAAAATTCTACTTGCTTTTCATATTCCAATAATGATGAAATCTAAGAGATTCATACTTACAATTTATCAGAATAAAAATCAAATAAAATGATATGAATACAAAAATAACCAATTCAAAACTAAAAACTTTCAAGGTAAGGAATAAGGCAAATATGATTATTGATACACAATTTTAGTACCATTAAACGTTTTATTATAATAAAATTGAAATGATGAGAATCCTAACAAAATTACAACCTTATTGCCCCAAAAACTATTTTCGATTTCAATCTTTTAATAATGAATTTTAAATTTAATAATCAAATATTTGAATGACAAGAATGAAAAAAACCGTTACAGCTAGTTTGAATTTAAGTTTGCGCTGTTTATGAAAATCGATTTTAACGCGTAATTTATATAATCGATTATTTAAAAATCGATTAATATTACAATGAAAATCGATTAGTAGAAAATAATAATCGATTTAAATAAAAATCGATTATTTTTTAAGATCCCTACCTCCAGCTAGGGATGTCTAATCGATTATTATTTTCTAATAATCGATTTTTATAATCGATTTTCATAGTAATATTAATCGATTTTTGAATAATCGATTACGGTATACCTCGATTACTTATATAAATTACGCGTTTAAATCGATTTTCATAAACAGTCCAAACTTGAATGCAAACTAGCTGTAACAGATTTTTTCATTCTTGTTATACATATATAATAGACATTCATTCAAATATTTGATTGTTACATTTAAAATTCATTATTAAAAGATTTAAATCGAAAATATTTATTTCAATTAAATTTAAGCACATTGTAGTGAGTGAGCTGTGTGATAATACTTATAGTTGTTGGTAAACAATAAAAATGTCTTACCGTAAAACACCTAAAAGTGGCTGGCGAAAGTATTTTATAATGAAGAAGGATAATACCACAGCCATATGTATGTACTGTTCGAAAGTGTTTAAAACTTGTAGTAATACCACAAATTTAAAACAGCACATAGAACGAAAACATTCCACTGTCCTACAGGTAACATTTACTATTTTTTATAATGATTATAAAGTTATATAATCGAGTCATACGTTTTATAAACTCAACATTTTCAATAAATAAATTTTACTACCGTAGAACTTATGTAAAGATGATATTCAAGATATCAGCATGTCTGGGAATAAAGAAGCAACGATGCAATCTCCAGCGATAGAAATTGAAACTGGAACTTCAACGCCAAAACGTGCCAGATCAAGCATCGAAGCGTCTTTTACGAAATTTTCGGCATACGCCTCAAATGGAAATAAAAATATGGAAATAACTCAAAATATAGCAGAAATGATATGCCGGGATAGTCTACCTTTTAGTATAGTAGAAGGATTAGGTTTCAAGAAATTAATGAAGACTGTTGCTCCTTTGTACAAGGTTCCGTGCCGTAAAACTATCACAGACCTCATAGATTCTAAATATGAAGAAAAAAAAACCCTTGTCATACAAAAATTAGGAGCAGTTAAAAACGTTTCCCTTACAATCGATCAATGGAAAGATATACAATTAAGGAGTTTTTTAGACGTAACAGTACACTTCATAGAAAACTTTGAAATAAAGTCATTTAACATTGCATGTGAACCACTTCACGATAATCCTACAGGAGAGTATTTGTCAGAAATGATTAATAAAATTTGTGATGTTTGGGGTTTGACTCACGACAAAATTATAAGTATTACTACTGACAATGGCAGTAACATCGTTAAAGCCATTGAGATTACTTTTGGTCGAGCTAAGCATGTTCGGTGCTTAGCTCATTCCCTTAATTTGGTAGTAGACAATTCAGTAAATATACCAGAAATTAAACTTTTCCTGGATAAGGTCCGAAAAATAATAACTTGGTTCCACCAAAGTGGTGTTGGCGCTGAAGAATTGAGGCAAACGCAAACCCTTCAAAATGTTACCGAGGGAAAATTAAAACATCTTATAGGGGACGTATCAACAAGGTGGAACTCGCAACTATACATGATTGAACGTTTCGTGTTAATGAGCAGCACTATAAGATCTGTTTTGATAAACCACCCAAATGCGCCCCCAATGCTTCAACCAAATGAAATTGTCGTGCTAAAAGAATTTGAAAAAATTTTAAAGCCTTTTCATAGCGTCACTGAACAAATAAGTGCGGAAAAATACGTGACTTCTAGCAAAGCTATACCAATGATAAAATGTTTGAGAACTGTGTTTGACACAGTTACGCCAACAAGTGATTTGGCCAAAAAATTGAAACATTCTTTGCAATCCGAATTTAATAAAAGATTCGAAAACATCCAAAAAGTGCACCTTTTTTCGGTTGCAACGTTTTTAGATCCTAGATTCAAAAAAATTCATTTAGATGATGACCCTTCATCCTTATTAAAAACAATAAATTATGCTAAGAAATGTTTAAACTGGAATAGTAAAAATGATGATAATTCGGGAGCGGCTACTTGTTCTGAATCATCTGTTTCATCAAAAGCGACGGTCGACGGGCAAGATATATGGCAGGTACATCATGAAAAAATAATGGCCTTGGCATCTAACCCGACAATGGCCAAAAATACTGAATTGGATCTGTACGTTGCGGCACCGCTATCGGATCTTATGATAGATCCTCTCAATTTCTGGAAGAGCTCTGAAGGGACTATTCCTAAGCTAACCGAATTGGCTCTAAAGCATCTCTCTGTGATGGCCACTTCTGCTCCATCCGAAAGATTACTTTCCAAAGCTGGAAATATGACCAGGAAAACACGAAATCGTATATTAGGAAAGAGATTATCAAAATTATTGTTTTTAAACTGCTTACCTGAAAATTTATGGCAATAATTATTCTAATCAAATGTAACATTTTTGGACATTTTGTGACAATACGTTAACGTTATCGTTTGGGTTTTTACTTATCGTTTCATTTTATTTTAATATTACTCTTACGTAAATCATAATTATTTTTCGTCTTTTGTTTAAACTTAAACCAAGTATAAAAAAGTGCATATGAATTAAAAAATGAAAGATTTGTTTTATATTTTAGTTTTTGAGACCACAACGAATTCGATTAGTTTTTTAAATATCATTTTAAGTATTTCATTTGAAAACTAGTAAAATATAAAATAGTACTAGAAATTTATTTATATTTTAGTTTTTGAGGCAATAAGGTTGTAATTTTGTTAGGATGCTCATCATTTCATTTTTATTATAATAAAACGTTTAATGGTACTGAAATTGTGTATCAATAATCATATTTGCCATATTCCTTACCTTGAAAATTTTAATGGAAGATTTACTTTAATTTTTAGTTTTGAATTGGTTATTGAAGTTATACTTCTTTAGCCGCGTTATGAAAAAATGATGAGAGTGAAATTTTTAAATGGGCGGCCATCTTGAGACAAAAATTAACAAAACGAAGTTGGCCGCAAATACACTCGGTTTCTTGTCGCGCGTAATTTGAATTTTTGTTTTATTTATTTACTTATTTATTTATTTTATATTTAAATTAAAAATAATTATATAAACAAATGACACATATTATTAATAAATAAGTTATTACTCTACTCGAGTTTTGCAGTAGCTGTTATACCTACTATTTTGAGTTTTGTGATGAAAATGACGTTTGCATCGTGGCGCGGTTTTAGAAGCATTAGTAGCGTTCTATTTTATCATCACAAATTAACAAGATCGCAAATGCAAAATTGCTTGGTTTTTTTTAACTAGGCGCGCGTAATTTGAATTTTTGTTGTATTTATTTACTAATTTATTAATTTTTATATTTAAATTAAAAATAACTATATATACAAATGACACATATTATTAATAAATAATTCATTACTTTTCTCGAATTTTGCAGTAGCTGTTATACTATTTGAAATTTAATGATGAAAATGACGTCTGCAGTCCATGCATATTCTTAGTTATCACAAAAATGGGATTTTGAAATGATTCAACCATCTTAGAATAAGAATTTAGTAAAACAAGATATGAATAAGATTAAGATATTTATTTTGAAAAGTAGCTACTTAATTTATTTCGCAATTTCTATGAAGCTTCGTTTTCATGACATGCGTGAATTGTTAACCAGAAAAATGATCTTCACAAATTTTATAAACGTCTTACAGCTTTCTTTGGATATTATTTATTGATTTAAATTAAAATATTATTCACTTAATTTTATTTTTAATAATTATATTTTTATATATATTATTATTAACATTAAATATTAATTTACAATTTTTTAAAATTGATTATTTGAATGCAATTAATAATAACTAATTTTAATGATGTCAAAAAAGTATAACTTCTCACGCGCGTACATTAGTACACGCAACCATTTTTTTTTTTATTCATATCATTGTATTTGATTTTTAATCTGATAAATTGTTAGTAAGAATCTCTTAGGTTTATTATTCGAATATGAAAAGCAAGTAGAATTTTAAATAATTGGAAAAATCGATTTTTTCGCATAAATCAATTTTTTTTAAATAAAAATTGATTTTTCGATTTTTATAATCGATTCTTTTCCATTAGTCTCACATCCCTAGCTGGAGGTTGCAGAATGGAGGAGATGGTTGGTTTTGGGTGGTCTATGGTGCTGTTTGTCAAACTTATTCTTAAACTTATTTCTCTAAACGTATTCTATAAATTAAATTTTATTATATTATATTTTATAATATAATTATTTAAGTGTTTACTTTAATTAAAATACGCTCAACGAAACTAACAGGCAACCGCTAGTTCAATTAAATGTCATCAATGAAGTTACACTCAAAAAATAAGTAAAGTGTAAGCCATCGAAGCAAAAATCGCTTAATTGCACATTTCCTAAACACATTAACATGAAAAATTCATGAATATAAATACATCCTAATATTTTATTTCAGATACAAACTGTAAGAGCTTTGATTTATCAAATCTTAATTTAAATATATCCACATTCTAATGCATACAATTTTCACTTGGTTACAGCATATTGGAAATACGATTTCATTATGTGCACTTTTCTCAATTTCCATGCAAAAGGGAAGCGAATACCTACAGAAATGTCAGAATAAATTTTTAACTCCATAGAGCTGTTATACATGTAAATGCAATGCTGATGTGCCACTAACTCAAAGAAAACTGCAAACTCAGATGAATTTTTGTTCGAAAATCTACCTCAATTTCATAAAGCAAATCTACCATTGTTAAAAAAATAATTCAATAAAATGTTTGATATAATCAATGTTTTGACAAAAAAAAATTATAAACGCTATTTCCGTTAGTGATTTGGTTGAAATATAAATTCCATTCAAAAAACATGATAAAATATTTAAATTAAGATTTTTATGACTTATTTTTAAACTTTTAAACAACTTTATTTGGAATTTCCAGAACAGACAAATAGTTTATATTTAGTTTGAATTAAATTTGTGTATATTTTTGAAAAATGGATTGCATGATTGTGGAGAATATAAGTACATATATTTTCATACACATCAACTAATCAAGTCATCCATAAAATATTCAAAATACTTCCATGGTTCAATGCGTATATCTTTGAAGCAGGGTCGGATCAAGTATGATTTTTCACCACCATACGTTAAACATTCTTAGTTATTATTTTTTATAATAAACGAAAGAAAATTTTAAGGGCGCTGTTGCATACCAATTTTATCTCTCTTACGCTGTTATCTACATTATTTGTTTCCTCGTTTTGGTCGATTATAATATTTTGGAAAGTGGCTTTACTTTACTTATTCAGAACAGCTAACCTCAAATTTACATAAAATAAACTATTTACATTGTGCGCATTCTCGACATCCGGAATAAATAAATGTCCAGGGCCGGGATTATGGGATTTTCCATGTATAAGTACAGAGCACATATTTACATGTTATGGTCGGTGAGTTAGAGAAGGGAATTACGTGAGATAGGTGGATATAGAACAATCTGTATGTATATATATATATTTTTAAAGCTTGCAAGAAAAATAAATAAATTTAACCAAATGAAAATTTGTTTGGTCACATGAAAAATTTTAAATTTCCCTGACTGGTCCCGAACAAACAGGTGGTTGTCGGTTGCAACGTTTATTTTTCAATCTCAATAGAAACGCGTTTAGATAACATTTTCTTTTTATGTAAATTTTTCTAATAAAATTTTCTTTTTTTCGTCTAGTTTATTTGTCCCTTGAAATCCTTCCACGTCCCTTATACGCTTTAGAATTGGACTGATATTCCAAACCAACCCTGCATGAATCGCATATATTTCGTTTATTCTAAAGGTGGGAAGGAGACATACACATAGTGCAGTAAACGAATTAGGGGATGAGGGCAGTTGTAGTTTATATACGTATTTATCAATGCAGTACACCATGGAAATGGCGCTTGCATATATTCTATTTTATTTTCATCCCTTGAATTTTACATAAATGATAATGTCAGTGGGTAACGCAGAGGGAATGAACAGTAGAGAATGATTTTCATATTTTATTCTCTATGGCTCTGTTTCTAAACCTTTTAATTAACACGCTTTTCAAAAGCTAAAAATTACAAAAAACAACTTCAACGTTTTGTTACAAGAAAATATTATTGCATAATAGACTTTAAATAAGTACGTACGAATATAAATTTTCACCAATTAAACAAAAATATTATTTAAATAAACATTTACATTAATATCATATACTTCATACGTCTATTTTATTTTTTTTTTTTTATAAAAATAGAAATTTGCTACATAAATGCTTTTTGAAAGATAAGGAACAAAAATACGAATGGGATATAATCGCATTATATTTTGAGCTTTTGGAGTTTTCAGCTTTTAGACTTTCTTTTACTACGACGTTAATATTTAAATAAAAGGGAAGTTCAACTTTGAAAACTTTGAGAACTGGTTGCCAATTTAAATCAAAGTGCCACGTCAAAGAGAATATATTTGAAATTTTTTGTCGAGTTTTCTCATTAAAGAAAAAATGTGATTCATAAGAATCGATAATGGTTTGGCATACATTTAAAAATTTAGTTCATCCTATATTTTTTGTATCTATTACTATTTAAAAAAAAACTTTTATTTATTTGCAATCTGTATTAAACCAGTGCTTTTAGCCTTAGAAAATGGTAAAAAGTGCAAAAAATGATAGTTGGATGAACCCCATTGGAAAAAGAATATATTATATAGAATATAATAAAAATGAAAGGAAAAATAAATTACGGTTGATCTGAGGTGGGGAAGTTGAAAAGGGGGGTGTTTTTAAGGGTAGAAACGGTTTGTCTTGATTTCCAACAAAACTACAAGTCCTATGGAAAAAAAATTAAATGACAAAGTTGTAGATAATAAGTAGATCTACAACTTTTGTACTAACAGTTTTTTCATAAAACCTCAAAATTCACGTGAAAAAATTCACACTACCAAGTTTATGGTTTTTTATTTTTATCTTTTACAAAAAAAAAATTACACGAAATTTTGTGAAGACTTAGCTTTTAATTCCTATTTAAACACACTGTTATTTTTTTGATTTAAAATATGAATTTTTTCACCTTATGATGACTTAATATCGAAAAAGCACCCTAACTTTCAATCGGATATTCACACGTGAAAACATCTGATTTTTTTACAAAGTCGGTGAGCTTTTTGTTCGTTGACGGTTAAAACGTCAACTTTCTGATGGTGCAAAATGTATACATTAAAATGTTAAATTTTCTCAGAAAATGCAATATTTAAAGTGTAAATTTTAATAAATTGATAAAAATTGTATATAACATAATTTTTTTTAACCGTCAACGAACAAAAAGCTCACCGACTTTGTAAAAAAATCAGATGTTTTTACGTGTGAATATCCGATTGAAAGTTAGGGTGCTTTTTCGATATTAAGTCATCATAAGGTGAAAAAATTCATATTTTAAATCAAAAAAATAACAGTGTGTTTAAATAGGAATTAAAAGCTAAGTCTTCACAAAATTTCGTGTATTTTTTTTTTTGTAAAAGATAAAAATTAAAAACCATAAACTTGGTAGTGTGAATTTTTTCACGTGAATTTTGAGGTTTTATGAAAAAACTGTTAGTACAAAAGTTGTAGATCTACTTATTATCTACAACTTTGTCATTTAATTTTTTTTCCATAGGACTTGTAGTTTTGTTGGAAATCAAGACAAACCGTTTCTACCCTTAAAATGTAATAGATAATAAATAATAATTAAATTGTAATAGATATATATTTTTGCACCATCAAAAAAAAGAGGTTTCAACGAACAGAAAGCTCACCGACTTTTTAAAAAATCAGATGTTTTAATGTGAGAATTTTCGATTGAAAATTAGGGTGCTTTTTCGATATTAAGTTATTATAAGATGAAAAAATTAATATTGTCAATCAAAAAAATTACAGTGTGTTTAAAACATTAAAAGGTAAGTTTTTGACCAAATTGGATAAAAAAAGTTTTTTGTGAAAGATAAAATAAAAAATTTAAAACTTGGTTATTGGAATTTTTCACATAAATTTTGAGGTTATGTGAAAAAAGTGTTTGCACAAAAGTGTAGATCTACTTATTATCTACAACTTTGTTACTTAGTTTTTCTCCATAGGACTTTTAGTTTTTGTCGGAAATCGAGATAAACCGTTTCTTCCCTTAAGAACACCCCCCTTTTCCACTTCGCCACCTCAGATTGACCGTAATTTATTTTGCCTTTTATTTTTGTTATATTATCTTTCTTTTCCAATGGGTTTCATCCTACTATAATTTTTTTTCTGTTCAAAAATTATCTACCCTGGTCTATTTAATATACACATTCATACAATGAGCAAATGGGAAGATCCAAAATAAAAATCTTTAAATTCAAGGTCAAATATAATATTATTGTGTAGATGAAAGCCACCAGTTCCAGTGCTGAACTCTCTAAGAAACTGGGAGGTGGTCTCTTAGCCATCGTCGTTAAAGAAATAATAAAATAACCGGGTTGTTATAAATTAAAAGTAGCACATTGAATATTTTCTTATAATCAAAATTTATTTATTTAACCCTCCATGAACTTATTAATAAAATTTAAATGATTTATTTTTATTTTACTCAGCATCTCTCTATGTTGCATCCCATCATTTTTGCAATTACTAAATGAAAAAAGTAGGTAAATATTTAAAAGGGATATCACATACATTTTCATGGTGCACATTGTTCACATAACACATCAAAAATTTAATTTAAAATAATTTCACCAAAGTAATCCTTTAACGGTATTATTTTAAAAATTTGAAATATTTACCTTCTGTATATCCACCATTTTTATTTGTAATTAACATTAAAAATATATCCTCTACGTTATACCACCATACCCATGATATCATTAATTATAAAAAATTCCTTTTTATACTGCATTACACGTTTCAGCAATTTCCAGGTCAATGGATTGACCCTCAACAAATAAATATTGTTAATGTAAGAATAACATTATTAATATCATATAATTTATTTTAAAGATTTATTTTATCGCTTCATTAAATTAAAATGAAGATTTCAACATCTTCCACACTATTTCTCTATATTTATCCCCCACATCTGGCGGGGCAGACCCTAGAAACTTCAGCGGGTTAGGGCTTCAGTATTGGAAAGTGCTCCTCTGGGAAACCTGTGTAGGAGGGACTCTGTTACTATTTGCAGGCTGAGAATTGGGCATACCACCTTGACTCACTCTCACCTGATTACTGGGGAACGGACAGGTTGTGGGGAATGTGGAGGCGCCCTGACAGTTTATCATGTTCTTGTGGAGTGCCAGTGCTATAGGGAACTAAGGGGGCGATGTGATTTGCCGACAAACATCGAGGGATGCCTCACCTCTCTTGAAGGGATTCTTGCGACCCTAGATTTTTTGAAGAACGCTGGTCTATACCAAACATTGTGAAATAGGGCATTAGTGCTGCTATCGTGAGTGTCAATGAGAGTCGCGCATGACCAAAGCTGTTTAAGCGACTTTAAATAAATAAATTTTAAAAAAAACTTCATTTACTTACACTTGGTGATTTATAATTAATTACACAAAACTAGTAACTTCAAGGACTAAACCACAACCTAAAAAATCACTCATGCTTCATTTGTAGCAGTCCTTCTTCATAATATGTTTAATCAGTTTTTGAAAGACAGAAATTTTCAAGAGATAAAAATATTTCTATCATTAACTTTCTAATGCAAATACAGGAAGAAAAAGTTCATCAAAGTTTTTATTAAGAGAAACAACGACAAATGTAAATAATTTTATTTTAAAATTATTCTTTTCGATATTTATATTGAATGAAAAATGAAGATAACTTGGAGATTGCAATGGAAAAACCGCTAGCGGCTCCAGAATCGAAGATTGCCAATCTATGGCATAAAATGTCAGAGAAAAAGTTCAAAGATGTTATTTTATATTGGAAGCCAATTGGCATCAGAATATCATGTCATTATATACTTTCAACCAACAAATAATTTTCATAAAAATATCAAATTTAAAAATAAATTAATTGAATCACATTGCTTTATCATCATAACAAAGAAAATTTTAATGGAAAATAAAATTAAAACTGTTTTATTTTGAATAGTTGTGTTCGGAATAATTAAAATTACAATCATTTTATTTATTTTACTACACCACGTTCATAAAATAAAATCAGTTTTATTGTTGTACAATTTATACTTTGTAGGAAGAGCTTGGGGTAATTCTTGTTTTATTTTTGAAATGGCTCATGAAGGTTATTGCGTAGGTTATAACTTTCGACTACAAATGATTGAATCAAAAATATCTCGGGCCAATTACTGTCAGAGATGGCCAGCGTCTACAGCATATAGTATATAAATAGTATACCAATTTTCAGGTGTTAATCTTACTTATATTATAAACGTGAAAGTTTGTAAGAATGGATGTTTGCTGCTCTTTCACTCAAAAAGTACTGAATGGATCTGGATGAAATTTGGCACAGATATAGATTATAATTCGGTTTAACATATAGTGTACTTTATATCTAGAAAAAATGTTCGGTTCCCGTGGGATAGATATTTTTTTGTTTTTTACAGAGCAAACGATTAACCTTTTTTTGTAATGTTGTAGTTTAGGGGCCAGAAAATGATATAGATTACTTCTCATACCGGAATAATAAACGGTTCCAATGGGATAGAAAAACAAGTATGTATTCTATAAGAACTGTGTATTTAAAAGCAGTTTCATTAAAATCCACGAAATATAGTCTTAACTCATTTTACTTAAGAAGATTTTACCTACTTTTTACTCAGGAGAGATGTACTATTCCCGTGGGATAGATATGTTTTTTGTTTATCACAGAGTTAAAGATTGATATGATTTTAGGAATGTGGTAGTTTGGGGGATAATGATATAGCTTACTTTTAAGGCTAGAATAATGCATAGTTCCCATGGGATGGCAAAACAATTATATCCTACAGAAACCGTACATTTAAAAAGTTTCGGTAAAGTTCGTGAAATAGAATTTTGATGCATTTTCTTCCAATTTTACACAATAACGAAAGAAATCTCTTCAAAGTTGAAACTAAAAAATTGACAATTTTAACTGGAAAATAAATATGAATTTTAATTTAACGTCTGATAAAATTAATTATGAAATTGTTTAAAATATTTGAATTTTTTCATTGTTCATTGTCGAAGATATTAATTAAAAATAAACGTATTAAAATAATAAACTAAAAATTTCAAAATTTAACAATTACTTAAGGGGGTATTCTAGTCTAGAGGCCCGAATTTCGAGCGTTTTTTGGCAATTGTTTAAAAAAGGCATTTGATATTTTTAATATCCATTTTTTATTATTTGTTTATTTATATTCAGAGAGTACACAAAATTAATTTCAAAAAAAAATTTTTCTTTTTCATTGAGTTACGCGTCTTTGAAGTAGAGGGAGGAAAAAAAAAGCCGTGTCCTCGTCGCCATGATTTCTACCCTTGTGGTCATTTAAAAAATCCACAAATGATGGATTCTTGATAAGTACGAATGGCGCTATCGCATGAACCTTCAAAACTGAAAAAAAAAAACATTTTTTTTCATGAAACGGCGGCTACTTAAAAATAAAAGTCGATTTTTTCACTCATTTTTTAACTTTGTCAAATTTTTTTAAAATATTACAAATTTCAAATTTTAATTTTTGTTAATTCATGCGATAGAGAGATATTTAAAAAATATTCATGCCAAATTTCCAGTAAATCGGCTAATTAGAACTTGAGATATTGTGGCTACCGCATCGAAAAAAATCATTTCGAGAAAAACGCGTTTAAAGTTTTACGTTAAGCCTCCACCGGTCTAGTTGCCACGTCACTAAAACGTCTATAACTTCGGAAATAATTTTATTTTTTAAAAATCCTTTTAGGGAGATATTTTTGAATATATAAACTATCGGATTATGAAAAAAATATTTTTCGATTTTTTAAAATTCCTAGACTAGAATACCCCCTTAACGGTACGAGTTTTAATGAAGTTTTGCTAAAAATTCTGTAAGATAGCTATTCTATTCTAATATATATATATACTAATCTATTCTTTTAAGTGAAAATCCATTAATTACGTGAGGCGTTCAGAGGCCGATGGGGTCGAGCCGAATTTCATCTAATCTTACTTTGGGGAAAGGGAAGGTCTCGCAAATATCACGTATTTTTTTATTTGAAAATATCACATAAGATTGCGGATTGTGGGAATGATATATGCCAAATCTCATGACATCTTTTCAGAGGGGAGGGGATGAAATTTCAAAAATCGCAAAAAACGCCTCGCGCAGTTAATGGATGCCTCCTTAAATAGCTGTATGGTTTTAAATGACATTTGGTATGAAAGATTTTCAAGTCTTAAAGGAAGGAATACAGTTACTTTTTTACTAAAAATCGTATAATAGCTGATGTGGGACAGCTAACATCTCTTTCTTGAAAAGTAGTTTTACGAAATTTTAGAACTTTCTTTGGATCTAAAGTCTGAAAGTATCTATTATTTTTTTCTGTCAAAATAGATTACCTAATTTTTATATTTCGCTATGAACGTAGGAAATCTTTTAATCAATCAGTTCAATTTAGATACACTGAGCGAAGCGAGCGGGTATCAGCTAGTTGTTTAATATTTTAAGCAACTATCAGGTGAAAAGACCAGTTTTTTTATTTTAACAATATATTTTCTAATTACACTACGTTTTGTAGGTGTTATTTTAAATTCATCAGGTATCTAACAAAACAGACAATTTATAAAAATTAAATTGAAAAGTTTTTCAATAATAATACATAAATAAACACTATAAAAAATGTAATACCTTGAAAATTGCTATACCAAATATAATAAAAATATTATTTGAATATAAATTTAACAATACAAAATTTCAGGTATCAAATATTAGCTTAAAAAATGTCCAACTACTAGTTGCAATGAATTTCTAAACATTTTAGTTACAACTTTTTATTTTTTCATTCGTTTTTTTTACTAAGGTTCAAAATTTAAATTCAATATTACTTTATGCAAGTATATTGGATTCGATAAAATCGAGGAGAGGGGTGAATTTATTTTCAAAAGCTTAAATTAGTTAAACGTCAATATGCTTGATCGACAGGATACCATATATGAGAAAACGGACATTAAAACCTCGTCCACTTTGATTAGCTATAAAATTTCACTTTGACGTTTATATACGTCCACATGGTAAAATTGACTAAAAAGTCAACATTAGCTTTCTACTATTTTTAAAAATATTTCTAAAAATGCAAATAAAGAAAATTACAAAATTTTATTAAAAAGCACTAGTGGAAAAGTTTCAATAGTTAACATAATTGTGAAACTAACAGTGGAAATGATTACAAACATTTCTTGTACTTTTACAATACTTTGCAATCAATGAAGTTCCTTTTAAAATTTTGATACTCTAAAGTCTAAAGTAATAATTCAAATCAGAAATGTTAACATATTATTCGTATTCGCATAAAACAATGCAAATATTTCAGGAATGTGAATGCCACGCCAGTCGTGGTAAGTAGAAAAGAGCCTTGTGTACTCGTCTGAATCACAAATTGACACATAATAGAAAAAATAACCAAATTATTATTGTTGATTTAACTTAATAATTTCTTTCCCCGTTTTACGGGTCTCAGGATATTTCTTCCCTTTATCACCGCGACCAATGAGGTCTATTGTGATTGACATCCTCTGAATTAACTAGGCCATTACTATCTCACCAGGTGTCATGTCCATCTTTCCGAGATGCTGCAGTCTTCTTTTGTCTGAACCAAAACTGGTTTAAACCGCATTCAACTTTTGTCGATCAACTAAAATCGATCAACTAAAGTTGACTCATGTGAACGCGGCATAACCAAACTTGTAAAAATGAAATTTGAAGCCTTACCGTCCGTTAGCCGAGTGACAATATGTCATGATTTCTCTTCTTAGAGTACTTTATGAATTTCGTAGCTTGTCTATGCCCCGGAGTATTCCTCCAGTGCGAGGCCTTGGTTTTGGTCTCCCAAGCTAGAAAAACTTATGAGATCTGATGAAGCACCATATTTGGTCAGTTTATCGGCCTTTTCATTGCTCTATATACCCTCATGCCCTGGAGCCCACCATAGGTAGACCTTGTTGCAAGCTGCCAGCTCCCTGATAGCTTGTTGACATAGCTAACCAAATTACCACCTTCCAAATCTTATAAATCTGACAATGAAATTACCAAATTTTCAGATTGTTGGAATAACTTGAATATTATATATCGTTTATAATAGTAGGTAGGTACATCAGATGTTGAAAAGTTAGTGAAAATTATTTTTTAGTTCACAATTGTCAAAATTGTACTTATTATTTTCAGATATATTTCATAATACTATATACTTATTAAATTTTAAAGATTTTTTATTAATCGAGCTTGTTTTTTATTCAGTATAAATAATAAGAAGCTATGCTTTATAAAACAAGAAATGCATTATAATCGACTTTCAACATTGTGTTATGCCGCGTTCACACGCTTCAACTTGAGTTGAGCGATAATTTTCAATCTTTTAGACCGTAGCGGGGTAAGCGACGCGAGAAGTGAAGCACAAGCGAGTTGAATGGAAAGCAAATTGAGCATAAGTGAAAGAAAACTGACCGGGGTCGTCTTGATCAACAAAAGTTTGACTAAGTCAAACTTTTGTTGGTCAAGTTTTGTTGATCAGTTTTCTTTCAATTCTGCTCAATTTGCTTCCCATTCAACTCGCTTGTGCTTCACTTCTCGCGTCGCTTACCCCGCTACGGTCTAAAAGATTGAAAATTATCGTTCAACTCAAGTTGAAGCATGTGAACAAGGCATTATATACTAAGTTTAACGGTAGTTACCATTAGATAACATTATAAGTACCTAATCATGTCTTTTGATCAGATGTTACATTAAACTAGTACGTATATTCAAACAAATCTCAAAAGAGAAATTAAAGCAACTCCAACCTTTCTATATACTCGTATAGTATAACATTAAAAATGTTCAAGAAATTTACGTTGATTATTTATACATTTATTATTCTTTTTGAATATTTCTTGTATATATTTTAAGAAATTAAAGTATCTAAATTAAAAAAATGGAAAATTGAGTAAAGCTCTTGAAAATTCAGGTAAATCGTACCATATTATACGTTACATCTATTTATTATTTTGATATAGTCAAGACCTTTTAATGAAAACGTTTTCGTAACAAAAAATTCAAACTCTTCCTTTTCCATCCATTTCATGAACCTTCTTTACTCTTTAATCATCAAATAAGGGTAGGATAATTTTTATTCTTTGATAATATATTATTAAATTATTTTATATTTGATATGACACTCATTAACTTAAATTTTATATTCTCTTTGTAGCATTTTTTTTTACAAGCAAATTAAGAATTTTTATAAAAATTCTTAATGCCTCTTGAAATGTCACAAGTTGTAATTCTAAAATGATATTTGATAATCAAAAGTTTCAAAAATAATAAAACAACAATCAGTCGATCATAATATGTTGGTTGGGATAAATTTAAAAAAAAATCTATAAGTAAAAAAAATTACTTCTCTTCGAAATACTGATAAATTTTTATTTATCATAAAATATTTGATAAAATAACTTTTACTTTTAAATCTTGAACTTATTGTATAACAAAATGGTACCTAAAATGGAAAATCACGACGTAAACTACGACAAATGTGTTATAACACCCTTCACGTTAAGATGACTAACCGTTCCGGAAATATACATTGACGATAATGGGCCCTATACACGTTGAGATCGTGTATCGCGTCAGGAATCGGTATCGAGGTTGCAGTACAGTGATACTGACAGCGATACCACCTGATACTGATTCAGCGATACTGAGACAAATACACTGTAAGATTTGTATCAAGGTACTGATACTTGCCACATGTATCGATACCGATCTCAACGTGTATGGGGCCCATAAATTAATAACAATGTCTCTTAACGTTCAATTCCTCAGATTTAACCTCGAGAGTCACCTGACATAGACTACACACATACGACTAAAAAAACAAGAAGTAAAGACTTAGACGCCTTGGACTTTTACGTAGATTTTTAGGACCACAATTAAAAACTGACATAAACAACAAACTAACTATTTACAAGTCATTTGAAAAAGGTTTAAATAACGACACTGTGCATTTCGATATGATCAATATTTATTTATATTTAATCATGTTACACATGACTTCGACTAGGATACAATCCTCGAATCCAAACCCGTATGAATCTCACATGTGTCCTCCAAGTGACCTGGTCACGATTGTCGTTGGGCCGTGAGACTCTGGGCTGCTGGAGCCGTCGTGGAGCAGGGGCCGCTAAGACGAGCTGCTGGGCTCGAGTCCGGAAACGCCGCGGGACGAATATGGAGTAGCTCAACCGAAGGCTAGGATGCCGCTACTCAATTGTTGAGTTCCCTAGTGAAGGGGCTCGATATATGTGGCGACTGGCGGCGTCCAAAATATGAGGCGAACTTGCAGGTCCAGGCAGAATGGCCGGTTCTCGCTGTTGCGTTGCGTGCTGCAATTCGGGGTCACCGGAATGTAGTGGTGGGAGTGGTTACCCACATTTATTTACATATATTTTATATACAATTGTATTGGTCAGCACTGGCCCCCAACAAATCGAATTGCTTAAGGTTATTATGTATTTTCGTCAGGACACCTGCAAGAGACAATAACTGCAAGTTTGAATTTCCAATCGCCACAGCTGTCTTACAGTAGCTTAACTCTAACTTATATACTAATATGTTAAAGGAAGGAAGTTGGTAGTGGGAGAATAAGAGTTGAAGAAATGCTGACTCAGGAATGAAAGCCATTGAGGATTTTTCGGAAGGAATGCAACGCCAGAGTCTGGCCTCCAAAAGGAATTAGATATCTGGAGGAATTGGTTTATTATGGGTTATAAACTATTTTTTTGGAGATTGTAAGCCAAAATCAAGTGCAAAGACATTTAGCCCATAAGAGGAAGTACCGAAATTTAAGGGTTCAATTAGGAAATGGAAAAAGTTGTTATGTGATCCATAACTCACGCATCAATAGGTAGGACCAACACTAGTTGGTTTCTCTCATCAAACCACCAAGCCACCACTGTTCACAATTTATTTAACCCGGTTCACTTTCACTATTTATTTTAGCACTGATCACGTTCACTATTTATTATAACACAAGTGGAAGATGTATTTCAATACTCGTCTGAGATTTATTTTATTTTCTCCGGGGCTTATAAAGGATTTCGGAATCTTTCTCGAATATTTGGTTCCATTATTCCTTGGTAGAAATTTCCATTTTTTTGTTTATTCCTTCGTGCCTGGTGGTCTAAAGACGAAACTCTTAGAGAAAAAATATTCTGGAATTCCTGGAGTTTCATAAGATACCCTCCGTCCTGCGATAAAGGTGCTCTTTCTTTGGCTGGTGATTGGTTCGGCCCACCCACGGCTGAGGGCAGGTAACACCACCCCCCAGAGTCATAAAATGGCAGCACTCCCTTAGACATATGGCGGCACACCTTAGAGTTGTGTCATTAAGGGAGATAAAAGGGTTCACTCATTTTTAGGACAGTCAAATGGTTACGGAGAACCACTGTTAAGATCGTTTGACGTTTTCTTTAAACACCTCTAAATTAAAAAAAAATATTTCGGGCATTGTTTTATAGAAAATTAGCTCACCTTTAAAATTGTATCTCCTAAAGTTTGGTTTGAACACCTTTGCTTAAGAAATATTAAACAAAAATTAAAAAAAAGTCTTTTGATATAAAAATATAAAAAAATGGTGAAAACTTCTCTGAACACATACGTTATGGTGGCAATTTGACTTTCATTAGTTTTAGGATTCTGCCCTTAAGAGGATTCTATCTTTGGTATTGATGTTCGTATAAAAAAAGTGGTTATGTACGCGCGTGAGAAGTTATACTTCTTTGGTATCATTAAAAATTAGTTTTTAATAATTTTATTCAAATAATCAATTTTAGAAAACTGTAATTTAATATTTAATAATAATAATAATAATAATATATATATATTTAAAGATATAATTATTAAAAATAAAATTAAGACAATAATATTTTAATTTGCATCAATAAATAATATCCAAAGAATGCTGCAAGACGTTTATAAAATTTGTCAGGAGCATTTTTCTGGTTAACAATTCATGCATGTCATGAAAACGAAGCTTCATAAAAATTGTGAAATAAAGTAAGAAGCTACTTTTCAAAGTAAATGTCTTAATCTTATTCATATCTTGTGTTACTAAATTATTATTCTAATATGGTTGAATCATTTCAGAATCCCAGGTTTCGTGATAACTAAGAATATGCATGGAATGCAGACGTCATTTTCATCATTAAATTTCAAATAAATTTCGAGAAAATAACAACTTATTTATTAATGATATGTGTCATTTGTATATATAATTATTTTTAATTTAAATATAAAAATTAATAAATTAGTAAATAAATACAACAAAAATTCAAATTACGCACATCTTGTTAAAAATACCGAGCCGTTTTGCGGGAAACTTCATCTTGTTAATTTGTGATGATAAAATAGAACGCTATTAATGCTTCTGAAACCATGGGAGGGACACTCTGTGTTAAACTGCGGTAGCTTCTGGGGTTTTAGTATGGTCGCTTGTTCATAGAGGCGCTAGTGTTGTTTCTTTTAACTAGGCGCGCGTAGTTTTAAATATTTGTTTTGTTTATTAATTTTTATATTTAAAGTAAAAAAAATAAACTCAGTAATTATTTTTAAAATGTTGTATTTCGAAAAAAAAATTACATAAGAAATTCTCACAAACAAATTAACAATTACCATAATAAAATATAATTATTTAATAAATTATTACTTTTCTCGAATATTGCAGTAGTTGTTATTTGGAGTTTGGTGATGAAAATGACGTCTGCATTCCATGCGTATTCTTGGTTGCCACGAAATCTGGGATTAGAAATTATTTAACCATCTTAGAATAATAATTAAATTAAACAAAATAATTTTAACTTAACTTCAAAAGAAGTTTGTCTGTCATCCATTTCGTTTATCCGAGTTAGCCATGAATTGTTTGCCAGAAACATGTTCCCGAAAATTTTTAAATGTTTTGTGGCTTTCTTTGGATATTATTTTCATTACAACCCATAGTTTTTCAGCCATTAATTATCAATAAAAAAACTAATTTATTACACAAATTGACACAGATGGTAATTAGAAGAAAACATGTTAAGTAATAAGTAAGGTTAGCTTTGGGTCTAGTATAGGTCGGTCTGGGTCGGTCGTTTATAAGGGCGCTAGGGTCGCGCTATTTATATCATCACAGCGCAAGTCCGTAATGCAAAGATGCATTTTGGACATTGCCCCGCCATCTCTGTTCAACCGACCATACTAAAATTTAGGAGAACCGCACGTGTCATAAAAGTGTCCGCCCCATGTCTGAAACCGCGTCGCGATGCAGACGTCATTTTCATCATTGAACTTCAAAAAGTACCTATAACAACTACTGCAAAATTCGAGAAAAGTAATAACTTATTTATTAATAATATGTGTCATTTGTATATATAATTATTTTTAATTTTAATATAACAATATAAATAAATAAAACAAAAATTCAAGTTACGCGCGCCAGGAGACCCGGTGGTTTTGCGACTAACACCATTTTGTTAATTTTTATCGCGCATCTTAAAATTTCACTCTCATATTTTTTTCATAACGCGCCTAAAGCAGTATA
This sequence comes from Sisyra nigra, assembly GCA_958496155.1. Taxonomy (NCBI): domain Eukaryota; kingdom Metazoa; phylum Arthropoda; class Insecta; order Neuroptera; family Sisyridae; genus Sisyra; species Sisyra nigra. The sequence continues at coordinate 36,480,825 of OY292318.1, forward strand.
ACTTCAAAAAAAATGCTCACCACCTTTTTCGATATGAAAGAATATTCCATTTGGTTAGATTTTTCAGTAAAAATATCAAAGAAAAAATTATTTATTTCTCCATCTCTTATAACAACAAAATTAATTGTGAGTTAGGTCGGTAAAGTTGAAATATATAACTATAATATTTATATTAAATGGTACAATCTGCGTATATTTGTGTAGGTGGTTGGACGGGTAGTTAGTTGTTATGAGAAATACATAGATGTGTTGGATTACATTAGCATATAAGAGGAAAACATTCCCATCCTCCCACACTTCCAACTTTATCGTGTCTTACCCGTTCTAGGATAATAGAGTCGGATGACGCCAGGAATGGTACCGGGATGAATTTTAGATGAATACCAGTCGCGTGATATATACGGGGTATAAGGGGATGATGAGAAAGGGAATGATGTAGTTACTCGAGACAAGCATTCGTTGGTTGTGGATATGGTCTGATATCACCAAGAGCAGCATCTTCCTCATCTTTCGTCATCATCATCAAGTAAAATGTGAGAATGTGTATTACGGTGTGACTTCACAATCATTTGTTTATTAAACGGGAGCATAACCTTATTCTTCCACCTTATCGTCATCGTCGCTATTTCTGTCTTTCCCAATTCAAACAGTAAGCTGGGCGTGATGAGTGCGAATTATTTGCACTATCTATTCTGCAATTTCATATAATAAATAGGGCGTTATGATTATTGCCATGCATTTATTACTTGTGATGTATAACAAGAATATTCCGTTTATTCATCCAAGAGAACTTTGCAATTTAACTATTCAAAGTTTTGTTTTTATTGCAATTAATTTAACGTATGTAGAAGAATAATTGACGACAGTTATAGTACTACTTACTTTAACGATTTGAGAGGAAAACTTGGGAAAAGTACTCAATGTGTATTTTAATACGATAAATAAGTCTTTGTATACAACTCGTATCAACACTTTCTGATTTATTTCGTTCTGATATATATATTTTCAAACAGAAATAGAATTTACAAAGTTTCCCATTCCTGCATGTCATTTCCATCCAGTGCCCTTCTACTATTCACGTCTCATCCTTTTTGCCTTGTACGGATCACTCATTTATTCACTTATGTCTATCACTTTGAAGTCGTCATGCCAGTGAGTGTGTTATTTTATACCGTTTTAAATTAAATCAAATCACGACTTTGACTTTGAATGACGTTAAAGGACTTGTAAAGTGTTGTAATATCTTGTATATAATAAAACAACCCTTCCGGGCGGCAACTTTACATGCCTCGCTCTCCTTCTCACTGTTATAATAGAAAGAAGAAATGAAGGCCCCGTAGTCGTCCAGTTACCGATCCTATCCAATCCTATTCATGTTAGGGACTGTTTTGCAGTTGGCTCCCGATTTTCTCTCTCTACCCACTTTTTACTGTACTCATTTCCTCTAAGCGGAAGGATCAGATTTTTTTTCAAACAAAGTTTTCATTTCACGGAAGGAAAACGAGTAATCACGAAAGGAATGAATGTAATTCATAATATTTACAAATAATATAAATAGCTGAGGGAATAATTAATGATACGCTGATATTCCGTGTTTATTAATTACAAACGGGTTGTGCAAAATTCAGTTGGGATCGAACATTGTTGGATGTGGCATCGATACAAAAAAGAATGTTTGAGACTTGAATGCACTTGAGAATTTCAATTAAAATTTTATTAATTGAAAGTTGAAATGTTGGAAATTGAGATAGTACAGAAGACACATTGTAATTGACTTAAAAACTAAGTTTTATAATAACGTATTAAGCAGTTCAGTGATTTTTAATTGAAGGTAGGTTCATTCATTACAGTAAAATGAATAATTTTATTTAAGGTTTGAGCTTAATACTTCAATTTCTTTAACTTAAACAATAAGATTTTCTTAAGTTTGAGGATATTAGAAATGTGGGTTTTCAAACTACAGTACGATACAATAAGTTATTATTATGACTGTAAAATCGTGTGATTCATTTAACGGATAAACCGCTTCTTATCCAGTTTACTAAGTTTTGAAAAACTATCATAAAATTGCCGAATTATATATGTGCAATAAAGGACGTAACATTACCTAACGGTTGGATGCAATTTTGGCCATAGGCAATTCATCTCTGGGACGATTCAACCCTTGATAAAAATACCTCGACATTGCAACCTCGTGGATAATTATTCTTACAATAAGCAGTACATTAAATGAAATATTCTCAATAAATATATCATATTAATATTAGAAAATAAAAATAATTATATAATTGGCATAAAATTATGCACTTACAATAAGAGTTAAAAATATATTTTTGAGGTTATACTTCCTTAGGCGCGTTATGAAAAAATGATAAGAGTGAAATTTTTAGATGCGCGCGCATCTTAAGACAAAAATTGACAAAATGAAGTTGCCCGCAAAACTACTCGGTTTCATTTAACTTGGCGCGCGTAATTTGAATTTTTGTTGTATTTATTTACTTATTTATTTATTTTTATATTTAAATTAAAAACATATATATATATATATATATATATATATATATATATATATATATATATACAAATGTACAAATGACACATATTATTAATAAATAAATTATTACTTTTCTCGAATTTTGCATTAGCTGTTATAGGTACTATTTGAAGTTTAATGATGAAAATGACGTCTGCATTCTATGCATATTCTTAGTTACCACGAAATTTGGGATTCTGAAATGATTCAACCATCTTAAAATAATAATTTAGTAACACAAGATATGAATAAGATTAAGACATTTACTTTGACAAGTAGCTTTTTACTTTATTTCGCAATTTCTATGAAGCTTCGTTTTCATGACATGCATGAATTGTTAACCAGAAAAATGATCCTGACTAATTTTATAAACGTCTTACAGCTTTCTTTGGAATTATTTATTGATATAAATTAAAATATTATTCTCTTAATTTTATTTTTAATAATTATATCTTTAAATATATATATTATTATTATTAAATATTAAATTACAGTTTTTAAAAATTGATTATTTGAATAAAATTAATAAAAACTAATTTTTAATGATACCAAAGAAGTATAATTTCTCACGCGTGTACATAAGTACACGCAACCACTTTTTTTTATATACATACTCGTATATAATACCTATGTATCTATGTATAAGAGGAATCAACAGTGATATTACAATTAAATATTTAACGTATTACATATTGACAGTTAATTAATTTAACAATTAAAACAACACTCCTAATGGAAATTTAAAAAGGCAACAATGAAAATTCAAAATTACTTGCTATTGTGTTAATATTAATATTTTTTATCACCCAGCCGAAATTCACATTAAATCTATAACTAGCTGTACCCAGACTTCATTCACGTAAACTCCGTAACACTACTCATAAAACTTTTCAATGTGTGATTTTTGAAGATCCGCCATGGATACGAACAAATAAGTTATAATGAAGCCTATAGGCTCCTTTTTATGCATGAAACATAATATCTTTAATGCAGCAAAATAAAAATTCTTTAAGATACTTAAAATCTACCCTTATAAAAGATTGGCAACGTCGTTGGAACCATTCATTCGACAAGCTGAGACAAATTAAGCCTTTGGTGGGAACGATGACTAATTTTGGGGATCTCGGAAGAGCTAAGGAGGTAGCCCTTACAATATTGAGGACGGGCCATACTGGAGTTACCCACGCACCTTACTATCGCACCTTACCCAAATCACCTTCCTATCGACAGATCTAACTCACAACGGTCATTACACCAACCAACCAAGAAGTCGCGAAATGACCCTGCAGTCGACGCGACTATAATTTTAAATTAAAAAAAAAATATATAAGCTTTTGAAATTTGGTATCCAAATTCAATATTATGGCTTTTGGTAGCGTTTTTATTGATTTAGAATTTTGAATTGATCAAACGCCTTTGTTAAGCTCCCAATGTAAAATTTATTTCCGTAATAAACAAGATCAGTCATTTAAGACTTTAATTTTTGATTTGTATGTTTTTTTTTTTTAATTTTGATTGCTACTTTAACAGTGATACTTTACGTTTTACATTAAAGAAAAACATTATCACTATACAAAATCGGTTAAACTAATACAAAAAAAGTGGTTGCGTGTACTTATGTACGCGCGTGAGAAGTTATACTTCTTTGGCATCATTAAAAATTAGTTTTTATTAATTTTATTCAAATAATCAATTTTAAAAAACTGTAATTTAATATTTAATAATAATATACATATGTTATATTTATATAAATATATAAAGATAAAATTATTAAAAATAAAATTTAGAGAATAATACTTTAATTTGTATCAATAAATGATATCCAAAGAGAGCTACAAGACGTTTATAAAATTTGTTAGGATCATTTTTCTGGTTAACAATTCATTCATGTCATGAAAACGAAGCTTCATAGAAATTGCGAAATAAAGTAAGTAGCTACTTGTCAAAGTAAATGTCTTAATCTTGTTCATATCTTGTTTTACTAAATTATTATTCTAAGATGGTTGAATCATTTCAGAATCCCAAATTTCGTGATAACTAAGAATATGCATAGAATGCAGACGTCATTTTCATCATTAAACTTCAAACAGTACCTATAACAGCTAATGCAAAATTCGAGACAAGTAATAATTTATTTATTAATAATATGTGTCATTGGTATGTATAAAAATTTTCTAAATAAAATATAAAAAATATATTTAAATAATTAATTATTTTTAATTTAAATATAAAAAGAAGTAAATAAATTAAACAAAAATACAAATTACGCGCGCCTAGTTAAAAATACCGTGCCATTTTGCGGGAAGCTTCATCTTGTTAATTTGTGATGATAAATAATGCTTCTGCCGCGATGCAGACGTCATTTTCATCATTAAACTTCAAAAAGTATTTATGACAACTACTACAAAATTTGAGAAAAGTAATAACTTATTTATCAATAATATGTCATATGTCATTTGTACATATAAATATCTTTAATTTAAATATAAAAATAAATAAATTAGAAAATAAATACAACAAAAATTCAAATTACGCGCGCCAAGAAACCCAGTGGTTTTGCGGTTAACTTCATTTTGTTAATTTTTGTCTTAAATCTTAAAATTTCACTCTCATCATGTTTTCATAACGCGCCTAAAGAAGTATAACTTCAAAAATAATTGATTATCTTTTTTTTTGTTTTTTTTTGATCAACGGTCAACGAAGTGCTTGATAGTCCTTGATTCTGCTTTTGTGTTGAGAAGGACTGGCATTCTACAAAATACATTTTATTTTTTATTTTAATTCTTATAGCCTAGGAGACCACTGCATGATTTCTACACCCATAACGTAGTTTAGTTATTTATACATCAAATTAAAGATTTTTTTTTCTGTGCATGATAATATAAGGGAGTCACTTTAACCCCGGAAATAAGCGAAAATATCTGTTAAAGATGCTATTAATTTAAGAAAAACTAAAAGAGCCCCTGACGATATTTTTCAGAGAAGGAAGGTGAAAACTAATCTGGTAGGTTTTTAAACCCTTTGCATCTTCATCGGTCGAGACACGCCATCGAGATAGAACTTGTAGAGCTAATACTCGTTGTTCTCGTCTGACAAATGACGCAGCGCGTTAACTCTCCCTCACTTTAATCTCATCTTTAATAGCTATTTTCGCTTATTCCAAGGCAATTTTTTACAGCAAAAATTTAAACTCTTTCCTTAATGGTATAATCAGGAATTTAAGATATCAAGTTCAACACTATCAAAATTAATTTTTATCTTCAAAAGTTTTAAAAATGTTTATAGAGTAGGATGCGGTGCAAAAAATCAGTCAAAAGATGTCCACCTTTGATATGAACGGCCTCAACTTTTATTTTTTGGGTTCTTTTCTCTAAAGCACCTTAAGGTCAATTTCCCGAAAGTATTTACATCGATTATATTGATGAAAAATGAAAATACTAAAGAAGATATAAAAATGGAGAAAACTTGAATTTTAAATTAAAATTAAAAATAAAACAATCAACCTTCAGAAAAAAGTTCTTATGTACGAATTTAAAAATAAATTAATAAACTTTCTCATAATTTTTTTTAAAGTTTTTTCTTATTGCCGAGAGTTTTGTATTCAGTCTTCATTCATGGAAAAAATTAGTTTGAAAACTTTAAATAAAAAAAAGATCTTTTAAGATATTCTGTAGCTCAATACACAACAAAACTATAAGATAATTATTGAGTTTTCATTTAGAAACTAAAGTTTCTCCTGAATGCACATTCTTTCCGATTTTTACCGCTTCTAGAAAATATTCTTCGTAGTAATATTCCCTAATAATGATCGAATCATTTAAATAAGTTATCAGACATTCCTTCTGTTTTCATTATAAAATATAACTGCTAAAAAAATTGTTATTTGAATAAGTTTGCAGCTTATTTCAGAACTTCTAAGAATTTACAAATATTCGTAGATTATTTATTTGATAACTTGTAAAAATGATTTATATTTCAAACAATCTATATAAATAAAATAATAGCTGTTTTCCAGTAATCGCTTTTAACTCAAAAACTACTGGATAGATTTCGATCAATTTATTGTTTGTTTTACTTCCTATATACTTGATCTTTATCTAAAAAAAAATAATTATCACGATATCTTCAACAATATCTAACAATATCTTACAAGCAAAACGTGTTAAACGGTGGATTTTTCGTAGCTTTGATAAAGTCAAGCAAAAAATCAAATGCGCATGGGCTGGAGAGAATATGTTTCTCCTTCCACTGCCTACTGATTATTTTATATTTGAGTGAAGACTTAATGCATTGATGATTTTTTGAATTCTATTTTCTATTTGTTTAGCAGTTGTTATAATATTTTTTGTAGCTTTTTTTAAAATTGTCTTTTAGCATTTTTTATATTTCACTGTAAATATAGATTCAAAATGCATTTTTAAGTTACAACCGTAACAATAATCAAATTACATTTCAACACTCTTTTTTATTATTGCAAATATATTTTTTAACCAGAAAGAGTTAAGTTAGCGAGAAACATTTTTTATTATTTAAACTTTATGCCAAAAAATTGCTCCCTCAGAATCCGTAATTTTTCCAAGTGTATAGTTATTATTAAATTGATTAATGATTAATTTTTCAAAACTTTGCAAACTAAAAACTAAAATTGCTGTAAAATATAAAAAATAACTTTTTTGAGTTTTTTTTTTAATTGCTCCGTAAATGTTCTTCCGCATCCGCAATTGCTCCAGGTGTATAATTAATTAATAATTAAACTTATATATAATATTATAATTATTATAATAAATATAATAATAATTATTATATTGTTGTATACTATGACGTCATCAACAACCGTTGGATCTTATAAATACGAATAGTTTAAAAATTGAATTACTAATTAACTATACACTTGGAGCAATTGCGGATCCGGAAAGAGCATTTAAGGGACAATTTTTTGAAAAAAACAGTGAATATTTTAGATTATATAACAATTTTTATTTTTGAATTTGACAAATTTTTGAAAAATAACCTATTGATTCACAGATAACTATATACATTTGGAGCAATAGCGGATTTTGAAGTAGCAATTTAGGAGCAATTTTTTGGCATGTAGTTAAAAATGTTCTACGCTAAGTTCTTTCCGGTTATTTTTAATATATTTTTGCTCGAGTCGAAATTTTAGACCTATTTTAGACCTCAAAATCTGGGTTCAAGTAGATTGAAACATGACCATTTGCATTTGAATTTAAGACCTCTTTTGAACCTACAAGTGGCATTCATCGGACAAAATACCATTTTAGGCTAGATAATAAATTAAAGCAAATTTTTTCACACTTTTTCTTTTAAACTCGGTTTTTTCACTTTTAAATTTTTTACATATACACTTTTAAGCCTTTTGATATAGACAATATTGAAAAATAATCAAGTAGTGAAATAAATTTATTCAATTGTTGTATAATAACTCGTGTAGCACTCGAACGGTTAACAAGAGACTAAAGCTGAGTAAAAATGAACCAGAGTGAACAGGATTAAGGGACAAACC